>CM038677.1:296997596-298197596 GCA_021605205.1 Aegilops longissima
CGACTAACAAAAGATGAAAAAGTCAGTCGATTGACGTGTAGTCTCACCTCTAGTGCGTTCAGTTTCGACAGTAAAATTCAGCTTCGACAGCAAAATTCAGTTTCGACAGTTAAGTTCAGTTTTGACAGTTAAATTCAGTTTCGACAGTTAAGTTAAGAGATGAGAGGCTGATGTATACATCTAGCACTTTGTGGTTATGTATTTTATGTCATCTATTGGAGATGCTATTAGAATTCAACTCAGGTTAACATTATCTCTCTTGTCCTGCATCAGCCTCAGCGTCGTACAACTCACCGGAGCTGCTCCAATGATGAAACCCTCCATCACAGCGGAGCAGTACCTCGTGCTCCATCTCCAGACGCCTAAGATCTTCTTCCCCTCCTCCGACAACCAAGTTAGCCAGAGCATCCTCACTGGCCAACCCAATCACGCTGAGATCGACATGGCTTCCCCAAAGAGGTTGTACACTTCTTGTGGTTTGACATAATCTCACCATGCTTCTTTGCATCCTGTGATCTTCCAATTCTTGTGAACCAAACACCCAGATTGGCAGAAATCCTGTGTTTTTAAATTCTCTGTTTTGCACGTGCATTCCTACCCTATTCCTATCAATTTCCTATCCCTGCATTGCTAGAATCCTCAAATTCAAACAAGCCCATACACAATTCCTTCTGTTACAGATATGTGTCAAAGAAAACCTTGTGTGGTTTGTCCTGCTCCTGCGGTGCTGTGTTCCACCCTAGCTCATCTGCTCCAACGACGGAAGGGTTCACCACAATAGGGATCCGCTCTCCCGACTGTCTTTCGCCGCCTCAGATCTTCTTCCCCGCCGTCGGCAGCCACGACAACTACGTTACCATCATGAACTGAGCAGATGACCTTGGCGACTACATGGGTCCGCAAGAGAGGTCGCGCTCTTCCGTGTCTGCTTACGTTATGCATCACTTAATATGATGGCATGCATGCTACTTTATCATCGTGTTCACCTATTAGACTCCGAGTCAAGTCCAAACTTATGCTGAAACTTGAGTTTTTAAATGGTTGTGGGGTACATATTGGGGCAGCAATCAGTACTACCTGTCTACTATCTGGTTAATCTCGGGTGTCTACTATGAGTTTCATGTTGGGTGCAAACAAACATTAAAGGAGCCATTATCTGTATTTTTTAACTAAAGCTATTATCTGCCTGCTATCATTGGTTTTGGGTCTATCCACAGTTTGCTACCATCACTCTGGATTTGTGCATGCACTCCTTACATAATCTCCCTATGTTTTATTCCTATGCATGTCAGTTATTGTACACAATGGAACTGAACATGTAGAGCAAAAGAGACGAGCCTTGCGTGGCAATAAAATTTCATGCAGACCTCGCTCCATGGTGGGCGCAAAGGCAACCCCCCTCCACCCATTTCAGATCGTAATCAAGAGGAAGATAACTGTTCTAAGGGGGATTCAGAATCAAAAGACCACTCATGTTTACCCCATCAGGTCTTCGCTCTGACTTGGCATGCTGATGTTGGTTATATCATGCATATGGTGCCTTGCATTGCTTACTTTATACATCAAATATGTCAACTCCTTAGTTTAGACATGCTTTGTGTAAATGCCATCTATTTAGTTTATTCATCATTTATGTAAATTTTGCAATGCCATCTTGTTTAGCCAGGCATCATATATGTGAATTTTGCAATGCCATCCTGCTTAGCCAGTCATCTTATATGTGAATTATATTAGGACATCCTTTTTTTTGTTACGTATTACATTTGTCAACAATGTTAGTACATTCAACTACTCTTCGTGTGCATCAGCCATTTGACACGGTGATGGAAAATTCTGGAGTGAAAACAAGGTCTTCAGAGCAGACTATGCTATCTGACGAAGCGCATATCTCGCTAGTTACGGATAGCTCCTCAGAGGAGGATTCAGATACAGATGACCAGTCCTATCCCCCCCCAGGTGTATGCTCTAATTAACTTGGCAGGGTTATGTTGCTCATATCGTGCATATGGTGTCTTGCATTGCGATGTCATTTGTTTAGTTTAAACATGCTTTGTGTGAATGCCACCTGTTTAGTGTCTAATTACCATATATGTGAATTATGCATTGCCATCTTGTTGCAAGACATTATATATGTGAATTATGCAATGCTATCTTGTTGCAAAGGCATTATATATGTGAATTAATGCCATGCTGTTGAGACAATCATCATGTATGTGAATTATATCATGCTATCATTATTTTGTATTACGTGTTCCATTTGTCGACAATGTTTGTATATTCAACTACTCTTACTGTGCATCAGCCATTTGAAGCGGTGATGGAAGTATCTGGAGTGAAAACAAGGTATTCAGAGAAGACAATGCTACCTGCTGAAGCAAACATCTTGCTGGATACACAGAGCTCCTCAGAGGAGGATTCAGAGACTGATGACCAGTCTTATTTCCCCCCTGAGGTTTATGCCCAAACTTGGCAGGGTTATATTACCCATGTCATGCATGTTGTCTTGCATTGCTTAGTTTTTACATCATATATGGATTGCCATCTGCTTACTTGCTTACTATATCAATCATATATTTGAATTATATCATGCCATCATGTTTACATACACAACATCTATCCGAATTATGGCATGGCAACCCATTTAATAAAGACATCATATAGTTATATCATCTCATAATGTTTAGTGTTTATAGTCATCATATTTTGAATTATGCCATTCTATCCGGGAATTATATCAAGCTATCATGTTTCCATAGGCGGCATGTATGTGAATTATGGCATGCGAGCCTATTTAATAAAAACATTATATAGTTATATCATGTCATCCTGTTTACATAGTCATCATATTTTGAACTATGCCTTTCCATCTTTTTTAGTTAGCCATCATAATGTGAAATTGTATCATGCTATCCTGTTTAGTTAGCCATCATATATGTGAAATTGTGTCATGCTATCCTGTTTGGTTAGACAACATAAATGTGAATTATTTCATGCCCTCTTTTATTCTCCACTATCCATTGCACCTCATACAATGTTTGTACATTCAAATACTTTTCTTGTTTATCAGCCATTTGAATTGGAGAGGGTGATGGCAGTATCTAAGGGAGTAACAACACGGTCTTCAGAAAAGATAGTGCTACTAGTTGATGCAGATAGAACCACAATTGTACTTGCCCAAGAACCAGCCCCACCATACATAACCCAGACTCTCGCAGATTGTACCCCTACCCAGTTGGACAGAGAACCAGCTACACCCCTTCTAACCCCAACCCCAGCAGATAGTAACCCAGTTCCAGTTGACACAGCACCGTCTCCACCACAGAGCACCCAAACACGAGCAGTTAGTAAGGGAACTGCAGTGCCCAAAGCACGAGGACCACCACTCCGAATCCCAACTCAACGCTTAAAGGAGAAGAAGAATTGTTCTCAACTCGGGTTCTGTAGCTATGGTTCCTACTCCTTTGCTCTTGCATCACTGTATTTACTTAGACCAACTATTTCCAAATTTGAAGGATGGAATTGAAACTCCAATGGCGCAACAGGTATGTTTTAGACTTGTTTCTTTAACTGGTTTGCTGTTGTAACTTGCTATATATTGATTTCAATTTCAATTGAATAAATAGTTATGTTCTCATGTCATGCACATTACAAGTGTCTCTATAGTTTCCCACACTTATATTCTGTCTATTCTTCTTTGTCTTGAATAAATATTATTTGAACTGTGTCTCTATCTTGATTTGGCAACAAAAACTAGAATGATATAGACCATAAAGTGACCATGGTACATAGATATATGTTTGTTTCATGTTGTTATCCTGTGCACTTTACTACTGAACTGATTTACCAAAATGAGTTTCATATACAACATGGTAAACCTGTGATGTATCTGCTTGTTTCTCCTTTAGAATGCAGACAAAATATTGGAGAACAGTACCCCGTTATGCAATGGTGAAGGAAGTAATGTAGATAAGGTTCAAGATAGTGAGACATCCCTGTTGGTCTCCAAGAAAGCTGATAAAAACTACCTTGACGACAATGAGAGAACCCAGAAGTCCTGTCTTGATGTAGTGTTCGAGTTACTAGCCACTACTGCTGGCACAAGCTCTTCGAACTCCCTGCCTGAATCAGTTCGTCTTCTTGAGTCTCAGCTTCAAGTTGAAAGACATCGATCAGATGTGTTGCGACAGGAAGCTGAAGGACGGAGGAAGTCACTATAGAATCCAGATGCATACTTTCTGGTGCAACAACAAGCGCTGGAGGATTTAAGCGCCAAACAAGATAAAGTTAATAAGCTTGCTAAGCATCTTGCCAGCATTATGGGTACCCGGGATATTGCTTCTTGAGATCTTCTGAAGTGGTTTCAGTTCTGGACACGTTTTGCCGCGGCGTTTATTTGCACTGGTCGCCAACTTTGACAACCAGTGTATATGATATGCTGCTTTGTCCCTATATTTGCACTAGTGGCGAACTTCGATGCCTAGTGGATAGCCTAGCGTAAGTTTCTTGCTTATTTATTTCCTCGTTGTCTTGTTTATTTGTTTTCTTGTAGTCAGTGCTGTTCTTTTTCCACGGTTTGCTAGTCGCCGCAATAACCCTTTTTTAAACTAGGCCACAATAAGCATGGCTATATATTTACTGTAGTGACACTGGGCCTTCTACGGGCCGTAGAAACAATGGGCCTTCTACGAGGTGTAGAAACAACGGGCCTTCTACGGGCCGTATCATCAATGGGCCTTCTACGGGCCATATGATCGATTGCCCAAACATGGGACAATAACATACCGCTTTATGGCCGTAAAAGGGCTAGAGTTGGAATCGTCCGTTCATGGACCGACCATAATGGGTCGTCGTTAATCGGCCGTATTTGATGACGCTATGAAAACGGCCCAACGTATTAACGGGACACAAACGGGCCGACTGTAAGCACAGGCTGAATTTGGACCACAAGGAGAAAATGGCAGTAACGGGCCATAAATAACCGAATGCTGGAAATGAGCCCAAGAATAAATGGGCCCTGAGAATTCCGAAGGATAACATGGGCTGGAAACGGCCCAACGGAATAATGGGCCGTTGTCACGACCGATATTCCAATAAAATGATTATTGAGAACCGATCTTTTGAGTCCAGTATGAGGAAAATCCTCCTTACTTGTAGATAAAATCTTGATGCAGAAAGCCAGTAGCATTAGAACATATTACAGGGTCGAGCTGAGGGTGCTCAACATCTTATTACAAGCACGCCAATAATTATACATAATGGCGGATATGACACAATGGTGTGGGAGTGGCATACTACTGACTCGAGAATAAAGTGTTAGTGGAATAACACAGTGGAGTGGGTAATATGACTTCTAAACTGGCATCTCATCGAGCGTCGAGGTGAGGCTCGATGAATTTATTTGGGTAGCGAAGCGGATATATCTGATGACCAATCTAGGGTCGCACGAGACTGGCTGGGACTCCTCTAGGCGTCCGGACTCGCTATCGAATTCTTCATCCATGAGATCGCCGTCACAACATCTCGCCAAATCAACAAGCCGGTGAGTACTTTGAAAGTACTCGCAAGACAGTTCGGACGTAAGATATAACAAATTCATGCATGAATGCGTCATGAGCAATTAGCAATGCACATTCAATTTAGTAAAACATGGTAAGTAAAAAGGGAGTCGGGCGGTAGTCTTCCCGAAATCCAAAAAAAATAACTGAAAACCGATCGGGTGTCTGGAGTGACGCCTCGAAGGGTGAACAAATAAATAATCATGCCGTAGTCGGGCGTCTAAGCGACACCTCGTAAAGGGCTTATATTGAAAAGTAAAAGACATACGTGCCACAGTCGGACGTCTGAGCGACATCGCAGAAAGGACTTATATTCAAAAGTAAATAACAATTGTGCCACAGTCGGATGTCTGAGCGACATCGCAGAAAGGGCTTATATTCAAAAGTAAATAACAATTGTGCCATAGTCGGACGTCTGAGCGACATCGCAGAAAGGGCTTATATTCAAAAGTAAATAACAATTGTGCCACAGTCGGATGTCTGAGCAACATCGCAGAAAGGGCTTATATTCAAAAGTAAATAACAATTGTGCCACAGTCGGACGTCTGAGCGACATCGCAGAAAGGGCTTATATTTCATCATTCATGTATGATAAATTCACAAGGATATAATACTCATAAGAAATATTCAACACACAATAATAAACGGGTTAGTCCATCCACAGGAATAAACATTGCATCTGGGGGCTGCCTGAACGGGTTAGTCCATCCACACAATAATAAAAGTGTACAGGAACAGTGCCGGCCAAGTGTTCAACGAAATGATTTTCGCATGTGGGGAATTTTCCTTGAGCTGATTTTTGGTGGGGTGGCCTCTCATTGCATCTGGGGGCTGCCTGAATTTTGGTATAATTTTTGGGGAAGAGGAAATATGAATCTTACCAAATTTGACAAATCTGGTCCAAACTTGCAGAGGTTGAAACTTGAAAATTTTGAAAAGAGGAAGAATGGATCTTGATGGATCTAGGTTGGGGGTGCTAAAGACTATCCAGAGGAGTTGGTTTGAGATCAAAACTCAAAGGGAATTAGGTACTTGCTTTGTAAATCACCTAGGCTTAAAATAAATGACAGAATTGTTTTGGGAAATAAAACAAATGAAATAAAATCCAAAAATGGGTTGGACTTGTTGGAACAGAAAGTTTAGATTGCTCCAAAGAGGAAGGAGGGGTTTTGGGAGGTTTTACCACATGAGGCATGGTAAAACCATGGGTGGTTTCAAAATGAAAGAAGCCCCAAAACTCATAGGGTTTCTTTTTTTAAAAGAAAATAATTTCCAAGAAAATATATTTGAGGAGGGAACAATCAGAAGGAAGGTTCTCATTAACCAAACACCAGGGTTGAAGAAGATACAACAATAAAATCCTTGACAAGGGAAAAAGTTTTGAGAGAGAAGTTTTTGGAAGAATTTAAATGACAATCTTCAAATCCAACAAAGTTTTCGTTGAAAACCAAATAAAACTTTTTGAGTGTCACAGCCGTTAATGGGTATAAAGTGATACACTGTTCATTACGGGCCAGTTTCACCATGGGCCGTTAATGGGTATAAAGTGATACACTGTTGATTACGGGCCAGATTTACCACGGGTCGTTAATGGGCCGAGAGTAATAAGGGTCTCATATGGGCCGAAAGACGTGATGGGCCATACATGGGCCGGAAGTTAAAACAGGCTAATTATATTGGACGGCCAAGATGATGCTACTGGGCCTAATTCGGTTAGGCCGTAAACGGGCCTTCGGTTAGCAGGCTGTAAATGGGCTATATGCGAACAGTACGTTAACAGGCTTGCCGTGGGCCGGCCGGCCACCTTTTGACAAAGTCAAACAGGCCGGCCTTTTCGCAGGAATGGGCCTCTGTTGCGTCGTGCCACGTGTCGACGTATCATAGGTGCTTTGGTTCCAATGAGTTGATGGCATTGTTGGGGAACGTAGTAATTTCAAAAATTTTCCTACGATCACGCAAGACCATGGTGATGGCATAGCAACGAGATGAGAGTGTTGTCTCGTACCCTCGTGAGACCAGCAGCGAAGCGTTGACGCAGCGTAGAGGAAGTAGTCGTACTTCTTCCCGATCCAACCGATCCAAGTACCGAGCGTCACGGCACCTCCGAGTTCTGCACACGTTCAGCTCGATGGCGTCCCTCGAACTCCGATCCAGCCGAGTGTTGAGGAGAGTTTCACAAGACCTGACGGCGTGGTGGCGATGATGATGTTCCACCGACGCAGGGCTTCGCCTAAGCTCCGCTACGGTATGATCGAGGTGTAATCTGGTGGAAGGGGCACCGCTGCGGCTAAGGAACGATCTAATCGATCAACTTGTGTGTTATGGGGTGCCCTCTGCCCTGTATATAAAGGAGGGAAGGGAGGGGCTGGCCGGCCACCTATGGCTGCGCTGGGAGTCCTACTCCCACCGGAGTAGGATTCCCCCAAATCCTAGTCCAACTAGGGTTTGACCAAGGGAGAGGGAGAGAGGCGCCACCCCTTCTCCTAATCCTAATAGGACTAGGGAAGGGGAAGGCTGCGGCCAGCATATGGCCCCTTTCTCTTTCCCTAAGGCCCATCAAGGCCCATTGACTCCCGGGAGGTTCCGTAACCCCGGTACTCGGTAAAATTCCCAATTTCACCCGGAGTGATTCCGAGTCAAACATAGGCTTCCAATATATCAATCTTTATGTCTCGACCATTTCGAGACTCCTCGTCATGTCCGTGATCTCATCCGGGACTCGAACAACCTTCGTACATCAATATCATATAAACTCATAATAAGCATCATCGAAACTTTAAGCGTGCGGACCCTACGGGTTCGAGAACTATGTAGACATGACCGAGACACCTCTCGGTCAATAACCAATAGCGCGACCTGGATGCCCATATTGGCTCCTACATATTCTCGAAGATCTTTATCGGTCGACCGCATAACAACATCGTTGTTCCCTTTGTCATCGGTATGTTACTTGCCCGAGATTCGATCGTCGGTATCCAATACCTAGTTCAATCTCGTTCTTGGCAAGTCTCTTTTCTCGTTCCGTAATACATCATCTCACAACTAACACATTTAGTTGCAATGCTTGCAAGGCTTATGTGATGTGCATTACCGAGAGGGCCCAGAGATACCTCTCCGACAATCGGAGTGACAAATCCTAATCTCGAAATATGCCAACCCAACATGTACCTTCGGAGACACCTGTAATGTACCTTTATAATCACCCGATTCGTTGTGACGTTTGGTAGCACCAAAGTGTTCCTCGGGCAAGCGGGAGTTGCATAATCTCATAGTCATAGGAACATGTATAAGTCATGAAGAAAAGCACTAGCAACAAACTATACGATCAGGTGCTATGCTAATGGAATGGGTCATGTCAATCAGATCATTCAACCAATGATGTGATCCCGTTAATCAAATAACAACTCCTTGTTCATGGTTAGGAAACATAACCATCTTTGATTAACGAGCTAGTCAAATAGAGGCATACTAGTGACACTCTGTAGGTTTATGTATTCACACATGTATTATGTTTCCGGTTAATACAATTCTAGCATGAATAATAAACATTTATCATGATATAAGGAAATAAATAATAACATTATTATTGCCTCTAGGGCATATTTCCTTGAGTCTCCCACTTGCACTAGAGTCAATAATCTAGATCACATCACCATGTGATTAACATCGATAGTTCACATCATCATGTGATTAACACCCATAATTCACATCGCCATGTGACCAAGACCCAAAGGGTTTACTAGATTCAGTAATCTAGTTCACATCGCTATGTGATTAACATCCAAAGAGTACTAAGGTGTGATCATGTTTTGCTTTGTGAGAGAAGTTTAGTCAACGGGTCTGCCACATTCAGATCCGTATGTATTTTGCAAATCTATATGTCAACAATGTTCTGCACGGAGCTACTATAGCTAATTGCTCCCACTTTCAATATGTATCTAGACCGAGATTTAGAGTCATCTAGATCGGTGCCAAAACTTGTATCGGCGTAACCCTTTACGACGAACTTTTTGTCACGTCCATAATCGAAAACATATCCTTATTCTACTAAGGATAATTTTGACCGCTGTCCATCGATCTACTCTTAGATCACTATTGTACTCCCTTGCCAAACTCAGTGCAGGGTATACAATAGATCTGGTACACAGCATGGCATACTTTATAGAACCTATGGCCAAGGCATAGGGAATGACTTTCATTCTCTTTCTATCTTCTGCCGTGGCCGGGTTTTGAGTCTTACTCAATTTCACACCTTTGTAACACAGGCAAGAACTCTTTCTTTGACTGTTCCATTTTGAACTACTTCAAAATCTTGTCAAGGTATGTACTCATTGAAAAAACTTATCAAGCGTCTTGATCTATCTCTATAGATCTTAATGCTCAATATGTAAGCAGCTTCACCGAGGTCTTTCTTTGAAAAACTCCTTTCAAACACTCCTTTATGCTTTGCAGAATAATTCTACATTATTTCCGATCAACAATATGTCATTCACATATACTTGTCAGAAATGCTGTAGTGCTCCCACTCACTTTCTTGTAAATACAGGCTTCTCCAAAAGTCTGTATAAAACCATATGCTTTGATCAACTCATCAAAGCGTATATTCCAACTCCGAGATGCTTGCACCAGTCCATAGATGGATCACTGGAGCTTGCACATTTTGTTAGCTCCTTTAGGATTGACAAAACCTTCTGGTTGCATCATATACAACTCTTCTTTAATAAATCCATTAAAGAATGTAGTTTTACATCCATTTGCCATATTTCATAAAATGTGGCAATTGCTAACATGATTCGGACAGACTTAAGAATCGCTACTGATTGAGTAAATCTCATTGTAGTCAACACCTTGAACTTGTCGAAAACCTTTCTGCGACAAGTCGAGCTTTGTAGATAGTAATACTACTATCAGCATCTGTCTTCCTCTTGAAGATCCATTTATATAATATGGCTTGCCGATCATCGAACAACTCCATCAAAGTCCACACTTTGTTCTCATATATGGATCCCATCTCAGATTTCATGGTCTCAAACCATTTCGCGAATCTGGGCTCATCATCGCTTCCTCATAGTTCGTAGGTTCATCATGGTCTAGTAACATGATTTCTAGAATAGGATAACCGTACCACTCAGGTGCGGATCTTACTCTGGAAGACCTCGAGGTTTGGTAGCAACTTGATCTGAAGTTTCATGATCATCATCATTAACTTCCTCACTAATTGGTGTAGGAATCATTGGAACTGATTCTGTGATGAACTACTTTCCAATAAGGGAGAAGGTACAATTACCTCATCAAGTTCTACTTTCCTCCCACTCACTTCTTTCGAGAGAAACTTCTTCTCTAGAAAGGATCCATCTTAACAACAAATATCTTGCTTTCGGATCTGTGATAGAAGGTGTACCCAATAGTTACCTTTGGGTATTCTATGAAGACGCATTTCTCGATTTGGGTTCGAGCTTATCGGTGAAAACTTTTCACATAAGCATCACAACTCAAACTTTAAGAAACGACAGCTTAGGTTTATTGCTAAACCATAGTTCATACGGTGTCATCTCAGCGGTTTAGATGGTGCCCTATTAAACGTGAATGCAGCTGTCTTTAATGCATAACCCCAAAGCGATAGTGGTAAATCGGTAAGATACATCATAGATCGCACCATATCAAAATAAAGTGCGATTCTGACGTTCGAACACACCATAATGTTGTGGTGTTCCAGGTGGCGTGAGCTGTGAAACTATTCCACATTGTTTTCATTGAAGACCAAACTCGTAACTCAAATATTCATCTCCACGATCAGATCGCAGAAACTTTATTTTCTTGTTGCGATGATTTTCCACTTCACTCTGAAATTCTTTGAACCTTTCAACTATTTCAGACTTATGTTTCATCAAGTAGATATACCCATATCTGCTCAAATCATCTTGTGAAGGTCAGAAAATAATGATACTTGCCACAAGCATCAACACTCATTGGATCGCATACATCAGTATGTATTATTTCCAATAGGTCGTAGCTTGTTCCATTGTTCGGAGAACGGAGTTTAGTCATCTTGCCCAAAAGGCACGGTTCGCAAGCATCAAATGATTCATAATCAAGTGATTCCAAAAGTCCATCGGCATGGAGTTTTCTTCATGCGCTTTACACCAATATGACCTAAGCGGCGATTGCCACAAATAAGTTGCACTATCATTATTAACTTTGCATCTTTTGGTTTCAATATTATGAATATGTGTATCACTATGATCGAGATCCAATGAACCATTTTCATTGAGTGTGTAACCATATAAGGTTTTATTCATGTAAACAGAACAACAATTTATTCTCTTTACTTAAATGAATAACCGTATTGCAATAAACATGATCAAATCATATTTATGCTCAACACCAAATAACACTTATTTAGGTTCCACACTAATCCCGAAAGTATAGGGAGTGTGAGATGATGATCATATCAATCTTGGAACTACTTCCAACACTCATCGTCACTTCCCCTTCAACTAGTTTCTGTTCATTCTGAAACTCCCGTTTCGAGTTACTACTCTTAGCAACTGAACCAGTATCAAATACTGAGGGGTTGCTATGAACACTAGTAAAATACACATCAATAATCTGTATATCAAATATACCTTTGTTCACTTTGCCATCCTTCTTATCCGCCAAATACTTGGGGTAGTTCCGCTTCGAGGACCAGTTCCATTGCAGCAAAAGCACTTAGTCTCGGGCTTAGGTCTAGACTTGGGCTTCTTCACTCGAGCAACAACTTGCTTGCCGTTCCTTTTGAAGTTCCCTTCTTCCCTTTGCCATTTTCCTTGAGACTAGTGGTCTTGTCAACCATCAACACTTGATGTTTTCTTGATTTCTACCTTCGCGATTTTAGCATCGCGAAGAGCTCGAGAATCTTTTCGTCATCTCTTGCATACTATAGTTCATCACGGAGTTCTACTAACTTAGTGATGGTGACTAGAGAATTCTGTCAATCACTATCTTATCTGGAAGATTAACTCCCACTTGATTCAAGCGATTGAAGTACTCAGACAATCTGAGCACATGCTCACTAGTTGAGCGATTCTCCTCCATCTTTTAGCTATAGAACTTGTTGGAGACTTCATATCTCTCAACTCGGTATTTGCTTGAAATATTAACTTCAATTCCTGGAACATCTCATATGGTCCATGACGTTCAAAACGTCTTTGAAGTCCCGATTCTAAGCCGTTAAGCATGGTGCACTAAACTATCAAGTAGTCATCATATTGAGCTAGCCAAACGTTCATAACGTTTGCATCTGCTCCTGCAATAGGTCTGTCACCTAGCGGTGCATTAAGGACATAATTCTTCTGCGCAGCAATGAGGATAAACCTCAGATCACGGATCCAATCCGCATCATTGCTACTAACATCTTTCAATACAATTTTCTCTAGGAACACATATAAAAACATAGGGAAGCAACAACGCGAGCTATTGATCTACAACATAATTTGCAAAATACTACCAGGACTAAGTTCATGATAAATTAAAGTTCAATTAATCATATTACTTAAGAACTCCCACTTAGAAAAATATCCTCCAATTCTCTAAGTGATTGCGTGATCCATATCAACTACACCATGACCGATCATCACGTGTGATGGAGTAGTTTCAATGGTGAACATCAATATGTTGATCATATCTACTATATGATTCACGCTCGACCTTCGGTCTCCGTGTTCCGAGGTCATATCTTATATGCATAGCTCGTCAAGTATAACCTGAGTATTCTGCGTGTGCAACTGTTTTGCACCGTTGTATTTGAGCGTAGAGCCTATCACACCCGATCATCACGTGGTGTCTCAGCACGAAGAACTTTCGCAACGGTGCATACTCGGGAGAACACTTCTTGATAATTTAGTAAGGATCATCTTATAATGCTACCGTCAATCAAAGCAAAATAAGATGCATAAAGGATTAACATCACATGCAATCAATATAAGTGATATGATATGGTCATCATCATCTTGTGCTTGTGATCTCCATCGCCAAGCACCGTCATGATCACCATCGTCACCGGTAGCGACACCTTGATCTCCATCGTAGCATCGTTGTCGTCTCGCCAACTATTGCTTCTCGACTATCGCTACTCCTTAGTGATAAAGTAAAGCAATTACATGGCGTTGCATCTCATACAATAAGCGACAACCATATGGCTCCTGCCGATTGCCGATAACTTCGGTTACAAAACATGATCATCTCATACAATAAAATATAGCATCACGTCTTGACCATATCACATCACAACATGCCCTGCAAAAACAAGTTAGGCGTCCTCTACTTTGTTGTTGCAAGTTTTACGTGGCTGCTACGGGCTGAGCAAGAACCGTTCTTACCTCGCATCAAAACCACAACGATACTTCGTCAAATAGACTCCGTTTAACCTTCTCAAGGACCGGGCGTATACACTCGATTCAACTAAAGTGAGAGAGCAGACACCCGCCGGTCACCTTTAAGCAACGAGTGCTCGGGCGGTGAAACCAGTCTCGCGTAAGCGTCTGGCGTAATGTCGGTCCGGGCCGCTTCATCTCACAATACCGCTGAACCAAAGTATGACATGCTGGTAGGCAGTATGACTTGTATCGTCCACAACTCACTTGTGTTCTACTCGTGCACATGACATCAACGCATAAAACCAGGCTCGGATGCCACTTGTTGGGGAACGTAGTAATTTCAAAAATTTTCCTACGATCACGCAAGACCATGGTGATGGCATAGCAACGAGATGAGAGTGTTGTCTCGTACCCTCGTAGACCAGCAGCGAAGCGTTGACGCAACGTAGAGGAAGTAGTCGTACTTCTTCCCGATCCAACCGATCCAAGTACCGAGCGTCGGCACCTCCGAGTTCTGCACACGTTCAGCTCGATGGCGTCCCTCGAACTCCGATCCAGCCGAGTGTTGAGGAGAGTTTCGTCGAGACGACGGCGTGGTGGCGATGATGATGTTCCACCGACGCAGGGCTTCGCCTAAGCTCCGCTACGGTATGATCGAGGTGTAATCTGGTGGAAGGGGGCACCGCACACGGCTAAGGAACAATCTAATCGATCAACTTGTGTGTTATGGGGTGCCCTCTGCCCCTGTATATAAAGGAGGGAAGGGAGGGGCTGGCCGCCACCTATGGCTGCGCTGGGAGTCCTACTCCCACCGGGAGTAGGATTCCCCAAATCCTAGTCCAACTAGGGTTTGACCAAGGGAGAGGGAGAGAGAGCCACCCCTTCTCCTAATCCTAATAGGACTAGGGAAGGGGAAGGCTGCGCCAGCATATGGCCCCTTTTCTCTTTCCCTAAGGCCCATCAAGGCCCATTGACTCCCGGAGGTTCCGTAACCCCGGTACTCGGTAAAATTCCCAATTTCACCCGGAGTGATTCCGAGTCAAACATAGGCTTCAATATATTAATCTTTATGTCTCGACCATTTCGAGACTCCTCGTCATGTCCGTGATCTCATCCGGGACTCGAACAACCTTGGTACATCAATATCATATAAACTCATAATAACTGCCATCGAAACTTTAAGCGTGCGGACCCTACGGGTTCGAGAACTATGTAGACATGACCGAGACACCTCTCGGTCAATAACCAATAGCGGGACCTAGATGCCCATATTGGCTCCTACATATTCTCGAAGATCTTTATCGGTCGACCGCATAACAACATACGTTGTTCCCTTTGTCATCGGTATGTTACTTGCCCGAGATTCGATCGTCGGTATCAATACCTAGTTCAATCTCGTTCTCGGCAAGTCTCTTTTCTCGTTCCGTAATACATCATCTCACAACTAACACATTTAGTTGCAATGCTTGCAAGGCTTATGTGATGTGCATTACCGAGAGGGCCCAGAGATACCTCTCCGACAATCGGAGTGACAAATCCTAATCTCGAAATATGCCAACCCAACATGTACCTTCGGAGACACCTGTAATGTACCTTTATAATCACCCGATTACGTTGTGACGTTTGGTAGCACCAAAGTGTTCCTCGGGCAAGCGGGAGTTGCATAATCTCATAGTCATAGGAACATGTATAAGTCATGAAGAAAAGCACTAGCAACAAACTATACGATCAGGTGCTATGCTAATGGAATGGGTCATGTCAATCAGATCATTCAACCAATGATGTGATCCCGTTAATCAAATAACAACTCCTTGTTCATGGTTAGGAAACATAACCATCTTTGATTAACGAGCTAGTCAAGTAGAGTCATACTAGTGACACTCTGTAGGTTTATGTATTCACACATGTATTATGTTTCCGGTTAATACAATTCTAGCATGAATAATAAACATTTATCATGATATAAGGAAATAAATAATAACATTATTATTGCCTCTAGGGCATATTTCCTTCAGGCATCTGTCCCAACGGTGAGCTGACATGTGTTTCCTCCAGCCAATGATGATTTTACACGTGGAAAATCCCCATTTGTCGTGGCTGTTAACGGGTTATCGGATCCAAAACCGGACCCGATAGCTTAATGGTGTTCCGTTACGGTGGATGCCACGTGTGGGTCACCCTTGACGAAAGCACTTCTGTAACGCGCGATTTATCGTCATGGAAGTGGACACTTCCGTGATGATAATTTTGGTAATGTCATGGAACACTTCTACGACAGCACATGTATGACTATCTTGCTCCTGTCATAAATTTGTCATGGATGTACATGCATGACAAAAAACGCGACCTACTGTGACAAACACGTATCATCACGGAAGTGTATTTTTTTTAGTGACGATTCCTCCATAAGTCGGGATGAGACTCCGGACGAAAAATAAAAAAAAGGAAAAAAAGAGGCCATAAAAAAAGAGAAAAGGCCCAACTAAAAAAATTAGAGAAAAGAGAGAAGGGACAATGCTACTATCCTTTTTCCACACTTGTGCTTCAAAGTAGCACCATGATCTTTATGATAGAGAGTCTCTTGATTTGTCACTTTCATATACTAGTGGGAATTTTTCATTATAGAAATTGGCTTGTATATTCCAATGATGGGCTTCCTCAAATTGCCCTAGGTCTTCGTGAGCAAGCAAGTTGGATGCACACCCACTTAGTTTTCATTATTGAGCTTTCATACACTTATAGCTCTAGTGCATCCGTTGCATGGCAATCCCTACTCACTCACATTAATATCTATTAATGGGCATCTCCATAGCCCGTTGATACATCTAGTTGATGTGAGACCATATTCTCCTTTTTGTCTTCTCCACAACCACCTATAGTGCTATATCCATGGCTCACGCTCATGTATTGCGTGAAGATTGAAAAGTTTGAGAACACAAAAAGTATGAAACAATTGCTTGGCTTGTCATCGGGGTTGTGCATGATTTAAATATTTTGTGTGGTGAAGATAGAGCATAGCCAGACTATATGATTTTGTAGGGATAACTTTCTTTGGCCATGTTATTTTGAGAAGACATGATTGCTTTATTAGTATACTTGAAGTATTATTACTTTTATGTCAATATTAAAATTTTATCTTGAATCTTTCATATCTGAATATTCATATCACAAATAAGAGAATTACATTGAAAATTGTGCTAAGTAGCATTCCACATAAAAAAATATGTTTTTATCATTTACCTACTCGAGAACGAGAAGGAATTAAGCTTGGGGATGCTTGATACATCTCCAACGTATCTATAATTTTTGATTGTTCCATGCTATTATATATTCTGTTTTGGATATTTAATGGGTGTTATTAAACACTTTTATATTATTTCTGGGACTAACCTATTAACCGGAGGCCTAGCCCAAATTGATGTTTTTTTGCCTATTTCAGTGTTCCGAAGGAAAGGAATATCAAACGGAGTCCAAACGAAATAAAACCATCGGGAACGTGATTTTCGGAACAAACGTGATCCAGAGGACTTGGAGTGGACGTCAAGAAACGAACAAGGAGGCCACGAGGCAGGGGGCGCGCCTACCCCCCTGGGCACGCCCTCCACCTTCGTGGGCCCCTTGTAGCTCTGCTGACCGACCTCCTTCGCCTATATATACTCATATACCCTGGAAACATCAGATACGGAGAAAAAAACCCTATTTCCACTGCCGCAACCTTGTGTAACTGTGAGATCCCATCTTGGGGACTTTTCCGGTGCTCCGCCGGAGGGGGCATCGATCACGGAGGGCTTCTACATCAACACCATAGCCTCTCTGATGATGTGTGAGTAATTTACTTTAGACCTTCGAGTCCATAGTTATTAGGTAGATGGCTTCTTCTCTCTCTTTGGATCTCAATACAAAGTTCTCCTCGAATCTCTTGGAGATCTATTTGGTGTAACTCTTCTTTTTGTGGTGTGTTTGTCGAGATCCGATTTATTGTGGGTTTATGATCAAGATTATATATGAACAATATTTGAATCTCCTCTGAATTCTTTTATGTATGATTGGTTATCTTTGCAAGTCTCTTCGAATTATCAGTTTGGTTTGGCCTACAAGATTGATCTTTCTTGCAATGGGAGAAGTTCTTAGCTTTGGGTTCAATCTTGCGGTGCTCGATCCCAGATGAGATGAAACGACACATATTGTATTGTTGCCATCGATGATAAAAAGATTGGGTTTATATCATACTGCATGAGTTTATCCCTCTACATCATGTCATCTTGCTTAAAGCGTTACTCTGTTCTTATGAACTTAATACTCTAGATGCATGCTGGATAGCGGTCGATGTCTGGAGTAATAGTAGTAGATGCAGACAGGAGTCGGTCTACTTGTCACGGACGTGATGCCTATATACATGATCATACCTAGATATTCTCATAACTATGCTCAATTCTGTCAATTTCTCGACAGTAATTCATTTACCCACCGTAATACTTATGCTATCTTGAGAGAAGCCACTAGTGAAACCTATGGCCCCCGTGTCTATCTTCCATCATATTAATCTCCCGTCAACAAGCTATTTCTGTCGCCGTTTATTTTGCTTTCTTTACTTTTACTCTTTACCATAAAAATACCAAAAATATTATTTTATCATCTTTATCATATCTCACTCTCATAAGTGACTGTGAAGGGATTGACAACCCCTTTATCGCGTTGGTTGTGAGGTTCTTATTTGTTTGTGTAGGTGTGTGGGACTCGAGTGTGGTCTCCTACTGGATTGATACCTTGGTTCTAAAAAACTGAAGGAAATACTTACGCTACTTTACTACATCACCCTTTTCTCTTCAAGGGAAAACCAACACAGTGCTCAAGAGGTAGTATTAAGAAAAGGGACAAGGTAACCTAATGCTTTCATGGACATCATCATGTATGAATTTGACTCTATGTTCATGTGTCAGGACCCCGATCCTAAGTCACACCGATCTAGCATGTAACACATCATATCACTTTGCGGCCTCACGCACGGTATTCCCACGGGTGTCGCCTTACCATGGCCCGGGACCGTTTGCGCCTTTTGGCTCACGTATATGATAGTGTTGCTAGCATCCATATGACAAAGAACCCGGGCCGACATGGCTAGTCGTGAACCCAAAGCGGCGCTAACCCATGGGGACAGGCATACATGAATCACATCGGGCATGTCGGTCATCAACGTATAAATTCGGGCTGTAGCACTGGGCTAACAGGACTCCGGTATCCCGGGCTGTAGCAGGCTAGGCAGGACTCCGAATAACACTGCGTGACATTTCCCGAAGGACGTACATAGGAACGAAGTGAAACACATGCCGCCATCAAGTGTCCAAGCAGTAGTCTTTGGGCTAGCAGGACTCGGTGAACCGGGCTGTAGCGGACTACTATCGCCGAAGCACGAGACTACATTTCCCCATATGAGAGGCTGCCAAGGATAAACAACTAGTTTGTCGGATCCCACACATACCAAGCATTTCAAACATACACACAATATGCTCAATATGTGTAGATACAACATGGCATCACAACATAACTCTATGACTCAAATATTTATTCATTAGGCTCCGAGGAGCGAGATATTACAAACATGGGTCTCATGACCCAACACTCAGAGCATACAAGTCAAAGCACAAGCGGAAACTAAACATGTCTCGAGTACGCATACAACTATAAATGAAAAAGGCTGAGAAGCGACTATCTACCAGATCTGCCGAGGGCACAAGATCGTAGCTAAGGTAACAAGCTAAACGTCAAGTCCACGTGGAACTACTAGCGAGACCGACGTCTCTCGCAAAACATAAAATAAGCAAGCGTGAGTACAATTGTACTCAGCAAGACTTACATCGAACTAACTACATATGCATCATTATCAAAAGGGGTGGTGGAGTTTGACCGCAGCAAGCCAGCTTTGACTCGGTGGCTATCCTATACTACATTGCAAGTAACTCTTTTGAGGTGGCGCTACGAGTCCACATATTCACCATATCAATACACCACTATGGACCCGCTCCCGTCTCCCTCACGAGAACGCCATCCATAGCACTCACGCTTATCTTGTGCATTTTAGAGTATCCACTTTCACTTGTCTATGAACTGATATAGGCAACCCGAAGTCCTTCTCCATGGACACGGCTATTCAATAGATCATATTAAACCCTGCAGGTGTACTTCTTCACACACTCTCACCACTTACCGCCGTTTACACGACATGTACTCGGCAACCTTCAAGCGGAAGCCCAACGTGGGTGTCAGCCACGGCCTACCTAAACACTCAAGTCCCTAGTCCAGGTTTATCGCCTATTCGGGTTCCATCCGCAGGGAGTCCGGCCGAGGTTTCCCATACAGCCCCGAACGATGTGTGCAGGGTTCCCGAGATACCAAACAGGCATTCGATACACCGGGCCACGGTGTATCTACCGCATCATAGCCCACCCCTAGGGTCAGCGCTACGCACGGCCTCCAACACATATCCTACAAACACCAGAAACTAATTGCAACTCTTGGACAGAGAACAAGGGTGGTTAAGAAGCCGAGAGGGTCAATTAAGGATCCCAATGCGTGGTAGTAACTGTTTCATGGATCACAAACACAGAACTCAGTTCCTGAAGACGGCTGCAATGAGACAACCCACCATGTACTCCTACATGGACTCTCACCGCTACCTTTACCAAATCGTGTTCACACACTTAGCTCACACACAATAGGACATGTTCACACAACCATTCCAATTCATTCCCGATGAATCAGACCTGACTCAACTCTAAGCAGTAGCAGGCATGACAAACAAGCATGAATGAGTAGGCACAACATGGCTCAAACAACTCCTACTCATGCTAGTGGGTTTCATCTAATTACTGTGGAATGACAGGTCATGCAGAGGATAAAGGGGTTCAGCTACCGCAGCAAGTAACACATGAGTCGTTGTTGTCCTAATGCAGTAAAATAGAGCAGGAGCGAGAGAGTGGGATTATATCGAATGAACAAGGGGGTTTTGCTTGCAGCACTTCAAGATAATATAGTTCTTCATCGGTGTCATCGAACAATCATCGGAACGTCGTCTACTGAGAGGGAACAATTACCGGCAAACAAGAGAGAACACAATCAATGCAATGCACAATCACATGAATGACATGTCATGTTAAGGTACTGAATTTACCTAATGCAATATCTAGCCAGGTTAATTGAAGTGGAACTCAAACAAGGTTAAATTCCAACTCCAAATGCTAGTTCATAACTTGCCCTAATCATGATTCATCCTATTCAGTGAGGTTAAATTGTTCAAACATGCATGATCATGGCATAAACAGATTCTTCATATTTTTCTGATCATTTTTCATATATAAATTATTTCCATTGGAGTTACGGTCGAATTTATATGAATTTTAGAAGTTTAGAGTATTTTCTGAAATTTCCTGAATTAAATTAAATCCAGAAAACTAGTTATTGCGTCAGCCTGACGTCAATGTGACGTCAGTGGTCAACAGGTCACGGTCCGGTCAAACCTGACAGCGGGTCCCGCATGTCAGTATAATTAGCTTAACTAAAAATTAACTAAACTAATCCTAAATGGTTTACAGGGCTGGGCCCCACCTGTCATAGGGTCAACAGGGTCAGCTAGGGCCCACCGTGGTCAAAGTCGACGTCGGCTGCCGGCGTCTAGCCGCCGGTGAGCCCGACACAGCGGCGAGAGTGGTTTTGGCCACTCCGTCGACCAAATGGGCCGCGGAGGTTATCTACGTGGAGCTGGGGAGGAGCCGAAGCTCTTGGTGGAGTTAGCCGGGGTCGGGGTGGCCGGGATCGACGGCGGCGAGCTCCAAGGCGGTGGCCGGAGTTCGGGCGGGGTCGATTTTGATGCTACGGTGTACGGGAGGAGGAGCGGGTGGTGGCTACGAGCTCCTGGTGAGGTGTGGAGCACGGTGGTGTGCCCGGCTTCGAGCCACGGTGGCTCTGGCCACGACGGCGACGAGGCACGGCGGCGGTGGTTCTCGGTCCCGATGAACGCGACGGCTAGAGGACGGGAAAGATGCGGGAAACGGAGGGGAAATGCAGCGGAGCTCACTGGGAGGTCGAAGACAGGCTCAGCTAGCTCGGGGACGACCGGAAGGCGACGAATCCGTCGATGGAGTCCGGCGGCCGTGCTCGGGGAAGACGACTCGGGGCGGCGATGTAGGGCTCCCGCGGTCGAGTGGGTTGGAGTGGATGACGCAGAAGGCCATGGCGGTTCTCCTGGACCCATCAGGGAGGCACGGGATGGACGGTGGCCGCGGTGGAGCTCGTCGGTGGCGGCGGCTCCGTTCGGTGAGCTTAGGGAAGAGGGACAGGGGGGAAGAGAGGGAGCAGCGAGTGAGGGCGAGGAGCGAGGGGGCACGGGGCGTCGTCGTGGCGTCGCAAGGAGGTCGGGGAGGCTGCCACCGCGAAGCAGGAGGTGGCCGGGGCTCTCGGGCGCGCGCCACGCCTCGCCTCTGCCTACTGGCAGAGGAAGACGACGAGCGGCGAGGCGGTGGTGGGCTGGGCCACCAGCTGGGCCAGTGAGGAGGAGGGGGAAAAGGCTGGGCCGGTTCGTGGCGCCAGGTAAGTGGGCTGCCAGGTACTATCCCTCTCTTATTTCTATTTAATTCTGTTTTCTATTTTCTGTAGTTTGTTTTGATTTAGTTTAGCACCAAATCATTTAAATAAATCCTGAAAATAATTGTGGGCATTAACTGAATTATTACAGAGGCCCTTAACTATTTTTCAGAATTGTTGGAGCATTTAAAAATATTAATAGTATTTAAATGCCCCAATTCAAATACAATATGGTTTATTCAAAAATCCAAAAATGTCTTGGAAAAATATCCATCATCTCTGGATATGGTTTTCACCCTTTTCCATTAATCATGAACATTTTTGCAAACCAATTTGGGTTCTTTGAAAATATTTTAAAGTTGAACCTATTTGAATTCCTTTAGTGCTAGGGTTTAGGCAATCCCTATTTCAAATTTCATGAGAATTAAACATGATGCATGGATGCAATGCCACTAGTTACAAGCAAGCTCTAGGGCTGTGACAACTCACCCCCACTAAACAAGAATCTCGACCCGAGATTCAAGCGTAGGGTAAGTCGAAGGGGGAATGCAAACTAACACAATCTTCATGATCCCTTTTCTTTCTCGAAGATGTTGATTCATTCCATCATCTTGGTCTTGACGTCTTCGAGATCTTCACCCGACACGACAACAGAAAGATGGGGGAAACCCTACATGATTCGATCTTCATGAAGATCAAGTAAACATGATCGACTCACTGACTGAGATGGTGACACATCTCGAGTTGAGACACAAAACACATCGAGAGGGATGGAAGAACAAACGACGGGGTTTGATTGGTGGCAACAATTCCAGGCTTAGAAAGATGGTGGATGGTGTCAAGGTGGCGAGGAAATATTTACCATGATCCCGTAATGGGGCGCCTCGAGAAAGGTGACGCAAAGAACTATTCCCTTAAGTGGCAAAAAGAATTACTTTTGAATTAGAAATCATTGAGACTCTTCATACCAGCCTAAGGCAATTCACAACGATCGTTTGGCGGAGTGCAAGGAATGGTACACCCGGACTAGAATGGATGATGTAGACTACCTTGTTGAAGTCAACGCAATGGATGATTTTTGCTTATCATCGGAGGTGGAGGGAACCCATGGTAAGTCCACTTTTGAGGATGATCCTAGACATCAATTACTGAGAAGGCAGCCTATATTGATATGGCACAAGAACGGTGTAAGCTGGGAACGAAATGCAACTGTTGGAATGTTCCAACCATCATATCTTCCTGAGATTCAGATCCGATTGGTGATAGGATACTTCAGACTCAGCATGTCTGAAAAGAAAAGGTTGCAATACAAAACCGACGAGATGGCGTTGCGAGATTCTCGGGGAGTGAGCTATGATAGCAAGCTCCAAGACATGAGCTGGTTCTACTACAAACTCGTGGACACACTGTCCTAGACAAGCATGACCACATGGTAGTCTTATAATAAAACACTACCGAGTTCAGGTGGGGAACCATAATCGAGGATATTGAAGTCCTTGCATAAGGCATGCTCTTAAGAAGGAACTTCCTTTCCTTGAACAAATCAATCAGTGGCTTAGTGTGCTATGGAATCCATATGGAATGAAGATGATCAGTCTATCAGACCATAGAATACTTCGCACATGCATGACTGACTTGGGATGATTCCAGAGGAAGCAAAACAAACCTTTCTCAAGTTCATGGCGGCAACTTACATCAGGTGCACATGAATTAGAGGAAGTCACTACTTTCATCCAAACATATGCTTCATGAACGAAACACGAAGAAATGCTTACACAAGTTTCCAACACTAGGTTGATGTTCAACATGACTCATGGGGGAGACAAAATGCTGCTGATGGGCTCAACAACAACTCATCGGAATTTCCATATTACTGGACTTCCACCATCATGTGAACACGGTGATAGTATTGGTCAGACCAAAAGGTATAACGGTGTATGCCCGAGGGATCAACCACGGGTAAGACAACATTATGAATACCATTTGTTCTGACTTGACTTGACGATAGCCCATACTCAAGTCAAAATTTTGGCCAGACAACAGATCCAACAACTGATCACAAGGACCAATCAATGGAGATATCATCTTTCTTCAACACACACACACACCAGAATATCCCTTTGGATCGAACTAAGTTAGGCAAGCTTTTATCTTCCAACTCTCCAAGTTGTTTTTTTGGCTTAACCAACTAGCTCAGGGGTATCCAAAACAGATTCTTGGAGAAAGGGTGGTTCACAGGAAACCAACTTCATCACGAGCTCAACATAACAGTCAGGAAACAACCTGGTAACACTTCCAAGAGGATATTTGGAAAGTCACGAACCATCGGTATGTTACTAAGCTCGAGAACAATCTTGCTTTTGAGGGCAAGACAATATGATCGAACGAGTGAGGACTTGACAGGATCCTAACTCATAGATCGAAGAGTGCACCAGAACTAAGGACTAGGTAGCACGATTAATCTTAGGATGATGACTTAACAGCCAACACGCTAAGAATGACAATATTGTCCATTTACTACCAAGCAACGAGGTTGCTAGGAGTATTGATTTCACACATCACAGTTCACTTGTCGGCATCCCGGTTACATCAACACGGGACCGAGGAATGAATAATGATAGCGAGAAGTATCACTGCGTCAAGAATTCCTAAGAGGTTGTGCAATTCCCATGACATTCTCGACATACGAGGGCAATACTTCAAGGTAGAACAGAACAAAAGCTGAATTGGCATTTTGATCTGCGGAATACAACTGCTTTGACCCAATCCTAGAAATGGATGAGGTACTGGAGTTTGTTTCTCCTAGTCATTCCAAAATAGAATGGCTCGACGGACCACAAGAATAATAAGCATCGATGAACACGAATGCACAATTACTCATGGCTATCAATTGATAGATGAAGGTCAGAAGACATCTAAGAGAACAACTCAAAGGAACATATAATTCTTCGAGTTGTGGAGGCATGGATTAGTGTGTCGAGCAAAGTTCAACATTTCTTCCGGATAACCCATGCGGAAAGGTAGAATTGGCAGAGTCACAATATGAATGGAGTACTCCTCAAGAGCACTCTTATTGTGATGTTTTGGTTCAACTAACTTCTGCCTTAAATGGTTCATGGCATTTGGAAGAAGGAAATACCACGGACCTCGAGGATTATCACAAGAGTTACTAATATCCTAAAGGCACTAGCAAATACTAACAACATGAAGTAGGATGAATCTCGGGTTCAAGAAACCCAGGAGTAGAATACCTACTACTAAATGGCATCACGGGATGCTTTTAGGAATAATGGCCAGAATCATCACACTGGGGATACAAAAGCATTGCTAAATTGCTAGGTGACTCCCTAAACACCTAGGGTCATAATAATAGTTCCAACATATATGTCAAGGCAATAAATTACCTCAACGCACCGGTTAGTGTGCTTATTCTGACCAAAGGGACATCAGGTACGGAAGGAAAGGATTGCAAATGCATCAGACTATTTAGAGACCTGGGATGACTTGGACAGCATAACGGCTGTAAATGCTCAAAAAGATTTGAGACATCTTGCAAGAATGGTGGCATAACCACTCAACAACATCATAACAACATTCTGAGATCAACAGTTATCATACAGAAATAGTAGGAACTGAACTGGGGATTAAAACCCACAATCTAAAAGGTCTATGGATTAGTAACACGTCATCCTGATAGATAGATGAGAAGCCTAGTTCTTAACCCCGTAGAAGAGAAGAGGATGACTCAGATCAGAGGGCATAAGGTAAAGAAGTAAAAAGAGCCTTACGTTCCCTCCCACAATCAATTCCCCTACATATAACTAAAGCATTTCTAGACTCAACATGGACCAGTTTGGCTTGGTAATCCTACAGGCAGTCAGGCTCTGATACCAACGCTGTCAGGACCCCGATCCTAAGTCACACCGATCTAGCATGTAACACATCATATCACTTTGCGGCCTCACGCACGGTATTCCCACGGGTGTCGCCTTACCATGGCCGGGACCGTTTGCGCCTTTTGGCTCACGTATATGATAGTGTTGCTAGCATCCATATGATAAAGAACCCGGGCCGACATGGCTAGTCGTGAACCCAAAGCGGCGCTAACCCATGGGGACAAGCATACATGAATCACATCGGGCATGTCGGTCATCAACGATAAATTCGGGCTGTAGCACTGGGCTAACAGGATTCCGTATCCCGGCTGTAGCAGGCTAGGCAGGACTCGAATAACACCGCGTGACATTTCCCGAAGGGACGGACATAGGAACGAAGTGAAACACATGCCGCCAGTCAAGTGTCCAAGCAGTAGTGCTGGGCTAGCAGGACTCCGTGAACCGGGCTGTAGCGGACTACTATCGCCGTAAGCACGAGACTACATTTCCCCATATGAGAGGCTGCCAAGGATAAACAACTAGTTTGTCGGATCCCACACATACCAAGCATTTCAAACATACACACAATATGCTCAATATGTGTAGATACAACATGGCATCACAACATAACTCTCGACTCAAATATTTATTCATTAGGCTCGAGGAGCGAGATATTACAAACATGGGTCTCATGACCAAACACTCGAGCATACAAGTCAAAGCACAAGCGGAAACTAAACATGTCCGAGTACGCACAACTATAAATGAAAAAGGCTGAGAAGCCCGACTATCTACCGAGATCTGCCGAGGGCACAAGATCGTAGCTGAGGTAACAAGCTAAACGTCAAGTCCACGTGGAACTACTAGCGAGACCGACGCCTCTCGCAAAACATAAAATAAGCAAACGTGAGTACAATTGTACTCAGCAAGACTTACATCAGAACTAACTACATATGCATCATTATCAAAAGGGGGTGGTGGAGTTTGACTCCAACAAGCTAGCTTTGACTCGGTGGCTATCCTATACTACGACTGCAAGTAACTCTTTTGAGGTGGCGCACACGAGTCCACATATTCACCATATCAATACACCACTATGGACCCGCTCCCGTCTCCCTACGAGAACGCCATCCATAGCACTCACGCTTATCTTGCGCATTTTAGAGTATCCACTTTCACTTGTCTATGAACTGATATAGGCAACCCGAAGTCCTTCTCCGCGGACACGGCTATTCAATAGATCATATTAAACCCTGCAGGGTGTACTTCTTCACACACGCTCACCACTTACCGCCGTTTACACGACATGTACTCGGCAACCTTCAAGCGGAAGCCCAACGTGGGTGTCGGCCACGGCCTACCTAAACACTCAAGTCCCTAGTCCAGGTTTATCGCCTATTCGGGTTCCATCCGCAGGGAGTCCGGCCGAGGTTTCCCATACAGCCCCAAACGATGTGTGCAGGGTTCCCGAGATACCAAACGGGCATTCAGTACACCGGGCCACGGTGTATCTACCGCATCATAGCCCACCCCTAGGGTCAGCGCTACGCACGGCCTCCAACACATATCCTACAAACACCAGAAACTAATTGCAACTCCTGGACAGAGAACAAGGGTGGTTAAGAAGCCGAGAGGGTCAATTAAGGATCCCAATGCGTGGTAGTAACTGTTTCATGGATCACAAACACATAACTCAGTTCCTGAAGACGGCTGCAATGAGACAACCCACCATGTACTCCTACATGGCCTCTCACCGCTACCTTTACCAAATCGTGTTCACACACTTAGCTCACACACAATAGGACATGTTCACACAACCATTCCAATTCATTCCCGATGAATCAGAACTGACTCAACTCTAAGCAGTAGCAGGCATGACAAACAAGCATGAATGAGTAGGCACAACATGGCTCAAACAACTCCTACTCATGCTAGTGGGTTTCATCTAATTCTTGTGGAATGACAGTCATGCAGAGGATAAGGGGTTCAGCTACCGCAGCAAGTAACACATGAGTCGTTGTTGTCCTAATGCAGTAAAATAGAGCAGGAGCGAGAGAGTGGGATTATATCGGAATGAACAAGGGGGTTTTGCTTGCCTGGCACTTCTGAAGATAATATAGTTCTTCATCGGTGTCATCGAACAATCGTTGGAACGTCGTCTACTGAGAGGGAACAATTACCGGCAAACAAGAGAGAACACAATCAATGCAATGCACAATCACATGAATGACATGTCATGTTAAGGTACTGAATTTACCTAATGCAATATCTAGCCAGGTTAATTGAAGTGGAACTCAAACATGGTTAAATTCCAACTCCAAATGCTAGTTCATAACTTGCCCTAATCATGATTCATCCTATTCAGTGAGGTTAACTTGTTCAAACATGCATGATCATGGCATAAACAGATTCTTCATATTTTTCTGATCATTTTTCATATATAAATTATTTCCATTGGAGTTACGGTTGAATTTATATGAATTTTAGAAGTTTAGAGTATTTTCTGAAATTTCCTGAATTAAATTAAATCCAGAAAACTAGTTATTGCGTCAGTGGTCAACAGGTCAAACCTAACAGCGGGTCCCGCATGTCAGTATAATTAGCTTAACTAAAAATTAACTAAACTAATCCTAAATGGTTTACAGGGCTGGGCCCCACCTGTCATACGGTCAACATGGTCAGCTAGGGCCCACCATGGTCAAAGTCGACGTCGGCTGCCGGCGTCTAGCCGCCGGCGAGCCCGACGCGGCGGCGAGAGTGGTTTTGGCCACTCCGGCGACCAAATGGGCCGCGGAGGTTATCTACGTGGAGCTGGGGAGGAGCCGAAGCTCTTGGTGGAGTTAGTCGGGGTCGGGGTGGCCGGGATCGACGGCGGCGAGCTCCAAGGCGGCGGCCGGAGTTCGGGCGGGGTCGGTTTTGATGCTACGGTGTACGGGAGGAGGAGCGGGTGGTGGCTACGAGCTCCTGGTGAGGTGTGGAGCACGGTGGTGTGCCCGGCTTCGAGCCACGGTGGCTCTGCCACGACGGCGACGAGGCACGGCGGCGGTGGTTCTCGGTTCCGATGAACGCGATGGCTAGAGGACGGGAAAGATGCGGGAAACGGAGGGGAAATGCAGCGGAGCTCAATGGGAGGTCGAAGACAGGCTCAGCTAGCTCGGGGACGACCGGAAGGCGACGAATCCGTCGATGGAGTCCGGCGGCCGTGCTCGGGGAAGACGACTCGGGGCGGCGATGTAGGGCTCCCGCGGTCGAGTGGGTTGGTGTGGATGACGCAGAAGGCCATGGCGGTTCTCCTGGACCCATCGGGGAGGCACGGGATGGACGGTGGCCGCGGTGGAGCTCGTCGGTGGCGGCGGCTCCGTTCGGTGAGCTCAGGGAAGAGGGCCAGGGGGGAAGAGAGGGAGCAGCGAGTGAGGGCGAGGAGCGAGGGGGCACGGGGCGTTGTCGTGGCGTCGCAAGGCGGTCGGGGAGGCTGCCACCGCGAAGCAGGAGGTGGCCGGGGCTCTCGGGCGCGCGCCACGCCTCGCCTATGCCTACTGGCAGAGGAAGACGACGAGCGGCGAGGCGGTGGTGGGCTGGGCCACCAGCTGGGCCAGTGAGGAGGAGGGGGAAAAGGCTGGGCCGGTTCATGGCGCCAGGTAAGTGGGCTGCCAGGTACTATCCCTCTCTTATTTCTATTTAATTCTGTTTTCTATTTTCTGTAGTTTGTTTTGATTTAGTTTAGCACCAAATCATTTAAATAAATCCTGAAAATAATTGTGGGCATTAACTGAATTATTACAGAGGCCCTTAACTATTTTTCAGAATTGTTGGAGCATTTAAAAATATTAACAGTATTTAAATGCCCCAATTCAAATACAATATGGTTTATTCAAAAATGCAAAAATGTCTTGGAAAAATATCCATCATCTCTGGATATGGTTTTCACCCTTTTCCATTAATCATGAACATTTTTGCAAACCAATTTGGGTTCTTTGAAAATATTTTAAAGTTGAACCTATTTGAATTCCTTTAGTGCTAGGGTTTAGGCAATCCCTATTTCAAATTTCATGAGAATTAAACATGATGCATGGATGCAATGCCACTAGTTACAAGCAAGCTCTAGGGCTGTGACATCATGGATATCCTTGTTTGTTCCTTGTGGGACTAACCCGTGTAGGTATCGAAAGTGCAACTCACTCCAATGGATTGTTCCAAATGATCTACATCAACATTGAGCATCCACATCTTCAACATTTACATGAAGTCATCATCGACAAAACCCAAGGTTAGTTCATCCCTCTTAGGGGGGATATCACATCTAGGGGGAGCTTTACTCAAAAAATTGAGTTAAATCAACTCTAATGGTGTGAACACAACAATGCTTTATGTAAAAGTGGTAACCCCATTTGGGCTTAAACAATGAGTATGACCTATGATCAAATGTTCTCATTTGACTCCTAAGTCAATATACTCATATATAGATGAGCTAGTAACCGCCAATTGCTTGATAGATGCTAGAGTGTTTGTGCATGCTTTCCCACATATTTCATTTTCCATTTTATTGTGTTAGCATGTTGATTGCATATTTTACTCATTCGAGGACATCCATTTGTTGCTTTGATTTTTTGGCTCTTTTTTCTTTTGCCAAATGGATGGACAATAATGCCTAAGAACTTCCTCTAGCTATCTATGATTTTCTCATCTCAAACTCTATTCTTGCTACATCACAAAGTTTGATCAAGTCAGATTCGAACACTCTGTGTGAGGAGCACTCGGAGTCCCCGATTAGTCATAGACTTAAACTTACAAAACCTCTCTGTGCATTTCGATCTGATCGATTTATCCTTTTCGGTCTGACCGAGTTCACTGGGTTGATCTAGGTTTTCAATCTCGGTGCAACCGATTAAAACATTTCGGTCACACCGAGTTGTAGCAACCGCTTGCGATTCTGCATCTCGGTGCCATGAGTTGTTCCACTCAGTCACACTGACAGGGTCAGGATATATATACCGATGGGTTGAATTTCGGAAATTTCTCTAAAACCCCTCATCCCGCGCGTGTCCTCCTCTGCCGCCTTGGGTCTCCGGATCATCCTCTCGTCGCCAGCGACCTCCGCTGCTGGTCTCAGTTGCCTTCAATGGATATCAACTCCACCGTTGCTGTCGTAGCGAACTCACCGCCGAACTAGGGTATGAGTTCAAAACTTTGTGATGTTCCTTACTCTGATTCTTAGCAGAAAGCAAATGCCATGTTCTTTACCACGTATGAGATCATCCTGTCCAGCAAGAACATCCCTTAGATTAGGATTGATTAAAAAAATTAGGGTTAGGTTTCTGCCGAACTCATCTCAAACCGACTGAGTTGTGGAAATCGGTCTCACCGATTTGGCTTAGGCCATTGCACTTGCATTTTTCGGTCTAACCGAAACTTGCAAATCGGTGTGACCAAGATCAACTCTCTGTGAAAGCCTACCAATCTCGGAGTCACCGAACTGTGTCTCGGTCTGACCGATATTACAAGTTTAGTGTCCAAAAGTTGCTTTGGTGTCACCGAGTTTAACAAATCGGTAGCTCCGAAATGCTTTCTGTGGAAATCTAAAACTAAGTTTTTGACTCATTTGTTTTGCAAAAACTCTGCACTTTGTGATGCTCATCCACTCTACCTCATCTATATCAAATTCACTGGGTCTGCTGTCGGTTTGCTTTGCCAGTATGTCTGATCAGAGTGATGGCCAAAACAAGTTAGAAGAGCAAGTGAACATGAGTGAGGGCACTAGTCCCTCTAGCAGCTATGATGAGGGCAGCAGGAGTACCCCAAGCAATTTGCCCAAAGCAGCTACAAGGACAAGGAAGAAGAGAATCTCAGACTCACAGTATGAGGATTATGTGGCTGCTGAGGAGGAAGTGTGATGCAAAAAGAAAGTGCTGAAGAAGGAATATGGAGATGCTGCTGCAACAAAACCTGGTATGCTCAAGAAGGCACCTGCCAAGAGAGTTCCTATGTCAAAGGCCAGAGCCTCCACTCTTGACACTTCCAAATCAACTGGAGGAGAGGCTGCTGGCGAGGGAAAGAAGAAGGAAAGGAAAGGAGGAAGATGGTGCAAGAAGGTGGATCCAATGGCAAAATTTGAAAAGCACTCTTCTGATGAAGATGAAGAAGACGAAGAGGATGCTGCTCCAGCACCCAAGTCACAAAAGCTGATGGGAGATGCCATCATGTCTGGGGTTGCCCCTTCTAAGCCCAAGACAGCTCCCAAAGCTTCTACTCAAGCTCCAAAGACTTCAAAACCCAAGAGGAGCACAAGAAATGTTCCAGCTGCTGGGAAGAACAAGGCCCCGGTGCCTCAGATTGAAGAAGAAGATGCTGAAGCCAAAGTGCTTAGGAAGCTCAAACCTAAAATTCGAGATCATGGTGATAATCATCCAGTGGCAGAAGACATGAAGATCAGAAAGGATGCAGGTCTCAGACTTTGGAGACAATCAGATCCATATGCTATGAGAAGAAAGACTGCTGTGGACTACAGGTTCCATACCAAGGAATAGCAGGATTTTTATGAGACCATCTTGCTTGACAAGAAGCCTATTGTTTGTGATATGAAGTGGGCTGATTAGGTGTACATTGATGAGAATGAAGATCATTTTCCAGGTGTGCATGAGAGCTTCAGATCATGTGGAGTGCACAAGTTTGTGGGCCCAAAGCTTACCAAGTGGATTGATGAGCTCATTATGCAGTTCTATTCTACAGCTCATTTCTATCCTGATGGTAGAATTGTTTGGATGTTCGTGGGTACAAGGTACCAATCAATTGTTGATGAATGGGCCAAATTAATCAATGCCTCTGAAGAGCATGAAGATAACTTGGATGTCTATGCCAAGAAGAAGAAAGACCACAACTAAATTTCCAATGTAATTTATGCATACATGCATTGCAATTAATGCATTGGTAAACATAATTTTTTGAGGAAAACAAGAGCATTAATTGGGTGCTTTTGCAAACTACAAAAGTATTCCACCACTCACCATCTACCTTGGTTGGTGAGATTTTTGAATTGAGCCTTATAAACCGGAAAGGAGGGAGTAGATTAGTATGACCAAAAATTGAACTAACATTATATATAGTACGATAAATGCTGATGCATGTCACCTAAAATTATATCATTCAAAACTATGTTCAAATACGAATCAAACGATATAGTTTTTGTTGACATGCACTAACATTTTGTCAGTTAAATCTTCAGTCAAATTCAATGGAGGACTAATAAACCATGACCGATGTAGTACAAGTGTAGAGGGCGGCACTGCACGGGAGTCTCACCTCTCACCCCGCTCGTGGCGCGGCAGTAAAGCCGTCATATCACAAAACCCAACCACTACCAATAATAAGTACATCAGAGCCGTCTCAAAGTCATGTACACTCAGATCGACAAGTGGAACCCACAGAGTACTTAGAATACGAGATTAAGGATGCAATTAACTTTTTATAGAGGGAGAATCATACACGCAATTAGCTCAAATGGACTGGACGTGACTCTATTATTCTCCAACGGAAACCGGAAAATTTCCTCCCGCAGGCCGGAGTAGGTTTCTCGGTTTGCATGCGGGTTTAACGGAGGGGTTTGATGGAGGGCAGGAGGCGTGTTCAGCTGGGCGTGCAGTGGACGGCGCAGTACTATTCGATTTGACAACTACAACCAGTATATTATAAAAAACAAAGAAGAGTAGTAGAGATAGAGATAAGAATAGAGACTAGGGAGGAGCATCATCTACTGCTTCTTGGGCTACTCTTGCGCTCTATTCAGCGGCCGCAATGTCCCCTACAGCCACTCCCTCCTGCGCTCCATTCGGCGGGCGCTGTTGAAATTTGGGGAGCGCACTCTCGCGACTCCTAGCATTAACGACTTCACCGATGCCGACTTCTTCCCCGACCTCGGCAACCTCTTCCTCCACGACATGGGCGACAACCTCAACGCCAATGGTGTTGCTCTAGTTGCACCGTATGTGTTTTTGTCCTTCCTGTTTGAAATCGTGGTAGAATTCATGTTTCTAGTCTGTGTCCTAGATTCGATCTGTTCATCTACTATGCTAGTCTGCATGATTAGTTTAATCTCTGTTATAGTCGTCATGATTTATTTTGTAGTAAATCTCGTAGTGACTTGCTCATATATTCAACTGGCGGAACGTCCCCTACAACCACTCCTGTTTCATGTACGGCCTAGTCAATGCCTCCAAGGAGCCCTTCGTCTACTGCTATGAGTGCCCGGTGCCGTTTTGGGGCTCGCTGGCGGACATCGTGCATCACCTGACGCAGGCGTGCGGCAATCACTACTGGCCCTTGGTGAAGAACATCAAGTACGAGACGTGCTACCCGTTCATCATGCCGGAGTCGCTGGAGGATTAGCGTCGCCTGCTAGTCTCGGAGGAGGACGGCAGCGTCTTCCTCTTGATCGTGGCCACCGGCGAGGCCCGCGCAGGCCACCGCCACATCTCTGTAGTGTGCGCCAGGGGCGATGCCGCTGATGCTGACACTGACACGAGGCCTATGTACGCGGGTGTGCTCACTATTAGTACCCCTCGGAGGTACGTGGGCGGCGACACTGGCTACGCCAAGCATACTTGGACTCTGCCGAGCTAGGACCTTCCCGCCGATGTCGACATGGAAAACCCATGGTGTTATTTGAACTCCAACAATGTGCACGGGGTCTCCAAGGAGGTTCACCTGGACATCTGCATTTTCAAGTTAAATGTTGATCATTAGTCTTCGCTCAATGTAATCCGTTGTCTAAGCAAGTGGAGACTTCCATGCACGATCTTGCTCTATTGGAGTATCGCGCGTGAATAAAAGTGTATCCATTTATGGTTTAGTCTAGAATCTTCCATGTATGAATGTTTACTATAGTACTGCTGAAAGACTTATGATGAACCATTTCTTACATATCCTCTGCCCCCTCCCAAGTCATCCTCATTTAATTCCTCTGTCTAGGTGTATAAGGGCATGGTTAATACTTAAATAGTATAGCCAACTATTGGTTATAAGAAAGTGCCATGTCATCTGTAGCCAACATGTATAACAATGGATACTCAAAAACTAATTCTTGAAGATCATTTCCTGCAAAGCACAATAAGAGTTATTTCTTCACAAGTTTTGGATGTAGGTTGAACAGTTGAACGCTTTTATTTGCAAAAGATACTTTTTACCTATTTCACCCGGATGTTTGTGAGCTCTAGAGATGAAATAGTATCCGAACAAACCTATTGATACTCGTTACACATGAGATGACCCCCACATCCTCTGTCAAAATAAACAACTCCCTGATCAATGCATTTCACTTTTCTGTGCAAGGCACGGGCACCTTACTATAGATTAGTACGACCAAAAATTGAACTAACATTATATATAGTACGATAAATGATGATGCATGTCACCTAATATTATATCATTGAAAACTATGTTCAAACACGAATCCAATGATATTCTTTTTGTTGACATGCACTAACATTTTGTCAGTTAAATCTTCAGTCAAATTCAATGGGGATAAACCACGACCGATGTACTCCCTCCTTCCATCTATACAAGGCCTAACCCCAAACTTTATTTTTCCATCTATACAAGGCCAAATGAACTAACCGAGGCATCTCCATCTTAATTTTCTCTTGCAAGTCGTGCATGGTCCCTTCATTGTGAAAATGCTCTGGTCGTCACATTGATTTGCATGCATGGATAGCACGACCATATTGTCAAAGGAGGAGCGAGCTCTATATTTCAGCCAATGCATGCATGATTTGAGGAATTATGGTTGGGCATGCATGTAAAAAAGGGAGGAGAGTAATTTGCATGCGATGAATTAAAGGAAGGGAGGCCAGCGGCTAGGCATTCAAAGGAGGCTACATGCAAGATTACACGGGATCCAGATACTAGTCCCAAAATCAGTTCCTCTTTTTGTGGACATGCCTTGGTACGAGAGATTAACAAGTTAGGCCATGTAAAAATGGATGGAGGGACTAGTAGTACTAGTGTAGAGGGCGGCGTTGCACGGGAGTCCCACCTCTCACCCCGCTCGTGGCGCGGCAGTAAAGCCGTCATATCACAAAACCCAACCACTCCCAGTAATAAGTGGCCTGGTAAAATAAACGGACAAGCAACCATCACATCCCTCCGTCTTTTTTGCATTTCATCTCTCTGCATTTACTTTCTCCGGTTCATCTCACACACTCGATCCCTAGCTACTAGTCCTAGGGCCAGTTCTTTTGGCTGCTTCCCCAGCTTTTCCCACAAGACTAGTCACAGTGGAGAGTAACAATAAGGCGCCTCACTCATTTATTTGGGCTTCTAAACTACTATTCTGTCCTGGTTTATTCCTCACCATTGTAATTTATGCTAAATTTTGACCAAAGATTTAACTGGTTTATTCCTCACCATTGTAATCCCTCCGTCTAGGTGTGTAAGTCATCTTACGAAAACCAAATAATCCCAAAACACTTAGGCTCGGTGCATTAACTTCTACCTCGTTTCTTGTTTCTTGACATATCAACCAATAAGAGATAAAGAGTGTGCATGCTTTTAATGACTTGAGATATCAAACACGACATGCAGTGGTTAGTTCATTGCATGCAATACTATTAATTAGCAAATAAACATTAACATTTCTCGTTTTCTACTCCTCCTTGGTCATGGTGCACAGCCTAAGATGACTTACTCACCTGGACGGATGGAGTAGTGCATGTGACATGCACTAACATTTCATTAGTTAAATTCATGATCAAAATTTGACACAGATTACAATGGGGACAAATAAACCAGGATGGAGGTAGTAGTTATGGGATTACTAATCTAGAAGCCTAAAAGAACTGGCCCCTGGTACTCCTACTAGTAGTACTCAAGTTGGAATTCCAATTGCACGACACAACTTGTTAGGCAAAAAATTCGATACAGGGTGTAGGAAGCGGTTTGGGAATTTGCATGCCTTTCCAACCAGTGAGATACTCCGTACAAAGTACGACAGACAAATAACTACAGAGAAGGAAGCTAAAAGTAAACAAGCAAACGAGCATTTTTGCATTTGTTTTGCATTGAATCGTTTCACAAGCTTGACTAGTGTTGTTTTTCTACTTTTACAAAAACCGCATCGTAATGTTAAAACGTGCATTTGCACGTACATAAGTAATAGTAGTACTCCTCCGCCTAGGTGTATAAGTCTTCCTCCTTCTTGGTCACGGTGCACAACCAAAGATGACTTATTGACCTGGACGGAGGGAGTAGCATAGTCTGCAAGCATATATCGGGAGAGACGTGTAGTGCGATAGTATATAGTAAAGTTTGTGCTATATGCACATACTTGCAAAATGCGTACGAATACACAAGGTTTCCAAACTTTCCCTTTTACATACTTAATTAAGGACGCTAAAAATTCCTGAATGTTCGAGATTTATCATTTGCGTCCCAAAACTAATGAGATCGCCCTACGAAACAAAAATTATACTCCTCCTAAAAGCCATGGCGCTCGCAGGAGTGCTTGCGGCGCGCCACGAGTGCCCTGGTGCGCGACCGTTTCCCAGCGCGCCGACACAACACCTCTTCCTCAGCCTTGCTACTCGCGAGGTGCTGATTGGCGGCTTGCCGGCGGCGAGCGCGATCTCACCGGTGTGGTGATCCGGCGCCAACAGGTACTCCTCCTCGCTGGAAGCGTGCACCCGGTCCACGTACCACCAAGCGTAGATGAGGCGCTTGGGCCCGACTGCACTCAGGGCGTCGGCACGGGCGTCCTCCGCCACCCTCACGGCCCTCGCACGAGCCTCCTGCCAAAGAGCCAATTGCCTGACTCTCTCGGACGCGACATAGGCCTCCCAGGCAACTTGTTCCGTGGTGCGCTTCTATTCCTCGGCCTTCTGCTCCACCTCTATTTTGGCGCGCTCTACTGGAGGCAAAGCCTCCCACAAGGCGACATCCATTTCTTTCCAAAGCTCCTCAAGTCTGGGGGGCTCGGCGGCGGCGCGGCGTTCTCCTCGTAGCGGGGAGCCGATGCATCCTCCGGCGCGCGTGCTGGCGAGATTGGGAACGCCGACGCGTCCACCTCGACACGTCGCAGCGAGGAGCGGAATGCCGACGTCTCCTCCTCGACTAGTGGCGGCGAGGAACGGATCGGCGACGCGTCGCATCGCGACGAGGAGCGGAACACTGACGTGTCCTCCTCTACTTGTGGCGGCGAGGAACGGAACGGTGACGCGTCACGTAGCAGCGAGGAGCGGAACACCGACGCGTCCTCCTCGACTAGTGGCGGCGAGGAACGGAATGGCGACGGGTGACCGTCCACGTGGTGCAGCGAGGGGCTCCTAGGGCTTGGGAGGGGCGATGCCATGGTGGTCGACGTGAGAGGGAGGGGGAGGAGATAGCGATGAACGTGAACATGAGGGGGAGGAGATAGCGATGTCATGGGAGGCGCAGTATTTATAGCGAGCAATGGCACACCTACGTAAGATATGGACTGAGTTGCGCTCACTTAACTGCAGGTTTAGTTGCGTCAATGACATGTGGGCCAGACCCCTGTTGGGCCCATATGTCAGTGACCCAATGCACCTGCAGTTAAGTAACAACTACTTGGGCATATTTGTTGGAGTAAATTACGGGGGAGCGAAGGGGTGGAAATATTGCTGGTCACAACGGATTGGACGAGCGTGGGGGGAGGAGAGTCATGCATGCAGATTTTTTCACATGGGGTGGAGTGGTGGGACCGCCAGAGGGAGAAGGAGAGTTTGGCAGGCATATTGTTTCCACACATGGAGAGGAAAAGATTTGGAGACGAACGGGCTTCCTGCAGGTATGGGGAACGGTGCATAATAAGTCATCTTGCATGCCAGGCTAGGTATAGTCTCAAGTCATTAAAAACATACACGCCCCACACATGTTCATATTTCAAGGTGCACTAAATTATTGCATGAGATGATTAAGGCTGGCCATAATGGTGGTATCTTAGCTGGTATCATGCACACGGGAATAGCAAACATGCTGATGTGGCAAAGAATTAAAGAAGAGAGGGGGGGTTAGAGTAACTAGTGTTCACGCATGCATTGGTAAACACATTTTTTTGTGAAGAACGACAGCACTAGTTGAGTACTTTTGCAGACTTCAAAAACTATTCCACCGCCTCTGCTATCTTGCTAAGAGTAGGTGAAATTTTTGAATCGAGCCCTTTAAACTAGAAGGGAGGTTGTGGTACTCTAATAGCTAACCTTGTTGTGATGACAAGATAGGACATGGCACGCACCTGGACGGAGGAACTAGTCTGCATTGTGCATTTAAGTTTTGTCTGAAGTCAATGTACCTCTACTTTCACCAGACTTATAGAAAAATGTGTCAACATTCACAATGTCAAATCAATATTTTTACACTCATTATAAAACATAGTTCTTATACTCATTATAATCAGTATTGTACATATTGATATTTTAAGTATAAATTTGGTCGTGGGATTTCATTGATGCCTGACAAAGCGTGGAGGAAGCGGAGCTTAGGGCTTGCATTGCCGGTCTCTACATAGGTATTTCTCTTCATAATGCTGTAATTTTAGAGACTGATTGCGCTTTTGTGGTAGCGTCTCTTGCATCGGGGGACTATGACAGGTCTGCTATGCGTGACCTGAAGAGGAAAGCATTGAGCATCTCGAAGTTGATCAACAATCTTCAATTGTCAAAGATTAGCCGTTCGGCCAATAAGGTGGCAAACTTAATCGCTAAGTATAGCTTTGACAATAGATTAGATGGTATTCTTGTAAATAACGTACCGCCCTGTGTGGTGAATATTGTATCGAATGAGTGTACTGGTGTCGTTGGTTAATTAATATAAGGTGGTGTTAAAAAAAGTATAAATTTGGTCAAACACTTTGCAAAGTATGGACGGGAGTAAAAAGGACCAGAGGGAGTATCATGCATGCGGAGTAGGCAAAAAAATTGCTTGTCTAAAAAAAAGGCAAAAAAATTGCTCATTTATAGCCGGTCGAAGTCTCAAAGGAAGCGACCGCGCGAGGGAGGCGAAGGTCGTGGGGGGCGCGACGTTTGATGGAATTAAGTGAAGTTACATCCACCTGTCGGCATGGCGGGCGAACAGGCAGAAGCTATACATCTAGTGGGTCCCGCATAGTTCTCGAGAACTCTTTGGGGGCTTGCAGCTGTTTATCCACCGGGCAAGCTAGCAACCCCACGCCATTTGCACGCCCTACTCGTCCCTGTCTTTCACTAGTAGTACAGTACCTTACAACAGTTCGCCCCTAGTCGTCCCGTCCATTCACATTACGGCAGTTCCACTAATCCTAACCCTCCTTCCAAATCCACGGCGTCCCAAATCTCCATGATCGGTGGTGAGTAAAATGTTAGAACCATCACCGGCGATGAGTTCGACATCATCTACACCCGTTCTTTCGCAACGGTGAAAGAATGCCTTGCTCGCTTCAAACGCATGTTCGAAAACTCAAATGATGAGTGGGTCGCTGGGCTAGATGTTGAGTACACCACAGTCCTGGGAAGCGAGAAGAAACTAAAGGAGGCAGAGAAGAAGAAGCCTGCCGTGATCCAGGTTTGCGTGCATGACTTATGCTTGGTCTACCACATATGCCATGCCGATGTTGAGTGCGAGGAATTTAAGAAGTTCCTCAAGGGCGGCCAAGTCAAATTCGTTACTGTAGACTTTAGGAACGACTGTCGGATAGGCCTCGTTGTAGGCCAGCCCTTCGATCTCCAGAAGGCAAGCCTGGTGTCCTCCTCTCAGCCTTCAATGCTGACCCTGGCAGCAGCCTTGATTGATCGCTCAGACGCTAAACTCAAGAAACCTCACCACGAAGTTTCATCATGCATCGGAGTCGAAGACATTAGATGAAGATCACATCCTGTACGCAGCAATGGATGCCTACCTTTGTTTAAATATCTACAAGGGTTGGATGAAGAAGCAGAGCCCAGTGTCCGGTTCAAGCAAATAAGCGTCGGCGAAGAGGAAGAAGAAGAGCGACGAGGACGAAGTCGAGGACGTGCACTCGGACTCCGAGTAGGTGGCAATGCCGTCGCTCATGCTGGTTCTACTGCAGTGTCAAGCGGACTAGTTGCTTAGTTTATTTTCAAGGGTGTGTTGTGCTGAGGCCCCAGCAGAACTATGTTTATGTTCTTTCTCGTTATTTGAACTCTTTAGTACGCATGTAGTACTAGTACTATGTCTTACTACTGTTCTTCTTGCAGTTGGTACTATGCTCAGATCTTCGTGTTCCTACTGTACTTTATACGCTCAGTATTAGTAGTATAATTTGGGTCACCGATTTGTGAAAGAAGTTCGATGGAGCGAAGGAAGAAGATGGCAGAAGAGGTGGAAGAAGCCCTTCTAGCCATCCACGTTGCATCAAACGGCTCACATGAGTCGACTGACCCAAATTGCTCCTTCAGATTGCAGGATCCATGTGGCATTCAAGGTCTTGAAGGTAGATTCCGCGTCCGCACCCAGTTTGCGGGCTCGACGCGCGCGCGACCGGCTTCCACGGTGACAGCCAGCATGAGCGCCTCCTCCGCGCGAGCGGAGACGACAATGACATGCTAGTTCCTCCTAGCCGGCATGCTGGAGCACACGCTCGTCCTCCTCTTCATACGCTGCGTGCATAGACGCGGCTCCACCAGCTGCTCGTGTGCTTGGCAGCGCGGCGGCATCGCGAGGAGGGACTGCAGACGACATGAGCGGGCGAGCCTTCGGCTTCATGGCACAGGGATGGCGGCGACACGGCGGTGATGGGCGAGAAATTGTTGGCCGGAGCAGTCGGGCGCCGGCATGCGCAACGGCGGCGGCATATTGATGAGTGCGCGTGTGGGAGCTTACTTTAGTTTCATATATAAGGTTGGTCAAACTTAAAAGAAAACCATACTAGTACACGTAAACATTAGACTTAGGTAGCGCTTTTTTTAGTTAGCACCACAACCACGATACGGAATCCTGTGCAAGCGCGCGAACTGTGGTCATGGTCGATCGAACGGTGCGGCCACCGTGTCGCTACCAAGGACATCCACCAAACCTTTTTGTGTGTGTGAAAACAAACCTCGAATATTACTCAACTTTTTTTCCTGTGAAAGTTCTTGACGCTGCAATATTTCCATATATTTGAATTTAGCTCCAGTTCATGTTTATTTGGATTTGGTCGTTTTAGGTGCGCCCTAGTTTTTTTTAATACTGATTTTGTGTGTGTGACTGAGAGAGAATGTACGTATGTGTCCATATGTGTGTTGTATGGAAGGGCAATGTGGAGACGGTGTGCGTGTGATACGTATATAGAGAGGTGTGAATGTGCAAATGATCATGCATGAGTGAGACATAGATAGATGCCGATACGTTGTGTATACATGAGAGAACGATCTTCTAGTTTACTTGTGTGTATGTGTGTGTGTGAGAGAGAGAGAGAGGGAGCGAGAGAGACAGAGAGAGGAGCATCTGTAACACAACAACCATCTCTCTCGATTCGTCCATCCCTCGCACGGTCGCATGCAACACATGCATCAAACACGCACATTTTGACACCCTCACCCGGCCCCTGCCCACCTCAAGGCCCGCACAATCTCTTCGTGAATACCCATTTCTCTCCTTAGGTTTGTTTTCCCTCAATATCTGACACACACACACACACACACACAGACACACGCAGCACAACACACACACACACACTCCCCCGAGCACACAATTCATCCCCACCCAAGGTTATACGGCGACCACTCTCGCTTGTGCTTCTTTGCACCCCAACATGCACAATACCTCAATCTTCAAAGATGGCATTGAGCAGATCAAGATCACACCACACCGCTAGAGAATGCGGGTCATTTGGAAGCAGGTGATGTGACGATGACCGATCGACTCCTCCCCCACCCTCTCTCTCTCTCTCTGCACAAAATTACCAATCCCTCTCTCCCCGCACAAAATTGTCAATCCTCAACCCACGAGATCCTTCCCCTCTCGTCCATGTTTTTCCAGCTCTCTCATCAAACATGTTGTCTCTTCTCCTTCCACGTATACAGAATCCAGATGCACTCGCATCTCATGTATATTACATATATCCATCTTTCTCACAGACCTAACTTCTTCCTCTCTCTATCTCTCTCTATCTCTCTCTCTCTCTCTGTCTCGTTAGGTTTGTCTCCTACTCTCTCGTCCACATACATACAATCTTTCCCGCCCTATCTGCTCCATCTTTGGAAGCTCTCTCTGCATGTTTCATTCACACATTGGGATATGTCAAAATGTTGCTTCTATAATGGCTGATGTAGAGTTATGGTTCTTTTTTGTTGCATCCTACAAAGTAATAACTATGAAATGCATTTAGATTCTCATTTGACTGGGATTATGTGAGTTTGAGCATGTTGTGAAGTACTATAGACCTTGTATACATCTTGGCATTCGACAATGATTGTATATATAGAATTGTATAGACAATTACATTCGAAGTCAATAGCCTAATATATTTATTTCACAATTTCAACAAATGATTAGTTCACTACAAACTAAGAAAAAAATGTGTACTCCCTCCTTTTTATTTAAGTCCGCGTATTAGCATTGGTCAAAGTCAAGTTTTGTAAACTCTCAGAAAGCTAATAACAAAAAATATTAACATATACAATAACAAATAAATACCATCAGATTCATTATTGAATGTACTTTAACATCATACATATTTGTTATGGTAAATGTTTATATTTTTCTATAAACTTGGTCAAACTTTAGGAAGTTTGACTTCGATTAAACCTAATATGCAGAGTTTACTACTACTACTCGCTAGTTGCTTAGCCGAATCACTCAACACGCCACACGGGGAGTCTAGTGTCACAAAATTTTGAGGTCGGCGGGAAAATCTCCCACGACCCTGATTCGAGCAGTGGGAAGTTACCATCATAGCCTTCAGAACAGGCCTACGGATGACGCTTGGTAGGGGGCTGTTTTTGTAACTTCAGGTTCACCCTACCCAGCCAACCCACCCCAACACCCAGAGTAGTACACCTGAATACTCCCCAATTTCTATCCCCACCGCAAAATAGACTTTTCCACGGCACCGTAGCCTTCGTCCTCCTCCCTTTTACATAGGCGCACTCGTCCATCGCAACACATCTGCCTCATAGACGACCTCGTACACCGCACTGAAGCCGGTCCACCGTCGTTGTCGTACACGGAGCCTCTTCCCTGGCATCGTCTTCCACGGTCTCGGATCTGCTTCCCGGAAGCCGACGCCAAGCGTAGAAGTACCACCATAGTGGACAATGAACTGACTCCCGTTGCCGACCATGACTCACAGAGGCCGCCGCGACCATCGTTCTCCTCCTCGATTGGTAATGTGTGTATTGAATCACTTAGCAGTACATGTGCAGTTCCAATTTTGTTCATACCTACCCTTCAAATTTCCTGGGTGCTATTGTTCCCGTAAAAGTAATTGGTTATAGCCCATTGTCCAACAGAATATCAGCTTGTAATTGTGCGCCGCTCTCAGATCGCGCTATGCTTGGGTAGGTTTTTCATCTACAACCAGTAGTGTGGCAGATGATGGAAAGGTTTTTAGAACTAGCAAGATGCCCATGCGTTGCACGCATGAAGATGCATTTCTATGAGTAGTTTATCTTGTGGAGAAAAGGATGAACGAGGGAAGGCCTTATTTGCAAATCTGGAGAGGGGTATGGGTATCTTTTTGCAAAATTCCCATTTGTTTCCTTCCTATCAGTCAGATATAAATCAGACGACCTATACTGCAAGAAAAAAAGTATAGAGAAAAAAGTAGACAGTAAAGGAAGTAGAGATAAATATTAAATATTAAATATAAAATAAATATAACAATACAGAAGAGAGTAGAGATAGCAGACACGTCGGGAAAGGATCGCACGCTCGGGAAAAAGCGGCAGGGCGTGCGCTAATTTTGGCAGGCGGCATCCGGCGCGCTTTATAAAATCCAATGCCCTCCCACCACTCTGTGCCTTGCCACTGCTCTCTCCCCGCTCTGTGCCTCACCACCGCTCTCTCCCCGCTCTTTTTCGCCTCGCCGCCGCCGCGCCACCATGCCGCCCCATCGCCGGGAAACTTGGGGATACCGCGGCGTCTGCGCGGGCCCCTCCGGCGGCTTCTCCACCGAGATCCGGTTCCGCGGGATGCGCCTCGGCCTTGGCAATGTCAACACCACCAACGAGGCAGCCCGTGCGTTTGACGCGACGGTGTGGCGCCTCCGGTGGCTTGATAGAACATTGAACTTCCCCAACGTGCCGACGCGGGAGCGGGCGCAGGGGCTCGCGCTTCTGCCGCGGCTTAGCACCGACGAGGATCGTGGCAACAACCAGAGGCGGGAGCACTGAGGGAGTCCTAGATTAGGGGGTATCCGGACAGCCGGACTGTGTATAACCTCCAGACTCTTGAAGCGTCAAGATACAAGACTTAGGACTTCGGCCCGTGTCCGGATGGGACTTTCCTTGGCGTGGAAGGCAAGCTTGGCGATCCGGATATTATATTTCCTTCCTTGTAACCGACTCCATGTAAACCCTAGTCCCCTCCGGTGTCTATATAAACCGGAGAGGTTGGTCCTTAGAAGGCCGATCACAATTACAATCATACCATCATAGGCTTTAGCCTCTACGATCTCGTGGTAGATCTACTCTTGTACTACCCATATCATCAATATTAATCAAGCAGGAAGTAGGGTTTTACCTCCATCGAGAGGGCCCGAACCTGGGTAAACATCTGTGTCCCTTGCTTCCTGTTACCATCAGCCTTGACGCATAGATCGGGACCCCCCTACCCGAGATCTGCCAGTTTTGACACCGACATTGGTGCTTTCATTGAGAGTTACTCTGTGTCGTCGCTGTCAGGCTCGATGGCTCCTTCAATCATCATCAACGACGCTGTCCAGGGTGAGACTTTCCTCCCCGGACAGATCTTCGTTTTCGGCGGCTTTGCACTGCGGGCCAACTCGCTTGACCATCTGGAGCAGATCGACAGCTACGCCCCTAGCCACCAGATCAGGTTCGGAAACCTGAACTACACGGCGAACATCCGCAGAGACTTGATCTTCAATTGATTGGGGCCTATGCCAGGAGCACCGGACAGTCACGACGAGCACGGCTTAGACCTGCCGTCAGACGAAGCTCGGGGTATCACCCCCGTAGTATCCCCGGACCTAGATCCGGAGCAGGCTGCACTGCCTAAGGACGGAGGGATGGACCCCGCTCCACATGTCGCACACTCATTGGCGGTGGAGCCGAACACGGGTCTTACCTCTGCGGTGGCTCAGGACTCAACCCCGGATTCGTATCCGGACGTTGGTTCCATCACAGACTCCGAGCCCGTCGGGCCAGGATGGGCTCGGGTAATGGAGTTTACCACACGGATATCTTCCAAAGACTCGCCTTTGGCGACATGCTGACTCATTAAAGTCTCTTTCTTTGTCGAGGCTCTTCGGCGAACTATGTCAGTTCGAGTGGGAGCCAGCGCGACGGCGAATTCGTTCCCCACCCACCACCCACTTCATTGGCACGGTCGATGATTTAACCGAGGTACTGAACTTCGACTCCAAAGACATCGACGGTATGGACGACGATGCAGGAGAAGAACATGAACCACCACTCAGTGAGCAGGCCGAACAGGAGGATGAGCAGGTCAGCTCAGAAGAACAGGCGACGGACGAATACCCGGAGGAGGACAGCTACATGCCCCCCTCCGAAGACGAGATTAGCCTCGGCAACGACGAGTCCGACGTGCCTGAGGATCCTGTAGAGCAGGAGCGCTTCAAGCGTTGGCTTATAGCCACTGTGAGGAGCCTGAAAAAGAAGCAGCAGCAACTCCAAGCTGATCAAGACCTCCTCACAGACAGATGGACTGAAGTCCTGGCAGCTGAGGAATACGGACTCGAGCACCATACGGCGGACCGGCCACCTCGTCAACACCCCCACGCCAACATACTACGGCCCGGGGCAACAAAACAGGACAACCAAGATCGATCTACGGATCACGGGGGCGTGCCTCGGCATGCGACGACGACCGTCACGCCGGATACACCTTCAACAAGTCCGGCCAGGCCGAATATAGCCACCCAGAGCAATTCGACAAGAGTAGCCACATAGCCCGGCACAGAGGCGCCGCGCACCCCCTCTGCTTCACTGACGAAGCAATGGATCATGAATTCCCAGAAGGGTTCAAACCCGTAAACATCGAATCATACGATGGCACAACAGACCCCGCAGTATGGATCGAAGATTTTCTTCTCCACATTCATATGGCCCGCGGAGACGATCTACACGCCATCAAGTATCTTCCCTTAAGCTCAAAGGACCAGCCCGGCACTGGCTAAACAGCCTGCCAGCAAATTCCATTGGCAGTTGGGAAAACCTGGAAGATGCATTCCTCGACAACTTCCAGGGCACATATGTGCGACCACCTAGCGCCGATGACTTGAGCCACATTACTCAACAGCCCGGAGAGTCAGCCAGGAATTTCTGGACTCGGTTCCAAACTAAAAAGAACCAAATAGTTGACTGTCCGGACGCCGAAGCCCTGGCGGCTTTTAAGCATAATATCCGTGACGAGTGGCTCGCTCGACACCTCGGCCAGGAAAAACCCAAGTCCATGGCAGCTCTCACAACACTAATGGCCCACTTTTGCGCGGGCGAGGACAGTTGGTTGGCTCGCAGCAGCACTACGCCAAATTTTGGCAATTCGGATGGCCGCGACAATAACGGCAAGCCACGGCATAACAGACATAAGCCACGGAACAACGGCGATAGCACTGAAGACACGGCAGTCAATGCCGGATTCAGTGGATCCAAGCCCGGTTAGCGGAAGAAGCCGTTCAAAACAAATAATCAGGGACCGTCCAGTCTAGACCGCATACATGAGCGCACGTGCCAAACTCATGGCACCCCGGAAAAGCCAGCCAACCACAACAATAGAGATTGCTGGGTATTAAAACAGGCCGACAAGATAAACGCCGAAGACAAGGACAAGGGGCTGCACAGCGACGATGACGAGGAGCCCCGACGTCCAACACCGGGGATGTAAGAAATTTCCCCAGTGAAAACGGTCAACATGATCTATCCCACGCAAATCCCCAAGCGGAACGAAGCGGCACTAAGGGACGCTCTATGCGATGGAGCCACCGCCTCAAATTCAACCCATGGTCAGCTTGTCCGATCACCTTTGATCGTAGGGATCATCCTACCAGCATCCTTCATGGCGGCTCAGCCGCGTTGGTCTTAGACCCAATCATCGACGGATTCCACCTCACGCAAGTCCTTATGGACGGCGGCAGCAGCCTGAATCTGCTTTATCATGACACAGTCCGCAAAATGGGCATTGACCCTTCAAGGATCAAGCCCATGAAAACCACCTTTAAGGGTGTAATCCCTCGAGTAGAGGCCCGATGTACGGGCTCTATAACATTGGAAGTGGTCTTCGGATCCCCGGACAACCTCCGGAGCGAAGAGTTAATCTTCGACATCGTCCCTTTCCGCAGTGGTTACCACGCACTGCTCGGACGAACCGCATTCGCTAGATTCAATGCGGTACCACATTATGCATACCTCAAGCTCAAGATGCCAGGACCGCGCGGGGTGATCACTGTCAACGGAAATATGGACCGCTCCCTTCGAACAGAAGAGCATACGGCAGCCCTCGCGGCAAAAGTACAATGCGGCCTACTCCGATGTGGGGACCCTGACTCAAAGGTCGTGATCACCAAATGCACGTGTACAGTGATCCCAGAGATCAATGCTCACTGAACACGCAGAAGCTGAATAACAAGAGTCTTACATCCATACATACCGTCTTACACAAATTATGACCATTATGGTCAAGTATTACATAGATAAAGCCTTAAGGGCTGAACATCAAATGAAACACAAGCAGCGGAAATCTTCGTCGATAAGTAGAAACCATGCCATCTGCCTTAACCCTACAGGCATTCTGACTGGGAAGGATCCTAGCTCACAAGTTCGTCACTGAAGTATTCTTCATCATATCCTGTTCTTTCATGCCTGGCCAATCAAATAACCAGTGGCAAGCCAATGAGTACTTTGAATGTACTCGCAAGCAACCCATATTTTGGTTCAAGATACAACAATGCATGATATAGGTAAGTTTTTGCGGAAAGCTAGTTTTGAGTGCCATGACATGTTCAACAACTTGTAAGACATGCATCAAGTAACCATGAGGACATGTTACAGATATCAACATAAATAGAGTGGGCACCAACCCAACTCAATCATGTCAAGTCCTTTGTCTTGACCCAAGTAGTTTTATCAACACACACACACAGCCAGAAACTCGACGAGTTTAAGCAGCACCGCCTAACTGTCCTTGACCGTGGACACGGCTATTCAATAGTATTACACTCGCAGAGGTTGCACTCTTTACCCACAAGATCCGGGAACTTCCGTGTCATCCACGACCATGATACCTCAAGTACCCGGGGTAAGCACCCGATCACTACCTTTCCCTAGACGACACTAACAAGGAGTCCACTCGTTGTTCCGAATCCTCATGATGTACATCATACGAGACTCACTCGAGATCGTAACATCCGAGAGGGGACACAACGGTGTATCCGGTGCCCTGTGAAAACAGTCATGGCCGCCCTACCTGGCACGACCCCGTCCCGAGAGAGAGCACCAACTCTCCCCCGTCACTAGTAATGCGGGCTCCAAGCTAGTATCAACCTAGGTAAGCAATAATGCCCTTTCCCATATAAGGGTAGAGTGGTTGCCCATGTAAGGTTGGAACAGTCGACAAATCTTAAATCTAATCCGTTTTCGAAAACAACACACACACTTGCCTCGGTACACCACTTCGTCATCAAGTGGTTACCCATCATCTCCCTCGAGCATAAGTGGCACCCGACTAGGTTTTCGAAAAGTCTTTTGAAAAACTTTACCTCCTTCACCATGCATATACCCGTCCCTTTTTGCGTAGCACTACCTTAGCATCATATCTACTCCCACCGGCATAACCCTCATAAGAAGGTAGGGTCATGCACAATGCAAGTATCAACGAGGAAGTACGGTGGCAACCATCGAAGTGGTTATCACCCCATCATGATTCTGTTGCAACAACGAAAAGGTACTATATGACATGCATAAAAAGGTTTCATAGACATGGTCACAGGGCTGCTTGCCTGGCTCAACAAAGTCTTCTGGGTCTTCAAAGTCTTCTGGTCCAACTCCTTCGTCAGCAACGCAATCTATCATCGCAGAATAATAACGAGAAAAATAAGGCAAACAGAAAAACCAAATTGCTCAGAAAAATGTCAACTCATTTTTGTAAAATACTAGGTTGAAAACTAAGAAGGGGAAAATTCCTAGTTTTGGACTTGGTGTAGCAGAATAGGAGAAATGGATTTACAAAGGCATATTTAAATGCTTAAAATCACATTTAAATATTTACAGTGAAGAAAAGGTTGCTGGATTTGAATGAAAGTTGCACCATTAAATAGGTTGCAATATTCTAGGAATTTAGGATTTGGAATTAATTTATTTGGACATATGCTTTGTCATGTGGAATTTTTGGAAAAAGTGATGTAAAAGAAAAGAAAAGGGCCCTGTTCTGCCGGGCTGTAATAGCAGGGCAGCAGGCCCAGCCAGTGGGCCGGCCCAGCGAGCCAACAAGACAGCAAGGCCCTACCACCATTTCAAACCTGACGGCCGGGCCCGCAGGTCGAGAGAGAGAGAGAGAGGCGCTGAACGAGGGAGAGGATGACAAGGGGACCCACTGTCATCACTAACCCGTGGATGGGGGTCGCGGTGCTCACCGGCGACGATGCAGGCCACGGCAAGCTCCGGCGAAAAGGGGATGGCTTGTGGAGACCGCCGCGCGTCGGTGGGTGGTGGACTTGGCGGCGGGGTGCCTGGTTCGCCCGCGACGAGGAGCTGCGGCGGAGGGGCTTCGGGACGCGGTGACTCTGGCCGTTTCCAGCAGCTACAGAGAGGGGAAACAAGGGGGAAAGGGTCAGGGGGATGCAGGGATTCCAGATCGAGGCAGAGGATGAGCGGGGGAGGCCTATACCTCGCGAACTCCGGCAAGCCGAAACGGCGGAGCTCGAGCTCGATCTCGAGCTCGGGCGGCTCTGGAGAGGAACTGGGGGTGCATGGGGAGGGTTTGGTGGCGCAGAGAGCGAGTGGTGGGGAGAGAAGGGCTCGGGGAGGCCTTTAAATAGGCGAACGGCGAGGTCCAAGAGACTCAGTCGCCGGGCGAAGCTCACGCTGCGTCGCTGCAGGCTCGGGGAAGCAAAGTGGTGTCAGGGTGTTCTGGACGCCGACCACGCCGGGTGAGATAGAGAGAGGAAGTGGGGAGAGGTCAGGGGTGCGCGCGTGCGAGCCGCTCCATTGGCGCGCTCGGGCAGCCTTTGTTCGCTAGCGCGGAGGCGCGGGGAGGAGGAGAGAGAAGGGGGCCGACCGCGTAGCGTGCTGCGGACGCCGAGGCGCATCGGCAGGCGCACGGGGGAGGCCCGAGGTGGCCGGAGCTGCGTGGTAGGGGGCGGCTACAGTGCAGGAGCGCACTGTAGCGCACTCCAGAGCGCGTCTATGGCTGCCATGGCATTGTTTAAGGGGCAGGGGGCATGCCCACTCGTGTCTGGTAGTGCTAGGGGAAAGTAAACAAGTGGGTAGGGGCATTGGATGCCATGGCTGGCCACTGGAGTGAGGAGGGAGGTGAAGAAGAGAGAGAAAGGGGTTTTCCAGAGAGAGAAAGTGGGGTTTTACCCATCCAATAATTGATCTATGGACTTGCCATTGTTACTGGAGGTGAAATGGGCCTAGGAGGAGCTGTGGTAAAAAGTTGAGGTCATGGAGATTAGTGGAAGTGGTCAAAAATGGAATTTTGGTAAAGTGGTAGAAGGTGTTTGATGCTTGTTTGGTTAAGCAAATGAACTCCAAATGCCATGAGACTCCACAGGGTGAAATGACACATATAAATATGGCCTTCCACCAATTTGGAGCTTATTTGGGCAAAGTTGCCAATGCAACTTTTGTAAACCCTAGAAATGAGCAGAAACAGACTTGTGTAGATCTAGTTGAGCATATCACTTCTACTTGAAGCAGTACTTGGTGTAGTTGTCTCATTTGGTCATGTGAACATGCTCACAAAAGTTGGGGTTAAGGGGAGAAAGTTGGTAGTACAAACTTGCTCAAATTTGATTCTGGTCAGAGAGGGTTTTGGGGCATTTTGGTGGACCAAAATGACCTTGATTGAAGTGAGGCTTTGCAAGACCATCACAATATGCATTTGTGACTTGCTAGATTTTTCTTGTATTTTTATGAAAATATTTCCTGTAGAAATATTTCAAATCCTTGAAATGGGCAGAAATGGTTTTGGGAGGTTTTGTCCAATATTTTGATCATGACCATATGTTGAAACTCTTATATATGGAAAATATATGTCCACTGAGTTTCCCTGATTTTTGTCAAATATTTTTGAAACAATAAAATAATTTTTCCCTATTAAAGACCATTTCTGGCCTTAAGAAAAAGCTTTTAAATAAAATAGGAAAATAGCTTTTAAAATTATATTTTTGTGGTTTATGGGGGTCCTTCATCTAATAGGACTCAAATATACCTTTTGAAAGATTTTTCACACCTCAAATTAAGTACTTGCAGTGCAAATCTCAATTCAAGGGTTTTTGGAAAACTAATTTTAGAAAATACTTTTTGGCCAAATTATTTTTGTAAGAAAATACTATATTGCACTATACACATGGCATGATCATTGGGCAGAAGTTTGGGGCAAGGAGATGAAGTATAGAAGGTGGAGTTGTGTTGACCTTAAAGAGCACTTGAAAAACACAGAGAGAAAACCAACTCCAAATAAAAAGTCAAATAATGCAAAAGTTTTTGTCAAACCACATTTTATCATGATTTATCATCTTAAGTGTTGTGCCACAAAAATCAGGGTGTGACAGACCTACCCCCCTTACAAGAATCTCGTCCCCGAGATTCCCAAACTAGGCGTGGAAAGGAATACAAAAACTGGATCTGGGGTAGTCTTCTTGTCCTCATACCGCTTGTGCTTCCGAGTGGTGCTCCATTGATCCTTGAAGTACTCGATGGCGTGGCTTCGTGTATGACATCCTGCTTGATCCATATTGCCACTGGAGGCTTTCGCATAAGTCATATTGGGCTGGAGGTCGATGGCTTGGTGATTGACGTCCTTGTAGGGATCGGGTTGGTTAGGATGTTGGAAGCACTTCCGAATCTGTGACTCGTGGAAAATGTTGTGCACAGTGGGTGCCTCAGGTGGTAATTCTAGCTGGTAGCCGTTTTCTATTCGTCTTGTAGTGATCTTGGAGAAGGTCGATAAATCTTGGTGCGAGTTTTTCTTAACATGAAAATGCTTGGTTCCTTTGAGAGAAGTGGCTTGCAGATACACCTGCTCTTCGACGAGAAAGTTCACTCCTTGACGATGGTGGCTGGTATAGTTCTTTCTCCTTGGCATGGCGGTCTTCAAATGTTCCTTGACCAGCTCAACGATTCTTCTTCCGTCTTCGGGTAGACAAGTATGTCATCAAAGAAAGATGACAACTAACTTGTCCAAGCACTCCATGAAGTCTATGGGGTACATAAAGTGGGCTGAGCCAATGGGGATGGTCACGGTTGAGCATTGGCCAAGGTCTTATCGATCTAGAGCCAAAGCCCAAGGTCAGGATTCAACCATGTTGTGGCTTGGTAGGGCGTAAGGGTTTCAAGGACTTTAGTGTGCGAGCGAACGTTTGTCACCTTTATCCTTAAGCACGGTTCCTGAGATGCCAATTGTTCTATCTAGTCCTTTAAACAAATAACCTTATACCACCGAAAGCATCAACTTTTGTAGGTCAGCTCGAATCATCACTCATGGTATTATTATCCTCATGACTCCCAAGGGGAGGTCTAATAAATCTATACATGTCAACCATCCCAAACTCATATGTACGGCTACCCCTAAAAATCCATGGGTAGAGCATATAAGCTGCTAAGCTTGAATTTAATCACCACAATCCAAGTGCTCAGTGTATTGACCCAAGGTCCATGATAAAGCATCTCTATCCTAAGGAACCACGTAGTAAGCCACTCCAATATCTTGTTTCCTTCCTATGAATCAACTCCAACAGCCCATTACCTTCCATCAATTACTACATAACCCATTTAATTCTACAAATCCAATGGTTATGGTGTTCCACATGATCTCCTAAGGTTCCTATAATCCCCAAACACTTGGAAGGGCTACCTTGCTATAGTCAGTCCACCAATTTCCATTATCATGGTCATGTAAACTCCAACCTCAAGCTTATATAGATCCCTAAATCAACCCCGACAATTAATCCAATCTCTTAGTTTATTGTCCACCGAGAAACATGGTATCATGATCAAGATCATCAGTCTAAATCCAATTTACTCCGAACCATCTAAAATTACTTTGCATCCATACTCCACTAGGGTCACCTATTTAAATCCAAATCTTGTGTCCAACGAGAATTCCCACACTTTCCCCTAAGTCATAGTCGTAATATCAACTATCTCCTATCAATATCCCCTGGCTAAGTCAAATCCTTATACTCTCAAGAATTTCAGTTTGCGATCATAATCGTCCAATTAAATCCAATTTACTCAGGGGTAATGAAAGCTATGCTACCCTATAATCATGATCCCACCAAGTTCATCTACCAACATGAAAACCTCATAATCCACCAAATAGTCTCGGATGATCCCTCAAAGTCATTGATATAAACTCATCAAGTAATTTGTCCTATATTCCTATATCCTCAAATTGGTCTTCCCTATGGCATCATCAGTTCCCGTGCTATATTAGGATGATAAGGTTCTCATTGCCTACGTCCACTAGTTCCATAGTGAACCCAATGTTGAGTGAGGTTATGGAGGCTTAACTGGTTCCCTTTCAAGTTTGTGAGTTAAGCACATGGTCAAGGATTCAAGATGGGTTATCTCAGGAAGTCTCGAAGGGTCTACGAATGGGTTTCTAGTCTGGAGGGTTAAACATAACCCTACGGGGTTTCACTTGGTCGAGGAGGCTGCAGCAAAAGTCTCCGGTGTTAGTAGGTCGCTGAAGTAGAATCCTTGGTGTACCTTGTCTTGCCGGTCTTCAGTTGAGGGTAGAGGGATGAGAGGGAAAAGTAGCATAGATGGGGATGCCTAAAGGGGGCTCTATAGTGCAGGTGCAAACAAACAAGTGCCAAAAGACCACACACAATTTCATTAAGATAAGATAGGTGATATAGTTGCATACATGCTGCCTAAGGCAAAAGTGCAAATTATATCAAAACACAAACAAATAAGAACAAGCAACACTCAACATGGTTTCATTTGAACCATCATATGGACTCGACTGCGCATAGGGGGTACATGACTCATCCTACCCTAGGGGTCCTCGGATTCAGTAGTCGTGCTTGCTTCATCACTTTGAGAGAAAGGCGTTGGTCTTGATTTACAGGTTCCCTTGTGGTGCCAAAGGGTATGCGACAGTTGGCTGCTTGTTGGGACACATCCTTTTAATGTGCCCAAGTTCACCACACTGCGGATAAGTGACGGAAGCAAAAGGTTGCTATCCGGTCTTGAGTTATGTCGTCGATGGCCTGACGACGATCTTCTATGAGGTGGATATGGAAATCCATTCCTATGCCTCCTGCGTGGGGTTTGGTTGCGGTTTTTCCGAAGTTCCTTGATTTGTTGCTCCTGACTGGCAAGGTGGGCTTGTAAGACAGTGATTTGTTGTCCTTGCTCGCCACCCTCTTCTTCTCGAGGCAAAGGAGGTGCGTATGAAGGGAGGTCTTGGCGAGCCTTAAGGAATGCTTCGGTAAGGTGACGTAGAAGGTAGTCTCCGGCGTTGATGAAGTGGATCTGGTACTTGAGGGTTGAATCCTCATCTTATGGGGAAATCATCACTTGAGCTGGGGCTCCAAATCCGTTCTTTCCAGGTAGGTAGCGGGTGGCGTGTTCTTCTTTCATTTCTGGAAGGAGGCCACGAAGACGGGGGAGCGCTTCATGTGCCACTTGCTGAATGGTCAGGTCTTGTGTTGGCATGGGTGGTCCAATGAAGAACCACCCCTGGGGTGAGGTCTTGGCAGGCACAAAAACCTTGGCGTAGAACTCCTTCTCGAGCACATCATTTTCCAGCTCATGCAGGTGTATATGGGCAGCAAGGGATAGTGGCATTGTTGGAGGCGGTCTTTTAGGAGTGATGGAAATCTGTCATAAGGAGTCTCAAGGGGCGACAGACCATCTACAAAAGTTGAATAGGGAGGTCAATAAGGGAAATATATCTTGGGTGGGGTAAGCTTCAGAAAAGAAGAGAAGTTTAGATGGTCTCAAGCTAACTAACGTCCATGCTAACAAAGGCTTCCTACAGTCAGGATGACTCTGATACCAGCTCTGTGGGGACCCCGACTCAAAGGTCATGATCACCGAATGCACGTGTACAGTGATCCCAGAGATCAATGCTCACTGAACACACATAAGCTAAATAACAAGAGTCTTACATCCATACATACCGTCTTACACAAATTATGACCATTATCGTCAAGTCTTACATAGATAAAGCCTTAAGGGCTGAACATCAAATGAAACACAAGCAGCGGAAATCTTCGTCGATAAGTAGAACCCATGCCATCGGCCTTGACCCTACAGGCATTCTGACTGGGAAGTGTCCTAGCTCGCAAGTTCGTCACTGAAGTATTCTTCATCATATCCTGTTCTTTCATGCCTGGCCAATCAAATAACCAGTGACAAGCCAATGAGTACTTTGAATGTACTCGCAAGCAACCCATGTTTTGGTTCAAGATACAACAATGCATGATATAGGTAAGTTTTTGCGGAAAGCTAGTTTTGAGTGCCATGACATGTTCAACAACTTGTAAGACATGCATCAAGTAACCATGAGGACATGTTACAGATATCAACATAAATAGAGTGGGCACCAACCCAACTCAATCATGTCAAGTCCTTTGTCTTGACCCAAGTAGTTTTATCAACACACACACACACAGTTGTGAAACTCTGGACGTAGTTTAAGCAGCACCGCCCAACTGTCCTTGACCGTGGACACGGCTATTCGAATAGTTTTACACTCTGCAGAGGTTGCACACTTTACCCACAAGATCCAGGGAACTTCCGTGTCATCCACGACCCGCGATACCTCAAGTACCCGGGGTAAGCACCCGATTACTACCTTTCCCTAGAAGACACTAACAAGGACTCCACTCGTTGTTCCGTATCCTCACGATGTACATCATACGAGACTCACTCGAGATCGTAACATCCGAGAGGGGACACAACGGTGTATCCGGTGCCCTGTGAAAACAGTCATGGCCGCCCTACCTGGCACGACCCCGTCCCGAGAGAGAGCACCAACTCTCCCCTGTCACTAGTAATGCTGGCTCCAAGATAGTATCAACCTAGGTAATCAATAATGCCCTTTCCCACATAAGGGTAGAGTGGTTGCGCATGTAAGGTTGGAACAGTCGACAAATCTTAAATCTAATCCGTTTTTGAAAACAACACACACACTTGCCTCGGTACACCACTTCGTCATCAAGTGGTTACCCATTCCATCATCTCCCTCGGGCATAAGTGGGACCCGACGGGGTTTTCGAAAAAGTCTTTTGAAAAACTTTGCCTCCTTCACCATGCATATACCTATCCCTTTTTGCGTAGCACTACCTTAGCATCCTATCTACTCCCACCGGCATAACCCTCATAAGAAGGTAGGGTCATGCACAATGCAAGTATCAACGAGGAAGTACGGTGGCAACCATCGAAGTGGTTATCACCCCATCATGATTCTGTTGCAACAACGATAAGGTACTATATGACATGCATAAAAAGGTTTCATAGACATGGTCAAAGGGCTGCTTGCCGGCTCAACAAAGTCTTCTGGTCTTCAAAGTCTTCGGTCCAACTCCTTCACAAGAACGCAATCTATCGTCATGAGAATAATAACGAGAAAAATAAGGCAAACAGAAAAACCAAAGTGCTCAGAAAAATGTCAACTCATTTTTGTAAAATACTAGGTTGAAAACTAAGAAGGGGAAAATTCCTAGTTTTGGATTTGGTGTAGCAGAATAGGAGAAATGGATTTACAAAGGCATATTTAAATGCCTAAAATCACATTTAAATATTTACGGTGAAGAAAAGGTTGCTGGATTTGAATGAAAGTTGCACCATTAAATAGGTTGCAATATTCTAGGAATTTAGGATTTGGAATTAATTTATTTGGACATATGCTTTGTCCTGTGGAATTATTGGAAAAAGTGACAGAAAAGAAAAAGAAAAAGGGCCTGCTCTCGCCGGGCCGTAATAGCATGGGCAAGCAGGCTCAGCCAGCCAGGCCAGCCAGCCCGAGCCAGCAGCCAGCTGCCGCGCCTGCCCACCCATTTGAAACCTGACGGCCGGGGCCCGCAGGTCAGAGAGAGAGGGGCGCGGGAATGAGGGAGAGGATGACAGGAGGGACCCACCTGTCATCACTAACCCGTGGCCGGCGACGAGGAGCTGCGGCGGAGGGGCTTCGGGAGGTGGTGGCTCCGGCCGTTTCCAGCAGCTACAGAGAGGGGAAACAAGGGGGAAAGGGTCAGGGGGATGCAGGGATTCCAGATCGAGGCAGAGGAGGAGCGAGAGAGGCCTATACCTCGCGAACTCCGACGAGCCGAAACGGCGAAGCTCGAGCTCGATCTCGAGCTCGGGCGGCTCTGGAGAGGAACTGGGGGTGCAGGGGGAGGGTTTGGTGGTGCAGAGAGCGAGTGGTGGGGAGAGAAGGGCTCGGGGAGGCCTTTAAATAGGCGAACGGTGAGGTCCAGTAGACCCGTGCACCGGCGAGCTCACGCTCGTCGCTGCAGGGCTCGGGGGAAGCAGGCGTGGTGTCTGGGGTGTTCCTAGACGTCGACCACGTCGGGTGAGATAGAGAGAGGAAGTGGGGAGAGGTCAGGGGTGCACAGGCGAAAGCCGCCCATTGGCGCGCTCGGGCGGCCTTTGTTCGCTAGCGCGGAGTCGCGGGGAGGAGGAGAGAGAAGGGGGCCGACCGTGTAGCGTGCTGCGGACGGCGAGGCGGATTGGCAGGCGCGCGGGGGAGGCCCGAGGTGGCCGGAGCTGCTTGGTATTGTTTAAGGGGCAGGGGGCGTGCCCACTCGTGTCTGGTAGTGCTAGGGGAAAGTAAACAAGTGGGTAGGGGCATTGGATGCCATGGATGGCCACTGGAGTGAGGAGGGAGGTGAGGAAGAGAGAGAAAGGGGCTGTCCAGAGAGAGAAAGTGGGTTTTACCCGTCCAATAATTGAGCTATGGACTTGCCATTGTTACTGGAGGTGAAAGGGGCCTAGGAGGAGCTGTGGTAAAAAGTTGAGGTCATGGAGATTAGTGGAAGTGGTCAAAAATGGAATTTTGGTAAAGTGGGAGAAGGTGTTTGATGCTTGTTTGGTTAAGCAAATGAACTCCAAATGCTATGAGACTCCACAAGGTGAAATGACACATATAAATATGGCCTTCCACCAATTTGGAGCTTATTTGGGCAAAGTTGCGAATGCAACTTTTGTAAACCCTAGAAATGAGCAGAAACAGACTTGTGTAGATCTAGTTGAGCATATCACTTCTCCTTGATGCACTACTTGGTGTAGTGGTCTCATTTGGTCATGTGAACATGCTCACAAAAGTTTGGGTTAAGGGGAGAAAGTTGGTAGTACAAACTTGCTCAAATTTGATTCAGGTTAGAGAGGGTTTTGGGGCATTTTGGTGGACCAAAATGACCTTGATTGAAGTGAGGCTTTGCAAGACCATCACAATATGCATTTGTGACATGCTAGATTTTTCTTGGATTATTATGAAAATATTTCCTGTAGAAATATTTCAAATCCTTGAAATGGGCAGAAATGGTTTTTGGAGGTTTTGTCCAATATTTTGATCATGACCATATGTTGAAACTCTTATATATGGAAAATATATGTCCACTGAGTTTCCCTGATTTTTGTGAAATATTTTTTAAACAATAAAATAAATTTTCCCTATTAAAGACCATTTCTGGCCTTAAGAAAAAGCTTTTAAATAAAATAGGAAAATAGCTTTTAAAATTATATTTTTGTGGTTTATGGGGGTCCTGCATCTAATAGGACTCAAATATACCTTTTGAAAGATTTTTCACACCTCAAATTAAGTACTTGCAATGCAAATCTCAATTCAATGGTTTTTGGAAAACTAATTTTAGAAAATACTTTTTGGCCAAATTATTTTTGTAAGAAAATACTATATTGCACTATACACATGGCATGATCATTGGGCAGAAGTTTGGGGCAAGGAGATGAAGTATAGAAGGTGGAGTTGTGTTGACCTTAAAGAGCACTTGAAAAACACAAAGAGAAAACCAACTCCAAATAAAAAGTCAAATAATGCAAAAGTTTTTGCCAAACCACCTTTTATCATGATTTATCATCTTAAGTGTTGAGCCACGAAAATCAGGGTGTGACATCCGACAAACCAAACCTGCGACAACTTCGAGCACAGTCAAGCGAGTCTGGAGCACCCCGCAACAGGATCATCAGGAAGGCCAAGAGCATGATTAGCATCCCGGCCTCCGCTCAAGCCCCTCCAAAGCAGCATTGGCGCCACGCGCACACAATTACGCACTCAAAATACCATGGGCATAAGCGGAGGTGCATCAACGGCTCAGTCAATAGTGCGGGTAACCGCCAAATACCTTCATACTCTTTCCCTCTTACCTTTCAGGACACCGCGTTGGCGCAGCATCCTCAAAAAGAGCCTAATTGCCGGACTTATAGGGGAGAGACATCCAAGGAGGCAACATACGTTGTGCACAGAAGGAAATACCCCGGTGGAATCTGTTTACGATCATTATACCTGCTTTATCTATCTGAACACAGCCTGCCCCTGGATAGGACATGTTAAATAGTCCTATTTTATCTCTGCTTAATGCATCCATTGTAAACGTACGCTTAAACGTATTTTTCGTCAATGGGAGATTACATATAGCGTCAGCTTATTATTCTTATTTGAGCATTTTTTTTATCTTAAAATGTTTATTTGATATTGCATCCGTACACCTTGGTGCGGTCAGTTTGCCAGGGGCTTCTCATGGCGCCCTGTAATATGGAAACTAAAGTCCGAACACTTTCAATAGTGCGGCACCCCGAACTTATAGCACTATATGCGTCAGCTCCGAATCATGTCTTGGGTCTACAGTTGGGATAGCCCGGGTCCCTTGTTTTGGTGCCTTACATTCCGTTATATCGGCTAAGGTAGCGCAGGGAGAACTACTGCGATTGTGTCCCGGTTCTTCCGGACGAGCACCTCAGTAGAGAAAGTCGAAAACTGACCGGCATGATGTGGCGAGAGCTGATCGCTGTTCGAGAGGTTTTAAAATCCTTAAAGATTTTCCGCTTTAGGCGACAAATCGGCTTCGTCCGATCTAGGCGTATAGCGCCCGATTCGCCTTCCGATTCTAGGGGCTTACGAAATTTAAAATTATAGACTTCTATGGCTAAGTGAAAGTTATAAAGTCAAGATAGTCCGATTGCCTTGTTCGCTGCGCGGACACCTCCTTAAGGGACCAAACATTTGGATAAAGAGTGTCCGGTTTTCCATGAACACCCCAATACTAATTACACAGGGGAGGAAGTCGACGAACGCCTACTTTCAGAATTTTTAAACAGCCACACGTAGGTAATATTTTAAATATCAAAAGCGCTACATAGCGCAAGTAACTTCGCTTTAATTACAAACATGACAGAAGTGAATTGATTCCAAAATGGCGCCCTTGGTACACTCATCGCCATTTAGACGAGCACCCTTCATCACGCCATCATAGTACATTTCGGGATGGCGATCGCCTTGCCCTCCGGCGGCCCGCCCTGACCAGCTTCTCCGCATCCAGCTTGCCCCAATGCACCTTGACGTGGGCAAAGGCTCAGCGGCACCTTCGATGCAAACGGATCGCTTGATCACTTCAAGCCGCGGCAGGCATCCACCATCCGCTTGATCGGGCCAAAGTAGCTCTCGGGCAGGAGCTCACGAGCCACATCCTCGACTATGAAGTCCTTCATAGCAGTTCGCCGCCTGTGGATTTCGATCAACTGCTTCAGTTAGTCGCTCAGAGGCATCGGACGATCATCCCCAGCATACTGGGACCAGAGCAGCTTCTCCGTTGAGCTCCCCTCCTGGTCACGGTAGAACTCCGCAGTGTTTGAGACGCTGCATGGCAGATCTGCAAATGCCCCTGGAGAGCTCCGAATTCGAGTAAGTAACAGAAACGCCTCCTCCACATGTTTGCTTTGCATAAAGAATTTCTTACCCACTGCTATCTTTTTGGCCTCCTGGATCTCCTGCTGTGCTTTCTCGGCTTCGGCCTTGGCATCTTTCAACTTTACAAGGGCCTTCGCGAGCTCGGCCTCCTTCATCTTCAGATCATGCTCCACGGACTCGCACTTCTTGCCGAGGTCCTGGAGCTCTTGCTGTACCTCGCCCACTCTAGCACTTTGCTTTTCGCGCTCCTTGCATTCCAAGGCTGCTTTGTTTTCAGCCTCGGACAGAGCTTTCTTCAGGGACGCCACTTCGACGGTGGCCCCTGTTACACAGTCATGACGCTTTGGCATTAGACTGACCAATTTTGCCTATCTTTAAATACATACGAATGGGGAATTGCTTACCTTTATTCTCCTCGAGCTGCCTTTTCGTGAGGCCGAGCTCTCCCTGCGCCTGCTCCAGATTCCGCTTCAGTTCGGCAACTTCGGTAGTACGGGCAGCAGCAGCAAGCAGCACAGCCTGCTTATGCACACGAATATTTATTGTTAGACCCTTGCGGATGATAATTGACCCTCCGTTTGGTTTTTCTTTCTGAACACCAAACAGAGTATCAGGGGCTACAAAATATCGGGTGGTAATTTTACACATATTTATTACTTACCTCAAAACCTGTCAATAGGCCGGTGCAAGCTTCGGTTAGTCCGCTATTGGCGGACGAAACCTTCCGAATCACCAAACTCATAAGAGTACGGTGCTCCTCATGTATGGAAGCACCGCGAAGCGCTTCCAGCAAACAATTCGGCGCCTCGGGCATACCGGAAGTCCTCGATGCAGACGGCTCGCTCTCCCTGATGAGGGGTTGTCCGCCTGAGTTCGGAACTATTGAAGGTTTCGGGACAGTGTTCGGCTGAGAGCCCGACCTATTGTGGCTCTCATCGACACGATCCGCGAGGACCTTGAACCCCGCGTGTCCGACGTCTGGGACCCCGTCTCCAGAGTCACCTCCCCCCTCTCGGGGAGCCTTTGGGACAACACCTCCGCGTCATCCGCGGGTTGAGGAGTAGTGGCTGTTGGAAGCGAATTGATCTCCGAATCACTCAGGGATCCGGAGGAAGACACTTCGGGCTAAGCCCGGGCCAGACTGCACATATGTCCGGCGTTAAGCAAAAGCTATAGAATGAAGCTGTGATGGAGTGCGGACACTTACGATCGGACCGGGGGCTTCCCCCCTGGGCAGCCACCCTTCCTCACTATGAGCGGCCATGGCGGAGTAGTCCGGAAGGGGTACCTTCCCCTTCTTGGACGCCCCAGCCTCCCCCTCCGGGGGGGGCTTTTCTCTTCTTCGCCCCCCCAGTGCGGGGAGGTGGAATTTGTTCTTGATTCCCCCCGCCTCCACGGGAGGAATCTGTCTCGTCGTCATCGGACGACAGGGGTATAACGGCCTTGCACCGAGGGCCTTTTCCGGCCCCCTGGCCCACCTCTCCGGGCCCCTCATCATTTCTGGATGGGGCGTTTTCTTCTTCTTCCTCCTCCCCTTCGTCGGATTAGTCTGCCTCGTCATCTTCGGACAAGGCTTCTGGCACTACCTTACGCCGAAGACCCTTACGGATCCCAAGGGCCTTCTACTCGGCCTTCTTCTCCGGCACCTTGTATGGCGCCGGGACCAGCATCTCCGTCAGGAGACCATCGGCTGGGCCTTCTGGCAGCGGAGCCGGACAGTAAACCTGCTCCGCCGTCTCCACATAATCCTGAAACAAATATGCATAACTACTTAAGGCTCTCCTATGAATATATTGGGAAGAACCGGGTCCGGTGGTAATCTGAGAACTCACCTGACTAGGGGCCCGTGCGGCGTGAAGCCTGCGGTCCTCGGATGTGGGAGGAGGTACTTCCGAGGCCTTGAAAAGCACCTTCCATGCGCCTTTGTGCGTCATGTGCAGAGCTTCCGAAGCGTCTGGTGTTCGGCCAGGATGAACTCCCACAGATTGACTGCCCGCCTTTGGCAGGGCAGGATCTGGCGAATGAGCATGACCTAGATCACGTTGACAAGCTTGATGTTCTTGTCCTTCATGCTTTTGATGCATGTCTGGAGTCCGGTCAGCTCCGTAGAATCGCCCCAGGACAGGCCCTTCTTCTCCCAGGAGGTGAGCCGCATGGGGGCTCCGGATCTGAACTCGGGGGCCGCTGCCCAGTTGGCGCCACGCGGCTCGGTCATGTAGAACCACCACGATTGCCAACCCTTCACGGTCTCCGCAAAAGGAGCCATTGAGCCATGTGACATTAGGCATTCTGGCCACCATGGCCCCTTCGCACTCCGCTTGTTGGCCGCTTACCACCTTCGGCTTCACGCAGAAGGTTTGCAGCCATAGGCCGAAGTGAGGCTGGATGCGGAGGAAGGCCTCGCATAGGACGATGAACGCCGAGATGTTGAGGACAAAATTCGGGGCTAGATCGTGGAAATATAGCCCGTAGTAGAACATGAGCCCATGGACGAAGGGATGGAGTGGAAACCCCAGTCCACGGATGAAGTGGGCGACGAATACGACCCTCTCGTGGGGTCCTGGGGTCGGAATGACCTGCCTGGCGTCCAGTAGCCGGTGTGCTATGTCTGCGGTCAAGTATCCGGTCGCCCGAAGATTTGTGATGTGCTTCTCCTTGACGGTGGAAGCCACCCACTTGCCTCCTGCTCCGGACATGTTTAGCAGTGCGGAGAAGACTTGGTCTTGGGCGCTGGAGCTCGAGGGGGGCAAGAGTTGGCAAAGGTGGAAGAAGGCGTGGGTGAAAATGGGGAAATCTTATCACTTTATAGAGGAGCCGAGAGCGGTGCGTCTCCCCACTTGCACGTTGAGAATCGCTTGTTTCCCAAGCACCATGATTAATGGCGTGGTGAGATTACCCATACCCGTATTGATGAGAATCCCGCGATAAGGGGACACGATCTCTTCTTTGACAAGACGTGTCAAAAAAACCGCCTCGCAATATGCGTTGTAGCTGGTTGTGGGAAAACGGTTCGAATATTGATCTGACCGTAATAACATGTCACGTCATCAGAAAAAGCTGTCAGCAGATTGCATTTGTGAAATATCATTCTCTCTACAGCGGTGTGTAAAGATCATCTTGTGAATCTGGACACGATTTAAGTGTTCGATAACCACTTTGGAATATTTGGAGGAGGAACCCGCCTTGCAATGCCGAAGACAATACTGCACGCCGGACTCATCGTCATTGAAGCCTGGTTCAGGGGCTACTGAGGGAGTCCTGGATTAGGGGGTATCCGGACGGCCAGACTGTGTATAACATCCGGACTATTGAAGCGTGAAGATACAAGACTCGGGACTTCGGCCCGTGTCCGGATGGGACTTTTCTTGGCGTGTAAGGCAAGCTTGGCGATCCGGATATTATATTTCCTTCCTTGTAACCGACTCCATGTAAACCCTGGTCCTCTCCGGTGTCTATATAACCGGAGAGGTTGGTCCTTAGAAGGCCGATCACAATTACAATCATACCATCATAGGCTAGCTCTTAGGGTTTAGCCTCTACGATCTCGTGGTAGATCTACTCTTGTACTACCCATATCATCAATATTAATCAAGCAGGAAGTAGGGTTTTACCTCCATCGAGAGGGCCCAACTCGGGTAAACATCTGTGTCCCTTGCTTCCTGTTACCATCAGCCTTGACGCACAGATCGGGACCCCCTACCTGAGATCCGCCGGTTTTGACACCGACAAGCACCTTCTCGGCGTCGCCGAGATTGACGAGGAAGCCATGGCGCTGTGGCGCCAACACTTCCCGCAGGACATCATCAACGAGCGCGAGTTCTACGCGCAAAGGAGGGCGGAGAGGGATAAGAGGAGGGCGGAGCGAGCCGCCTATCGCGAGGACAAGCGTAGGCGAAAAGCGGACGCTCAATTCAACATGAGGCTAGGAGCAGCGTCGCCCTGGGAATCAGACGACGATCGGTGTCTTCACGCCTACAGTCAGACGTCGGAGGAGGACATCATCGATGAGGAGTCGGACGACGAGGAGTAGTTGAATCTATCTATGCTGTGAACTATCCTCTACTCTCTAGTATCTACTTCTCGATCTCAGCAGAGTAAACGCTTTTTTAAAGCGCCACGCGTTGCGATTCTATTGGAGATGCTCTAACATGGCAGACGAGTGTTTTAATGTTGCCCACAAGATGCGCGAGTATTACTAGTAGTATATTTTTCTTGCCATGTTGAGATTTTAAAACCACGAGTGTGAACATGCAGAGGAGCAATGAAGACCAAACACGGGATATTTGGTACATCTTCAAGGAGCGTGGCAAGTTAAAGAGCAGCTGCACCGAACCTGTAAAACGAGCTTTGGTAAGTAACACCCTTTCAATTACTTTCGTTTAGCCTCGTGTTCTTCGATGTGTATATGTTGTAGTTTCTATTTCTCTTAAGCGTGGTGTTCTTCGATGTGTAATAAGAAGAGTCTTAATCGTCCTAATGCTTTCGTTGTTAGCTTGATGTAGGAAGTGGGTGTTCTCACCTTGTAGTCTGTTTTTTTTCCTTTTGAATTCACTTCTCCGAGTTTTGTTTATCTGGCTTCTACTAAATGGATCTAGGTTGCTCTGAGTATTGATCTAAAAAAGAAGTAACTTCATGTCAGGATGCAGTTCCTGCGAGGAGGAAAGTATGGTCAACCTCGAGATCATGTTTCCAATGAGGCTGGATTACACACAAGGTGCCAGTTCCCTAATGATGCTGGATTAGACACAAGGTGCAAATTTCCAAATGATGCTGGATTACACACAAGCCGGTGGATTCGCAACTGTTCGTGTCCTCGTGGCATTAGTAAAGGCTGAAAGAAAGCGCAGCAGCCCTTGAGAATGTAGCTGAGTTCTGAAGAAGCGAAAAATAGCAATCGATGCTCTCTTCACCCAAGCCAAAGAAGAGATGGAAGAAGCGAAAATAAGCTAGCAGAGGCAGAGCAGGCTAGGCGTCTCCTGCTATCTAAAACTGTTGTCAATACAAAATTTCCTTCATAATAGCTAGGTTCAAATGTTTATCCAACAAGATGCTGTTGTGATGTCCGTGCATCTACTGATGTGGCACAAAATGTTTTTTTCAGGTTATGTAATAACAGCAATTACTTTCCAAACAATAACATACGAAGCATTGGACATGGTATAGTTCACGCGCAAGCCCGACATTCCAAGTTCAACTTCCACATCAAACTCATGTTAACAGATATCTGAACATTCATACATAATGTCCACAACCATGATTCACTTCAAAGCCAAAAAAAATGTGAGGAGAGTTATAAATAAAGAAAATCCTCTACTAGTTCCTGCTACCAGTGTGAGCACAACAAGTCAAGACCATGCATAAATTAATTATATTTTAGTCATTTTTTGTGTTCTAAAATGCCTGCCGGCTCGCGGACGGACGTGTTGCCGGCACACGCACGGATTCAATGAAGGCAGGCGGGGCAGTCTTGAGCTGCTTGCACGCGGCGAGTAGACATGCTCAGCCGGGCCTGCAGCGAAAAGTGACCCTCTTGGCGGCCCCAGCTCAATGCCTGCGCTATGAGAGGTCGCGTCCGTGTCAGAGCAATCACTCCCTCCAGTCCTTTTTTGTTTGGGTATAACAAAATCTCGTTTTCCATTCACATTTTACAAGTAAAATTCATGGAAAAACTTTGACCCAAAGTATGATGGGGACTAGGAAACCAGAATGGAGGTAGTAGTTTTTTTAATCAAAGAATGGTTTCCCCTTCCGATTTTCATTACTGAAAACCATCATCTAAATCTAAACCATAGTATTTGCCCTAGAACTACCAGGATCAACATCTCGCAACATAAACCCATACAACCTCCATCGCAAAAAAAACCTTACAACCATACGCCAAGGAGGTACGTAGTATTATGAATTCCATTTTCGCTCCATACCAATCGTTCTAAAAACTACTTACTACTTATAACGCGCCATTGAAAATCAGAACTCTTAACCCCGCTAAAAATGATATTTTAAACATGGCTACTCGATCTGTGGAAACTAGCGAGCCAACGCTCCAAGTCGTTCACCTGTGGTCCCGACCATCAACTCCTACGGATCAAATTATCACGCGAGCTGACTATTCCTACAAAGGTGCTCCACCATGTACCTGGTACCCGCGAATGCAGCAATCGTGCACCTAGGGTTTTAGGGTTTATTTGTTAACGTCGCCTTTACGTAACACTCATGTGTGCGAGACAGCGAGAGGCCGACTGCGTGCGTGCGCCTCTTCTCTTCATATATGTACTCCACCGTTTGTCTGGTGTCCAAAAAATTATAATAACTACTAGCAATGTGCCAATGCGTTGCCACACGATCAAAGTAGATTAATACAGTGGCAGAGCTAGATGCAGATTACGCCTAGGGCTGTGCTATGTTGAGTGATAAACTTATATGATTTTCTATGCTTTGCAGGAAGAAATTACAAAGGAAGTTGTTTTTAGGCCTGGGGCTATAGCCCTAGCTGCCCTAGGTCTGTCTCCGCCACTGGATTAATACATATTCACCGATTTGATAAAAAAAAGTCTAGTTTTGAAATACGTATATCACTAAAAATATGTTATGTTTCACTAAAATATATTCCTTTGGCGGTTTTGATGAGATAAGGGAGGCATGTTGTTGGTTTCAAGATTTGAGAAGTGGTATATGTCTAATTTCTACTATTACTAGCAAGATGCATGTGCGTTGCACGGAACATCAAGATCTTGTGGGAGAAAAGGTTGAACGAGGGAAGGCCTTATCTGCAAATGTGGTGAAGAGTGCGGGTAAATTGCCATATTTTCCTTCCTATCCGCCAGATATAAATCAGACGACCTACATTGCAGGATGGCAGGCCCACCATCATCACCAACTCTATTTTTTATCCCTACTCTTATAATAAGCATTGTCGGTGATGATCGTGTGCCTGCCATCCTGCAATATAGGCCATCCGATCTATATCTGACAGATAGGAAGGAAACTATGGCAATTTTGCAAAAAGATACCCACACCCCTCTCCACATTTGCAAATAAGGCCTTCCCTCGTTCATCCTTTTCCCCCACAAGATAAACTACTCATACAAATGCATCTTGACGTTCCGTGCAATGCATGGGCATCTTGCTAGTTGTTGCAAAAAGCCCATGTGTGTGTGAGAGAGAGGGAGAGTGGAGGAGGACGGAGTGGATGTGTGACAATGTAACGCCCCGTATTCGATGCGCCAGGTGTCTGCCAGTTATTCGCCGTAGTTGCCATATCATTCGCTTGCGTGTTTCATTTTATCATGTCATCATGTGCATCTCATTTTGCATACGTGTTCATCTCATGCATCCGAGCTTTTTCCCCGTTGTCCGTTTTGCAATCCGGAACTCCTATGTCACCCGGCGTCCCCTTTTTCCTCTTTTCGTGTGCGGGTGTTAAACTTTCTCGGAATGGCCCGAGGTTTGCCAGGAGGCCTTTGGTATAGCACCAGTAGTCCGCCTGTCAAGTTTCGTGCCATTTGGAGGTCGTTTGATACTCCAACGGTTAACCGGGTAACCGCAAAAGCCCTCTTTGTGTTGCAGTCCAACACCCCGCCAAAGTGGCCCAAAACCCATCCAAACCCCCTCCATGCTCTCGGTCGTTCGATCACGATCGCGTGGCCGAAAACCGCTCCCCATTTGGACTCTCCTAGCTCCCTCTACCTATAAATATGCCCTCTCCCCCGAAATCCTGGGTCCAAACCCTAGCCTCGCTCCCTCTCCACCGCCGGACACGTCCGGATCGGACCGGACGCGTCCGCGCTGCCGCGCAGAGCTAACCGGAAGCCGCCATGTGGCGCCCACGCCCACATTGCCGCTGCCCGCCAGGCCAGCAGGGGCCGCCCGAGCCCATCCGGGGCCCGCGCCGCTGCCCGCCTGGTCCCGCTGCCGTGCCCGCTGGCTCCCGTGCTTCGCTGAGCCCGCCTCCGCCTCCGCTCCGGCCGCCTTCCGTCGGCGCCCCTCCGTCGCCTCGCCCGGCCGTCGACCAGCAGCGCCCGCCGCCGCCCCTCGCATCCGCCGCCGCCCGTCTCGCCAAGGCGCCGCCATCGTCGCCGCCGACCCGCCTCCTGCGCCGTCTTCCCCATCCCTGCCGGCGAGCTCCTCCGCTCCGGCCACCTCCACACCGGCGCCGCACCGCCTCCCTCGCCCGGCCGCCGGATCCGCCCGTGCACCACTGCCCCTCGACGGATCCGACCTCCCCCGCATCCCCGGCGTCCTCCCCGACCTCCTCTGCAGCCGCAGCTCGCCGGAGAAGCCCCCCCATCGCCGAAGTTGACCTCAGTTCGCGCGCCACCGACGAACCCTAGATCTGTTTCGGAGGGGTATATTTCCACTAAGTCCCTGAGTTTTTGACATTATATTGCCATGTTCAACGCATCATAACTTGCTGCATACTGCTCCGTTTCGTGCGTATAATATGTCAAATTGTTCGCCTCGAACAGTACTACATTTCATTCCATTGCATCATATTCATTTGAGCTCATCTTGATGCCTTAATCATCGTTGCAAGAGGGCTATGTGATGTTAGTTTGAGATTCTTATCAGGACATGCTCATTTGTCATTTTTGCCATGTTTGATGTGTGCATTCTATGAGGTTGATGCCTACATGTGTTTTGTGCTATGTCATGCCATCTTCATAGTGGTGCCATCCATGTATTTTTGTGGGTCTTGTAGTGAGTGCATCGAGCTTGTTAAGTAGGGTACTTGATGTTGCTGTTTTGCTAGGCTGATTCTGTTATATTATGATGCTATGTAACCTGCTGCTACAAGTCATTCTATGCATAATCTGGAGATGTTCACTAAGGATGTTTTGTTATACATGTCTTGATCTATCCATTCATGCCCTTGGGTGCATTTATAGCCTGCTTTAACATGTTGTTATCTTGCTCCAAACTTGCTAAATAACGTTGCTGTCAGCCTGTTATCATTAAGGTCAATGTTGCCATGATTGTTGTTAGTGATCCAATCATGATATGAACTTTCTCTTGCCATGTTTAGCTTCATATATATGCCATCTTACTGTTGGTTGCCTTGCCATCCATGTATTGCTCTGTGGTGAGTGGTTTAAGCTCACCAACATGCCTACTTATTGTTGTTCCTGCCATGTATAAATCTGTAATATCATTTGCCATGTTTACATGGATGCCATGTTATTTTCTTTGCCCTTTTGGCTATGGTCAGTAAAGGACTTCTGTTCTATGCATTTAGTAGATTCATTTTGTGCCTTTGTTTGCCATGATACATTCCTGTAATATGTTTTTTGATAGCTCTAAACATTGCAACCTGATGTTATTTCTGCAAAGTCTGAAACTGTTATTATTTGCAATCTTGCCATGTCTTTTTGAGCATGTTCTAGTGATTTCTGGAGATAGCTCAGTGTTCATGTTTTGTCATGCTTTACCTGTAATTCATGCCCATGCGTTTTGTTATTGCATTGAGATGCTGTAGCTTGTTGTTTAGGTCCTTGCAATATGCCTAGTTGCTGTTTTGGACAGATTGTTGATATAACTTGTTTCATGGGTATGTGTTGAACCGTTGCTCCGTTTTGAGTGTGCTCTATATGAAACTTGCTTAGATTTGCATGTAGTTTCATATTATCATGTTTCATCCTTGGTTTGAGAGGGTTTTCTTGATGTTTGTATGCATTTTGCATCAATGCCTTGTTTAACTTGTTTTGCTCATATCTTCTAGGCCGTAGCTCCGAATCTAATGAACTTTATATGTAACTTGACTAGAATTTCGTGTAGATCATCTTGGTGCATCTTAACTTGCTGTTTAACAACTTGAACATAAGGTTCATTCAGATCTAGACCAATTTCGAAATTTGCATATGAGGACTTACCGGAATTGTTATATGTTGTTTCCGGCCTCATTTAAACTTGCTTTGAGGTGTTGTTCTTGTTTGCATCATATTTTTCCATGAGTAGCTCCATGTAGCCTTGTCATGCATCATGCTTGTTGTGCATCATGCCTTGTTCATGTGTGGTGTGTTTACTATGTTGTGTGCTTCTTCTCGATAGTTCCCGCTTTAGTATGCGATCGTGAGGATTCGCTCGCTCACGCTTGGTTCGACTTCGTGGCTTCATCTTCTTCATGGACTCGTTCTTCTTCCTTATGGATTTCAGGCAAGATGACCGTCACCTTGGATCTCATTACTATCATTGCTATGCTAGTTGCTTCGTTCTATCGCTATGCTGCGTTACCTACCACTTGCTTCTCAAGCCTCCCAAATTGCCATGAACCTCTAACCTTTGTCACCCTTCCTAGCAAACCGTTTTTTGGCTATGTTACCGCTTTTGGTCAGCCCCTCTTATAGCGTTGCTAGTTGCAGGTGAAGATGAAGATTGCTCCATGTTGGATTATGTTTATGTTGGGATATCACAATATCTCTTATATTATTAATGCATCTATACACTTGGTAAAGGGTGGAAGGCTCGGCCTTATGCCTGGTGTTTTGTTCCACTCTTGCCGTCCTAGTTTCCGTCATATCGGTATTATGTTCCCGGATTTTGCGTCCCTAACGTGGTTGGGTGGTTTATGGGACCCCCTTGATAGTTCGCTTTGAATAAAACTCCTCCAGCAAGGCCCAACCTTCGTTTTACCATTTGCCTCACCAACACCTACACCCTTTCCCTTGGGTAGGCCAACCCGGGGGTCATCTTTATTTTAGCCCCCCCCCCAGGCCAGTGCTTCTCTAAGTGCTGGTTCGAACCGAGCTGCCTGCGGGGCCACCTTGGGGAAACTTGAGGCTTGGTTTTACTCGTAGCTAGTCTCATCCGGTGTTGCCTTGAGAACGAGATATGTGCAGCTCCTATCGGGATTTGTCGGCACATCGGGCAGCTTTGCTGGTTTTGTTTTATTACCGTCAAAATGTCTTGTAGCCGGGATTCCAAGACTGATCGGGTCTTCCCGGGGAGAAGGAATATCCTTCGTTGATCGCGAGAGCTTATCATGGGCTAAGTTGGGACACCCCTGCAGGGTATAAAATTTCAAGAGCCGTGCCCACGGTTATGTGGCAGATGGGAATTTGTTAATATCCGGTTGTAGTAAACTTGAAGTAAACTCTTCTAAAATACACCAACCGTGTGTGTAACCGTGAGCGTCTCTTTTCGGGGTTGATCGAGAGGAGAACACGGTTTCCGGGTTATGTTTGACGTAAGTAGGAGTTCAGGATCACTTCTTGATCATTACTTGTTGACGACCTCTTGCTTTGCTTCTCTCCTCGCTCTTATTTGCGTATGTTAGCCACCATATATGCTTAGCCGCTGCTGCAACCTCACCACTTTACCCCTTCCTTTCCCATTAAGCTTTGCTAGTCTTGATACCCATGGTAATGGGATTGCTGAGTCCTCGTGGCTCACAGATTACTACACAACAGTTGCAGGTACAGGTTTCGTGATGATCATGACGCGAGAGCGATGTTTGCTTGTTTCGAGTTCTGCTTCTTCTTCGATCAGGGGATAGGTTCCAGGTCGGCAGCCTGGGCTAGCAGGGTGGATGTCGTTTGAGTTTCTGTTTATGTTTCATCCGTAGTCGGATGTTGATCTTGTATGTTGTATTATTGTATTCATGTGACATCGTATGTATTGGATGTATCCCCACTATTATTTAATGTTGATGTAATGATATCCACCTTGCAAAAGCGTCTTCAAGATGCGCTTCTATCCTTGGTGGGACCTTCGAGTTCCTTTAGGATAGGGTCGCATCTTGGGCGTAACAGACAAAGACACAAGGAGTGTGTGTGCGATAGGTATCAGCTTAAAATGAGGCGATAGTGTGTGTGTGCACGATCGAGAGGGCGTGTCTCAAGAAGGGAAGAAAAATCTACATAGATACAAGGAGCGGGAGAGAGACATGTATGCGATGATGGAAGCACGAGTGTGCGGGTGTATAAACCTATCTAGAGGCTAGCTAGTCGATAAATGTTTGTGAGAGAAATACTGAGTCAAAAAGTCTGGCGAGAGTTTTGTGTGTGTGAGAGAGAGACGGTATTCGGGAAGGGGAGTGGAAGCAGGAGTTGTGTGTGTGTCTGTGAGAGAGATAGAGAGATAGAGAGAGAGAGGAGACGGTAGTCGAGGTTGTTTGATCGGTAAACAAATGAATAATGTCAGTCTGTGATGGAGACGAAAAGGAGATTGCAACAAATGTTGTGTCTACAGGAGAGATAGAGAGAGTAATTTTAGTGGTATGAGTCATACATAGAGACATATAGGGTGTGTGAGAGAATCCCATAGAGAGAAAGACAAAGTGAAAGACGAGTGGAGACTGTGTGTTTGGTGGTGAAAAAGAATGCTTAGGTACCGAGTGATACCAGAGAACAATAGGGACGTGAGAGATAATAAAACCCGTGTAATGTATAATGATAGGGAGAGTGTGACACTTCTCAAGGGAGACGTCGAGAGACCATGTTTGCGAGGATAGGAGAAACATGAAGTGAGCGTGCGGGTGAGCTGGAGAAAAGCGAGTGATAGCTACCTGAAGGAGCATGCATGCGAGAGAGATGGGCGTGAAAGGAGTGAACAAAAAAAGGGATTCAAATATTTGAATTCGAGATGATGATACATGTAATCCATACTCGAAGCAAAATTGATCTATCAAACATGCATACTCATATGAATTCACGTACATCTATGTTATTTAATATGTAGATATTACTGATCCATATATTTTAGTAGAACATAATTTGGTTAAAAAATTTCGAATTCAACCTTAAGATTTCGAGATCGTTGTATTTGTAAATCATATTATACATATAAAGGAGCAGAATTCTTTGTTCTGCTTTTGAAAGTATATATAAAAAATGATGTATATAGAATGTAATTCCAATTGAAAATGGATGCCGCCTGGAAAAAAATAGAATACAAACGGGATTCGAGTTGAGTTGGCACGGTAAATGTGCACTCTGCAAAATTTGAACGAAGCGGGGAAAGTCGCAGTAACCGCCCGAAACCAAAATCTGCGAGATGGAAATCACTACTGCCTATCCCTGCCACGCAAAGACTATCTGCTGGATTTCTATAGGTTTCGATAGGGGTAGGTTTGTAATTTCACCCAAACGTGACGTAACCGCCTCTCACCCAGATTCATACATGGTGGGCGCCAAAACACAGTGTGTCCTCCGCCGAAATCGACTCCCTCCCCGATTCATATTCATACATGGTGGGCGCCAAAAACAAATTCTCGTCGGCAAATATTCAGTGTATGCGAGATTACCGTCCTATCCCCAACCGACTAATGTTGTTGTGATGTTGTAGAAATTTGAAACGAGGGCTAAGTTTGTCAATTTCCTCGCATTTGAGACAAGCGCGCACTGAATACATGGTTCCCCCCTTCCTCTCCACCTCCCTTTTCCCCATTCGTACTCCGTGGGCGCCAAAACACCCTCTCCACCCCACCCTCCTACGTCCTCCGCCGTCTGCCACCCCATCCACCGCCGTCCTCCTCCACCATGCCGGAGCTGATACCCCGACGCCGCCGTCCATTACAACATATCGACATCTCTCATCCACGGCTACGGACCGGGATCCTTGCATCCCGTCCTCTCGCTTCATCCCCGCCGTCGTCCACCTTGCCGGCGCCGCTCCTACGACCGTCTCATCCACCGCGCCCCGCCGCCACCGTCTACCCTCCTAGATCTTCTTCCACGCAGCCGACAGCTACCGCAGCACCGTCAAAATTCTCAGCAGATGCGTACATGGCGCCGCACTAGAGGCGGTACTCTTTCGTATCTGCTCAACTTATTTATCGCAGCAAGAAAATAGATCGCCACTTCTTTACTCTGATTTCTTGTCTTGGTTGCGAAGTTGCCTTTGTCCGATTTGCACCTTCAGTTCTGCCATGGCACGCTCAACACCATACTCGCAATGCTTATGGTTTTCCCCTTTTATATTCCACACTAAATCACAGTAGACTAAATTTCAAAATTGGGTCAGTCGATTTTTCAGAGCTCGCCGGAGTTCGCCGGTGCGGAGGAAGTGGATCGGGTGGGGACGGTGGTTGTGGGGCGGTGGTGGGGCCTCATCGAACAAAGAAAACTCGACGCGGGGTGGGGGCGGGGGTGGGGGTTGGCGGAGGAACACAGGCGGTGGGGCCGGTGGTTCGGCCGGTGGCCCGTGCAATGTTCTGTATGGGAAGCACAGTATGTTCCTTGTCAGGAAGGGGAGCAGGGACATCTGCAGTCAACAGTTGATAGAGCTGGCATGTACGTGATCGATAAGGTTTCAATTAGTATCGGCAATACAACACCGTAATTTCCAGCCAGTTCCACTTTCCCGATTTATATATCCTGGTTATGGTGTACCCTTGTTATGTACACTATGATCTGCCTAGTTGCTGTGTGCTCTTGTTATCATGGTTTGGCAATAAACTCTCTATACAATATATTATGAACCTATCATCTGCCAGCTATCCTTACTTGTGGAGCCTATTTTTTTGTGTACTTGTGCCAGATTATATAAATGCACGCACCATATTATAGCACACATAAGCTCTCTCATCAGAATCCAGTGATAGCACATAAGTGTTTACAGGGGCGCCCCTATATTAGAATATCATCTGCATTACAAAGATAATCTCACAACTATTTATGTTTTCATGGTTCTCAGATATTATACGTAATCATAGTGAATATCAGAATCCGCGCATCAGAAGAATATTGTGGAACACTGCAACGACTTACAAAATTGGCACCAAGGCATTGAGTGCCATTCTGGATGCAATGAAACTCATACGCTCCCCACCTATAGATTCTTGTTCAGAGTATGATCCTAATGACTATTCTAATCTCGAGGAGTCAAAGGCAGATGGCCTGTCATGTTCACCCATCAAGGTGCCTGTTCTAATTTGGCAAGGTTTTATTGATTGCGCGTATCTTGCATAAGTTGTCTTGCATTTCCTCTACTTTGTAGCACCGCCATTTTCTTAGTTTACTCATCATATATGTCAAGATACCATGCCCATCCATTATCAATACATATTCCATCTGTCATCATACCATGTTTTTTCACTCTAATGTTGTTCTTGTGCATCAGACATCAGAAAGGAAGAGGGTGATTGCCGAACCTGAAGGAGCACCAGCAAAGTCCTTGAAAAACATGGTGATGCCGGATCAGACGGCACCCCACTTATATTGGCTCTACAACCAGTGACACAAAATGTAGGACCGACTCCAGCAGACCGTACCCATACTTCACTAGCTACACCACTAGCCCCACCACATAGGACCTGCACTTCGGCAAAAGGTATGCCGATTTCAGTTGCCATAGCACCAGTAATACCACAGAAAAATCCCACTCCAGCAAAAAGTATAGCAAGTCTACCGGCCGAAGACCTATCCCAACTGCAGAGACAACCAATTCCTACAGATTGGAACCCCATTCCAGTTATTCCCAGTTTAAAAGACAATTCTTTCAATGTTGTTAGGGACTACGTGCATATATTCCCATCATGGGACGATTATAGTGAAGACAAACACCATTTTCACATCTTCCTGTCCCACTTACGTGTAAGTGCTATAATTCACGGTGATTATTTTCCTATTTTCTGTTGATTGAACACATCAGTGATTTACATTACATTTTTGTAAGTAGGTGAGGGTCAATCTGGATATTCATGACGAGCAAAGCTTGCTTGCGCTTTTCAAAGAAGCACTGCAGCAGTATCGATGTTACCTGAGGAAATCACACTTCGATGGCAAGTGTATAAACGAATTTCTGGTGAAGTTTCCTGTGCTAAATTCAGAAGACATTGAATGGAAAAACCTTGTTATGCACTGGTCTCGTTCCCAGGATGAGGTACTGTCTATGAAATCACATGACAATTTGAACTTCTACTTTTCCGCATGTGCGTGACGGATCTTTTTGCAGGAATCGTCAAGAAGAATTCGGTTTGACAAGAACGACAGGATATCGCAAATATGTTGCCCGCAGCTTTGCTCTTGTTAGTACCTGTTGTCCTGTATCTCTGTACTTGCATACATACCTGGTTCATTATGTGACAGCAGTATGCATGATAGCTTTCTTATCAATTGTTTGATCCAAATTATCTGATCTGTATGAATGGTTACATTACTGTAGAATATATCCAATGCCAATGTTTTTTTATCTTTGCATTGTTCTTGTAAGTACATGTTGTCTTTTATCAGTGTACTTATAATGACAGGTAGTTGTTCATGTACCATCAGTCTGCAGCTTATTTTCCTTTGCCCTCCATTTTCTACACATCAGATCTATATTTACTCTTACCATAAGGTTGGTACAGAAGAAGTTTAGCTGTGCATTGCTCTTGGTTGTACCTTCTGTCTGTATCGCTGCACTTACATTAATAGCTACTTGGTTATGTAGCATCACTCTTCATCTTATCTTAAATATTCTCCATTTTTTCGTATATTATCACACCTATATTTACTCTTAACAAAATGTAGAATAAAGGCAATGCTTTTGAAAAAGATTCTGTGGTAAACTTCTTGAATTGCCCCCCCCCCCCCCATCAGCATGGACAAGGCCTTTATAGAGCTTGTCTTCACCAATAATGTAAGTCTGTCCATCTCAAGCCTTCAAACTTTGTTGTATATATTTGGTTAGGCATGACTGCAACAGCTGTTTATTTTTGGTGTTTGCATCAAATTGCTTGTTTAAAGTTTATTATGTAGTTCATAAACAAAAGTTTGTCCTTTCTCAATTTAAGTTTTCAGTTGTACAACCAAGTTCCTTCTTCATACTATGTAAATTAAACTATCTGAGCAAGTGATCTTCTTTTGCACTTTGCATGTATGCTTCATTCTTCATCTGTAATCCAAAGGTGTGGTGAACCTACCCACTACAAAGACAATGTCATATTCTGCAATGTCTTTACTATGAACAATGTCATATCATTCTACTATTATTTAAACCATCTCTTTATTTGCCAATCTGAAATGGTATAAATTGACAGCACACTAACCATTGATACTTATGAGTTCTTGATTTGGAATCCAGTGGTGTCGTGAAGCTGCCAACTCCTTCACAATGTCATTTCCTGCCATGTCTTGACCTGAACAATACCATATTGTGTTAATGCAAATTTAAACTGTGTCACTTTATTCGTCAGTAAGAAATGTGATGAGTTGTCAGCATTGATACTTTTATGTGCAAAACCTATCTGTCTGCTTGTTTATCTTTCAGAGTGAGGAAGGTATAAGTGTTGAACAGTCGCAGTCTCATCATCTTGCTCAGCTGCTTGCGCTGCAGCTCCCAAAGAGGCTAACCTTTCTTGAACTCTATTGAAGTGTTGTCGGTTTTGCATATTATTTTGTCGGCGTGTTTATTTGCACTGGTGGCGATCTTTGATGCCCAGTGTACATAATCTGCTGTCTGCTTGTGCTTTATTATCATAGTGGCGAACTTTGATGCCCAGTAGATGTAATATGCCGTAATTTCTTTATCGTATAGTCTAGGTTTTTTCTTATTCACGATGCTTCAGTTATTTTACTGTATATATATCCTGTCTTCGCAGTAAACCGGCCAAACCGTAAAATTACGGTACATAATCAGGTCGTCATGCAATCACGATGTAGGTTGGGCCTGAAACGTGCCGAACAGCTCATGAGCCGGCAGCATCCCGAAATGAACCCCGGCCCATGATTGTGCGAATCAAATCATGGGCTTTTAACAGGCCAAAATTGTCTCGATCCTTGTTTGGCCCAATCACATATCGGCTGCGAGCAGGACGAATGCAAACCGGGCCGTAGTTAGGCCCAACTATATGACTGGATTTTAATAGGCCGAAATTAATATAGGGCCAAAATGTTAAACGGGCCCTTAACAGGCCAAAATTAATATCAGGCCGAATTACTAAGTGGGCCTTTAGCAAGTGGGCCCAAAAGCATATTGTCCAGTTGACGGGCCGAATCTGATATGGGCCATAATTGAGCCCAAAGCCTCTTAAAGGGTTGGACCTGATCTGGGCCGTAATTTGGCCCAGAATGTGGTAGGCTTTTAACGGGCAGGATCTCATATGGGCCACTATTGGGCCCGGAGAGTGGCAGGCCATTAATGGACCAGATCAAATATGGGCCGGCATTTGGCCCAAAACATGGCAGCCAGTTAATGGGCCGACCTACTAGGGTCATCAAAATCTTGTGGGCCTACAGCTGGGCCATCCCATTAATGTCGGTGAAATCTCGTGGGCCTTTAGCTGGGCCGGCCCATTATGATCCCAATGATCTTGTGAGCCTTTACCTGGGACGTCCCATTATGGCACACAAAAATCTTGTGGGCCTTTACCTGGGCCGGCCCATTATGTCCCGCAAAATCTTGTGGGCCTTTAGCTGGGACAGCCCATTATGGTCCTCAAAATCTCGTGGGCCTTTAGCTGGGCCGGCCCATTATGGTCTGCAAAATCTTGTGGGCCTTCAGTTGGGCCGGCCCATTTAAACTTGATGTGTCGGTCCACGTGTCAACATATCATAGGCGCGTCTCGCCCATTGGATGAGTGACACCTGTGCCAACGCGGACCTGACACGTGTCTCCTCCAGCCAATGATTATTTTACACGTGGAAAATCCCCATTGGTCGGGGCTGTTAACGGGTTATCGGATCCATAACCCGACCTGATAGCTTAACGGCGTTCCGTTACGGTGGATGCCACGCGTCGGTCACCCTTGACGAAAGCACTTCTGTGACGCACGATTTATCATCATGGAAGTGGACATTTCCGTGATGATAATTTTGGTAATTTCATGGAACACTTCTACAACAGCACAGGTATGACTCTCTTGATTCTGTCATAAATTTGTCATGGATGTACATGCATGACAAAAACGCGACCTACTGTGACAAACACGTATCATCACGGAAGTGTATTTTCTTTGTAGTGAAGGCAGATCTGCCTCAGGGAGTGGGCGGCGTCGCCGCCAACTCCTGAGAAGGGCTTGCTGTGAAGGAGCCGCTCGAGTGGTACGTGAAGGAGGCCGAAGGCTTCCACAGAGAGCATGTTGAGGCCGGCGCCGCCGTCGACAGTGGTCTTGGTGATGGCCACGTTGCAGATGGTGGGAGTGCAAAGCATTGGGAGCATACCCGAGCTGGCGGTGGAGACGGTATGATCCTTTTAGTCGAAGGAGAGGTCGGCCTCGGGCGCAGCCCAGCCCGGGGGAGGCCCTGGGCGCTTGGAAGCGGTGCTGATCTGGCGAAGGAACGACTTGATGTGGCGGTCCGAGGGTGGTGCTTGTGAGCCATCGAGGAGAGCCGCGACCGCGTGGGGTGCCGGTGCCGCGAAGCGTGCGACGAAGAGACTGAGCAACCCCTCCCAAGATTCCACCGTGGATCCGGGGAGGTTGAGCAGCCAGGCGTGCAGTGCACCTGCGAGGGCCATGGGCAGCCAGTTGGCCATGACCTTGCCATCGCCTCCGGCATTGAGGACGGCCTCCTCGTACGCCAGCAGGAAAGCCGACGGGTCCGCCCCGCCGTCGTTGCGCGGCGGCATCTCCGGCTTAAACTTGGGCAGCCACTGCACCTGCCACAGTGCGGGGGCCAAGGCTCGGAGCCCCCTGGCCCTGTCGCAGGCATCAGTCGTCGGAGCAGGGAGCGAGACGCCTGCCATGGGGGTGAAGCGCGGTGGTGGTGTGGAGCAAATCAATGGAAGGAAAATTCCGGCGCACCCCTACTTGGCGCGCCAAATATCGGATCTCGGGTTCCAGCAAAATCCTTAAGGTTCGAACTCTGGGGTGCGCCTGAAGATCTCTCCCTCACAAGTTACGCCCTCACACGCTTCGCGATCTCTAGGCTAGCTCCACGAACTTGCAACACAAGGGACACAAGATTTATACTGGTTCGGGCCACCGTTGTGGTGTAATACCCTACTCCAGTGTGGTTGTGGTGGATTGTCTCTTGGGCTGAGGATGAGCAGTACAATGGGAAGAACAGCCTCCTGAGGAGAGGGGCTCTTGTGCTTGGTGAACTTGAGGGTGTGTGGGGATTGCTCTCTTCCATCCCCTCCTACAGTGGTGGCTAGTCCTATTTATAGAGGCCCCGGTCCTCTTCCCAAATATTGACCGGGAAAGGATCCCACAACGGCCAATTTGAAGGGGACAACTAGTACAGCTTACCCTGGCAAAAGTAGTCTTCGCCTGCCAAAGGCTCTGGTGGTGACGCCACCTTGGGCTCCACGGTGACCTCCATCGTGCCGTCCTACTGGTCTTGGTGTCGTTGCGCCGATAGGGAAACCTTTGCTTGACGCCTCGGTACTCCTCGCCTGCGCTTGGCCCCTTAGCACCAAAGAGGAGACAAGGATACTACGTGTGCTGGCGCCCGCCTGGTCTCAATCGTCATGGCTCACGTCACGAGAACCTCGCGAGGTTTGCCTTGCCTTGATCTCTTTGCCCCTCGCGAGCCAGCCTGGTGAGGCCGCTCCTGAGGAGGTCTTGTGTCGTCCGCCTCTCAAGGCTTGGCCCCTCGTGAGGGTCTTGAAAGCTTGTTGGTGAAGATGGGTCATACGGGGCCGCTCGCAGAGCCATGCTGTGGGCCGCAGGCAGGCAAGTCTGGGGACCCCCGTTCCCAGAACGTTGACAACATGTTTTTACTTGTTATCATTTTGAGCGCTCCACCAAGATGTGTGTGACATGGAAGAGTAACCCATGACCCTAATCGATTGTGCATTTGCATTCAAAAGCAAATTTTAAATAATGCACTCACATACTTCTCAAAGCAACGATGTATTTCAATCTTATTATCATTTGTAGAAGCTTTGATCTATATGTTGTCATCAATTACCAAAAAGGGGGAGATTGAAAGTACAACTATCCCAGGGTGGTTTTGGTAATTCCTAACAACATATAGCTCATTGAACTAATGCTATTTCAAGATGATCATTTCAGAAAGTTCAATGATTGGCATGGCATGGCATGGCATGGCATGGACTAGGAATGTGCATCCCTCAAAATGCTAAGGACATATGTTGGCTCGAGCTCAAGACTCTACATTTTCATTTTAGTGATCCAAGATCACATTGAGTCCATAGGAAAGGCCAATACAATTAAAAGGGGATGAGGTGTTGCTTAATGGCTTGCTTGCTCAATGTGCTTAGTGATATGCTCCAAAAGCCCTCAACCACTTTCTCATTTCCACATATGTCCAAACCAAAAGTCAAACTCGGCCCCACCGATTTGATCTATCTGGCGCCACCGAGTTCATTTGACATAGCCACTGCCAGAAACCCTAATCACTTCGGTCTCACGGATAGGGATCTCGGTCTCACAAAGATGGGATTGCAAACTCTCTGTTTTCCTTCGTAACATTTCGGTATAACCAAGATGAGCGATTGGTCCCACCGAGTTTGCAATACAAACTCTCTGTTTCCCTTTCGTAACTTTTCGGTCTCACCGAAATGAGCGAATCGGTCCCGCCGAGTTTGCCTGACCAACTCTCTGTTTGCCTATTATAGAAATAGGTCGTACCGAGTTATGTGATCAGTCTCATCGAGATTACGTTATGCCCTAACCCTAATGAAATCGGTCCCGCTGAGTTGACATGTCGGTCCCACCGAAAATCCTAACGTTCACATTTTGAACTAAATCAGTCTCACCGAGTTTCTCGATTCGGTCTCACCGAGTTGGTTAAATTGTGTCTAACGGTTAGATTTTTTGTGCATGCTATATATACCGCTCCACCCACTCTTCATTCGTGCAGAGAGCCGTCAGAACATGCCTACACTTCCAGCATACATTTTCTGAGAGAGAACCACCTACTCATGTGTTGAGACCAAGATATTCCATTCCAACTATCAGTGTCAAAATCGGCGGATCTCAGGTAGGGGGCCCCGAACTATGCGTCTAAGGTCGATGGTAACAGGAGACGGGGGACACAATGTTTACCCAGGTTCGGGCCCTCTCTATGGAGGTAATACCCTACTTCCTGCTTAAATTCATCTTGATGAATATGAGTATTACAAGAGTTGATCTACCACGAGATCGTAATGGCTAAATCCCTAGAAGTCTAGCCTGTATGACTATATATGTTTCCGGACTAAACCCTCTGGTTTATAAAGACACCGGAGGGGACTAGGGTTGTACAAATTCGGTTACAGGGAAAGGAATCTTCATATCCGGATGCCAAGCTTGCGTTCCACGCCATGGAGAGTCCCATCCGGACACCTGATCGGGCAAGTACCAATCCTTCGCGTAATGCGGAAAAAATCATGACAGTCAGTTTTCGGCTCTTCTCTACTGAGGTGCTCATCCGGGTAAACCAGGCCACAATCGCAGTACTTCTCCCTTTACTACCTTAGCCGATATAGCGGAACGTAAGGTAGCAAGCACAAGAGTCGGGCAACCCAACTATTGAATAAAGACATGATTCAGAGCCAATGCACATAGTGCTAAATTCGGGGTGCCGAACTGTACTGTGAAAAGTGTTCAGACTTTGTTGCCATAGTGCGGGGCACTATGAAGCCCCTAGAAAATGTAAAATCTACCAAAGTGTACGGGTGCTGTCTGATAAGGTTATCAATAGAAAAAGGAAAATAGAAAAGGAGCAAGGGTAATGAGCCATGGCCGCAGAATTTGGGCCGCAAACTGTTTCCATTGTAATTTGATTAATACATCAAAGCGCATTGGTACAAATAGTGCAATAAGCAACGGGCTAAGCCACAACCAAGGGAGAGCTGCTTGTGGGTCCTCAAAACAGGTAGAGTGATCGTTAAAGAAACCACTTAGAAATTCCCCTATAAGTCAGTGCTTCTTGCCATCTTGGTGTATTTATACTTCGAAAGGACCGGTGATCAGGCCATCAGGGAAGGTCTGTGGGAAACGAACCTGAAAAGGAGAAAAACGAAACAGTGAAAGTATATGTGTCCGGGGGCGGTCGAGCCGTATTGTGGATCACAAGCTAGTTATGCCTCTGTCTATGCCCATGGTATTTTGAGTGCGTAGTTATGTACGCGCGATGCGAATGCCGCCACTTGATCGGGACTGGGATGGAGGCCAAATTGCTAGTCGAGCTCTTGACGAGCCGAGCTGTTCGGCTGCAGAGAAGTTCGGACCCTCTTGATAGTGTCCGGGAGCTCGGCCGCCGAATTAAGGTTCTACTTGAAAAGGCCGCTCTGTACTTCTGTTGCTAAGGAAGCGGTGTGCTCTTCGGTGCGGAGGGAGTGTTCCATGTTTCCGTTAACTGTTATGATGCCGCGTGGTCCGGGCATCTTGAGCTTGCGATAAGCATAGCGAGGCACCGCATTGAATCGAGCAAATGCGGTTCGTCCGAGCAGTGCGTGATAGCCGTTGCGAAAAGGGACAATATCGAATATTAGCTCTTCGCTTATGAAGTTGTCCAGAGATCCAAAGACGACCTCTAGTGTGATTGAGCCCGTACAGCAGGCCTCTACACCTGGTATGAGTCTTTTAAAGGTAGTCCTTGTGGGCTTGATTCGTGATGGATTGATGCCCATTTTGCACACTGTATCTTGATAGAGCAGGTTCAGGCTGCTGCCGCCGTCCATGAGGACTCGCGTCAGGTGGAATCCATCAATTATTGGGTCAAGGACCAATGCGGCTGAGCCGCCATGACGGATACTCGTCGGATGATCCCGGCGATCGAAGGTGATCGGGCATGATTACCATGGATTGAATTTTGGGGCGACTGGCTCTATCGCATAGACGTCCCTGAGTGCGCGCGTGCGCTCCCTCTTGGGGATGTGGGTAGCGTATATCATGTTCACCGTTTTGACCTGAGGGGGAAACTTCTTATGGCCCCCTGTATTCGATGGCGGGGCTCCTCGTCATCATCCTCGCTTTGCGATCCCTTCTCCTTGTTTTCGTCATTTAATTCGCCGGCCTGTTTAAAAACCCAACAATCTCTGTTGGTATGATTGGCTGGTTTGTCTGGAGTGCCATGGATCTGGCACGGACGGTTGAGTATGCGGTCCAAACTGGATGGTCCCGAATTGTTTCTTTTATAGGGCTTCTTCCGTTGACCGGACTTGGGGCCACTGAACCCGGCGTTGACTGCATTCTCATCGGTGTTATCACCATTGCTTTGACATTGAACTTATTGCGTCAGAGCTTGCAGTTGCTGTTTTTGACCTCTGAGGTGCCCGCTTCGCTTGCCGTGTTTTTGCTACGGTCCAGCCAACTATCCTCACCCGCACAAAAGCGGGTCATGAGTGCCGTGAGGGCTTCCATGGACTTCGGATTTTCTTGGCCGAGGTGGTGGGCGAGCCATTCGTTGCGGATGCTGTGTTTAAAGGCCGCTAGGGCTTCGGCATCCGGGTAGTCGACGATCTGGTTCTTTTTAGTTAGGAACCTAGTCCAGAATTTCCTGGCTGACTCTCCGGGCTATTCAAGTTTGTGACTTAGGTCATCGGCATCTTGTGGCCAGACATATGTACCTTGAAAGTTGTCGTGGAAGGCGTCATCCAAATCCTCCCAGCTACCAATAGAGTTTTCAGACAGACTGTTTAACCAGTGCCGAGCTGGCCCTTTGAGTTTTAATGGGAGGTATTTGATGGCGTGGAGATAATCAACACGGGCCATATGGATATGGAGAAGAAAATCCTCGATCCACACCGCGGGATCAGATGTTCCATCGTATGATTCGATATTCACGGGTTTAAACCCTTCTGGTAATTCATGCTCCATTACTTCGTCAATGAAGCAAAGAGGGTGTGCGGCGCCTCTATATCACGCCACATCGCGACGTAGCTCCGATGGAGTCCATCTGCGGTTTTTGTCCTGGGCGTGACTAGGCTTGTCACGTCCGAATAGATAGCCGTCGCCATGTGTCGGGGCACATCCTCCAGATCCGTAGGTCGATCTAGTATGTCCTCCTCTACTATCGAGGTCCTGCCAAAGGTCATATGTATAACCCCGAGCTATTTTATATCTGCCTTTACATCGAGGTGGGGCGGTCTGATGTTCGACTTGAGTTGCAGCTTTGTCCCGACCATGTGGTGGTCGGTCAGCCGCATTGCGCGATGATGGTATGGGCTTCGGTGCCTCATCATCGAACTGAGGTAGCAATTTGCGCTTTGGGTAACTTTTGGCTGGGCGCTTAAGGCCGTATTCTTCGGCTGCCAGGACATCAGTCCATCTATCGTTTAGCAGATCTTGATCAGTTTGAAGCTGCTGCTGCTTCTTTTTCAGGCTCCTTGCAGTGGCTATTAGCTGACGCTTAATGCGCTCCTACTCGAGGGGTTCCTCAAGCACGATAAAATCCTTGTTGCCGAGGTTCGCCTCCTCCTCGGAGAGTGGAAGATAATTACTGTCCTTCGAGTCTTCGTTTATGGCCTGTTCGTCGAGGCTAACTTGCCCATCTTCCCGTTATTCTTGTTCGGAAGTTGCTTCAACGGGGTCTTCATTATCTTCGGCACCGTCCGGAGTATTATCTTCTCCTGTGCCGGTGTTACTATCTTTGCTGCGGCGTGATTTTGAGCAGCGCCGTTGACGCTGGCGCTTTGGTAGTATCTCGGGAGGTTTATCCTCGACTGGATCCTTCTTGTTATCGCCCTTGTTCTTTTCAGGTGTGTCCACCATGTATACGTCATACGAGGAGGTGGCCGTCCAACATCAGGTAAACGGCGGGGTTTTGCGCCTCCTCTTCTCCGACATCGTCGTCCATGCCGTCGATGTCTTCGGAGCCGTAATCGAGCATGTCAGTTAGGTCCTCGACAGTGGCTATGAAGTGGGCGGTGGGTGGGAAGGGAAATTCCCCGTCATCAGCCTCCAATTCGAACCGGATAGTGTTCGGCTGCGAGCCCCACGTTAAGGATAGTGCTCTTAACGAGTTTAACACGTCGCCCAAAGGTGAGTGCCGGAAAATGTCCGCGGAGCTGAATTCAACGATCGATGACTGATCGAGCTCGACGCTTGTGGACACACAAGGTTCGGAACCTGTAGCCGGAAACGTGTCCGAGGCTCCGGTAACACAGATTCCACTCGAGGTTGGGTCCGTGTGCGGCTCTGACGCTGCCGGGACTGCGTCATCCGTGGCGGGGTTGGGCTTCCCGTCTTCGGATGGCGCGATCTGCTCCAGATCTAAGACCAGAGCAGTCACAGGTGCTATCTCCTGGGTGTGGTCCGATGACAGATTTAAGTCAAGTTCATCGTGGTGATGGGAAGCGGCTGCCGAGGTCTCGAATCCCTCGAAGATCAAGTCTCCGCGGATATCGGTGACGTAGTTCAAGCTCCCTCATCTGACCTGACGGCCAGGGGCGTAGCTGTCAATCTGCTCCAGATGGCCAAGCGAGTTGGCACGCAGTGTGAAGCCTCCAAACACGAAGATCTGTCCGAGAAGGAAGACTTCCCCTTGGACAGCTTTGTTGTGGATGATTGAAGGGGCCATCAAAACTTTTGAGGACGGCACAGTGGAACTGTGACACCTGGATACTTAAGCTACAGTAATCCCCTGCTAATGATGCCATGTTATCATATTACTGTTACTAATTCTGGCTTGATCCAAAAATTTAAATTAAAGCTCCAAATTCAAAATTCTCAAACTCGTAAAATAAAAAGTTCAAAGTGTGGCAAATAATCCCTGGATATTTTTCATGTTGAAACCAAACTCTTTTGGATTCCCAAAGTGCCCCTGGGAATTTATTTAGTGATCTAGGAGCATTTAGATTTGGCCTTTTCAATTTAAAAAAAAATTAGACAGTTCCTTTTGGCCTAAAGCATTTTGTGACTCCTAAAGGAAATAATGTGATTGATTTATGTGACAAGTCTCATCTCAAACAAAACTATTTTAGTTTTGTAATTTAATAGAAAACAGTAGCTAAAATGGATAACCAAAAAAGGAAATGAACCCCCACCCCGACTAGGCCAACCAGCCCAGCTAGCCAACTGGCCGGCCCAGGCGGCAGCCCACCCCGGCCGGCCCACCTCGCTCCCACCTTAACGCCCACTTCCCACCGAACCCTAGCGCTCACTCCCCACTCCCCCACGGACTCTCTCGCTCCCATCCCCTGATCCAGTTCTAGATCGGGCTGTGCCCCGATGCGCCTCGGCGCCACCACGTCGGCGCCACCTCGTCGACGCCGCCCGGCACTGCCCCGCCGTCGCCGAACCGTCGTTGTCCTCCTCAACCTCCTCTTCGCGGCCCCGTCCCCTCTCCCTCGTGGCCCGAAGCCTTATCGACGCCATCAACGTCACCACCATCTTGCACCATCGCCGGACCCTGCTGGACCGCCTCCTCGACCCCGTCCCGCCTCTCCATCAATGGTCGCCATCAAGCCTCGCCGACCCTCATCCCCTGCAAACGGGGTGAGCTACGCCCCCTCCTCCCGCTCTCTGCCTCCCCGTGCCGTTCGTCGTGCTCGCGAACGCGCCGCGCACGACGCAGCCCGGCACGCTGCTGCATGCCCACGGCCCTCCTGCCGTGCTCGTCCCCCTCGCCTTGGCCTCGCCCTGCACCACTGGTCCGCCGCACCCCCCATCCGCTCTGGCTGCTAGCCCCGCCTGCACCCATGCGCCGCTCCTGCCCGGCCTGCGTGCTGGCCGCGCCGTGGCCGGCCTTTGTCATGGCCGGCGTCGCCGCTCCCTGGTGGCCTCAGACGCACACGGGCGCCCCACGCCCGCATCCGTTTCACCCGCTCGGCTAAGGCCCCTGGGCCACTGACCATGGGGCCCCACGCCCTTGAAGAAAAACAAAAACGAAAATAAAAAATTAATTAAATAATAGTTAGTTAGTTAAATAAGTAATTAACTTAATTTACATGCTACTTTCCTAAATTGACTAGTTTAGCTGCCCTAACAGCCTATGACAGTGGACCCCCCCTATATAAGCTATACTTGTTAACTTCACCCTAGCCTATGACGTGTGGGGCCCGCTGACCCTGTTGACCAGTCAATGTTGATTGGTCAAATACTGACTGTGCATGCTGACTAGACCCATGGACCCCACTTGTCATCCACTAGGGCTAGAGCCTAGTGAGTACAATAGGTATATTCTGGTTTATTTAGGATTAATATTAAATTTTAGATTATTGTTTAAATTTCGAAAAATCATAGAAAATAAACCGTAGCTCGGATGAAAAAGTTTTCTACATGAAAGTTGATCAGAACGACGAGACGAATCCGAACACGCGATCCATTCGTCTGCCACACGTTCCTAACATAGCGAACGTGCAACTTTTTCCCTCCGGTTCATCTGTGTGGCAGACGTCCGGAACCGGGAAAACTTTCCCGGATGTTTCCCCCTTCCCCGGTATTGTGTAGCACCGCGTTCGAACACCTCTAGCCCCGCTCATTGTCTTGTTATGCATATGTTTGCGTTTATTTACTGTTTCTTCCCCCTCTTCTCTCCGGTAGACCCCGAGACCACTGCTGATGCCCCGATGATCGACTGCTTCAACGACGACCCCCTCTTTCTCGCCTGAGCAACCAGCCAAGCCCCCCCTTTGATCATCCCGATATTGCCTATTCTATTCTCTCATGCTTGCATTAGATTTTGCTACTGTTATTGTTTGCTCCTATTCTGATGCATATCCTGCTTTTGTACCTGCTTTTGTTACCTACCTGCTTATCCTAAACTGTTTAGCATAGGTTGGATAGTGATCCATTAGTGACCCCCACTTGTCCTTGTTGCCCCTACTTCCTCATCAACGACTTGATCAACGTGATCGACGACCAGATCCCGACACCTCACATCACATCACACCCCTTTTGTTGCTCGACTCTGCAAAGCTACTATCGAGTGCCGAGGGTGATCCCTCATAACGCACTCCTGATGATAATTCTGTAGTTGTCAGAACCCCGATTCCAAGTCACATCGATCTAGCCGGTAACACCTCATATCACTTTGCGGCCTCACGCACGGTATTCCCATGGGTGTCACCTTACCATGGCCCAGGACCGTTTGCGCCTTTTGGCTCACATATGTGATAGTGTCGCTAGCATCCATATGACAGAGAACCCGGGCCGACATGGCTAGTCGTGAACCCAAAGCGGCACTAACCCATCGGGACAGGCATACATGAATCACATCGAGCATGTCGGTCAGCAGCGTGTGAATCCGGGCTGTAGCACTGGGCTAACATGACTCCTGGAACCCGGGCTGTAGCAGGCTAGGAAGGACTTCGGATGTCACCGCGTGACATTTCCCCGAAGGGACAGACACAGGAACAAAGTGAAACACATGCCGGCCAGGCAAGTGTCCTGACTAGTAGTGCTGGGCTAGCAGGACTCTGGTGAACCGGGCTGTAGCGGACTACTATGGCTCAAGGAAGCACTAGACTACATTTCCCCATAAGAGAGGCTGCCAAGGATAAACAACTAGATTGTCGGATCCCACACATACCAAGCATTTCAAACATACACACAATATGCTCGATATGTGTAAATACAACGTGGCATCACAACATAACTCTATGACTCAAGTATTTATTCATTAGGCTCCGAGGAGCGAGATATTACAAACATGGGTCTCATGACCCAACATTCACAGCATACAAGTCAAAGCACATGCGGAATCTTAACATGTCTGAGTACAGACATCTACAAATGAAAAAGGCTGATAAGCCTGACTAACTACCAGATCCTGCCGAGGGCACAAGATCGTAGCTGAGGTATCAAGCTAAACGTCGAAGTCCACACGGAACTACTAGCTAGACTGACATCTCTCTGCAAAACATAAAATAAGCAAACGTGAGTACAAATGTACTCAAAGAAGACTTACATCGTAACTAACTACATATGCATCATTATCAACAAAGGGGTGGTGCGGTTTAATTGCAGCAAGCCAGCTTTGACTCGGTGGCTATCCCGAACTACGATCGCAAGTAACTCTTTTGAGGTGGCGCTACGAGTCCACATATTCACCATATCAATACACCACTATGGATCTACTCCCGCCTCCCTACGAGAACGCCATCCATAGCACTCACGCTTATCTTGCGATTTTAGAGTATCCACTTTCACTTGTCTATGAACTGTTATAGGCAACCCAAGTCCTTTACCATGACACGGCTATTCAATAGATGATGATAACGCTGCAGGGGTGTACTTCTTCACACACGCTCTCACCACTTTTCGTCGTTTACACGACATGTACTCGGCAACCTTCAAGCGGAAGCCCAGCGAGGGTGTCGGCCACGACCTACCTAAACACTCAAGTCTCTAGTACACGTTATCGCCTATTCAGGTTCCATCCGCAGGGAGTCCGGCCGAGGTTTCCACATACGGCCCCGAACGATGTGTACAGGGTTCCGCGACACCAAACGGGCGCCCGACATACCCGGCCACGTGCCTACCACATCACAGCCCACCCCTCGGGTCAGCACTGCCCACGGCCTCCAGCATACTACAAACACCAGAAACTACTTGCAACTCCTGGACAGAGGACAAGGGTGGTTAAGAAGTCGAGAGGGGCACTTAAGCATTCCAATGCGTGGTAGTAACTGGTCATGGATCACAAACACAGAACTCAGTTCCTGAGGACGGCTTCAATGAGACAACCCACCATGTACTCCTACATGGCCTCTCACCGATACCTTTACCAAATCGTGTTCACACACTTAGCTCTCAACAGTAGGACATGTTCACACACCTCCGATTCATCCACGATGAATCAGACTTGACTCAACTCTAAGCAGTAGCAGGCATGACAAACAAGCATGAATGAATAGGCACATCAGGGCTCAAACAACTCCTACTCATGCTAGTGGGGTTCATCTATTTACTATGGCAATGACAGGTCATGCAGAGGATAAAGGGGTTCAACTACTGCAACAAGTAACAGATGAATCGTTATTGTCCTAATGCAGTAAAAGAGATCAGGAGGGAGAGAGTGGGATTGTATCGGAATGAACAAAGGGGTTTTGCTTGCCTGGCACTTCTAAAGATAGCATTGAGTCTTCATCAGTGTCAACGATCACAACGTCGGTACAACGTCTACCGAGGGGGGACAAATTCCGGCAACAGAGAAGGAAACACAATCAATGCAATGCACAATATGATGCATGCTCATGACATGGCAATATGAGTGTGTTGGCCTAATGCAGCTACAACAAGATGGATTTGGGTCATATTGAACCAAAGGTTCAACCCCAAATTCAGATTATGAATTTAAATAGTGCCTTATCATGTTTTGCACAAAACAGCAAGGTTAAGTTGTTTAAACATGCATGGAACCAGTGCAGATGGATAGATTGGATTTTTCTGATCATTTTTTATATATAATATATTTCATTTGGAGTTGCGGTTGATTTTCTATGATTTTTAGAAGTTTGCATTATTTTCTGGAATTTCCTGTATAAGAATAATTCCAGTAAATAATTATTGCGTCAGCATGACGTCAGAGTGACGTATACAGGTCAAAGGCACGGTCCAGGTCAACTCTAACCTGTGGGTCCCGCGTGTCAGGGTCATTAGTTTAACTAATTTAAGTTAATTCTAATCCTGGTTCATTAGTGGCCTGGGGCCCACACGTCGGTGACCCAGGAAGTCAAACTGTGTCCACCGGTCAACGGTCAGCGGGGTCAAACTGTCACACCCAATATGCGACCCTATCCAAAAGGAACTCGAAGGTCCCACCAAGGATAGACCCGCATATTGAAACGCTTTTGCAAGGTGGATATCATTACACCAACATTACATAATAGATGGGGATACATACATAAGGCACAAATGCCACAAGAATACATCAACATCATATACAAGATCAACATCCGACTACGGATGAAACATGAACAGAAACTCAAACGACATCCACCCTGCTAGCCCAGGCTGCCGACCTCGAACCTATCCCCGATCAAGAAGCGTAAGAAGAACTCCAACACAAATAGACATCGCTCTCGCCATGATCATCGCCAAACCTGCACCTGCAATCGGTGGTGTAGTAATCAGTGAGCCAGAGGACTCAAAGAATCCCATTACCATGGGTATCAAGACTAGCAAAGCTTAAAGGGAAAGGAAGGGGTAAAGTGGTGAGGTTGCAGCAGCGACTAAGCATATATGGTGGCTAACATACGCAAATGAGAGCGAGAAGAGAAACAAAGGAACGGTCGTCAACTAGTAATGATCAAGAAGTGATCCTGAAATCCTACTTACGCCGACATAACCCGTAACCGTGTTCTCCTCTCGATCAACCCCGAAAAGAGACACTCACGATTACGCATACGATTGGTGTATTTTAGAAGAGTTTGCTTCAAGTTTACTACAACCGGATATTAACAAATTCCCATCTGCCACATAACCGCGGGCACGGCTTTCGAAAGTTCAAACCCTGCAGGGTGTCCCAACTTAGCCCATGATAAGCTATTGCGATCAACGAAGGATATTCCTTCTCCCGGAAGACCCGATCAGTCTCGGAATCCGGCTACAAGACATTTCGACAAAGAATAAAACAAGACCAGCAAGACCTCCCGGCGTGCCGACACCTCGATAGTAGCCGCACAGATCTCTTCTCGTGACATGACCGGATGAGCAGTCCGTACAACTAAAACCAAACCTCAAGTTTCCTTGAGGGGGCGCTGCAAAGCACTCTAGTTTGGACCAACACTTAGACAAGCATTGGCCCGGGGGGGCTGAATAAAGATGACCCTTGGGTTAATTACTCCCAAGGGAAATATAGGTGGTGGTGAGGCAAATGGTAAAACCAATGTTGGGCCTTGCTGGAGGAGTCTTATTCAAAGGGAACTGTCAAGGGGGTCCCATAAATCACCCAACCGCGTTAGGGACGCAAAATTCGGGAGCATAATACCGATATGACGGAAACTAGGGCGGCAAGAGTGGAACAAAACACCAGGCATAAGGCCGAGCGTTCCACCCTTTACCAAGTATATAGATGCATTAATTAAATAAGATATATTGTCATATCCCAACAAGTAAACATGTTCCAACAAGGAACAACATCTCCATGTTCCAACAAGGAACAAACTTCATCTTCACCTGCAACTAACAACGCTATAAGAGGGGCTGAGCAAAGCGGTAACATAGCCAAACAACGGTTTGCTAGGAAGGGTGCAAAAAGGTTAGAGGCTGACATGGCAATTTGGGAGGCTTGAGAGACAGGTAATAGGTAGCGCAGCAAAGCGATAGAACGAAGCAACTAGCATAGCAATGATAGTAGTGAGATCCAGGGTAGCGGTCATCTTGCCTGAAATCCCGCAAGGAAGAAGAACGAGTCCATGAAGAAGACGAACGGATGAAGCCAACCAAGCGTGAGACGAACGAATCCTCACGATCGCAACGTAAACAGAACTAACAAGAAGAAACACACAACATAGTAAACACACCACACATGAACAAGGCATGATGCACAACAAGCATGATGCATGACAAAGCTACATGAAGCTACTCATGGCAAGAGATGATGCAAACAAGAGCAACACATCAAAGCAAGTTTAAATGAGGCCGAACAACATAGAACAATTCCGTAAGTCCTCATATGCAAATTTCGAAATTGGTCCAGATCTGAATAAACCTTACGTTCAAGTTGTTAAACAGCAAGTTAAGATGCACCACGATGATCTACACGAAATTCTAGTCAAATTACATATAAAGTTCATTAGATTCGGAGCTACGGCCTAGAAGATATGAGCAAAACAAGATAAGCATGGCATTGATGCAAAATGCATAAAAACATCAAGCAAACACCTCAAAACATGGATGCAACATGATAATATGAAGCTACATGCAAAATCAAGCAAGTTTCATATAAAGCACCCTCAAAACGGAGCAACGGTTCAACACATACACATGAAACAAGACATGACCACAATCTGTCCAAAACAGCAAGTAGGCATAATGCAAGCATCAAAATAACAAGCTACAGCATCTTAACATCAAAACAAAAGGCATGGGCATGATGTACAGGTAAAGCATTACAAAACATGAACACTGAGCTATCTCCAGAAACAAATATAACATGCTCAAAATGACATGGCAAGATTGCAAATAATAACAGTTTCAGGCATTGGCAGAAATAACATCAGGTTGCAATGTTTAGCGCTATCAAACAACATGCTGCAGGAACTTAACATGGCAAACAAAGGCATGGCATGGATCTACTAATTGCATAGAACAAAAGTCCCTTACTGACCATAAGCCAAAAAGGATCAGAAAATATGATGGCACCCATGTAAACATGGCCAGTTATATTACAGATTCATACATGGCAGGAACAACGATAAGTAGGCATGTTGGTGAGCTTGAACCACTCACCACAGAGCAATACATGATAAACTAAGCATACATCCATCAAGAAGACATGGCATAGAAGCTATACATGGCAAGAACAACATCATAGCATACACGGATCAACTAAAACAACCTTGGCAAAATTGAATAACATGTAAACAACCTGCCAGGAAACATTTTATAGCAAAAGTAGAGCTCGATTGACTCAACCTATGGCACTCCATAATTGCAAACAAGGGCATGGATGGATAGAGCAATACATGTAGAACAAAACATCCTTACTGAAGTATCTCAAAATATGCATGGATCTCTCTGTAGCATCAAGTTAACATGGCATAAAAATATCAGCAAAACAGGGCTGAAATCAGCAACATCAGGAAGCCTAGTTTGCATGCTTGTGCTAGTCACCACATAGATCACAAAAATACATGGCATACACCTATGGAAATATGGCATGGCATATTACAAAACACATGTAGGACTCAACCTCATAGGATGCACACATCAATCATGGCAAAAATAACAAAAGTGCATGTTCTGTTAAGAAACATAAACTAAAATCACATAGCACTCTTCTAACAGCATTTCGGGCATCAAGATGAGCTCCAATGAAAATGATGCAATGGAATGAAATGATGTACTCTTCGAGGCGAACATTTTGACATATTACACGTGCAAAACGGAGCAACGATGACAGAGTTATGATGCGATGAATATGTAACAAAATATAACAATTTCGGGGACTTAGTGGATTTTTACCCTCCGAAAAAGTCAACGGGACGGAGTGGTGCGGGATGGCGAGATCCGGGACGGAGGCACGGCCGTTTGGTTGGTGGTGGTGGTGGATCTCGTCCAGGCCACCGGATCCGGCGACGGCGGCTCCGGCGAGGCCTCCGGCGAAGGCGGCGGCCGAGTGGACGGGGAGGCGGAGGTTCGGCGGGGGCGAGGCGCGGAGGGAGGCGACGGGACCATGGCGGCGGCGGCGGCGGAGCAAACTCCGCGGGAGCTCGGCGGCTCGGCGCGAGGGGCGGGCTGGGAGGAGCGCGCCGCCGACGAGGCGGTCGGGGCGGCGGCGGAGCTGGCTCGGGCGCGGCGAGGAGGAGGTGCGCGGCGACGACGGCGGCGGCCGCCGGAAGGAGGCGCGCAGGATGCGCGGAGGTCCGGCGAGGTCGCCGCGAGGCTGCAGCGGAGTTGGGGCGGCGACGAGCACGGCGGCGGCGGGTCGGCGGCGCCCGCGGCGCCGCGCGGGCGGCGGCGACGGATGGGCTGGGCGGGCCCGCTACGGGCTCGCCGGCCGGCGGCGGGCGCGGCGCTGGGAGGCCACGTGGCAGGCGGCGGTTGGCCGGGCGCGGCGGCGCGGACGTATCCGGTGCTGCACGGACGCGTCCGGCGCGCGGAGGAAGAAGAAGGCTAGGGTTGGACTACGATTTGATCCGCGAATTTTCGGGGGGATCTAGTTTTATAGGTAGAGGGAGCTAGGAGAGTCCAAATGAGGTGCGGTTTTCGGCCACGCGATCGTGATCGAACGGCCGAGAGCATGGAGGGGAGTTAGATGGGTTTTGGGCCACTTTGAAAGGGGTGTTGGGCTGCAAACAAAAGAGGCTTTTGCGGTTACCCGGTTAACCGTTGGAGTATCAAACGGCCTCCAAATGATCCGAAACTTGACAGGCGGTCTACCGGTGCTATACCAAGGCCGCTTGACAAACCTCAGTCCATTCCGAGACCGTTTAACACCCGCACACGAAAAGAGGTAAAAGGGGGCGCCGGGAGACATAGGAGTACCGGATCGCAAAACGGACAACGGGGAAAAAGCTCGGATGCATGAGACGAACACGTATGCAAATGCGATGCACATGATGACATGATATAAAATGCAGATGATGACATGGCAAAGTGCAACACGCAAGCAAATGAGATGGCAACGACGACGAATACTGGCGGACACCTGGTGCATCGGATCCGGGGCGTTACAACACTCCTCCACTAACAAGAGATCTCGTCCCGAGATCTTAGGACCGAGACGGAAGAGAAAAGGAAAGAGGTGAAACAGAAACTCAAGAGAAGAAGCAAAGAATCGAGAGCACACGAGAAGAAGAGAGAAATAACGAGAATGACGAGAATCTAAAGCTCACGGAAATCAAGATAGACTATGAAACCACTCGTTCTAACCGGAGTGGTTAGAATGAGAAACGAAACGAATAAGACTGAAACGATTTAGGTAGCACTCCGGCTGAAACATGGAAGGAATAGAGCATGAGCTTCAGAAGATGGAATAACACTTGACGAGATAAACAACGCAATGCCTCCGGAAGAATTGGAAAAATTTAATGAAAAGAACTTAGAAGGAAGGATTGACTGGAGTTGTTGAGAAAATCAACAACGAAAGAATAAGCTTGTTGTGGACTTATGGATAACATCCCAAAATTTTCGAGGTGATAACCGACCACAAGCGGAAAAGATTAAATAGCTGAGAAGAACGAAGAAATGCAAAACTCCAATTCTAAAGAATACGGAGAATTAATTACACTTAGAGATGCAAGAAGAAAAGATATTTGAATTCCACCAAAATATTGATGAAACTCTTGAAGAAAGAATTAAATCATGAAGAACCACCATGAAGAACTCCGGTGACAAAAGGATGATGAGATAGAATGAAGGAAGAAAGAATAGGATTAAGTCTTGCGATGATTTGGATGGAGTTTCCGACGAGATGGCCGAGGAAATAATTGAACTCCGGAAAAGAAAAGATGAAAAGACTTGGAACTAGAATTTATTCCTCAAGAACAAACTCCGAAGAAAAGGATTACTCACTTGGATGAAATAAGAATAAGATTTATTGTATGCTTATTCTTCATCAAATTAAATTGATGACAAGCAATGGATTTGCATACTACTTATTCTTCTTGAAAAAGGATTGAGAAGTGACATAGCGCCAACTTGAGAAGGACTTCATGAACCACCGGTAGGTAGAAAAGAACGAATGGATTAAAATGATAGTGAAGGAAAAGGAATCTTGAACGAACCACCGTTAGAAATGAAAATGAACGAAGAGAAGAGAACGAATCGCCGGAAAGAATTAGAAACCACGAAGATACTTGAGGGAAAATTAGAGACAAGAGAACAAAGAGATCGCGAACTGATAGAAGAATACTTGAACGACGCACCGGAAGTATATTGAGATGAACGAAGCTGAAAACTTAGAACAAAGAAATATTCCGAAAAGATGACTTCCGGGTGATCGAGACGGAAAACAACTCCTGAAATACTCCGGATGGATGAAAAGAATTGCATGACTAGAAACAATTTGATAGGATAACATCGAGCTAGCACCATGAATCTCCGGGGGAACGGACAAGACTTAAGAGAAACTCTACTTCGGTCTTCAAAGGACGACGATAAACACCACCAAAATTTGTTGAGGCACTCCGGGAGAATGAAAAAGCGAAGAGGTTGAGCCGACGATGAAACAGATTAGGAGTCGAACTTGGAAAGGTGTCTGACTGATGAAATTCATACTTACGTCAAACTACGAAAAGGATTTGAGAATAACTCCGGAATAATTACAAGAGTCGGTAAGATCCTGGGAAAAACCTGTGGGTTAGGGCCCACTGAAAGAAAACACCGTTGGAAAGGGATGTTGAACAGATAGATGATGCACCGGAACAATTAAATATTTGAATGAAGTGACAACCTCGAATTGATTGGAACACAGACGAATCTCCTGAGATGTCTTCCGAACTCCGGAAGGATAAACTGGCGAGAGACGAACGAGCAAGGAAAACACTTGATCCAAGGAAAGAATATGATCAACACCGAAAAACTTGAATTGAGTGCACCGGAGAAGAAAAGAGATGAAGAATGTCGAACAAGACGAGCATTCACCGTTGAAATAATTGAGGGAAGACCAAGAGGCTCCACACGAATGAAATAGATGGTCGAAACAGACTCAAACTCCGGGAATAAGAAGGTGGAGGCGGAAAACAAATGCAACTGGAAGGGAAATCGATTTAATATCTTGAAGAGAAAACACCGTTGAAAGAAAGCAAAGACTTCACACGAGTAGGATGGATACTCGATTACGGACTCGTTCCGAGAAGAAGAAGGAGGGCGGTGGGAAAAGAAAACAACCGAGGATTGAACTTGCAAAACAAAGAGGGTCGAATCGCCATGACGAGAAATGCACCGGATGCAAAGAGCTGAGGACAACTACGAAAAACCAACTGCGTGACCCTAAAGAAAAATTTGAAGGAGAAGAGGAGTGATTCAAAACACCTACGCCAAGATTCCTCACCGAGCGATTTAAGGACCGAGGAGTAAAAGAATTCCTACTCTCGATATAACTAGACTCGAAATCAGTTTTCTTCTAGACTCAACAGCCCAAACTACACGATCAATCAAGGGGCCCTAGGGTCGGTCGAGGCTCTGATACCAACTTGTCACGCCCAATATGCGACCCTATCCAAAAGGAACTCGAAGGTCCCACCAAGGATAGACCCGCATATTGAAACGCTTTTGCAAGGTGGATATCATTACACCAACATTACATAATAGATGGGGATGCATACATAAGGCACAAATGCCACAAGAATACATCAACATCATATACAAGATCAACATCCGACTACGGATGAAACATAAAAAGAAACTCAAACAACATCCACCCTGCTAGCCCAGGCTGCCGACCTGGAACCTATCCCCTGATCGGAGAAGCAGAAGAAGAACTCGAACACAAATAGACATCGCTCTCGCTTTATGATCATCGTGAAACCTGCACCTGCAACTGGTGGTGTAGTAATCTGTGAGCCACGAGGACTCAGCAATCCCATTACCATGGGTATCAAGACTAGCAAAGCTTAAAGGGAAAGGAAGGGGTAAAGTGGTGAGGTTGCAGCAGCGACTAAGCATATATGGTGGCTAACATACGCAAATGAGAGCGAGAAGAGAAACAAAGGAACGGTCGTCAACTAGTAATGATCAAGAAGTGATCCTGAACTCCTACTTACGTCAGACATAACCCAGAACCGTGTTCTCCTCTCGATCAACCCCGAAAAGAGACACTCACGGTTACGCACACGATTGGTGTATTTTAGAAGAGTTTGCTTCAAGTTTACTACAACCGGATATTAACAAATTCCCATCTGCCACATAACCGCGGGCACGGCTTTCGAAAGTTCAAACCCTGCAGGGGTGTCCCAACTTAGCCCATGATAAGCTATTGCGATCAACGAAGGATATTCCTTCTCCCCGGGAAGACCCGATCAGTCTCGGAATCCAGGCTACAAGACATTTCGACAGCAATAAAACAAGACCAGCAAGACCTCCCGGCGTGCCGACACCCTGATAGTAGCCGCGCGTATCTCTTCTCAGGACACGACCGGATGAGCAGTCCGTACAACTAAAACCAAACCTCAAGTTTCCTTGAGGGGGCACTGCAAAGCACTCTAGTTTGGACCAACACTTAGACAAGCATTGGCCCGGGGGGGCTGAATAAAGATGACCCTTGGGTTAATTACTCCCAAGGGAAATATAGGTGGTGGTGAGGCAAATGGTAAAACCAATGTTGGGCCTTCTTGGAGGAGTCTTATTCAAAGGAACTGTCAAGGGGTCCCATAAATCACCCAACCGCGTTAGGGACGCAAAATTCGGGAACATAATACCGATATGACGGAAACTAGGCGGCAAGAGTGGAACAAAACACCAGCATAAGGCCGAGCGTTCCACCCTTTACCAAGTATATAGATGCATTAATTAAATAAGATATATTGTGATATCCCAACAAGTAAACATGTTCCAACAAGGAACAACATCTCCATGTTCCAACAAGGAACAAACTTCATCTTCACCTGCAACTAACAACGCTATAAGAGGGGCTGAGCAAAGCGGTAACATAGCCAAACAACGGTTTGCTAGGAAGGGTGCAAAAAGGTTAGAGGCTGACATGGCAATTTGGGAGGCTTGAGAGACAGGTAATAGGTAGCGCAGCAAAGCGATAGAACGAAGCAACTAGCATAGCAATGATAGTAGTGAGATCCAGGGTAGCGGTCATCTTGCCTGAAATCCCGCAAGGAAGAAGAACGAGTCCATGAAGAAGACGAACGGATGAAGCCGAACCAAGCGTAGACGAACGAATCCTCACGATCGCAACGAAACAGGAACTAACAAGAAGAAGCACACAACATAGTAAACACACCACACATGAACAAGGCATGATGCACAACAAGCATGATGCATGACAAAGCTACATGAAGCTACTCATGGCAAGAGATGATGCAAACAAGAGCAACACATCAAAGCAAGTTTAAATGAGGCCGGGAACAACATAGAACAATTCCGGTAAGTCCTCATATGCAAATTTCGAAATTGGTCCAGATCTGAATAAACCTTACGTTCAAGTTGTTAAACAGCAAGTTAAGATGCACCACGATGATCTACACGAAATTCTAGTCAAATTACATATAAAGTTCATTAGATTCGGAGCTACGGCCTAGAAGATATGAGCAAAACAAGATAAGCATGGCATTGATGCAAAATGCATAAAAACATCAAGCAAACACCTCAAAACATGGATGCAACATGATAATATGAAGCTACATGCAAAATCAAGCAAGTTTCATATAAAGCACCCTCAAAACGGAGCAACGGTTCAACACATACACATGAAACAAGACATGACCACAATCTGTCCAAAACAGCAAGTAGGCATAATGCAAGCATCAAAATAACAAGCTACAGCATCTTAACATCAAAACAAAAGGCATGGGCATGATGTACAGGTAAAGCATTACAAAACATGAACACTGAGCTATCTCCAGAAACAAATATAACATGCTCAAAATGACATGGCAAGATTGCAAATAATAACAGTTTCAGGCATTGGCAGAAATAACATCAGGTTGCAATGTTTAGCGCTATCAAACAACATGCTGCAGGAACTTAACATGGCAAACAAAGGCATGGCACGGATCTACTAATTGCATAGAACAAAAGTCCCTTACTGACCATAAGCCAAAAAGGATCAGAAAATATGATGGCACCCATGTAAACATGGCCAGTTATATTACAGATTCATACATGGCAGGAACAACGATAAGTAGGCATGTTGGTGAGCTTGAACCACTCACAAAAGAGCAATACATGATAATTTAAGCATACATCCATCAAGAAGACATGGCATAGAAGCTATACATGGCAAGAATAACATCATAGCATACACGGATCAACTAAACAACCTTAGCAAAATTGAATAACATGTAAACAACCTGCCAGGAAACATTTTATAGCAAAAGTAGAGCTCGATTGACTCAAGCTACGGCACTCCATAATTGCAAACAATGGCATGGATGGATAGAGCAAGACATGTAGAACAAAACATCCTTACTGAAGTATCTCAAAATATGCATGGATCTCTCTGTAGCATCAAGTTAACATGGCATAAAAATATCAGCAAAACAGGGCTGAAATCAGCAACATCAGGAAGCCTAGTTTTGCATGCTTGTGCTAGTCACCACATAGATCACAAAAATACATGGCATACACCTATGGAAATATGGCATGGCATATTACAAAACACATGTAGGACTCAACCTCATAGGATGCACACATCAATCATGGCAAAAATGACAAAAGTGCATGTTCTGTTAAGAAACAGAAACTAACATCACATAGCACTCTTCTAACAGCATTTCGGGCATCAAGATGAGGTCAAATGAAAATGATGCAGTGGAATGAAATGATGTACTCTTCGAGGCGAACATTTTGACATATTACACACGCAAAACGGAGCAACGATGACAGAGTTATGATGCGATGAAAATGCAACAAAATATAACAATTTCGGGGACTTGGTGGATTTTTACCCTCCGAAAAAGTCAACGGGACGGAGTGGTGCGGGATGGCGAGATCCGGGACGGAGGCATGGCCGTTTGGTTGGTGGTGGTGGTGGATCTCGTCCAGGCCACGGATCCGGCTCCGCGCTCTCGGCGAGGCCTCCGGCGGCGGCGGCGGCCGGGCACGGGAGGCGGAGGTTCGGCGGGGCGAGGCGCGAGGGAGGCGACGGGACCAGGCGGCGGCCGGCGAGCAAACTCGGCGGGAGCTCGGCGGCTCGGCGAGGGCGGGCTGGGGAGGCGCGCCCGCCGACGAGGCGGTCGGGCGGCGGGCGGAGCTGGGCTCGGGCGCGACGAGGAGGAGGTCTTGAGGCGATGACGGCGGCCGCCGGAAAGGAGGTGCGGCGGATGCGCGGAGGTCCGGCGAGGTCGCCGGCGAGGCGGCAGCGGAGGTGGGCGGCGATCGAAAGCACGGCGGCACCATGGGCGCTTCGGCACGGGCGGCCCGCGGGCGGCGCGCGGGCGGATGGGCAGGTGGGCCCTTCTGAGCCCGCCGGGCGGCGGCGGGCGCGCGCTGGGAGGCCACGTGGCAGGCGGCGGTTGGCGGCGCGGCAGCGCATGCGTGTCGGCGCTGCGGACGCTGTCCGGCGGAGGAGAAGAAGAAGGCTAGGGTTGGATGCGATTTGATCCGCGAATTTTGGGGATCTAGTTTTATAGGTAGAGGGAGCTAGGAGAGTCCAAATGAGGTGCGGTTTTGCCACGCGATCGTGATCGAACGACCGAGAGCATGGAGGGGAGTTAGATGGGTTTTGGTCCACTTTGAAAGGGGTGTTGGGCTGCAAACAAAAGAGGCTTTTGCGGTTACCCGGTTAACCGTTGAGTATCAAACGACCTCCAAATGATCCGAAACTTGACAGCGGTTCACGGTGCTATACCAAGGCCGCTTGACAAACCTCGGTCCATTCCGAGACCGTTTAATACCCGCACACGAAAAGAGGTAAAAGGGGGCGCCGGGAGACATAGGAGTACCGGATTGCAAAACGGACAACGGGGAAAAAGCTCGGATGCATGAGACGAACACGTATGCAAATGCGATGCACATGATGACATGATATAAAATGCAGATGATGACATGGAAAAGTGCAACACGCAAGCAAATGACATGGCAACGACGACGAATACTGGCGGACACCTGGCGCATCGGATCCGAGGCGTTACACAAACCCACCGGCGACATGACGCCGGCGAGGCCAGACGGGGTGGAGGGCTCGGGTTTGCGTCTCCGGCGACCAAACGGGCGGCCGAGACCATCTACGGGGAGCTACAAGCGAGCCACGTCGTTTGGGGGTGGAAGTGGAGCTCGGGGAGGCCGGGAATGACGTCGGTGACGACCTTGGCGGTGGCCGGAGCTCAGGTGAGCTCGGGCTCGTTGCTGCAATGGCCTAGGCGGGGTGGCGCTAGCATCTACGGCTCCTACGCGTTGCGGGGAGTGCGTTGGACACAAGCCCGGGACCATATGGTCACCGGAGCATGACCGGCGACGACGCGGGCGGCGGCACGTGCGGTTGAGCTTCGTGCAGTCGATCCAGGGGACGACAACAAGAACGGACAGGATGGGAATGTAGCTAAGCTCACAGCGGTTGCGATGAGCTAGACGGCGAGGTCGGGAACGAGCTGAAGCAGTGGTGACGGCGAAAGGGATCTCCGGAGGCGATCAGCGAAGACGAGGACGAGGCGGTAACTCCAGGGCGAGCGAGCGCTCGGGGCTCGGTCTGCTCGACGGAGAGGAGGGCGGCGGAGCTCCTGGACATGGTGGCGTGGCACGGAGACAACGAAGGGCACGGCTATGGCGACGGTACGGCTACGGCAGCGTCGGCCATCGTGGGAGAGAGCGAGGGAGAGAGGCAGGGGCGCGTGTGAGGTGTCCACGGGGTCGGGGCGGTGCCGCAGAGGCGCTTAGAGGCGTCGCGCTGGCGCGGGTGACGGCAGGCAGGCAGGGTGCTGGCGTGGCGAGCGCGGCGGCATCGCGGTGTCCCTCCTCTGCCTACTGGCAGAGGTAGGTGATGACTGGAACATGCCAGATGGGCCAGGCTAGCCAGGTAAGTGGCCTCTGGCCTTTCTCTCTCTCTCTTTCTAAATTGTTTTCTGTTTTCTAATTTTCTGCAACTGTTGGGCTTTATTAAAAATACTATAACGTTTCCAGAAATCCTGAAAATAATTGTGGTCTCTGTTGGGATTATTCCTAACAACCCTCACTTAAAACCAGAATTATTTGGGCATTTAAAATATTTAATAGCATTTATATGCCCAAATGCAAATACTATATGATTTAATTCAGAGCCCAAATATGTCCTGCAAAAATGTAAACCATTTTTGGTAGATGCTTCCACCTCAAACCAGAAATGTTGAACATTTTCAGAGGGCATTTTGAGTTTAATGAAAAAGATTTTATTTTGACCCTAGTTGAATTCACTTGGTGCTAGGGTTTAAGCATCCCCATTTCAAGATTAATTAAAATTGGAAAAGATGCATGGATGCAATGCCACTAATTACAAGAAGATTTCTAGGGTTGTGACAGTAGTGTAGCTATTCGGTCGTGGTCATCGAGGGTGATTTCCGCTTTCACCACTCCCGATACGGCTCTGTCTTTCGACACCTCAAGTGTGAACCTCGAGGGTCGTGGTCATCAAGTGTCTTACGTTCACCTTGATGATTACATTGAGTGGATTCCTCTGAGGGTGATTCCTTGGGTTTTCCCCTTGATGTTTGGACATACAGTTACCTTGACATTACATGAGACCTTTGGGAAAATCGGGCGGGCCCGGAGAGCACCCGCAAGATGATTACGACGCACGGTTGGAAAGTCTGACAGCCCTCGAGTCGGCTGGGCTTGCCCTTGCCGTATTTCCTCGAGACGGGGCGACGGGGTCACATTATCGTGAGTCTCTACTTGTCTCCGCGAGCCACCAATGCACTAACAGGTTGGGTATTTGTTCTGAGTTGGCCTCTGGCCTTTACGCACTAACCACCACGTGAGAATAGATATGGGCCTCGACGTCGCAGTATCAGCCAAAGCTTTGTCAGACATCCAGCTCAGCAGTGTGGCACGGTCGGATCGTTCTTGCCATCCAAGGCGGTGCTGGTATCCACCCTGCTCGCAACGACCCGGAGTGCTTCGGGCGATGGGCCAAAGACCCCGGAGTGCTTACGATGTAGACTGGCGGGGACCTCTCTGCTGAGCCTAGGTAGGGCTGTGACGTGTTGATCTTCCGAGGCCGGGCATTGACCCCACAAAGGTGTGTCCGGCCAGAGTGATCGAGCGTGTTGGGTAACGTGGTGCACCCCTGCAGGGAAGATCTTTATTCGAATACCGTGTCCACGGTAATGGACGTTCAGACTTATATCTTGATCTAATACAAATAGAAATGGTAATTAAGTTATGTGGCTCCGGGATTGCTTTCTCGCAGGGAGTCGAGGAAGGATCTCTGGGCTTTGTTACTACAACATGTTTGTTAAATATAAACTGCTATTCTTTACTCTTCTACATGTTGGAAGATGCTTGGAGCTGCTTGAAGATGCTAGTCTTCGATAGACTAGGCCTTCCCCCTCTATTCTGGCATTCTGCAGTTCAGTCCACAGATATAGCCCTTCCATTTGATACCAATGCATACTTAGTATAGATCTGGTGCTTGCGAGTACTTTGGATGAGTACTCACGGTTGCTTTGCTACCCCTTTTTCCCCTTCTTCCTTCTTTCCGGTTGTCGCAACCAGATGGTGGATCCTTGGAGCCAGATGCCACGGCCGACGGATACTACTACATGGAGACTACAGACGACTAGGAGTAGTTAGGAGGTCCCAGGCAGGAGGCCTTGCCTCTTCGATCGTTGCTGCTTTTGTGTTTGCCTTCTTAAGGCATCCTTGTTTAACTTATGTCTGTACTCAGATATTCTTGCTTATGTTGACTCTTGTGTATCGAGCTTGTATTCGAGCCTTCGAGGCCCCTGGCTTGTAATATGAAGCTTGTATTATTTTATTTGTGTCTAGAGTTGTGTTGTGATATCTTCCCGTGAGTCCCTGATCTTGATCGTACACAATTGCGTGTATGATTAGTGTACGGTCGAATCGGGGGCGTCATAAGTTGGTATCAGAGCCGACTGCCTGTAGGATCCCCTTTTCCAACTCCTTGGCCGAAGTTGAGTCTAGTCTTTGAAAAACAGTTTTTTACTAACATGGCTGTGTGGCTTACGGGCTCACGTCACCATTGGGTGGTATTAGGATCCCTTTTACTCCTCGACCTTTACTCTAGGACTGTAATCTCTCTTCTATTCGGGTTAAATGGTTTTGCTAACTACAACTCTAGGTTCTCATAAATACTTTCTCCTGGAGAGCCCCTCACTCCAGATGATTACTTGGTGCACCAGAAGATTCTGAAGATAGTCTCCGATGTTTTCCCTAGACCCTTGTTCCCATCGCGTTGCGATCCCTACCACCGATAAATCCTTAAGGGTAACTACCAACATTGTTGTTCATACCTTCATCCCTAGTTGCTCTTGTTATTACAAGATGCCCCAAATTACTCTCTGTTGTCCCGAGAATCCGTTGAGCCTACTACCTTGCAGTTCTTTGCCACATGATTATCCCCTAGGGATATTTACTCGCGCTTGCCAAGTATTCATTCATTCACAATTGTTCATGTGATTCACAAGATACTTTGGAATACCATCCGATCTTCCGATAGTCCTCTCCAACTATTGCTCTGCTAATATTTATCTGCTTGCAGTATGGTTACTTCCATATGTCTAGCAATACTCATTAGCATCATTTGTCATCATAATTTTGAGCATTTAATTTGATTCGTTTGCGAATGCTCGCGATCATCGGTCCTATTTAAAATTCTCCCCTTGGTTCGGATGTCACTCCGGACATGATCTGGTGTTCAGCGAATCAAGTCTTGATTGATTGTCGATCTATGTCTATTCAACTTACTTGTCTTTGATCAGAGCCTCTACTTCTGATCCCCCAATTTTGAAACCATAATTCCTTTCCATTTGAGCTTTGAATTAGTCAGTTGTTTCTATAAATTGACCTCCTTGCATTCTTTCTTCTTCTGGTTGAGTATCGATACTCACATCAAATCCATTGTGGACCTCCAGGTCCTTTGTTGGGTTTTATCCAATAGGGTCGTTCATATTCAGTAACCTTGTGAGCTTTTCCTCGGATACATAATGCCTTTGGTAGATTGTATCCCCTGCTTTTGTCAACCATGCTCTGCTTCCGAGCTTGAGTTATTTATTCCTCAAGTTTGTGGTATGTGTTCCTAAGATGCCCCGATGTGTGAACCCGGAAACTTCTACTGGTCATACTCTACTAGTGTTATGTTAGATAAAATCTTAACACTATGGCTTTGTGGAAAATGAGAAGTGAATGATAGATTATGCATTGATGAAGTGGGAGTCGACCTTGATCCTTTGTGTTCATGCCCATTGACCTGATGTGGAACTTATCATGGAAGCTTCTTGAAATAATAATAATCCCCTTTTGATAAGTTCATCTTGTATCTAGGTTTGGTCCTTTGCCACCATGGATTCGACCAGATTGTTCTTCTTTGATCTCATTTCTCGGACAAGTTAAAGTACCTGTCTTCTGCAGATCTTCTCTTCTGTCCAACCTCTTTCCGGTTCTACCTTCTAGTATTACCCTCTGGTATCTCGAGAATATCACGGAACTACATAGCCTCTTATGAGTCCTTCATCAACTATTATTTCTTGCCGATTCCAATTTTCCATGGGTTATGAGTTGTTAGACACTCGAGATCACCAGTAACTGATTCGAGTCCATGCTTTTCCCTTCCATTTTTTGTTGAAACTTTCTTGTAACCTAACATATCCGAGCAGTGATAATTCCCTGCTAATGTAAACACCTTGGTGTACAAACACTGTCAGTAATACCTTGTTACTATTGTTGATGACATTCCGGTAACCACCGATGGACGAGAACTTTGCCTATTGGTCCGCCAAGTCTTAACGAGCAGGAAAATGGTTCTCTTCGTCCCTCTCCCTTGGTACCAACGTTGTTGCCAACATAACTGACAGGCTATCCACTGAACCGCCTTGCTATCATGACCGTGCAAAAGTTTAGCACCCTTCCTGCTTTTAACCCACATGGTGGACCCATAACCCACAGTTCCACAGGATCGAAACCTGACTCTCCTATGCATCCTTTTTTTCAAAGTTATCCGTCTCGTTTGGTTTCGTATGTAATTCACGAGCCACCTTCGTTGTGATCTGTTTTGGTACCAGATGCAATACTTATTATCGATGCTCTGAACCCCTTTCACCCTCTGTTTCAAACATTGAACGATTGTCCATCCGCTTGAAGCTTCTTATTGCACCTTCTAGCCTTGCTCTCGATGATTTTCTTGAATTTCAACTTGAGAGATGCCTCTATGCCATGTTCGCGAGATAGCCCCCAGCTACCTATGTCGTGTTGAGCTCCGTCCTTCCCGAGTCTTTTCCCCTTACTCCACCCCTTAAATCACGGGATGAGATTTCTTGTAATGGAGGAGAATTGTGAAGCCCGGATACTTAAGCTAAAGTAATCCCCTGCTAATGATGCCATGTCATAATATTACTGTTACTAATTATCGCTTGATCCAAAAATTCAAATTAAACCTCCAAATTCAAAATTCTCAAACTCACAAAATAAAAAGTTCAAAGTGTGGCAAATAATCCCTGGATATTTTTCATGTTGAAACCAAACTCTTTTGGATTCCCAAAGTGCCCGTCGGAATTTATTTAGTAATCTAGGAGCATTTAGATTTGGCCTTTTCAATTTAAAAAAAAGTTAGACAATTCCTTTTGGCCTCAAGCATTTTGTGACTCCTAAAAAAAATGTGATTGATTTATGTGACAAGTCCCATCTCAAACAAAACTCTTTTAGTTTTGTAATTTAATAGAAAACAGTAGCTAAAATGGATAACCAAAAAAGGAAATGACCCCCTCGCTTCCGACTAGGCCAACCAGCCTAGCTAGCCGACTGGTCGGCCCAGTCGGCAGCCCACCCCGGACGGCTCACCTCGCTCCCACCTTAACGCCCACTCCCCACAGAAACCTAGCGCTCATACACCACTCCACCGCGATCCCTCTCGCTCCCCATCCATCGAACTAGTTCTGGATCGGGCTGTGCCCCAACGCGGCTCGGCGCCACCACGTCGGCGTCACCTCGCCGATGCCACCCGGCGCTGCCCCGCCGTCGCCGAACCATCGTCATCCTTCTCGAACTCCTCCTCGCGGGCCCGTCCCCTCTCCCTCGTGGCCCGAAGCCTTCTCGACGCAGTCGATGTCACCACCATCTTGCACCGGCGCCGGACCCTGCTGGACCGCCTCCTCGACTCCGTCCCGCCTCTCCATCGACGGTCGCCGCCAAGCCGGACCGACAATGATCCCCTGCAAATGGGGTGAGCTACGCCCCTCCTCCCGCTCTCTGCATCCCCGTGCCGTTCGTGGTGCTCGCGAACGCGCCGCGCATGACGCGGCCCCGCACGCTGCTGCACGCCCACAGCCCTCCCGCCGTGCTCGTCCCCCTCGCCTTGGCCTCGCCCTACACCACTGGGCCGCCGCAACCCCCCCCATCCGCTCTGGCTGCTAGCCCTCCGCGCCCATGCCTTGCCGCCGCCTCGCTTGCTACGGCTGGCTGCTGCATGTGGCCGGCCTTTGTCGTGGCTGGCGTCGCCACCCCCTAGTGGCCTCAGAAGAACACGGGCGCCCACGCCCGCATCCGTTTCGCCGGCTCCACTAAGGCCCCTGGGCCACTGACCATGGGGCCCCACGCCCTTGGAGAAAAACAAAAACAAAAATAAAAAATAATTAAATAATAATTAGTTAGTCAAATAATTAATTAACTTAATTAACATGCTACTTTCCTAAATTGACTGGTTTAGCTGACCTAACAGCCTATGACAGTGGACCCCCCCTATATAAGCTAAACTTGTTAACTTCACCCTAGCCTATGACGTGTGGGGCCTGATGACCCTGTTGACTAGTCAATGTTGATTGGTCAAATGTTGACTGTGTATGCTGACTAGACCCATGGACCCCACTTGTCATCCACTAGGGCTAGAGCCTAGTGGGTACAATAGGTATATTCTAGTTTATTTAGGATTAATATTAAATTTTAGATTATTGTTTAAATTTCGGAAAATCATAGAAAATAAACCATAGATTGGATGAAAAAGTTTTCTACATGAAAGTTGATCAGAATGATGAGACGAATCCGAACACGTGGTCCGTTCGTCTGCCACACATTCCTAGCGTAGCGAACGTGCAACTTTTCCCCTTAGGTTCATATGTGTGGCAGACGTCCGGAACCGGGAAAACTTTCCCGGATGTTTCCCCCTTTGCCGGTATTATGTAGCACCGCGTTCGAACACCTCTAGCCCCGCTCATTGTATTGTTATGCATGTGTTTGCATGTATTTAATTTTTCTTCCCCCTCTTCTCTCCGGTAGACCCCGAGACCGCTGCTGATGCCCCGGTGATCGACTGCTTCGACGACGACCCACTCTTTCTCGCCTGAGCAACCAGGAAAGCCCCCCCCCCTTTGATCATCCCAATATCGCCCATTCTATTCTCTCATGCTTGCATTAGATTTTGCTACTATTATTGTTTGCTCCTATTCTGATGCATAGCCTGCTTTTGTACCTGCTTTTGTTACCTACCTGCTTATCCTAAACTGCTTAGTATAGGTTGGATAGTGATCCATCAGTGACCCCCACTTGTCCTTGTTGCCCCTGCTTCATCATCAACGACTCGATCAACGTGATCGGTGACCTGAGCCCGACACCTCACATCACATCACACCCCTTTTGTTGCTCGACTCTGCAGAGCTACTATCGAGTGCCGAGGGTGATCCCTCATAACGCACTCCTGATGATAATTCTGTAGTGTAGCTATTCGGTCGTGGTCATCGAGGGTGATTTCCTATTTCACCATTCCCGATATGGCTCTGTCGTTCAACACCTCAAGTGTGAACCTCGAGGCTGGTCCCTCTTACGTTCACCTTGATGATCATTGAGTGGATTCCTCCGAGGGTGATTCCTTGGGTTTTCCCCTTGATGTTTAGACACACGGTTACCTTGACATTACTTGAGACCTTTTGGAAAATCGAGCGGGCCCGGAGAGCACCCACAAGATGATTACAAGGCACGGCGGGGAAGTCTGGCAGCCCTCGAGTGGGATGGGCATGCCCTTGCCGTATTTCCTCGAGACGGGGCGACGGGGTCACATTATTGTGAGTCTCTACTCGTCTCCGTGAGCCCCCAATGGACTAACAGGTTTGGGTATTTGTTCTGAGTTGGCCTCTGGCCTTTACGCACTAACCACCACGCGAGAATAGATATGGGCCTCGACGTCGAAGTATCAGCCAAAGCTTTGTCAGACGTCCAGTTCAGCAGTGCGGCACGGTCGGATCATGCTGGCCATCCGAGGTGTGCTGGTATCCACCCTGCTCGGAACGACCCGGAGTGATGTGGGCGATGGGCCGAAGACCCTGGAGTGCTTAGGATGTAGACCGGCGGGGACCTCTCTGCTGAGCCTAGGTAGGGCTGCGACGTGTTGATCTTCCGAGGCCGGGCATTGATCCCAGAATGGTGTGTCCGGCCAGAGTGATTGAGCGTGTTGGATAACATGGTGCACCCCTACAGGGAAGATCTTTATTCGAATATCGTGTCCACGGTAATGGACGTTCAGACTTATATCTTGATCTAATACAACTAGAAATGGATACTGAAGTTATGTGGCTCCGGGATTGCTTTCTCGCAGGGAGTCGTGGAAGGATATCTGGGCTTTGTTACTACAACATGTTTGTTAAATATAAACTGCTATTCTTTACTCTTCTACATGTTGCAAGATGCTTGGAGCTGCTTGAAGATGCTAGTCTTTGATAGGCTAGGCCTTCCCCCTCTATTCTGGCATTCTGCAGTTCAGTCCACAGATATAGCCCTTCCATTTGATACCAATGCATACTTAGTATAGATCTGATGCTTGCGAGTACTTGGGATGAGTACTCACGGTTGCTTTGCTACCCCTTTTCCCCCTTCTTCCTTCTTTCCAATTGTCGCAACCAGATGGTGGATCCTTGGAGCCAGATGCCACGGCCGACGGATACTACTACATCGAGACTGCCGACGACTAGGAGTAGTTAGGAGGTCCCAGGCAGGAGGCTTTGCCTCTTCGATCGTTGCTGCTTTTGTGTTTGCCTTCTTAAGGCATCCTTGTTTAACTTATGTTTGTACTCAGATATTGTTGCTTCTGCTGACTCTTGTGTATCGAGCTTGTATTCGAGCCCTCGAGGCCCCTGGCTTGTAATATGAAGCTTGTATTATTTTAATTATGTCTAGAGTTGTGTTGTGATATCTTCCCGTCAGTCCCTGATCTTGATCGTACACATTTGTGTGTATGATTAGTGTACGGTAGAATCAGGGGCGTCATAGGAACTCTCAATGAAAGCACCAATGTCGGTGTCAAAACCGGTGGACATCGGGTAGGGGGTCCCGAACTGTGCGTCTATGGTCGATGGTAACAGGAGACGGGGGGCACAATGCTTACCCAGGTTCGGGCCCTCTCTATGGAGGTAATACCCTACTTCCTGCTTGATTGATCTTGATGAATATGAGTATTACAAGAGTTGATCTACCACGAGATCGTAATGGCTAAAACCCTAGAAGTCTAGCCTGTATGACTATGTCTATTTCCGGACTAAACCCTCTGGTTTATATAGACACCGAAGGGGACTAGGGTTGTACAAAGTCGGTTATAGGGAAAGGAATCTTCATATCCGGATGCCAAGCTTGCCTTCCGTGCCAAAGAGAGTCCCATCCGGACACGGGAGAGAGTCTTCGGTCTTGTATCTTCACAACCCATTAGTCCGGCCCATGTCCAACAGGCCGGATGCCCGAGGACCCCTTAGTCCAGGACTCCCTCACCAAGCACAATAATCTTGATCTCTAGCCTTCCCCAAGTTGCTTTCCACTCAAATCATCTTTCCACCCAATCCAAATCCGTGAGAGAGAGTTGAGTGTTGGGGAGACTATCATTTGAAGCACAAGAGCAAGGAGTTCATCATCAACACACCATCTATTACCTATTGGAGAGTGGTGTTTCCTAGATTGGTTAGGTGTCACTTGGGAGCCTTCGACAAGATTGTGGAGTTGAATCAAGGAGTTTGTACGGGAAAGGAGATCGCTTACTTCGTGAAGATCTACCCTAGTGAGGCAAGTCCTTCGTGGGCGATGGCCAATTTGGGATAGACAAGCTTGCTTCTTCGTGGAACCTTCGTGGGTGGAGTCCTCTGTGGACTCGCGCAACCGTTAACCTTCGTGGGTTGAAGTCTCCATCAACGTGGATGTATGATAGCACCACCTACCGGAACCACGGAAAAAATCTCCGCCTCTACGTTGACTTTGCTGCCTCCAAACTCCTCCCTTTACCTTCATATGCAAATGTTTTACATTCCACTGCTATACTCTTAGACTTGCATGTGTAGGTTGACTGCTTGACTTGTGCTAAGTTGCTAAAATCTGCCAAGACTTAAAATTGGGAAAAGGCTAGATTTTTATTTGGTCAAGTAGTGTAATGACCCCCCCCCCCTTCTAGACATACTTTCGATCCTATAAGGGGGTCCCCTTTGGCGCGCAAGCGGTTCCTGAAGGACTGAAAGGGAAACATCCTTGCCCAAGCGAGATCGCAAGAGACAAAGCACTTATCAAAAGGTTCATGCGTGCGCGTGTAAGGTGACTTATCTCGGTGAGCCTATGGTGATTCTTTCGCTACGAGGGCAGCTTCTTGTGCGACTTCAGGCTATGTCCTTCTCCTGGTGGCGCCCCTAGGCAGGACTCGTGCCAACCCCATCTTTCCCGCTTGTCTGGATGCTCTACGCCCTTGGGTCCCAGCCCTCGAGCAAGGCTCAACCGCCGTTGGTATGCCAGGTCGCGATGACGTGGTCAAGGCCAGGGGGTGAGGGCTTGAGAGCCAGTAGGTGCCCCTGAGGCGCGGTGCTCAGGGCCCCCCTTTAACGTGCAAGCAATCTGCGCAAAAAAGAGTGGTTCGCTTCGAGAGGGTGCCTAGGAGGGGTTGCGCCTCGAGGTGCTGGCGGGGCCGCTCGTGGTCCCGGCTCCGGAGGTTCCTGCGAGTTAGCCAAAGAAAGAAAACATAGCACACAACCATGCTTGTTATCCTGCCGGTGATCTTTTCGCAAGAAAACAAAGGCAGTAAGGACCCAGTGAGGTGACGTGCGCCGGGCCAGCCGCATGCCAGAGCTCGATCTCTTAGGTTTATCAGCGCTGCAGGGATGGACCCAAGCACAGGCGCCGTGCTAGCAGCCCCCGTTGTGGGATGAGTAGGAGGCGAGTTAGCAACGCGCAGAGGGCGCGAGGGATGACTCCATAGATAACGAGACAACAGGGGTAACATCAACAACCATGATAACACAAGCATGCATGCTGATCCGGAGTACATGAATGAAAATGGTGCAGCTGCGGGGCTGGCCCTAACAACTTGAGGATGATGCAGCCCGAGGGGCGCCCTCAACTGAACAAACCAAAAAGTCACCTGGTATTGTCATTGTTGAAATGTTGGAGTAGTTGAAGATGCACGCTGAAGAGGTCGTTCCTCACATGTTATCCGGCTTCTGAGTCTCAGGGGGCTCGGGAGGTCCAAGAGGCTCGCGAGGATCTAGCACCACCTCCATCAAGATTGCCTGGCGCCTGGCCTCGTGAGCCGCCAAGACACCCTGCATGTAGCGCTGGTGCGTGGCAGCCATGTTTAGCAGGCCGAACAACATGTGGACATAGCTGTGGGGGCAGCCCCCACACCGGCCGACGCGGGCCGGCCAGAAGATCTCCTGAGAAGCGGCCCTATTGAGGCCTGAGATGTTGATGTAGACGTACACCTCGCCATGCATGTCAGGGGTGGCAACTGCAATGGGTGGTGCGCGGCCGCGCTCGCCGTGCATGGCTCGCGCCTCTTGAAGCTCTTTGATTGCCTTGGTAATGAACTCCAGAGCGCCTGGCGCCTCGCACCCTGCTCACAGACGCGCGTGTTGAAGCACACCTCCGCAAGGTGCCCGAACGCCTCCCTCGTGATGCTGGTCAGGTTAGAGGCCCTCCAGACAAGAGCTCTTGAGCCTGTCCTGAGAGGAGTGTCGGGTGCTGTCGGATTTCGGGTTCCGGTAGACCCTCTAGGTTCGAACTCTGGGTTGCACGCGGAGATCACACCTCCAACCTACCTACACCTCGTCGCCTCGCAAGGATCTAAATTTCACAAAGAGCAACACAATGGACACAAGGTTTATACTGGTTCAGGCCACCATTGTGGTGTAATACCCTACTCCAGTGTGTGGTGTGCTGGATTGCCTCTGGGGCTGATGATGAACAATACAAGGAAGAACAACCTCGTGAGGGTCTGTTCTTGGCCGGTGCGATGAACTGCTAGGGGGAGTTCAGTCGCTTCTCTCTCTCTCTCTCCTGATTGATTCCAGATGCCTCTACCCTGTGGGTGGCTAGTCCTATTTATAGGCAGAGGCCCTGGGCCTCTTCCCAAATTTTGAGCGGGAAGGGCGCCAACAATTGGCCATTTTGAAGGGGAACATCTATTACACCTATCCTGACTAAAGTCAGTCCTCGCCTACCAAAGACTCTGACGGTGATACCGGCTTGGGATCAACGATGACCTCCTTCCGGCCGTTCAGCTGGTCTTGGTCTTGTTGCACCGAAATGGTTGCCTTTGCTTGATGCTCTTCGCCTACGCTTGCCTCCTTTGCACCAAAGAGGAAATGAGGACACTGCGCTGGCTGGCGCCACCGGGCGCCCTTGGTCGTCATGGCTTGCGTCATGGGCACCTCGTGAGGTACCCGCCTTGATCTCTCCGCCTCCTCGTGAGCCAGCCTAACGACGCCGTGCTCGAGGAAGCTTCACCGTCCGCCCCACGAGGCTTGGCCTCGCGAGGGTCTTGAGCTTGTGTTGATGAAGATGGGCGTCTTTGGGCCACCCTTGAGCCACGCCGTGGGCAGAGCAGCAGCAAGTGCAGGTACCCCGTTCCCGAATCCGACAAGAGCTCCCCTGTGACCAAGGCGCGCCTGGACTTGGCTTAGTAGAGAAGCGAAGGCGCAAGTGCGAAGCGCCGCGGGCCCTAATAGCCTGCGGCCTTGGGCGCCGTGTGGCGGTTGATTGGACGTGGGCGTCCCTGTTCCCCCACACCTCCTTATTTTGCACCCGGCTAGGCGGACCCATGGTTGCACACAATCATCCCTCTTCTCGCCGCTCGAGCATCTCCTGCTCTTCCTCCTCTCGAGCTCCAGTCTCCGCTTCCAATCCAATCTCGGATCCTCCCCCTTCCTGTCGCCATGGCTCCGACGAAGAAGGGTAAAGGGAAAAAGCATGTGCCTCCGCCCCGCTCGCCGTCGTCGACGGCTCCTGCTGTCGATCGGTCGATCATACTCAACCGGGATGGCTCGAAAAAGGTCAGTTCTGCCCTCGCCACCATCTTCAACGAGTACGGAAGGATGACGGTCTGGCCCGCGTATCACTTCTCCATTGACAGAATAGTCACCGAGGTCCGGTACTTCGCCGATGCCCTGTGGGCAGGACTGGTTCCCCCCTTTTCCAATATCTTCAATGCTCTTCTTTCCCATTACCAGATCCACATGATGCATTTGGGTCTCGAATCCATTACTCTTCTTGCCGTTTTCGCTTTTGTCTGCGAAGCGATGATGGGCATTCCTCCTTCAGTTGCCTTGCTACGCCACTTCTTCTCTTTGTGCCTCAGCTACCCCACCCAATGCTCGGCGTGCGTGAGCTTCATTGCCACACCAAAAACAGCGGCTTTAGGAATTAATTTCAGCCTTCCTCTGCCCGTGCCTGGGTTCCGCGAGCGGTGGCTGTATGTGGACGTCGGGGTGCCCAGCCCCTACTTTCGGAGCCAACATTACCCGCTATCCCCATTTCGGGCTGGGACCAGGAGACGCTCACGAGCCCCGGCTCGTCTTTGTATGGCATCGCTTCGCATACTTGAGGGCGCTCGGCGTGACGGCGCCCAAGGTGGTGAAGGAGTTCCTCCGATGCCGCATTGCCCCTCTCCAGCGCCATTCCCGCCGGATGTGGGCCTTCGGTGGGCGTGAAGACCGCATGAGGCTCCAGGAGGAGGACCTGACGCCTGAAGTGCTGAGGAAGGTTCTCATGATCCTGACTGGGGAACCTTCCCCTGGCAGCATCCGGCAAGGGGGTGCCCTGCTGTACCTTTGCACGAATAGGGGTGATTTCGTGAAGCAGATGCCTAGCTTCGATGAATGGGGGCTGCGCCCTGCAGGCCTCATGGGACCTCGTGAGAACCCAGTTGTGGCGCTTGCCCTTCCGGTTGCCCACGGCGGTCCTTCCTCGAGTGGTGGAGCAGGGAGGCAAGGGCCACCGGGGGCTAAGGGGGCCTCCGCTGGGATGATGACGCCAGGCGGCACTCATGGGGCGGCAGCTCCTGTGGCCCGCCCTACGGCGGCTGAAGGCGTTGAGCCGCGGCCCGCGGCTCCCGTGGCAGAGGCCCTGAGGCCCCGACCACCCTTCTTGGTGAGGCGATCGGCGGCTGCGGCCAGATCGCGCCCGACGCTGGTCACTTTGGCGCTTCTTCCTCGTCGCAGGTTGACCTCGCGACGAAGCTCTGGCTGGCTTCATGGGACTTCGAGGCTCTCCGAAAGAGAAAGGAGGCCTTGGGTGATGATTACCCTTGCCGCCTACTGAAGCGCAGGAAGTATTTCGCCATTGATGAGTAAGCCTTCCCCTTTCTTAGTTCCTTATTTTCCCGTTGCTTCGGCTGATCCTTGCTCTGCAGGGCCCTTCCTGCCGAGCTCGCGGAGATGGCTGAGGAGCCATCCCCCCAGGCCTCGCCCTCTCCATCGTCCCCAAGCGCTTCGAGCTCAAGCACTGCCCTCGTGGTGAGGCTGGTTGGAGAGGTGAGCCATCCTACGATGCATCATGGTTCTGCGCACCTCGCGACCCTCCTTCGCGAGCCTTCCCGAGGTATAGCCAGCCTGCCTTGGGCTCTTCAATTGCTCGTGGATGGCGATTGGCTGAGGTCGGCCCTGCGTTCTTCCTTTGGGGATGAGTCGGCTCCGGGCCGGGCTTCTGGCGAGGCGTGCCCGGCCATCGCGAGGGCACCAGCCCCGAGCCCCCTGCCCAGAGGGGGAGTGCTGATTCGTGGCCCCCCGCGCATACCTGGGGCGGAGGACGGCGCGGAAGACGTGCTCGAGCATGCCCGGGAGCACCACGCCCTTCGCCAAGGGTTTCTCCGGAGGGCGGCTGACACAGTGAGCCATCTTGGTGTAGAGCTCGCTGACGAAGACGCGCACCTTGAAGCTGAGGGCCTGCGCCTAGCTGAAGAGAGCCGCAAGCTGAAGGTGGTCGTTGCCCTTGCGTGCCACCAGCGTGACCTTGCCAACGAGAAAGCCGAGGTATCGCTGGCGGCTTCTCGGAAGGCCCGTTCCCGGGCCGTCGAGGAGGCCCGGGAGGCTGACCGGTGGCGTGAAGCGGTGGAGGAGCGGGCGTGGGAGCTCCAGGCCTAGAGCAATTCCTTGGAGCAGCAGGTGGAGCTGCGTGAGACGGCCCTTGCATCGATGAAGGGGGCTTCGGTCGACCAGGCGGAGCTCCAGAGATGTGAGGAGGCACTAACGCTGGAAGCTGCCGAGCGCGCCCGTGACGTTGAGCAGCTAGAGACGAGAGAGTGCTTGGTGGCACAGGAGGAGGACGATGTCGCTGCGAGGGAGGCCCGAGTCCTGGAAGAGGTTGATCGCCGGGTGGCGGCGGCCCGCTCGAACCTCGAGCGCGAGTTCGAGGAGAGGCTGGAGTTGATCAGGGTCGAAGCGGAAGGCAGGACCGCCGCCCTGAGGGCCAAGCTGGATGAAGTGACGCGGCGGGCTGATGCTTCCCGGGCCACCTTTGGCGCGGCACAGGAGGAGCTGACTTCCTCCCGCGCCGAGGTGCTTCTTCTCCATCAATGGGTGGACGCGGCCGAGGCTATTGCGCGGCGGAACAAGGACGAGATACGCCAGCGGCAGACCCTGGAGCACGAGCATGGCCCTATGCTCCGCAAGCTCCGGGAAAGATCTAACACGGCCTTGGGCAACGTCTGTGAGGCGGCCATTGGGGAGCCTCATGCGGTTAACTATGCTGGTAACCTCCAGTTCTTCACTGATGTGGTGACGCAGCTGGAGGCGCGGTCGGGCAGAGCCAACAGGTTGGCGGAGTAGAGGAGCCGTGCCCTGCTCCGGCGTGCTTTTTCTCGCGTCTTCAGCCATCTTCAGGACATGGATCCCCACTTTGACTTTGATGCCGCCATCGCCCCGGTACCCCAGGCCATCCGGGACGACCTTGGGCATTGGGTGGAAGACAACATGGATGCCCTCGTCAGGGCCTTCACTACTGACAACGACGGCCCGGTCGTGGTTGCTGATGAAGGCCGCGTGGTGAACGGCCCTGACGCCGCCGACGGTGACGCGGAGGGCGATGGCGAGGCCAGCAACGCCAGCGACGATTCAGGAGGTTCCCTTGAGGATGCATTGGGGGATTGATCTGATTTACCACGTGTTGTTCCCGCTTTCTACCCTGCGCAGATAGAGTTCGGGCTTGGCCCTGAAGGTTGCAAGAGCATTTTGGGAGGGGGAGCCCCTCGTGTAAAAACTTGTAGTTAGCGTATTAGTAGATACGATATCACCCGTACGCCTGCGCCAAGTGGCTGGCCTTGCGACGGGCTGGCTCGCTTGTTTACCTTCGACCTGCGTGGGCCCCGAGATAGCCTGCGGAGGGCTGTGGTGTCCTGAGTGCTTCCTGAACGAGCCCAATGAACCTGTAATGAGAACCTCCTGAGAGGGCGTGGTGACGGCAGTCCGGGCTGCACGCATGCTAGGCCGGTCCCGGCTCGCGAGGGGCTCATGAGGGGAGGCAGTTGAGGCAAAGTGGTAACCATAACGAGAGAGATTGCTCGAACGAGACTAAACACCCCTTCCCCGAACACACACAAATCTCAAGCTCAAATCCAACTTAAATCCAAACGGGGGAAAAAGCGACTGTCAAGGGGAAAAGCAAAAAAAAAGCAGAAAAAGCCGCGTCCAGCACCTAGTCTAGTCTTGGACGTCTTCTCAGCAGCGCGGAGCTAAGTGTTGCCACTGGGCGTGGTAGGGAGCCCCAGGGCCTGAGGTCGGCGCTCCTGAGACTCCGGGGCGTGTACAGCCCCACTCATTATTATGTGAGAGTTTCACGGGGCGGCGAGCTTCACGAACCTTGGGCCTTCTTCAGTGTACCGCCTTTGCTTCATATCGCCAGACGAGGGCCCCGCCTGCGCCACACTCTAGTGCCATCGACGCGGCCGAGACCGAGGACGCCGGCCCGATGGGGTAGAGTGGTCGCCGATGGTTCCCAAGCGACCACGGGTCCTCTGCCGGGTAGGCCCCGAGGCACCTCCCGGCGGAGGGCCTACCTCCCGAGGGCGCCTTGCTCCGACGCCATGCGGTGGTGATGTCGGATCTCGGCCCTCTCTGCAGCCCCGGCACCCTCCTCCCCGGCGGTAAGGCTGCTGGATTGGGGTAGCCATCCGCCGTGACGACCTGTACCTCCTGCGATCCATGGTTAGCGTATGCCTGCTCCTGAGGAATTAGCAGTACCCGATAATCACTGCCTCCAACGTGGTCAAGGGGCTTTCCCGAGGCTCCTGAAAGAGCTCAGCTTCGGGTGTCTCTTCCCCCCAGCTTGGGCCAAGGAGCGAGCCATGGTCTTCCTCCTGCGCGTGCCCTTGATCCACCATGCGGGGCACATACTCCTCCGGGGTCGCCACCCTGAATGCTTCGCTGTAGTGCCCCGTGTGCCACGCAGCCCTGCTTGGCGCCCACACAGGGGTGGTAGTCAGGCGACCACTGGGGCCATGGGCTGTGGCGAGTCCTCCTTCGCTGGCAGGCGGCGGCAACGCCGCTGTTAGCTCAGGTCTTTGGAGGCCTGGTTGGCGTTAGGTGGCCTTGAGTCCGCTTGGAGCTATCTGGCCTGCTGGGCCTCTGTGTGGCCCGTCCTGGACCTGAGGTGGCAGTTGGGTGCAGAAGGAGTGAGCCCCCGATGCGGCGAAGCCTAGGAGCTCTGCCACCCGCTCCAGCAACACGTCGTGGCCGCCCTCCAGCAACCTGCATTACAGTAGCTCTCGGGCCACCGTGAGAGTGGCCTTGAGTTCGCCTGCTCCCCTCTGGTGTACGGCACCGTGGCCGCGGCGTGGTTCGAGGCCCTCGCCGCTGACCGCTTTTGCATGGCGTGAGCTGGCGTTGTCCGACCAGCGTCGCTCATGACCCGCAGCGCCCTGCGGACGCGGGCTGCACGGGGCACGGGGTTGAGGTCGCCCGGGGCAAGCGGCTCTGCATGGGCGGGCCAGGCCACCCAGGGATCTGGGATGCCCGTTGGGTCGCCGGACATGATGATGATGATGCGACGGGCGCGCGGCGTGAGCGGATTCAGCGCACCCCTACTGGCGCGCCAAATGTCGGTTCGGTTCTGGCAGACCCTCTAGGTTTGAACTCTGGGGTGCCTTGGAGATCACACCTCCAACCTACCTACACCTCGTCGCCTACAAGGATCTAAACTACACAAAGAGAAACACAATGGACACAAAGGTTTATCTTGGTTGGGCCACCATTGTGGTGTAATACCCTACTCCGATGTGTGGTGTGGTGGATTGCCTCTGGGGCTGATGATGAACAATACAAGGAAGAACAGCCTTGCGAGGGTCTGTTCTTGGCCGGTGAGATGAACTGCTAGGGGAGTTCGATTAAGCTTCTCTCTCTCTCTGATTGATTCAGATGCCTCTACCTGTGGGTGGCTAGTCCTATTTATAGGCGAGAGGCCTGGGCCTCTTCCCAAATATTGGCGGGAAGGCGCCAACAATTGGCCATTTGAAGGGAACATCTAGTACACTTATCCTGACTAAAGTCGGTCCTCGCCTGCCAAAGACTCTGACGGTGACGCCGGCTTGGGCTCCACGATGACCTCCTTCCGGCCGTTCAGCTGGTCTTGGTCTTGTTGCACCGAAATGATTGCCTTTGCTTGATGCTCTTGGCCTGCGCTTGCCTCCTTTGCACCAAAGAGGAAATGAGGACACTGCGCGGGTTGGCGCCCGCCTGGCGCCCTTGGTCGTCATGGCTTGCGTCATGGGCACCTCGTGAGGTACTCCGCCTCCTCATGAGCTAGCTTTGACGAGTCGTGCCAGGAAGCTTCTGTCGTCCGCCCAGCAGGCTTGGCCCCTCGCGAGGGTCTTGAGCTTGTGTTGATGAAGATGGGCCGTGCTGGGCCACCCCTTGAGCCACGCCGCAGGCCGTAGTCAGACAAGTCTGGGTACCCCCGTTCCCAGAACACCGACAGGTGCGCCTTCCTATGCGAGAGGTAAAGGCACCCCAGAAGTGGGCCCGGGGCCTGAGGCACAATCGTCGAATGCCCTAGCCTCCTGAGGGCACCTGAGGAGGAGTTGCTTCTTCTTCTTGGGGAGGGCCTCAGGAGGACGGGCGGCACTCTCGTCATTTGAGTTTTTGACCGCTTCGGCCTGGTAGGCATGCTCGAGGGAGCACACTGCATCCTTCTCGTCACAGGCGACCGTGATGATGCCGCCACTTCCTGGCATCTTGAGAACATTGTAGCCTTGGTGAGTCATCGCCATGAACTTGGCGGGGGGCGGATACCTGAGTATGGTGTTGTACGGGAGGCGAATGAGGGCGACGTCGAAGTCAATAAGCTCGGTGCGGTAGTTGTTGTGCTTGCCGAAGGTGAGAGGGAGACGAATCTATCCAAGGGGAATGGTGGAGCCATCATTCACCCCTGCGAAGGGCTTGGTGGGGAGCAGCTTGTCGAAGGGCACCTAAGGTGTCTCGAACGTCTCGATGGAGAGGACATTGATCCCCGAGCCATCATCGATGAGTGTCTTGGTGACGAGGACATTGCTGATGGTCGACGAGCAGAGCATCGGGAGTGCGCCAGCGGCAGCTCAGCACTTGAGCTGGTCTGTAGAGTTGAAGGTGATGGCGTACTTGGACCACCTGAGGGGACGCGACGCCCCGATCTTGGGGAGGGCTGCTTTCACCTCACGAGCGAACTGAATGAAGATGCGATGAGAGGCGGGGACCTAAGCGCCACCCAGGATGCAGGCAATGGCGCGTGCCTCTTGGAAGCCCACAGCCCCATCGTCTTGGCGGTGGTCGTCGTTCCTCCTTGGTGGCAGCGGCAGCGGAGGGAGGCCGGCATTGCCTTGAGGATGGTCCTGACGAGGCTGATCCCTCCATGGGCCATCGCGAGGCTGGCCCTGCCAGTGGTCCTCAGAAGGCTGGTCACGCCAGTCCTGGCGAGGGTCGCAGTTGTCCCAGCGGCCTGTACCGCGGCCTCCTCTATCGTAGACACGGTCGGTGCGCTTGGGATGGTGGCCAAGGCACCCGTCGCAGATGGCCCTGAGCTCCTAGCAGTCGTTGGTGTTGTGGCTATGGACGTTGAGGAAGAAGCAGAATAGGCGGCTGCCCTTGGAGGATTCGGCATGGTCGCAGTCGCGCTTCATCTCAGGTTTAGCCACAAGCACAACTGGGCCCTTGCGCTTCACGTCCTTAGCCTTGGCTTTCTTGTCTTCAGGGTCGGCCTCCGGGAGCTCCAGGATGGAGAGGTGACCTTCCTGTGCCCTCGCGCATCTCGTTGCCATGTTGAACATCTCCAGAGCCGAGCACAGGTTGTTGGATTCAGGGCTTCGCAGACCTGAGAAAGGTTCAAACTCAGGGGCGCATGCAAAGAACTCAACCTCCCCAGCCTACCAACTCGCCATTCTCACAACCTAGCTCAATGAACGAGAAAGGAGAGAGACACAACAGTTTACCTAGGTTCAGGCCACCTTGCGGTGTAAGACCCTACTCCTGCTTTGGTGTGGACTAGCCTCGCGAGGGGCTGAGGATGAACTAGTACATATGAGGAACAAGCTCCTGAGGCTTGGGTATGTGGTGGCGAGGCTCTGGATTGGATCACCCTTTCTATGGTGCTGGCTAACCTATATATATAGAGGCCTCGGTCCTCTTCCCCCAAAATGTAGGTGGCAAGGGATTCCACAATGACCGGTTTGAAAGGAGACAAGAAGTACATCCTACCTTGATGAAAGGTGGTCTTCGCCTGAAAGCTTCTGCTCGTGACGCCACGGTGGGCTCGGTGATGACATCTGTCCTACCGCCCTGGCAGTCTTGGTCATGTAGCACGGAAATGGAAACTATCGGTTCATTCCTCTGAACTCGATGCCTGCGCTTGCTTCCTTAGCACCAAAGAGGAAACCTGCTCTGCGCCCGCTGGTGCCCGCCTGGCCTTGGTCATCACAGCTTGCGTCATCCGGACCTCATGAGATGGGCGCTTGCATAGGAATCTCCGCTCCTTAGGAGCCAACCTGACGAGGCCACTCTCTCTTGTGGTCTTGGCGTCATCCGCCTTGCGAGGCTTGGCCCCTCGCGAGGGTCTTTTCTTTTTGATGCCTAAGATGGGCCGTACCAGGCCATCGATGGAGCCACGCCATGAGACATAGGCAGGCAGGTCTGGGTACCCTGGTTCCTAGAATGCCGACCATAGCCCCCGGGCCCAATGCGCACTTGGACTTGGCTTTGGAGCGAAGCCAAAGGGCCAGGACAAAGCGTCACAGGCCCCAATCACCTGTCGGCAGCACCGATGCGTGGCGCTTGACAGGGCGTGGGCATCTCCACTTCCCAGCACAGCCTCGACAACCGTTCGACTTGACAACAGCATGTTGCATGCAAAAATCATCATTACTAGGGATCGTGGGAGGCCGGCGGTGGGCCTCCCTCCAGCTATAAATGGGAGGGGGCGGAGCCCCGTACTCATCTCCGTCTTCTCAGTGCTTGCTCCTCATTCTTCCTTCTTGTACCACCGTCTTGTCGAAACACCCATGGTGCCGGTGAGGAGGTTTCCGCGGAAGAGAAGGGGAAGGCGCCCAAGGAGGGGCCAGGCTCGCCGCCGCCCAAGAGAGGTTGTGGGCGTCCCCGAAAACACGAGGCGACTCGGGGGCGCGAGAGCGCCGCTTTAATGGCCGGTGTTGCCTCCGACAACCACGGTGGTGCTTCTTCCCACGGTAGGAGCTGTCGCGGATGGGCCGACCTCAGCGATGGGGGGAGGCGCGCGGCAGTCGCCCAGCCGCCACGGCCGCGCTCCCACTCAGCTGATGCATCTCCAGAATTCATCATGTGGTCGGGGAGGCCAGTGGGCAACTGGTTCCAGCTTCTGCGTTTCTTCACCAGCGCACTACCGGCTGGAGGGCCTAGTGGCCTCTGGCGGCAGGCGGACGGCTACTGCGGCAAGGCCCATGGGTGGATGTTGAAGTCTCCGCTGCTGGCAACATGTTCCTGAACCGCGAGTGGCAGTCGTTCGCCCACGTGCAGGGCTTGCACGGGAGATGCACCCTCCACTTCTGGTACGACGTGTCACGACCCTCTATGTCAGGGTGTTCGGGGAAGGCGGCCAGCACTCAAGGTGCTTCCCGGAAAGCGACAGCGACGGTGATGATCGTGAGCTTGCGCTTGACGATGGTCATGTCGCCTCCAGCGACGAAGGCTCCTCCTCCAGGAAGAGCACCAGCGACGGTGAATACGACGGGCCTCCACGTCACCGGGCTCGAACTATGGAGGGTGACGAGCCGCGCTGCCATCACGCTTTGGTGAAGCGTGAGGAGGACTCCGACTGAGCTCGAGTGTTGCTGGAGCCGAGTCTTACGAGCCGATGTGGTCGCATAGCCATTTCCATTTTCTTTTTCTGCATCAACAAAGGAGTAGAAGGCCCCGTCGGGGTATGTAATGAACCATGGCACTTGCGCCATTATGTATGCTCGTTATTTTTATATTATGTCATGACATCCGTGCTGCTACTGGGTGTGGTTAGGATGACTTAGCTCGATGTGCTCGCGGTAGATTCCCATGGTGAGAGGGCGGGCCCTTTCAGGGTTTGAATTTCCTGCGTGACCTTTGTTTTAGGGGCGTCTTCCCAGGGCTTCCTTCCTGAAATCTTGAGAATCATTGAGCCTTAGGAGGCGTCGTGTGGCTGCAGGGTTAGAAGACCTCATGAGGCGTTATACCTCGCGCAAGCCCCCGAGCGTGGGTTGGTCACGGCTAGTACACTATGTCGCGATGACCGGAGGCACGGACTCGAGAGGACCCACATGCATGTGAGCTCAAGACCTGGGAGGCCGCGCTCGCCGACCGCAACACTGAGTTGGAGTAGGCAGCCCAGGAATAGGCCGCAGAGTGGAATTGCCTGGGCACACTGAAGGAGGAGGTGGAAAAGGCCCAGGCGTCCCACGCCAAGCATGTTTCCACGGAGACGGCACGGTTGGATGCCAGGAAGAGGGCCCTTGCCGCGGCTGAGAAGGCGGCCGCCATGGGGCGCGATGCCTTCGCCTCCCTCAAGCTGAAGTCCCGCACGGCGATGCAGTCCCTTTATGGGGAAGGATACAAGGAACCGCTGGCGACTCCGGAGGAGGGCCTCGCCGGGCTGGTCCCCAAGCTCGCTGCGTCGCTCGAGGGCATCATCGCCGGAGTGGGCACCATGGTGGAGGAAGAGAGTCGCGCGCTTTTCACCGTGGCCACGACGCGCGTCTTCAGCCACGTTCACCTTCGGGACCCAAGCCTCCATCTTGGTGCACTGATCGAGACTGTGGCCCCCGAGTTCCATGATGCTGCCGCCGAGGCTGTGGAGAAACAGGTGGAGGCCCTACTGCAGAAATTTCTCTGTGTCGACCCCATAGTTGTGACGACCGAAGCGATGGAGGGACGGCGATGACGTCGTCGACAGCAGGCCCCCCAGCGAAAGAGCGGCGATGGCGAAGCGAGTTGAATAATAGTTCGATGGTGGCGCTTCCTCCCGGTTCAACCCTGCGACATTTACCGTGCCTCGCGGAGGTATTTGAACTTTAAGAGACATTATGTTTTGTAATAATGTGCTAGGACTCCGTGATTTCCTTTCTGTTTGCTTTAGTGGTCCGCGTCGGCAGGGCCCAGCCCTGCGCATACCTCAACCATCGTTGGGGCGTCCTGATCACTAGGAAGAGAACAAGGGGTGAGGGGCTACATGACTAGTGAGGCTCATGAGTCGCGATGCTCAGGGGTTCCCCTTGACGTACGAACAACCCTCATGATGCAAATGTGTGAATCATTTTTAGTGTTCTGCGTCGGCAGGGCCAGGCCCCACGCATACCTCAGCCACCGTTGGGGCATCCGGATCACCATGACGAGACTAAGGGGTGAGGGGCTACGTGACCTGTGAGGCCTCTGAATCATGATGCTCAGGGGTCCCCCTTGACATACGAACAACTATCCATACCTTTCCTTGCCGGCTTTCGCTCGGGAGGGACACGAGAAGACCATTTCCTAGGGACCTGGTGAGGTGGTATACGCCAGGCATGACCTGAGTGTTGCCCCCGTGCCCAGCCCCCTTGTACGAACCTCTTGAGGGGAAAGTGGCGTGGTGAGGCTGAGCAGCGAGCCTGGTGGCTCTCCTAAGGTTACTGCAGCTGCTAGGGTGCCCTCAGTTGTTTATTTACCAGCGCGGAGCATAGTGCTTCCGCTCTTACATGGGCATAGCCGCTCCTCGACCGTGTCGTCCACCAGCGCGGAGCATGGGGCTTCCAATGGTACGTGGGTGGGAGCTCCCTCAGAGGGGAGACTCTGGGGCATGTACAACCCCGTCCTGGCACGTGTCTTGCACGGCAGGACTGGAGGAGGTGTGTATGGGCACTCATGAGCCAGCGCGGGACAGGTTGTGCCTGAATTTTGGTTCGGAACATTTGCAAGGGCCCTGTGAGATGGTCAGGTAGCCTCCGCCGGGTGAATCTCCTGGAGGATATCGCATGAGGAGGCCAAACACCAACAACCCCAGGAGGTGACATGAACAGGGCCGGCCCGCCAGACAGAGCTCAGCCATTGGATTTGTCGACGTTGAAGGGACGGACCGGAGCACAGACGCCGTGCCCAGTCTTCTCATGCAGAAATCCTGAAGAAAGACAACCGGTGCACGGCTCCCACGACGGTGAGGCATCGGGTCGCGCACCCTAACTCATCCTCCCTCGATTAGCTCATGTGAGAACAAGGCACCAAGGACCATGGGAGGTGACTTGCATGGGAGCTGGCCCGTGAGCCAGAGCTCAACCACTTGGGTTTAGTTATGCTGCATGGACGGACCAGGGCACAGACGTCATGCCAGTCCTTAATCATGAGGCGGTCGTGGGCAGGTTTGTATGGGCGTACGATATTCATGGCGGCGAAGCACCAGATAGGCAGGTGATAACATAAAGCAACTCATGAATGGGTAAGGCCAGTTCTGACATATGCGAAAAACGATACATCTCACAGGGACGGACCCATACAGCTTTGGGATAATGCAGCCCGAGGGGCGCCCCCAACTGAAGAAACCAAAAAGGTCACCTGGCACCGTCGCCGAAGAAGTGTTGGAGTAGCTGAAGATGCGTGCTGCAGAAGTCGCCCCTCACGAGTCGTCCGACTCCTGAGCCTCGTGAGGCTCCGGAGGCCTGGGGGTCTCGCGAGGGTCCATCACATCCTCCGTCCGGACCATCTTGTGCCTGGCCTCGTGAGCCTCCAGGATGGCCCGCATGTGGCGCTGGTGTGCAGCAGCTGCATTCGGTAGACCGAAAGGCATGCGAACGTAGCTATCAGGGGGGCTATCGGTGTCAAAACCGGCGGATCTCGGGTAGGGGGTCCCGAACTGTGCGTCTGAGGTTGATGGTAACAGGAGACAGGGGAAACGATGTTTACCCAGGTTCGGGCCCTCTCTATGGAGGTAATACCCTACTGCCTGCTTAATTGATCTTGATGAATATGAGTATTACAAGAGTTGATCTACCACGAGATCGTAATGGCTAAACCCTAGAAGTCTAGCCTGTATGACGAAGGTCATGAGTCTCTCCTTCCGGACTAAGTCCTCCGGTTTATATAAACACCGGGAGGATCTAGGGTTACACAAGGTCGGTTACAATGGAAAAGAATCTACATATTCGGTCGCCAAGCTTGCCTTCTGACGGTGTCCTGGACTAGGGGGTACTCACCACGTCATCTCCCGATCTATTAGATTGGGCCGACGACCCCCATGGCCGTATACTCATGGGCCAGTCTGGACAGTTGCCGCATACAAGGAAGATTCCACAAGACTTGGCGATCAAGACAAGGATTCCTCCCCACCGGCGTACTCGGCTAGGACTCTTGTTATCCTAGGCCTCTGGTGCATTATATAAACCGAGGCCAGGCTAGTCGATAGAGATATACAACAATCATACCATCATAGGCTAGCTCTTAGGGTTTAGCCTCTACGATCTCGTGGTAGATCTACTCTTGTACTACCCATATCATCAATATTAAGCTAGCAGCAAGTAGGGTTTTACCACCATCGAGAGGGCCCAAACCTGGTTAAACATCTGTGTCCCTTGCTTCCTGTTACCATCATCCTTGATGCACAGATCGGGACCCCCTACCCGAGATCCGCCGGTTTTTACACCGACATTGGTGCTTTCATTGAGAGTTTCGCTGTGTGTTCGACAAAAGGTCGATGGCTCGCCTACAGATCAACTGCGACTTTGGCATCTTCGTCACCAGCTCGACTGGTCACCTTAGTTCGACCAAACACTACGCCCTACCTCTGATCGTCATGTTCGGATGAGGGCCTTCATCAACATCAGCTCCGATCTCTATCAAGATCGTGGAGGAATCATCCAGGGAGCCCGGGGGCTCAACGTCAACATTGCCCTCGGGCGACCGTGCTGTTTTTCTGGACAACGAACTTGTATCCGCCGCCACTGCCTCCTAAGTGTCGTTTTAACAATTGCTTCGGCGGAATTGTGCGGAATTGAGTCTACAACAACCCTGGAAAATTTCGTCGAGTTCCCATGGAGGAATCTCTGGCAATCCGCGATATACCGGAGCCATGTTAAATCTGGACGTGAATCTGGATGAGTTTAGGGCGTGGTGTCCAGCTTCTAGCTCGGACATCCTTTGGAAGATCCAACCGTTGATCGGCTGCGGAATTCCTATATCTACCACCCCTCAAAATTTCAGCTCGATCCAACCGTCCAAACTCCGGGAACCTTCCGATTAGTGCATCACGTTTTGGATCTGTTTTCTGCGTGAAAACGAATCCGACCCGAGTTCGTCTTTTTTATGAACGGGATTTCGGACATCTTTTTTGAAGGAAGTTTTTTATGGGCTATATATTGTGTTTTTTTAACACATCCCACTAACTTTAAAATATTTTGAACATGATCTTCAACATCATGCTGGTGTCAAACCAGTCCGGCAATATTGCTCCACGGCCGCCGACCTGCGCCAAAAACGTCGTCACTTTGTTGAGCCGAGCTCAACTTCTTCGGATCATCATCTCGGCAAGACGAACAAGATTTTGGCATCAGAAAGGATAAATCATCACCAACATCGCCGCCCCATAGATTACACGGAGCAGGCACACCGGCATCGCCGCACGGTCACTTCATCAAGCCGGCATTGACCACGTCACGACCTGCATCGGCAGGGCCGCACCGTTGCTCCTTCGAGCCGGTGTCCATCATGCCGACCTACTTCGACTCATCTGCTGACATTGAGGCTCTGACATCTCGGCTGGACCGGGGGCTTCGCCATCTCTTCATCAACCTATACACCAGAGACTTCGGCGTCACTGGCTGACCAGCTCCGTCACGTTAGCTGGACCGAGGGCTTTGCCTTGGCGAGCCAACCTTTGCCAGCATTGCCATGCCGTCGCTTTATCACCCGTCAGGCAACGGGTGTGCGGATCGAGTCGCAATTTTGGGAATCACCTTTCTTCGGTGTCGGTGTTCAAAAAGAGGGGTACACCTTTTAACTGTGCACGGGCAGTCTGAGCCGCGGGCACCGCCACACTAAGCAAGGCAAAGAGGGTGAGCCAATGTAAGGCCGAAGCTCGAAAGGAGCAGAACGACGCCAAGACCAAGACCACAAAGAGCAAAGGGGATGAAGCAGACTCCCCTGGCAAGATCCTTGCCGGGGGGCGGTTTTAGCAGACCCGGCAAGGCCATTGCCGGGACGGCTCGCCCCGCGCCCACGGAGCGGATCACCTTTGAGTCCTTGCCCCATGGGGACAAAGGATTAGGAGACATCCCGTGGTGACATGCAGATCTTTGTGAAGACATTCAAAGATCAGATACATACTATAGAAGATGGCGACCCTTGGCGGAATCTTGGCCAGGAGGACCTAAGGCCTGGCAAGAGCCTTGCCGGGGGATGACGGCGGCCAAGTGGCAAGACCCTTGCGGGGCCCGGCAAAAGACCCCTTGCGGGGCTGCTGCAAGGCCCTTGCCAGGACACCCGTAGGGCCACCATCGGCCAGCGCCAATCAAGCCTCCACCATGCAGCTGCCGACCCAACCATTTGGGCAGGCACTGCGTGGCGACAAGCGAACAACCGTGGCGACCCACCATGCACCACCTCAGTTGCTGCCTGCCTACATGGCACCACAGGCACCGCTGGCAGTAGCGTGTCAACACAAAAGGGAGCGGGCGACGGACAGAGACCGGGTTCTCCCGTCCCGATAAAGCAAGGACACCTAAGCAAGACGCATTTATGGCGCCTTGTCATGTAATGCGAGGGATAAAATCGTATGACTGTACCCATTCCACCTCGTGTGTGCCACTGTGGCAACCCCTTTCCCTATAAAAGGAGGCCCAAGGCGACCAGGTGGAGGATTCGGCTTTTTGGAGCTCCTCACGCCCCATAGCTAGCTCAAGAACGCAGATAAACAAACCACCAAAGCAGGATTAGGGTTTTACGCATCTCGCTGCCCGAACCTGGATAAAAGAACCCGTGTGCTATCTGTTTGATCTGTTCTTCCCACAACCCCGCGCCTCGCAGCCATAGTAGGGATTCTTATGATCCCATAGGTGTCGTCCCTACACCGACATCTTTGCGGCGCCAGGTAGGGGGGCGCAATTGTGAGAATCAGCTCTAGTAGTTAGTTCGACGCTTCTTGATCGTCATGGAGGACCGGTCGCAGAAAGGACCCGGGGCGCTGTTCGGGAACACCAACACCGTCCCAGCAGCCGAAGTTTGGGAGGCGGCGATGTTTGTGCGCCTGGTAGCGGGCCGCATGCCGCCAAATCCAAAGACGGAGTTAGGCCCTTCGCGGGTGGCGCGGGGCCTTCCAAGATCGCTGCCACCCCGCTCGCAGGCGACGCGAGGGCTTCCAAGACTCCCACGCTGGCACCGACGGCCCGCTCTTCTCAAGCGGCCAGCGCGACGCAGCGCGTTATCACGCCGAGGACCCCGGCGTCGCGCGAAAGAACCCCGGCGCCACCTCCGGGATTTAGAAGACCTGCCCGCTCGCCCGGCGCTGTGAAGATGGCATCGCATCGCGAGGTCGTGATAGAGTTCCTTCCGACATGGTCGGTCGAGCGCGTCGCGATCCGTGCGAGGTTTCGCTGCCACCAACGCCATAGAGCCACGGCTCGTGGCGCGATTGCTCCTCGATTTTCCTCCCACTGTGGGGAAACTCGACGAATGGAGAGCCACCATCCGAAGCCTTGTTGCGGTGGCCAACAATGACGAACCGAGTCCGGCGGAGCCCCCGGGTCTACGTTCCGACGGAGTCCCACACACCAGTGGCAGGAGAGCCGACGGCGCCGCAACCACGGTACAATCACCTCCTCCTCGCCTGGTCTCGCGGACGCCAGCCCGTCGCGATGTTACGGGCGACGAGATATTCGTAGCATCGTCCGACCCGCGGGCCCACTGTGACCAGCGCCAAGTTCTTCGGGATCGAGAACATGAAGACGCTCGAACTACTATCGGCGCCGCGCCGAGCACGCCACCAATCGACACGGCGGCGGGGCCTGCTGTGAGCCACCCGGCACCGGGGAGCCACAGGCCTACCTTACGAGGTAGGCTGTCCGGCTTTACCATTAAGCTGCGGCAGGTCCAGTGGCCCACTCACCACACCTTCAAACCCGGCGTGGGCGAAAGTGCAGGTGGCAAGACCCACCCATCCGAGTTCCTCGGCGTCTACACCATCGCGATGCAGGCTGCGGAGCCCGCGATGATAAGGTGCTGCGAACTACTTTCCGTTGGCTCTCAAACCAACGCCATGTCGTGGTTGATGCACTTGCCGTGAGACTCTATTTCCTCCTGGTCGGTTGTGCCATGAGTTCGTGGCGCCTTTACCGAGGCCACCAAGCCCATGGCTAAGCAAGCGACACTGCGTCATTCCTCGAAGGAGGCGAGAGTCTCCGCAAGTATATTCGGAGGTTCAGCCGGTGCAGTACAATATCACTGATGTTCACCCTGCCGCCATCATCGGCGCGTTTCATCAGAACATGCGTAACCACAAGATGCGTGAAGAGCTGGCAATGAACAAGGTGAGAGATGTAGTAGAACTCTATGTTCTTGCAGACAAATGTGCCCCGAGCTGAAGAGGGAAGGAAGTACCCCGACGAAGATGCCGGCGTGGAAACCGACTCTTCAGATGAGGATATTGCCGCCCCGGCGAAGAAAGGCCGGCGCTGTAACAGGAAGCACAAGGGAAAAACCGTGCTTGCCGTTGAGGGATCTGATGACACCGGCTCCACCAAGAAAACCAAGGCATACGACCCCGGCAAGGAGGTTGCGAGTCGTCGCCACCGGCCTTAGGCGGCCTGCCGAAGCCAGAAACTCCGACAAGCGATCTTTGCAAGATCCATCGCACCAAAGGCCATGCTCTCCGGGACTGCCGACAGTTGAGCTCTCGCTGAGAAGCGAGAGGCTGAATATGAGGCGCGGACAAGGAGAAGGGCCCGACGGTAATGAGAGATCCGGCAAGAAGCGTGGCGGCGGACGGGCCGTCACGGCATGGATAAGCGACGAGGAGAGGCCGCCCGGGGCGTGATGTAAAGCAGTAAGTCGGCGATCACGAAGAGGGCGACTAATCCGGCGACCAAGAGTTTCAGAAAGCTACAGAGGCCATGTGCGTCGACGGAGGCGCCTTGCTGCATACTTCTCACCGCCGGCTTAAACAGTGGGCGCGAGAGGTTATAGCGGCAGAACCGTCGTTTGATGCCCAAAGGCCGCTGAAGTGGTCCAGCACACCTATCATCTTCGACACCGAGGATCACCCTGATCGCACCATTGCGGTTGGGTGCTTGCGGTTGTTGGTTTCACCAACAATACGCAACCTCAGGGTGACGAAGATGCTAGTCAATGGCGGGACCTGTCTGAACTTGATCTCGCTTGCCGTGATCGAGAAACTGCAGATTCCTGATGGAGACCTCGAAGAGACGGGCACGTTTCAGGGGGTCAACTCGGGAAGAACCCAACAAGGGGAAAGGTCACGCTGCCCGTGACCTTTGGGCGACGAACTTCAGGGCGGAGAGGATCGTGTTCGATGTTGCCAAGATCCGCTTGCCCTACAATGGGATCCTTGGGCATGGCGCTGGCCAAGTTCATGGCGCGCCACACTACGCCTAGAACACCACGAAGATGCCAGGCGTGTGGCGATCATCACCATTCCCTCCGACAAGAAAGATCGCTGATTTGCCGACCAACTATACCAGAAGCACTTGCAGCAGCCGCCGCCGCTAGGGCACTTGCTCCTGCCGCTGGGACCCCGGGAGGGAAGAAGAAGAAGAAGACCGGTGTGACCTCGGACACCCACTCCGGCAAGCGCACCTCTTCGGAGTGTAGCGCTACTGTCGAGGACGTGCCAGAGAGCTCCGCCGGCGGAAACAAGAAGCCCAGGGCCATACCACCGGGAACCAAGAAGGTTTCTGTCAATGAGGATGGCAGGGGAGGAGCTTTTACCATAAGCTCCACCCTTGACGACAAATAGCAAGATGCGCTCGTCGCCTTCCAGCTGGCGAATGTCGATGTGTTTGCGTGGCAAGCTTCCGATATCCCTGGTGTTCCCAGGGAGGTGATTGAGCACCACCTTGGTGTCTGCCCTCATGCGCGGCTCGTCAAGCAGAAGGTCAGAAAGCAATCTTTGGAACGACAAGAGTTCATCACAGAAGAGATCCGGAAACTGGAAGCAGCGGGTTTGGTAAGAGGAGTGCTCCATCCAACGTGGTTGGCCAATCCAGTCGTGGTGCGCAAGGCAAATGGGAAGTGGAGGCTGTGTATTGATTACATAGATATCAATAAGGCTTGCCCTAAAGATCCCTTCCCGCTGCCGCGCATCGATCAAATTGTTGACTCCACGGCTGGGTGTGATCTGTTGTCATTCCCCGATGCATACTCCGGCTACCACCAAATCTTCATGACAAGAGAAGACGAAGAGAAGACAACATTCATCACCCCATGTGGTACGTATTGTTTCATGCGGGTGCCTTTCGGGTTGAAGAGTGCTGGTTCGACGTTTGCAAGGGTGGTCCAGATTGGTTTTGAACCCCCAGCTCCATAGAAATATGGAGGCTTATATGGATGACATAGTGGTCAAAACCAAGGACAAGGCAACCCTCATACCGGATTTGCAAGAAACATTTGCAAACCTGCGCAAGATATATCTCAAGCTGAACCCTGAGAAGTGCATCTTTGGCGTCCCATCCGGCAAGCTCCTCGGGTTCTTTGTGTAACAGCGTGGGATAGAGGCCAATCCGGACAAAATCAAAGCTATAGAGCAGATTGAAGCACCCAAGCGGATCAAGGATGTGCATCAGCTTGCTAGTTGCGTCGCCGCCATGGGCAGGTTCATTTCAAATTCGCGAAGTGCCTCCCTTTTTCAAGATCCTGAAAAAGGCGGGCCCGATGGAGTGGACGCCGGAAGCCGGAGCGGCTTTACAAGGGTTGAAGAAGTACCTCTCCTCCGCGCCAATACTAGTTACGCCTAGGCCACAGGAGCCGTTGTTGCTATACTGGCGCAACGGACTGTGGTCGTCGCCGCACCGGTGGTGCGTAGAGAGGTTGACGACGAGGAAATGGCAGCGGCAGAGCCCGACACCACCAATGCGAGACGACACACAGCTTGAAGTGCCGCCAAGAAGAAAATGATGCAGCACCCGGTCTACTTTGTTACTTCCCTCCTGCAGGGGGCTAGATCTAGGTACTCCGGTCTGCAGAAACTGCTCTTCAGCCTCCTTATGGCCTCGAGGAAGCTGCGTCACTACTTCCAGGCACACGAGATCACTGTCGTCACTCGCTTCCCTCTGCAACGGATATTGCACAATCCGGATGCAATGGGAAGAATTGTGGAATGGGCACTGGAGCTGTCCAGCTTTGGCCTCAAGTTTGAAAGTACCTCGACGATTCAGAGCCGAGTCTTAGCAGAGTTCATTGCAGAATGGACCGCAACACCTGACGAAGAAATTCAAGAGAGTGCTCTCCCCGGCAAAGAGGCAAGTTGTGATTGGATCATGTACTTTGATGGAGCTTTCTCCTTACCGGGCGCCGGGGCTGGCGTACTGCTTGTCGCGCCCACCGGAGAGCTCCTCAAGTACGTGATCCAGATGCACTTCCCCAGGGTGGTGTCAACAAAAAATACGGCAGAGTACGAGGGGCTGCTTGCCAGTCTTAGGGATCGCGGCGGACCTCGGAATCAAGAAACTCATCGTCAGGGGGGACTCGCAGCTTGTCGTCAAGCAAGTCAACAAGGATTACCAGATCCCGTTGATGAAGTCCTACGTCGATGAAGTGAGAAAGCTGGAAGAGCGTTTCGATGGTATACAGGCTAAGCACGTTCCCCGAGCGGAGAACGATGTCGCCGATTACCTGTCAAAACGCGCTGCCCTCAAGCTACCTGTGGAACCAGGTACCTTTGTGCTTTAGCTAACTCAACCATTCGTTGATCCATCAACAGAGCAGAATAAGAGGAGGAAATCAGGGCCCGGCAAGTACTTTCCCGCCGAGCTCCCCGGGGCCGCCGGCAAGGATGTTGCAGGAATCTTGAAACCCGCCAGGACGGCCGCACCGCGGAGCATCAAGCTTTTGCCGTCGAGACAGCCGCTCCTGTAGCGGAGGAAATGCCTTTAGTCCTCGCCGTCGAGCCCCAGGCTCTGGCGTGGGCACAGCATACCATCCGATTCCTCCAAACAGGGGAACTTCCTGAGGAGCAGGAAGAGGCGGAAAAAGTAGCCCGTCGCTCTACCATGTACCAGTTAAATCGATGACGGTCTTTGTAAAGAAGGTCGAGCAGTGTGAAATTGAAGTGTATCCCTCGAGAGGAAGGACTGGAGGTGTTGGCAGAGATAAATGGAGGCATATGTGGATCCCACATTGGGTCAAGGGCCCTTTCCGGCAAGGCATTCCGGCAAGGCTTCTTCTGGCCCACCGCCCTCCAGGATGCGACGACACTAGTCACCAGGTGTGAATCGTGTCAGTTCCATTCAAAGAAGCTTCATCAGCCAGCTCAAGCCCTTCAAACCATTCCTCACTCCTGGCCCTTCTCGGTCTGGGGGCTCGACATACTGGGCCCTTTCCCCCGCGCTGTCGGGGGCTTTGAGTACTTGTACGTGGCAATCGACAAGTTCACAAAGTGGCCGGAAGTGGAGGCAGTGAGGAAGGTCACAGCTCAGTCGGCTGCAAGTTCTTCAAGGGACTGGTGTGCCGTTTTGGCGTGCCCAACAGGGTTATCGCCGACAACGGCACACAGTTCACAAGCCACACCTTCATGCAATATACCCAAGACCTCGGCAGCAAAGTCTGTTTAAGCCGGTTGCTCACCATGGAGCAATGGTCGAGCCGAGAGGAAAAATGCTGAAGCATCGCGAGGCTTAAGGACCAAGACCTTTGATAGGCTTCACAAGAGTGGAAGGCGCTGGATTGATGAGTTGCGGCGGTTCTTTGGTCGATCAGACGATGCCAAATCGAGCCACCGCCGGACACCTTTTGCTCCTCGATATACGGGGCGAAGCAGTTCTCCCCATCGAACTCATATACGGGTCACCTCGAGTGCTCGCTTATGACGAAGCCGAGCAAGAGCAATCATGCAAGATGACGCAGTGCTCCTTGAGGAAGATCGTCTTCGGGCGGCTGTGAGAGGAGCACGCTACCAGCAAGCCTTGCGCCGCTACCATAGCCACAAGGTTCATGCCCGAAGCCTTGAGGAAGGCGACCTTGTCCTACGACGCGTTCAATCGGCCAAGAATTCCAACAAGTTGACGCCAAAGTGGGAAGGCCCTTACCGGGTAACACGAGTCACCAGGCCCGGTGCAGTCCGCCTACAGACCAAAGATGCCGTTCCAGTGAGTAACTCAAGGAACATTGAGCATCTTCGCAAGTTTTACCCGTGAGGCGCGGCTTGCCGGGCCCCCCGGCAAGCTACCTTTTGTACAAGCATTGCCGATGATGCATGTAACCCTTTGTACAAAGCCAAGCGCAGACCCTGAGCATAAATAAATGAAGCGCTGGCAGCCTAAGTTATAGCATGCATGCTAGGTCAAGTCTCGTCCTTGGTTAGGGTTGATAGTGCATGGTGGCGACTAACCCCTAGCTTAGAGGTCGAGTGTGCGTCTCTTTGCCGTTCTTTTGTCTCCTTTGGTTCGAAGGACTCACAAATATCCTTGCCGGATCACTAGAGGACGAAAGAAGAACGGATCGGCATCTAAACCCCGGCAAGCCAGTATTGCCGGGGGCTGCAAGTACGAAGATTCACCCACGGCAATCCAGAGTTGCCGGGGGCTGTAGCTTCAGATAAGTTCTTCATTCCTTATCATGCATTCCCTTATGGACTGAGGTATGTGAAACTTCATTGTTTCCCAAGCTACCGTGCTCCCCTAAAAAATCTAGGCTCTAGGGCTCGTTCCTGGGGCCAGGTTTGGTCGTAGTCGCGGCAGCAAAGGGTGAAACGAGGAGCCTGAACCCGCCTCATCCCTGCCTCCACCAAAAGCGTCAGGAAGGTCGAGTGAAGTGGGAAGACGGCAGGGCCTGTTGCCGGGCAAGGAAATGTTTATCTTAGAGATATCAAGGATTTATTCCTTGTCGTGGGTTCTACACGCAAACAAACGACCCGGCAAGCATCCCTTTTCATTCAAAACATTCCTCTCAGGTACAGTCCATAGAGAATGAAAAACATGAATGATGGGATTACAAGTTTTTAAGTTCAGCCTAGGCCCGAAGGCTTACAAACTAAAAAGAGATCAGGTGCCCGTAACCCCTCTTTTGTCCCTCTTCTCAGGAGGTAGGTCAACGAGGCGAAAAGGGCAAAAGGTACGCCTAGGCGAGCTACGGGTGGCAGGAGGCACCAAGAGAACATCTCGTGGCCGTCCAAGGCTGGATGGTGATGGCGGTGCGGAGCGAGCTCAAGATGAGGCGGTAGGACGTCAGACGCTGCGTCGAAGCGTCGATGCCAGCGACTCGATTTGACGGCCTTGCCACCCGCCCTCTTCCTCTTCCGCAGCCTCCCAACGCCAGCCGCCCAAAACCACGAGAAGTTCAGGAAGCCGGCGACACGGATGATGGGATCGCCGGTGCCGCACGGAGCGACGCCCAACACCTAGTCGGACCCGTCATCCTGCCGCCTGCTACCCTCGTCATCGCTGCCGCTTTCCTCCTCGCCACTCCCGCTCGAGGAGGAGCCTTCGCTATCAGAAGAGCTCTCCACGCAGCACCTTGCTCGAGTCCCGAAGCACCCGAAGACCTTGACGGAGAGAAGGCTGCACTCCATCAACTTAAAATGGAGAGTGAGACCCGCCGTCAAGCGGTGGATATGGGCGAACGTCTTCCACCCTCGACCAAGATACATCACTTGAGGGGCTGAAAAGTCGACGCGAACTCGCGTACCGCTGATCCATCTCGCTCATGTACAGCCGAAGTGACTCCGGCGGATCCCGCTCCATCCCGCTCTCGAAGGGAGTCGGAAGACAAAGGCGACGGCGAGGCGGCCGGCGCAGCCTGACGAAGAACTCGCAAGGGTCATCCCCAACATGGCCCTCCATGGGGGGAGGAACCGATGGCGGAGGCGGGACCAGCGCGCCACCCCGTTCTCCTCTTCCCTGAGCACCTCGACCTCGTCCACGGCCTCGCCCCCTCCCCCTTCCCCTCGCGACTGGCTCTGCCACCGCAAGTGAAGGAGAAGGAAGGACACGTTGTCGAGCGGCGACCCTTGCTGCCACCGTTGAAGAGCCAGGATTCCCTCTCTCCATGGCAGATGGAGGGAGGGGGAGCGGAAGCTGAAGGAAAGAGAAGATGGAAGAGTGCGGGACGCCGTCTCCCCCGCTCCTTATAAAAGAACGGGGTGGGGGAACGACCGCCCCGCTCGACCAATCAAGACGCTGAAGGCGCAGGGAACTGGGATCGACCCGCTGCCCCGGCCCGCGACGGCCCGGTTTCCCGCCTCCACCATTCGCCACCCCGAGCGCATGAGAGCCACATGGCAGGCATGCGGGACCGAGGCGACGGGTGAGGCGACCTCTCCCCACCCCGTGATCGTGGGGAGTGGACGCCTTGAAGACCACACCCCGGCCCCGTTCAATAAATGGGTCGCGCCTCCACGCCTCCCTCCGTTTATGGAGAAAACGCGAACCGCCCCCATTTACCATGACATGACGCATGCGTGCAGAGCTCAGCCCCACGCATGCCGCCCATGTCACGCACGCCTCCCCACGCCAAGCCACGCGCGGGAGGCATGAGAAGCGCAGCGCGCGAAAAGACTTACTGCGGTAAAAACCACCCTGCCTGCCCGCGCACCGTTTTTGGGCCTAGCACAACGACGCCATTGTGCTTACGTGTGGCCCAGGCGCGGGGGCTCCTGTTGGTGTACAAAAATAGGGGTACACCTTTTAACTATGCACGGGCAGTCTGAGCCGCGGGCGCCTCCACACTAAGCAAGGCAAGGAGGGTGAGCCAAGGTAAGGCCGAAGCTCGAAAGGAGCAGAACAACGCCAAGACCAAGACCACAAAGAGCAAAGGGACGAAGCAGACTCCCCCGGCAAGATCCTTGCTGGGGGGCATTTTTAGCAAACCCGGCAAGGCCCTTGCCGGGATGGCTCGCCCCGCACCCACGGAGCGGATCACCTTTGAGTCCACTACCCCCCATGGGGGCAAAGGATTCGGGAGACATCCCCGTGGTGGCATGCAGATCTTTGTGAAGACATTCAAAGATCAGATACATACTATAGAAGATGACGACCCTTGGCGGGATCCGGGCCAAGGAGGACTACAAGGCCCCCAGCAAGAGCCTTGCCGGGGATGACAGCAGGCGCCGCGGCAAGACCCTTGCCGGGGCCCCGGCAAGACCCTTGCCGGGGCTGCTGCAAGGCCCTTGCCAAGGACACTCGTAGGGCCACCATCCGGCCCGCGCCAATCAAGCCTCCACCATGCAGCTGCCGACCCAACCAGTTGGGCAGGCACCTGCGTGGCGGCAAGCGAACCTTCGTGGAGACCCACCACTGCGCCACCTCAGCCGCCTGCCTGACTACATGGCACCACAGGCACCGCTGGCTAGGGCGCGTGTCAACATGAAAGGTAGCAACGACGGACGAGACTGGGCTCTCCCCCATCCCCGATAAAGTAAGGACACCTAAGCAAGACGCTTTTATGGCGCCTTGTCATGTAATGCAAGGGATAAACTCGTATGACTGTACCCATTCCACCTCCTATGTGCCACTGTGGCAACCCCTTTCCCTATAAAAGGAGGCCCAAGGCGACCAGGAGGAGGATTCGGCTTTTTCGAGCTCCTCACGCCCCATAACTAGCTCAAGAACGCAGATAAACTAACCACCAAAGCAGGAGTAGGGTTTTACGCATCTCGCGGCCCGAACCTGGATAAAAGAACCCGTGTGCTATCTATTTGATCTCCTCTTCTCACGATCCCGCGCCCCGCAACCGTAGTAGGGATTCTTGTGATCCCATAGGTGTCGTCCCTGCACCAACATTCGGATTGCTACAATAAATAAACCAGGTGCTATTAATCCTAGTATTTTTTGCTTCTTTGGGTTCATTTTTCCCAAGGAACTATTACTCTGGTTTGTCCATCATATGTACGCAGGTCTATCAAAAGGTGGCCGCATTAACGACGATCACATGGTGGTTCGGTCAGTTTCCGTACATAGTCCGGCGAACGCTGCATCCGGAACTTGGACCGACCTGTGAATTCAGGCTCTGCCACGCCTTTACCGCATCACGCTGATGCCCTGCATCGACATTGACTTCGGCGCCAAGCCATATTTCTTTTATTACTCACTTTGCATAAATTATTTATTATGCAACATTTTTTTATTATTATTACTATTATCCCCTGTCTGCACTATTTTTTGTGCACAGGAAAATGATCCAGCCGGACTATATCCTTTGGCGTCACCTCGGCTGGACGGGGGGCTTCGTCAACACTTCATTACCCCACGCTGGGGACTTCGGCATCACTCTGCCGGCCTGCATTGACCGTGCTATGTCACCACTTAAGAGTGCCGACATCTTTGCTCCACCACCTCGGGACCGGCTTGGGGGATGGAACCTTGTCCCACATCAAGCTCGGACCGCGTCATCAATACCAAACACATTAACCAGCTAAGTTGCCTTCATGCTCAAAGTTTTAAATTTTTAATTTATGTTCGGTTCGACCAAGCATTATACTTTTTTTGGAAAAAAGTAGCTTGTAAAATTGTTTTATCTAAACTTTGTTTGTGACACACATATTCAAATACCCCGTTTATTTGGGAGCTCCCTTGATGGAGCTTTTCCTTTTGCATATGATTATACTTGTACGGCTTCGTTCCTTGTTCGTGTATTACGCCACAATATGCACCATGTTGACTTAAGTGATTTGCAAGCTGGGTTGTCTGGCTCCTGTGCTTACCCCTACGTTCCCGATTGTTCGGCTAGGGAGTAAAGGGAGCACCTCTGCGATTGTCACGACCGGGTCATCCGAGCTCTGACCTCAGACGGGGTGAAGCCGAAAGCTTGCACTCTTATTGTTTTCAATCATGGTCGGCACACAACGGAACTCATGAGTACAAAAAATCTATTGTACAAGTCTCATATTAACAATGAGCACCGAAGAAAGGTATCGGCGGGGGTACTATTTTCTTCGAAGATGCTTCTTACACTTTATCAGTAATATAGCATAAGTTCCCTAGCGCTTTATCGATTCATGACCTTATGACCTGATTGCCTAGTTATCGGAAACACGTCGATATTCTCCACAGGTGGAGTACATAACACTTTTTGGTCCTTGACCGAAGAGGGAGAAGCCGACGGTCGGTTAAGACGCGTTTAAAGTTCGGGTGAACATAGATACGATATAAGTACTTCGGTACATACAATGATGCTTTTACCCAAGTCACTCGGGGGATCTTAAAATTATGTGAGCTGTTTTATAATAAGTGTTCTTCTTCTTAGTCGTTGCAAAGTCTTTTTTCTATCACTCCTTTTTTCGACGCGAAAAGCGGTCAATAGCAGGCGCCTAATTTCTCTCTCAAAGCCGCTAAAGTTTGCTAAACTGGCCTAACGAGAAGTACTCTGCCTTCGGGATCGGAGGTTGCAGCCATACTCTGACCCGCTTGAAGTCTCGAGATAGGATATGTCATGTTAAAGCATGACAGAAACACCTTTTTTTAAGACCAATTTTCGATTTGGCACCGAACACTTGATCTAGTTTGGACATTAAACTTTTGAATAAGTTTTTTGGCTTTTCGAGCCTATGGCACTTTTAAACTATTTGTGCTTTTCCAGCATTAGTCTCGCTGTGCAACACCGGACACCTTTAGGGATTCGGCAAAAACATTCTCGGATATTGCTATATATGCATCGGTTTCGAATTGTGTCTTCGGTCAATAGTTGGGTTGTCTGGCTCCTGTGCTTGCCTCCTACGTTCCGCTTTGTTCGGCTAGGTGTGCCAAGGGAGAACCACGGCGATTCCGCCTCCAGCTCGCATGGTCAAGCACCTTAGTGGAGAAAGCCGAAAACTGACTGTCACAATAGGCGTAAACTAGTCAGCGATCTGATGACTATGTTAAATGACGGTCGTTCATAACATTGGCGAAGTGTTTACGGCTTGACCTCGGCTGTCGCCGAACACTAGCCGGGGGCTCATAGCTAGCTTCCCCAGTATAAAGCTCCTATGACTAAGCGAAAGTTTTAAAGCCCACATATCTGATTGCCTCATTTTTGCTAACACAACCGCCTTCGGGAACCGAGACGTCGGCTAAGGGTTTTTTTGTTAGTACCGAAACACCCTGCATAATATCTACCAAGGGGTAGAAGCCGATGATGGGCCACTTTCAACTGATAAACGGTCACAATGGAGTCAAAATAATGATGTAAAGTACTTGGATACATAGAACCATTACACATAATCTGTGATTTTACTCTGGATATCGATCCTTAATTCGGCCACCCGTGCCCACATTAAGGCTCGGGGACTACTGGGCTTTCTGCTCATTATTTATAAATATTAAAGGGGCACATCGATCCCCTGATTTGGTGTTGCCACCCGACCAGTGTCTCGGGGGCTACTGCATTGTCTATTCAATGCAGAAAATTCAAAGTGCTCAGTGTTCGGCTTGACCGAACTAAGCGCAAACGCGTCTTCGGACAACAATGGGTACCATTTGGACCTATACGGCGTCAAGCTAATATATTACGGCGACTTCTCGAGACCCTCTATCAAGGGCATCCTCGCCGATCACTATTTTCCCTAAAATATTACACCGCGTTTCTATTCCTACGTATGCTGCCAAGCTAGGAGTTGATCCTCACGCTGATTTCACGCATCGACCTGAGTATCAGGGGCTACTAGGATCAGCCGTTTCATGTTTTCCTTCAGGTGCATCTCGGATATTAGGCCAACACGCACCTTGAGGGATACTGGCTATACATCTTGTCAGACATTAAATTCCATAGTTCAGAATTAAATTCATAAAAATCAGTCCCATGGCCAAGGTGGTCACCACCTCGGAAGCAGTCTGGCATAAAGCTCGGGCGCTAGTGGCTGGCTCCATAGAGGGCATTTCCGGTATTAAGCTTAGCTAAACTCTTTCAACTTTTTGAACCAAGGTGATCTATGTCACCTCGGATATAGTCCGGCGTTGGAGCGCGGATACAGTCCGGCATTGGAGCTTGGACACAGTCCGGCGTTGGTGCTCGGCTGCAAAAGATACCTCGGACACAGTCCGGCGCTGGAGCTCGGACGCAAGAGGACACTGCCTCCCAGGAACAACTTCAAACCCGAGGCGTGGCATAAAAATAACAAGGCATTGATAAAGGCTAGAAACTTAAAAGGGCTCCTCGGATACCCAATGTGTAAACTCTTCGGATGCACTTCGGCGATCCTCAAGATCAAAGATGAGAAGATTTGTTGAACCAGTTTTCAAGACCGACGACCGAAGATGAAGAACAGTTCGGAAGAATTGAGGAGCGTCCCTAACTTGAAGACCGGTTCAGGGGGCTACTGACGGTGTCCTGGACTAGGGGGTACTCACCATGTCATCTCACGATCTATTAGATTGGGCCGAGGACCCCCATGGCCGTATACTCATGGGCCAGTCCGGCAGTTGCCGCATACAAGGAAGATTCCACAAGACTTGGCAATCAAGACAAGGATTCCTCCCCACCGGCGTATTCGGCTAGGACTCTTGTTATCCTAGGCCTCTGGTGCATTATATAAACCGAGGCCAGGCTAGTCGATAGAGATATACAACAATCATACCATCATAGTCTAGCTCTTAGGGTTTAGCCTCTACGATCTCTTGGTAGATCTACTCTTGTACTACCCATATCATCAATATTAATCAAGCAGGAAGTAGGGTTTTACCTCCATCGAGAGGGCCCGAACCTGGGTAAACATCCGTGTCCCTTGCTTCCTGTTACCATCAGCCTTGACGCACAGATCGGGACCCCCTACCCGATATCCGCCGGTTTTGACACCGACACCTTCCACGCCAAGGAGAGTCCATCCGGACACGGGAGCAGTCTTCGTTCTCCATGTCTTCACAGCCCATCAGTCCAACCCATGGCTAACAGGCCGGACGCCCGAGGACCCCTTAGTCCAGGACTCCCTCAGTAGCCCCCGAACCAGGCTTCAGTGACGAGGTGTTCGGCACGCATATTGTCTTCGGCATTGCAAGGGGGGTCCTCCTCTGACGACTTCCAATTAATGTATTCGGCTTATAATTCAATGCTACACCCCTCGGCTTCTGTGCATCTATGTCTTCAGCTTCGACGCGTCGGGCGAATGCGGATGGTCAGGGTATTTTTTGCAAATAACCCCCCAGCCATGTAAGGAAGAGCGTCTATTTAAAGGGATTGGATCTCAGACCGATTCGGCATCACGCGGAGAAAATCCATAGAGATTGCTAGGAAAGGCCATTCCAACATGGCTAGCATCCCCCGCTCCTCCTCCCGTTCCGGCCAAGGGAAAGGCGAGTGGGAGAGGTGTTCTGTATCTCATGGCCAGCTGGAGAAGCTGCAAACGCAGGGGTTTCTCCATCCTGCAAATCTGGTCCCTGTTCGGGCAGGGTTGGCTTCCTTTAGCGGCAATACCCAGGTGGAGGATTTTCCTAATCCATCCGTGGGGGAACAAGTGTGCTTTGTCCCCTATTTGCTGAGGGGCGTGGGATTCCCATTCACCCATTCCACCGAGGGCTTCTGGAGTATTATGGCCTCCAGCAGCACAATTTTACCCCAGCCTCCATCCTGCACATTGCAGGTTATGTCGCTTTATGCAAACTATTCCTGGGTTGTGAGGCCCATTTTGAACTATGGAGAAAGTTGCTTTGCCTTGTCCCGTGCAACCACGAGGGATCGATATTCGAAGTGGGTGGGGCCGAAGTATGGCATATTGCTGAGAACGGATACCTATCTGGCACACAGGAGAAAGCTTCCGAAGAGTGGACCTACGAGTGATTCTACATAGATGATGTCGTACTTCCAGATCCAGTCCGGAGAGGTCTCCCTGAGTTTGCGAGTGTTCTTCTGAAGAAGCGCCACAGCTGGCGCCCTCGAAGCCCCGAGAAGGAAGATAGTGCGGAAGTTCGCCAACTCCTGAGCAAGATCAAGACGCTTGCCCAGTCCGGGTATGTGATAGTCGAAGTGATGGCGACCTCCATAGTACGGGGAGTTCAGCCACACCAATATAGAAGACTTCCCATGTGGAATTACAATGGGGAAGATGACGCCTCCCACTGCGGCAGGAAAGGTCTAGACACCCCTGCCGCACTAGCCAAAATATTTGATGAACTGTTCAAGGGTGAGGAAGAGGATTTCCTGCGCATCACGCACTGAGAAGGAAATTCCATGTACAGTCCTCCTAGCTAGGTGAGCTCCCAACCTTTTGCTCCACTAATTCCTCTCCCTGATCTTCATTTACCCGTCCATTTATAACAGCACTGGCGAAAGACTTCCGAGGGGCTTTACAGCCCCGCCCCGCCGCCCAAGGGCCACAATCGGGACCTTGACCCCGGATTCGAAGAGGATCCGGATATATTTGTGGTGCTGGAGAATGGCGTGTTTTACCAGGCGAGCGACAACGACATCGAAGTGTCCATCATCGCTGATTACCCTCGTCTTCTCCCCGCTTCACACGTAAGCATTCAGGAGACATCTTCCCCAGAAGAATTCCCTCATTCCGCCTCACATACCGCACTGTCTCGTGCTTCGAAGGGGAGGCGTTCGACATACCGTGCTACTCCAGGAGCGACTCCAAAGAGAGCGGCTCCCGCACCGGGCAAGCCTTCAAAGAGGAAGGCAGGCGAAGACCCGGTCGGGCCCTCGTTAAAGAGGTATGGGTTTGAAAATATGTTTTTTAATAGTCGCATCCAACTGTGACTTTCATGTTCATCCCGTATCAGGAAAAGAGTCCACCGGACTGTGTCCGGGGGTCCGGGAAGTAATACTCCCAGCAGCCAGGATCCAGCCCCAGCCGAGGGGGTGGGGGCCGATATGGGAGTGACGTCGGACTGTCCTTCGGCCGAGGGCTCGGAAAATATGTCCGTCACCAACACGGAAGTGGAGAGCGCCATGAATCATCGGTGATGGAGGGCCATTTTGCGAGACCCCTGCTGTTCGAAAGAGGCGTTTGATGCCTTCAGCTCGGCTGACGCATACATCCGAGCTGCTCGAGATGGGCTTAGCAGAGCCATAAAGCAGCATTTAATAAATGTGCGGGTAAGATTTATTTTGTCCGAAAAGGATAAGCACGTGCTAGTAGCCCCCGAGACTGAAAGCAGTTGGCACAAGTGATTTAAGGATCGATCTATAACCAGGTTCTGACGGAGAGGCACAAAATGCTAGCTTAAGAGCTGGAGCAGTGTTGGACACAGCTAAATGCTTCTACCGCCGAACTGAAAGAGTCCAAGAAGGCATCTTCTGGTAAGGTTCCCCACTATCGAGGAATAGCAATTATATAGTAGCTATGCTAATACTGTTGCTTATCTCATAATAGGATCATCAGGTCGACTGCAAGAGTAGTTGAAAACCGCTCAAGCGGGAGAGAAAGAGGCGAAAAGACTACATGCCGCAGGCAAGCATATCCTGGTTCGAGTGAAAGAGGAGAAAAACAAACTCCAAGATTCAAATACCAAACTAGGCGAAGAACTGAAAGATGTACGAGCCCAGCTAGCCGACTCCGTGAAGGAGAACAAAAGGCTGTGAGGCGGCATATTCAGTACGTGGCCAAACTGACCTTATAACGGTTTGGAGGTAAAAGTAGCTGATATAGTTGTGATTGCAGGTATGTTGACGGGCCGTCCCGAAGAGGAGGTGTCTGGATCATCAAGTGATCTCCTGCAAGGGCTGTCGCAGTTGCACGAGCAAGCTCGGCAGGCAATGCGGAGTGTAGCCAAGGCCTTATGGCCATCCAACTCCCCTCCAGGGAGTATGGGGAAGCTTGTAGAGATGTTCAGGGGAGCACGGCGTCGTATCCTACTATGGAAGATATCGGCTTGCCGAGAGGGTGCCTGAGAGGCCTGGGCCATGGTAAAAACACGATATACCAAGATGCATCCGAATCACATCGCCCGGGTCGGACCGCTAGGGTCAAATGGGGAAAAAATCCCGTTAGTTTAGTATATAACCAAGTAGAAGTAGCCGCCAAGTATTCCCAGCAGGATTGTAAGTCAGATAGCCTGCTGGACGGCATAGAGGAGGAAGTTTTTGAGTCTAAGTGACTATGTAATTTCCTTTGCATATGTACCTCTAGCTGAAAAATGATTGTCATGGTGGACCTTTTCGCTTCAACCTCTTAACCAGAAGGTGCGGAGTGTTTCCCAATACCAGAACGTCCGAGTAGACCGGGTATGCATGGAAACCAGGCATTGGGGTCATAGTTGCTTGAACAGACAATTATCCGGCTAGTTATGTTATATTACATTAAGAGTGTAAGAAACATCTTCCAGAGAGAATAGTTCCGTTAAGCGTTCCTTTCCCTGGGTGTGCATGCATCGATGTGCATGTCCGAACAGTGATGAAGAAATCACAATTTGTACAACTTTTGGGGGTTCCCGATGGGACGAATGCAAAAACATATTTAGTTCACCGACCAAATATTCCCTTAAGAATGCTAGCTTTCGGCTTCACCCAGTCTGAGGTACACATCCGGATGACCCGTCAGTAACAATCGCAGAGGTGCTCCCTTTATGCCCTAGCCTAACTAACGGGAACGTAGGGCATAAGCACAGGAGCCAGGCAACCCAGCTTGGCCAAAACTTAAGTCATATTGATGCATATAATGGCGAAGAAAAGGTACATATGGGAGAAAACACATAAGTGAGGAGCTTGATGCTCGGAAAATAACAATAGCAAGCTTCTGTCCAAGAAGCCTCCAGGTATAATAGACGTACATACTTCAAGACGTATGCATCGGGAGTGTACGGTCTAACCGCACAAAAGCTTTTAAAGCTAAAAATAAAAACGAAAAGAGAGAGAAAAAATAATGGAAACAATAGGGGGAAGTAGACGAACAAAGATTTCCGCGCTAGGCATAGAATCTTCGGAGTCTGGCCGCATTCCAGGGGTTCGGCTCTAATCGATTGTCTGACGCATCACGCAGGCGGTACGACCCTCCGGTGAGAACTTCGTAGATGATGAAGGGACCCTCCCACTTGGGCTTGAGTTTGTCCTTTTTCTTCTCTGGCAGGCGCAGAACGAGTTTGCCGACGTTGTAAGTTTTGGCCTGCACCTCTTTGCTTTGATACCTGCGAGCCTGCTGTTGATAAAATGCAGAACAGGATTTTCCGACGTCGCGCTCCTCCTCCAGGGCATCTAAGTTGTCCTGCCGATCGAGCTTAGCCTCTCTCTCTCTCTCTTCGTGCATGCGCACTCGAGGTGAGTCTTGAATAATGTCGCAGGGTAGTACTGCCTCTACACTTTACACCATGAAGAAAGGTGTGAATCCGGTAGTGCGATTGGGTGTGGTCCATAGCCCCCAGAGTACGGAGTCGAGCTCCTCAACCCAGTGCTTGTCTGACACTTTAAAAGTCCGCACTAGTCTAGGCTTAATGCTGCTCATAATAAGACCATTGGCTCTTTCGACTTGTCTGTTTGTTTGTGGATGATATACAGAGGCGTAATCGAGCTTGATGCCCAGATTAGCACACCAGGTCTTTACTTTGTCCGCTGTGAAATTGGAGCCGTTATCAGTGATGATGCTGTGCAGAACACCGTAACGGTGTACAACGCCGGATATAAATTCTATTACTGGCTGGGACTCGGCCGTTTTAACTAATTTAGCCTCTATCCACTTGGGGAATTTGTCCACCATGACTAGCAAATATTTTTTCTTATGGCTTCCTCCTTTAAGGGGTCCAACCATATCCAGTCCCCAGACCGCAAAAGGCCAAGTGATGTGGATTTTTTGTAGGGCGGTGGGGGGCATATGGCTTTGGTTGGCGAAGAGTTGGCATCCAACGCAACGTTGGACAAGGTCCTGTGCGTCCGCTCGGGCCGTCGGCCAATAGAATCCTGTACAGAAGGCCTTGCTAACAAGGGCCCTGTTGGAAATATGCCCTAGAGGCAATAATAAATTAGTTATTATTATATTTCCTTGTTCATGATAATCATCTATTATACATGATATAATTGTATTGATAGGAAACTCAGATACATGTGTGGGTACATAGACAACACCATGTCCCTAGTAAGCCTCAAGTTGACTAGCTCGTTGATCAAATGATGGTTACAGTTTCCTGACCATGGAAATTGGATATCGTTGATAACGGGATCACATCATTAGCAGAATGATGTGATGGACAAGACCCAATCCTAAGCCTAGCACAAAGATCGTGTAGTTGGTATGCTAAAGCTTTTCTAATGTCAAGTATCATTTCCTTAGACCATGAGATTGTGCAACTCCCGGATACCGTAGGAATGCTTTGGGTGTACCAAACGTCACAACGTGACTGGGTGGCTATAAAGGTGCACTACAGGTATCTCCGAAAGTGTCTGTTGGGTTGGCACGAATCGAGACTGGGACTTGTCACTCCGTGTAAACGGAGAGGTATCTCTGGGCCCACTCGGTAGGAAATCATCATAATGTGCACAATGTGACCAAGGGGTTGATCAAGGGATGATGTGTTACGTAACGAGTAAAGAGACTTTCCGGTAACGAGATTGAACAAGGTATCGGCATACCGACGATCGAATCTCAGGCAAGTACAATACCGCTAGACAAAGGGAATTGTATACGGGATTGATTGAGTCCTTGACATCGTGGTTCATCCGATGAGATCATCGTGGAACATGTGGGAGCCAACATGGGTATCCAGATCCCGCTGTTGGTTATTGACCGGAGAACATCTCGGTCATGTCTGCATGGTTCCCGAACCCGTAGGGTCTACACACTTAAGGTTCGATGATGCTAGGGTTATAGGGAATAGATATATGTGGTTACCGAATGTTGTTAGGAGTCCCGGATGAGATCCCGGACGTCACGAGGAGTTCCGGAATGGTCCGGAGGTAAAGATTTATATATGGGAAGTCCTATTTTGGCCACCGGAAAATGTTTGGGATTTTTCGGTATTGTATCAGGAAGGTTCTAGAAGGTTCCGGAGTGGGGCCCACCTGCATGGGGGGACCCACATGAACGTGGGTAGTGGGGGCAAGGCCCCACACCCCTGGTCATGGTGCACTAGGATCCCCTCTTAGAAGGAATAAGATCATATCCCGAAGGGATAAGATCAAGATCCCTAAAAAGGGGGGATAACAATAGGTGGGGAAAGGAAAGGATGGGATTTCTTTCCTCCCACCTTTGCCAACACCCCAATGGACTTGGAGGGCAAGAAATAATCCCCCTCCACCCCTATATATAGTGGGGAGGCGCATGGGAGCTGGACCCTTGACCCTGGCGCAACCCTCCACCTCTCCCAAGTCCTCCTCCTCTCCCGTGGTGCTTGGCGAAGCCCTGTAGGATTGCCACGCTCCTCCATCACCACCACACCGTCGTGCTGCTGCTGGATGGAGTTTTCCCCAACCTCTCCCTCTCTCCTTGCTGGATCAAGGCATGGGAGACGTCACCGGGCTGTACGTGTGTTGAACGTGTAGGTGCCGTCCGTTCGACACTAGGATCTCCGGTGATTTGGATCACGACGAGTACGACTCCTTCAACCCCGTTCTCTTGAACGCTTTCGCTTAGCGATCTACAAGGGTATGTAGATGCACTATCCTTCCCCTCGTTGCTAGTTTCTCCATAGATAGATCTTGGTGACATGTAGGAAAATTTTGAATTTCTGCTACGTTCCCAACAGTGGTATCAGAGCTAGGTCTATTGCGTAGATTCTTTGCAAGAGTAGAACACAAAGTAGTTGTGGGCGTTGATATTGTTCAATATGCTTACCGTTACTAGTCCAATCTTGTTTCGACGGTATTGTGTTATGAAGCGGCCCAGACCGACCTTACACGTACACTTACGTGAGACAGGTTCCACCGACTGACATGCACTTGGTGCATAAGGTGGCTAGCGGGTGCCAGTCTCTCCCACTTTAGTCGGAACGGATTCGATGAAAAGGGTCCTTATGAAGGGTAAATAGCAATTGGCATATCACGTTGTGGTTTTGCGTAGGTAAGAAACGTTCTTGCTAGAAACCCATAGCAGCCACGTAAAACATGCAAACAACAATTAGAGGACGTCTAACTTGTTTTTGCAGGGTATGCTATGTGATGTGATATGGCCAAAAAGAATGTGATGAATGATATGTAATGTATGAGATTGATCATGTTCTTGTAATAGGAATCACGACTTGCATGTTGATGAGTATGACAACCGGCATGAGCCATAGGAGTTGTATTTATTTATTGTATGACCTGCATGTCATTGAACAACGCCATGTAATTACTTTACTTCATTGCTAAACCGTTAGTCATAGTAGTAGAAGTAATAGTTGGCGAGACAACTTCATGGAGACACGATGGTGGAGATCATGATGATGGATATCATGGTGTCATGCCGGTGACGATTATGATCGTGGAGCCCCGAAGATGGAGATCAAAAGGAGCAATATGATATTGGTCATATCATGTCACTATTTGATTGCATGTGTTGTTTGTCATGTTTATACATCTTATTTGCTTAGAACGACGGTAGTAAATAAGATGATCCTCATTAAAATTTCAAGAAAGTGTTCCCCTAAGCGTGCACCGCTTGCGAAAGTTAAATCGTTTGAAGCACCACGTGATGATCGGTGTGATAGATTCTTACGTTCACATACAACGGGTGTAAGCCAGATTTACACACGCGAAACACTTAGGTTAACTTGACGAACCTAGCATGTACAGACATGGCCTCGGAACACAAGAGACCGAAAGGTCGAGCATGAGTCGTATGGAGGATACGATCAACATGAAGATGTTCACCGATGATGACTAGTCCGTCTCACGTGACGATCGGACACAGCCTAGTTGACTCGGATCATGTAATCACTTAGATGACTAGAGGGATGTCTATCTGAGTGGGAGTTCATGATATGAACTTAATTATCCTGAACATAGTCAAAAGATCTTTGCAAATTATGTCGTAAGCTCGCGCTTTAGTTCCACTATTTAGATATGTTCCTAGAGAAAATAGAGTTGAAAGTTGACAAGAGCGATTATGCGCATGTAAGAAAGCTTATGTCCTTAATGCACCGCTCGGTGTGCTGAACCCCAAACGTCCGTGCGTGGATGTTGCGAACATCGGACATACACGCTTTGATAACTACGTGATAGTTCAGTTAAACGGTTTAGAGTTGAGGCACCAAAGACGTTTTTCAAAACGTCGCGGAACATATGAGATGTTTCGAGGGCTGAAATTGGGATTTCATGCTCGTGCCCACGTCAAGAGGTATAATACCTTCGACGATTTTCTTAGCCTGCAAACTAAGGGAGAAAAGCTCAATCGTTGAGCTTGTGCTCAGATTGTCTGAGTGCAACAATCACTTGAATCGAGTGGGAGTTGATCTTCCAGAGATAGTGATGTTTCTCCAAAGTCATTGCCACGAAGCTGCTTGAGCTTCGTGATGAACTATAACAAATCAGGGATAGATATGATGATCCTTGAGATATTCGCAATGTTGACACCGCGAAAGTAGGAATCAAGAAGGAGCATCAGTTGTTGATGGTTGGTGAAACCACTAGTTTCAAGAAGGGCAAGGGCAAGAAGGGATACTTCATGAAACAGCAAATCAGTTGCTGCTCTAATGAAGAAACCCAAGGTTGAACCCAAACCCGAGACTAAGTGCTTCTGTAATAAGGGGAACAGCCACTGGAGCAGAATTACCCTAGATACTTGGTAGATGAGAAGGCTGGAATGGTCGATAGAAGTATATTGGATATACATTAAGTAATTGTGTACTTTACTAGTACTCCTAGTAGCACCAGGGTATTAGATACCGGTTCGGTTGCTAAGTGTTAGTAACTCGAAATAAAAGGTTACGGAATAAACGGAGACTAGCTAAAGGTGAGCTGACGATATGTGTTGGAAGTGTTTCCAAGTTTGATGTGATCAAACATCGCATGCTCCCTCTACCATCAAGATTAGTATTAAACCAGAATAATTGTCATTTGGTGCTTGCGTTGAGCATAGACATGATTGGATTATGTCTATCACAATACGGTTATTCATTTAAGGAGAATAATGGTTACTCTATTTATTTGAATAATACCTTCAATTGTCTTGCACCTAAAGGAATGGTTTATTGAATCTCGATCGTAGTGATACACATTTTCATGCCAAAAGATATAAGATAGTAATGATAGTACCACTTACTTGTGGCACTGCCATGTAAGTCATAATGGTGTAAAACGCATGAAGAAGCTCCATGTTGATGGATCTTTGGACTCATTCGTTTTTGAAAAGTTTGAGACATGCGAACCATGTCTATTGGTGTATACGCATGAAGAAACTCCATGCAGATGGATCGTTTGGACTCACTTGATTTTGAATCACTTGATATATGAAAATCATACCACATGGGCAAGATGACTGAAAAGCCTCGTTTTCAGTAAGATGGAACAAGATAGCAACTTGTTGGAAATAACACATTTTGATGTGTGCAGTCCAATGAGTCTTTGAGGCATCTGATGAATATCGTTATGTTCTTACTTCATAGATGATTCGAGTAGATGTTGAGTATATTTACTTGATGAAACACAAGTCTGAATTATTGAATGGTTCAAGTAATTTCAGAGTGAAGTTGAAGATCATTGTGACAAGAGGATAAAATGTCTATGATATGATCATAGAGATGAGTATCTGAGTTACGAGCTTTGGCACACAATTAAGACATTGTGGAAATTGTTTCACAATTAATACCGCCTGGAACACCATAATGTGATGGTGTGTCCAGACATCATAGTTGCACCCTATTGGATATGGTGCGTAACATGATGTCTTTTATCGAATTACCACTATCGTTCATGGGTTAGGCATTAGGGACAACCGCACTCACTTTAATAGGGCACCACGTAATTCCGTTGAGATGACACCGTGATAAATATGGTTTAGAGAAACCTAAGCTGTCCTTTCTTGAAAGTTTGGGGCTGCGACGCTTATGTGAAAAAGTTTCATCATGATAAGCTCGAACCCAAAACGGATCAATGCATCTTCATAGGATACCCAAAATGGTTGGGTATACCTCCTAATTCAGATCCGGAAGAAAAAGTGATTGTTTCTAGAAACGGTTCCTTTCTCGAGGAAAAATTTCTCTCGAAAGAATTGAGTGGGAGGATGGTGGAGACTTGATGAGGTTATTGAACCGTCACTTCAACAAGTGTGTAGCAGGGCACAGGAAGTTGTTCCTGTGGCGCCTACACCAATTGAAGTCGAAGCTTATGATAGTGATCATGAAGTTTTGGATCAAGTCACTACCGTACCTCGTAGGGGACAAGGATGTGTACTACTTCAGAGTGGTACAGTAATCTTGTCTTGAAGGTCATGTTGCTAGACAACAATGAACCTACGAGCTATGGGGAAGCGATGGTGGGCTCATATTCCGACAAATGGTTAGAAGCCATGAAATCCGAGATAGGATCCATGTATTAGAACAAAGCATGGACTTTGGTGGACTTGCCCGATGATTGGCAAGCCATTGAGATAAATGGATCTTTAAGAAGAAAACGGACGTGGACGGTAATGTCACCATCTATGAAGCTCTACTTGTGGCGAAGAGTTTTTCACAAGTTCAAGGAGTTGACTACGATGAGATTTTCTCATCCGTAGCGATGCTTAAGTCCGTCGGAATCAAGTTAGCATTAGCTGCATTTATGAAATCTAGCAGATGGATGTCAAAACGAGTTTCCTTACCAGTCTTCGTAAGGAAAGGTTGTATGTGATACAATCAGAAAGTTTTTGTCGATCCTAAGGATGCTAAAAGGTATCTTGGCTCCAATGATCCTTCTAAGGACCGGAGTAAGCATCTCGGAGTTGGAATGTGCGCTTTGATGAGGTGATCAAAGATTTTGGGTTTATACAAAGTTTATGAGAAACTTGTATTTCCAAAGAAGTGAGTGGGAGCACTATAGAATTTCGATGAGTATATGTTGTTGACATATTGTTGATCGAAATGATGTAGAATTTCTGGAAAGCATATAGGGTTGTTTGAAAAGTGTTTTCAATGGAAAACCTTGATTAGGCTACTTGAACAATAAGCATCAAGATCTATAAGATAGATCAAAATGTTTAATAATACTTTCAAATGAGCACATACCTTGACATAATCTTGAAGGTGTTCAAGATGGATCACCAAAGAAGGAGTTCTTTCCTGAGTTGTAAGGTATGAAGTTAAGAGTTAAAGCTCGACCACGGCAGAAAAGAGAGAAAGGACGAAGGTCATCCCCTATGCCTTAGACGTAGGCTCTACGGTATGCTATCTTGTGTACCGTACTGATGTGTGCCTTGCTACATATCTGGCAAGAGGGTACAAAGGTGATCAAGGAGTGGATCACCGGATAGCGGTCAAAATTATCCTTAGAGGAATAAGGATATGTTTCTCGGTTATGGAGGTGATAAAGAGTTCGACGTAAAGAGTTGCGTCGATGCAAGCTTAACACCTATCCGGATAGCTCTGAGTAGAGATACCGGATACGTATAATGGAGCAACCATTTGGAATAGCTCCAAGTGGAGCGTGGAAGCAACATTTACAATATGACCTAGAGATTTGCGAAGTACATACGGATCTGAATGTTGGAGACCCGTTGACTAAAACCTCTCTTACAAGCAAAACATGATCAAACCCCATAACTCATTAAGTCTTAATCACATGATGATGTGAACTAGTTTAGTGACACTAGTAAACTCTTTGGATGTTGGTCACATGGTGATGTGACATGTGAGTGTTAATCACATGGCGATGTGAACTAGATTATTGATTCTAGTGCAAGTGGGAGACTGTTGGAAATATGCCCTAGAGGCAATAATAAATTAGTTATTATTATATTTCCTTGTTCATGATAATCGTTTATTATCCATGCTATAATTGTATTGATAGGAAACTCAGATACATGTGTGGGTACATAGACAACACCATGTCCCTAGTAAGCCTCTAGTTGACTAGCTCGTTGATCAATAGATGGTTACAGTTTCCTGACCATGGACATTGGATGTCGTTGATAACGGGATCACATCATTAGCAGAATGATGTGATGGACAAGACCCAATCCTAAGCCTAGCACAAAGATCGTGTAGTTGGTATGCTAAAGCTTTTCTAATGTCAAGTATCATTTCCTTAGACCATGAGATTGTGCAACTCCCGGATACCGTAGGAATGCTTTGGGTGTACCAAACGTCACAACGTGACTGGGTGGCTATAAAGATGCACTACAGGTATCTCCGAAAGTGTCTGTTGAGTTGGCACGAATCGAGACTGGGATTTGTCACTCCGTGTAAACGGAGAGGTATCTCTGGGCCCACTCGGTAGGACATCATCATAATGTGCACAATGTTACCAAGGGGTTGATCACGGGATGATGTGTTACGGAATGAGTAAAGAGACTTGCCGGTAACGAGATTGAACAAGGTATCGGCATACCGACGATCGAATCTCGGGCAAGTACAATACCGCTAGACAAAGGGAATTGTATACGGGATTGATTGAGTCCTTGACATCGTGGTTCATCCGATGAGATCATCGTGGAACATGTGGGATCCAACATGGGTATCTAGATCCCGCTGTTGGTTATTGACCAGAGAACGTGTCGGTCATGTCTGCATGGTTCCCGAACCCGTAGGGTCTACACACTTAAGGTTCGATGACGCTAGGGTTATAGGGAATAGATATACGTTCTCCGACGGGCCCCACTACGGCGTCACCTTCTAGATGGACCAGGGGGTCCCCCCGAGGTCCTTGGCCGATGAAGCCATGACCACCTCAATGGAGGCCTCCGCGCCCGAAGGCTGTGCGTCCTTTGGGGCCAAGCCCGTCTCCTTGGCTACCCCGGTAGGGCATGGGGGCCTTCCGGAGGGGGTACTACCGCCCCCTCGCCCAAGGCCGCATGGTCAGACGCTCGCGGTCGGGGGAGCAGACTCCGCCCTCCTGAGAGCCCTGACAAAGCATGGGGAGTCCACGACCGGGAGCCCGTCGGCATCAGCGTCATCATCCTCGAGGCCGAGGAGGAGCTGGCACCACGACAATGGAGACGCCTCTCCAAGATCATCGTCTTCCTTCTCCTTTGAATCCTCGTCACTGTCGCTGTCGTCGGACGACAGCACTATTGCCGATTCGGGGTCGTCGCGCTGCTCAAGCCCCCACTCGTCAAAGGCGGGCATGGCCTCGAGCAGCTCCTCCCTGTCACGGCGGCTATACAATGGGGCGGTGACCTCTGGGATGTCCTCTGTGCTCATGCCGAGCAAGGCGATCAAGGCCACATCCATTGCCTCGCCTGTTAGGCCAGGAACACGTAGCCTCACCACGTCCTCCGCGCACCCGTACTCTCATAGGGGCTTTGTATGTGACTAGAGTGGCGCGATGCGGTGCATCAGGAATTCCTTCATGATCATCGCCCTTGTGAGTAGCTTTGCCTTCATATCTGAGGCTATCTTCTTCAAGATGGGCCTCGCCCAGGAGTCGGTGAGCTTCGCGGAGCCCCACTTGGGGATTTGCTCGGACGGCGCTATCAGAAGCTCTAGGCGCGGGTCGGTAGCACGGGCATCCAGAAAGACCCAATGCCGCCGGAAGCCTTCCGCCATCCTCCCCGCCTTCAGGAGCGAGTTCCCTCTGAACAGGACGATGAAGGAGACGCACGCGGACGCATGGGTCCGAGAGGTGAACCACATGCTGAAGAAGTGGCGGAAGAGCGCTTTCGAGGGCTTAACGCCCATGAAAGCCTCGCAGTAGAAAGCAAAGATGGACACGAGCAGAATGGAGTTAGGCTGAAGGTGAAGGGCATGGATATTGTAGTGCTCAAGGATGGCGAGGAAGAACTCAGAGAAGGGCGGGACCAACCCAGCAAAGATGATGAGGAGGAAGAAGGGGTAGACCGATTTCACAAGGCCGCTCCGCGCCATGGAGCCGGGCCAGTTTGGCTTTTGCCACACTCGTTACGGTCGCCGACCATTAGCGGGAGCACTGGATTGAGGTCCGCCTCATTGGAGATGGAGGAGGCCACGAGCGCTGGCGCAAGGGGGGAGGAGCTCGCGATAGGGGCTGCATACTTTGATTTCCTGACTGGTGCTATTGGAGGAATCACACGCCCTGGCAGGGGATAAGGAGAGGCGGTGCCCTTACCGGATCTGGAGGAACTTCTCCTGAGAGAAAGGGGATCGCACAAGAGGAACAACACACAAGGTGAGAGGGGGTAATGATGGCCCCGCGATGTGCGCCAGGTTTTTTGTCAGCCTGGGCGGTTGCCGAGGCAGCGTGGGAAAGTGGAGGCGACCGTGACGCGTTGTGCGCCATGCATCAATCCTGGCCCGCAGGAGGTTAGGGCCCGCGTCGCTTCACCCTCTCTTCCTTTCCTTCGCCTCGAAACCAGGATGAGCATGCTTTGGGCCCGGGGGCTACTGTCGGCGTTCTGGGACCGGGGGGTACCCAGACTCGTCTTCCTACGGCCCAGCGCGTGGCCCTATCGATGGCCTGACGCGGCCCAACTCCAAGACTTCATGAGCAAGACCCTTGCGAGGGACCCCGCCTCGCGAGGCGAACAACGACAAGGCCTCCCAAGGAGCGGCCTCCCGAGGCTGCCTCCAGAGGAGCGGACATCTCTATGCAAGCACCCCACATCGCGAGGCGCGCGGTGAGGTGAGCCATGACGACCAAAACCAGGAGGGCGCCAACGGGCGCAGGAGAGAATAGTTTCTTCTTTGGTACTAAGGAGGCAAGGACCTACACGGGTTCCATCCCCCAAAGGTTTCGGTTCTAGTGCAACAAGACCAAGGCCGCTGGCTCGGCAGGACAGAGGTCATCACCGAGCCCACCACTGCATCATGACCAGGAGCTTTGAAGGCGAAGACCACCTTTAGTAAGGATAGGGTGTACTCCTGTCCCCCTTCAAAATTGTTCATTGTGGTATTCCTTCCCGCCTAAACCATGATGGAAGAGGACCAAGGCCACTACAAAGATTTGCTAGTCTCCACCTTAGAGAGGGATCGAATCCTGGACCCACAGGTTAACTCTTGAGCCCTCGAGAGGTAGTTCATCCCTATACCAGTTCGTACTCATCCTCCTCGCAAGGAAATCCACCAGAAAGCAGGAATAAGGTTTTACACCGCAAGGTAGCCCGAACCTGGGTAAACCACCGTGTCCGATTCCTTTCCCTTCTCGCACGAGCTCGACGAAGCATCGCCACGGGATAGCGAGCGGCATGCCGTGGCTTAGCAAGGTCCTTCACATGCACCCAGAGTTCAAACCTTGTTTGGGCCCCTGGAGCCCTGATTCCGACAGATTTCTTTGGTCAACCTTGAAACATTGACTAATTCTGATTACGGTCTTTGGGTTGTAAACACACCTGACTAGCACATACCAGCTTAACTTTCCTGATGCCATGACTCACCCAATGCAACAATTAAGTAAAACTCTAAGTGGGAAGGCCATAACCTCCAATAGCATCTGGTCACAATCATATTTATAACACGCACAAAAAGGGGTGCTACCCTTCTCGGTCCCAACCGGATACACCCATGCCCCCTGACCAAGTGACATGCCTACCATGGGCTACTGGTATCTTTCACTATGGCCTCTTTCTACGGTGTGTGCGGGAAAGGGGTTAACAACTTACTAAACCGTACCCAAACTGTGGCAAGGACATGTGGTAGCATGAATCAAGTTTGGGGGTTACCGGAACAAGACTCGATCTATGGTCGACTCTAGAGGTTTATATTTCTTGTAGTGGTTAGAATGATACGTTTCTTTAGTGGTACCAAAGAGGTTCACCACCTGGCATGTCCCAAAATGACATCACCGATCATTCCTATCACAACGATACTTCTATCTTTCAGTCACTTCTACTAGTGATAGATTCTTTCCCGCAGGTTAGTCAGAGCAAGCATAGGCATGTGTGGCACAAATGTTTCATGTTCAAGTGAAATCAAATGCTGACAAGGGGCCACATATGCATGATCATCTATATGCAATTTCCATTTGAGGTAACACAACTATGTTAAAAAAATTCTAACAAGCAATCAACCAAGCAGTCATTATATCAACTATTCAAGAATTTAATCCACAACTTTGTAAAAATCATCTTCCCTCCATTTTTCCTATTTTCAAAATAATGTAATTTTCACATAAATTCCGAACAGTACAAAAGGTAGTTTGGAACTTTTTGACATAAATACTAAAATAAACTGGATGAAAAATGAAGAATTTTATAAAAAGAATCAATTCATTTCGAGTCGTGGTTTAAGAATTAGAGCGAGTCAAAATGTAGTCAAAAATCTGATGTTTATTTAAACTCTAAAAAGAAAACGTGTCGACTGGGAATACGTCTTTTGTGTAAGAAAACGTACTGAGGAAACGGCCCCTCGGTAACCCCCTAACCTAGATCTTCCTCCTATATATATACCCTTATACCCCAAAAACTTCCAGAGGAGCCACGAAACCACTTTTCCGCTGCAGCAACCTTCTGTAACTATGAGATCCCATCTTGGGGCCTTTTCCGGCGTCCTGCCGGAGGGGGATTCGATCACGGACGACTTCTACATCAACACCATTTCCTCTCTGATGAAGCGTGAGTAGTTTACCACAGACCTACAGGTCCATAGCTAGTAGCTAGATGGCTTCTTCTCTCATTTTGATTCTCAATACAAATTTCTCCTTGATGTTCTTGGAGATCTATTCGATGTAATACTCTTTTGCGGTGTGTTTGCCGACATCCGATGAATTGTGGATTTATGATCATCTTATCTATGAATATCATTTGAATCTTCTTTGAATTCTTATATGCATGATTTGATATCTTTGCACGTCTCTTCAAACTATGGATTTGGTTTGGCCAAATAGATTGGTTTTTCTTGCAATGGCAGAAGTGCTTAGCTTTGGGTTCAATCAGTAGGGGCAGCAAGGAACATATTGTATTGTTGCAATTGAGGATAAAAAGATGGGGTTTTCATCATAATGTTTGAGTTAATTCCTCTACATCACGTTATCTTGCTTAATGCGTTACTCCGTTCTTTATGAACTTAATACTCAAGATGCATGCTGGATAGCGGTCGATGTGTGGAGTAATAGTAGTAGATGCAGAATCGTTTCGGTCTACTTGACACAGACGTGATGCCTATATTCATGATCATTGCCTTAGATATCGTCATAACTTTGTGCTTTTCTATCAATTGCTCGGCAGTAATTTGTTCACCCACCATAATAATTTCTATCTTGAGAGAAGCCTCTAGTGAAACCTATGGCCCCCGGGTCTATTTTCCATCAAAAAAGTTTGCAATCTACAACTTTAGTTTCCTATTTACTTTATTTTGCAACCTTTACTTTCTGTTCCATAAACCAAAAAAATTGGTTTACCGTTTATCCATCTCTATCAGATCTCACTTTGCAAATAACCGTGAAGGGATTGACAACCCATTTATGGGGTTGGGTGCAAGTTGGTGTTTGTTTGTGCAGGTATTCAGTGACTTGTGTGTTATCTCCTACTGGATTGATACCTTGGTTCTCAAAAACTGAGGGAAATACTTACTCTACTTTGCTGCGTCACCCTTTCCTCTTCAAGGGAAAAACCATCACAAGCTCAAGAGGTACCAGGAAGAATTTCTAGCGCCGTTGCCGGGGAGATATACGCCAAGCTAAGACATAACAACTAATCATCATAAACTCTCATCCCTCGCATTACATTATTTACCATTAGCCTCCCGTTTTCCCCTCCCCCACTTCTAAAATGATTTTTTAAAAATATTTCCCTTTTCTTCGCCCTCTTTTCTTTCGTCTTCTTCACTTGCTTTTTGTGTGCTCGTTTGTTGGATTGCTTGCTTTGTCGCGATGGCTATAGATAATACTAAATTGTGTGACTTTTCCAACAGCAATAATAATGATTTCATTAGTACTCTGATTGCTTCCGATGCTAATGCCGAATCTTGCGAAATTAATACCGCTTTGCTGAATCTTGTTTTGAAAGATCAATTTTTCGGCCTTCCCAGTGAAGATTTTGCATCCCATCTTAATAATTTTGTTGATTTGTGTGATATGAAAAAGAAAAAAAGATGTGGATAATGATATTGTTAAATTGAATCTATTTCCGTTCTCCCTTCGAGATCGTGCTAAAACTTGGTTTTCATGTTTGCCTAAAAATAGTGTTGATTCATGGAATAAGTGTAAACTTGCCTTTGTCCACTTTGATTGAAAATAATAATGAATCTATGGATGTGAATTTTGTTGATAGGAACAATTTTGGTAATAACGCGCATAGAGGTAATTTTAATCCTAGGTCGTTTCCTAGTAATTCCTCTATTAATTATGGTAATTCCTACAAAAATTCTTATGGAAATTATAATAATATGCCCTCTGAATTTAAAGTGATTGATGTGACTCCTATTTAATATTTGTTTTCCAATATAAATCTTGATAAAGATGGGACTGGAAATGAGTCAACTTTAGTTAGAAGGCGTCCCAATGATTCAGAGTTTTTAGATATTGATGCAAAAATTGATAAAAGTGGGATTGGAGAGATCAAAACTCTAGATAGCAATGAACCCACTATTTTGGATTTCAAGGACTTTAATTATGATAATTGCTCTTTGATAGATTGTATTTCCTTGTTGCAAACCATGTTCAATTCTCCTCATGATTATAATAAAAACAAAGATTTTACTAAACATATCGTTGATGATATGATGCAATCTTATGAAGAAAAGCTTAAGTTGGAAGTTTATATCCCTAGAAAACTTTATGATGAGTGGGAACCTACTATTAAGACCAAGATTAAAGATTATGAATGCTATGCTTTGTGCGATATGGGTGCTAGTGTTTCCACGATTCTGAAAACTTTATGTGATGTGTTAGGTTTTCATGAATTTGATGATTGCTCTTCAAATTTGCATCTTGCGGATTCCACTATTAAGAAACCTATGGGAAGGATTAATGATGTTCTTATTTTTGCAAATAGGAATTATGTGCCCGTAGATTTCATTGTTGTAGATATAGATTCAATCCTACATGTCCTATTATTCTTGGTAGACCTTTCCTTAGAAAAATTGGTGCAACTATTGATATGAAAGAAGGAAACATTAGAATTCAATTTCCGTTAAGGAAGGGCATGGAACACTTTCCATGAAAGAAAAATTAAATTACCTTATGAATCTATAATGAGAGCTACTTATGGATTGCTTGCCAAAGATGATAGTACCTAGATCTATTCGTGTTTTATGCCTAGCTAAGGGCGTTAAACGATAGCGGTTGTTGGGAGGCAACCCAATTTTTTTATGGTTTTTCTGTTTAGGTCCTGTTTTGCTTTGAATAATTCATCTAGCCTCTGGTTAGATGTGGTTGTGTGTTTTAAGTAGTGTTTGTCCCAAGTAAGACATTTGGGATAGCTTACGGTAATAGTTAATTTGATCTTGCTGAAAAACACAAACTTTGCACCTAGGAAAATAATTTTCATAATTCACAGAAGCATGCTTTTTTAGTTGATTCTTTTTGTGGAAGATTAATAAACAAATTTCTTAGGTCATCCTAATGTTTCAGGATTTTTAGAGTTACAGAAGTATTCGAAATATCCAGATTGCTACACACTATTCAGTTTTTGAAAGATTCTATTTTTCGCGTGTTGTTTGATTATTTTGATAAATCTATGGCTAGTATCAGGGGTATGAACCATAGAAAAGTTGGAATACAATAGATATTACACAAATATAAATAAAGAATGTTGGATTTCTGGTTCCGGCAAAACCCTTGAGGTTCGAACACTGGGTGCGCACGAAGATCTCCCCCTGCCGAATCACGCCCTCACCCTCTCCATGATCTCGAAGCCTAGCTCGACGAACCCGCAACACATGAGACACGAGATTTATACTGGTTCGGGCCACCGATGTGGTGTAATACCCTACTCCAGTGTGGTGTGGTGGATTGCCTCTTGGGCTGATGATGAATAGTACAAGGGAAGAACAGCCTCCCGAGGAGAGGTGTTCTTGTGCTCGGTGAACTTGTGTGGGTAAGGATGATCTGAATCCCCCCTCCTACTGTGATGGCTAGTCCTATTTAAAGAGGCCCTGGTCATCTTCCCAAATATTGAGCGGGAAGGGATGCTACAATGGCCAATTTGAAGGGGGACAACTAGTACAAGTTATCCAGACTAAAGGTGGTCTTCGCCTGCAAAAGTCTCTGGTGGTGATGCTGTCTTGGGCTCCATGGTGATCTACGTCCTGTCGTCCTATTGGTCTTGGTCTCGTTGCACCAATATGCAAACCTTTGCCTGATGCTTCGGTACTCCTCGCCTGCGCTTGCCTCTTTAGCACCAAAGAGGAAACGAGGACACTGTCCGCTGTCGCCCGCCTGGCGCCCGCCTGGCTCCAGTTGTCAAGGCTTGCATCACAGGAACCTCACAAGGTGTCCCTTGCCTTGATCTCTCCGCCCCCCGCGAGCCAGCCTGGTGAGGCTGCCCCCGAGGAGGTCTTGTGTCGTCCGCATTGCGAGGCTTGGCCCCTCGCGAGGGTCTTGAGTGTTTTTTGGTGAAGATGGGCCGTACAGGGCCGCTGGTGGAGCCACGTCATGGGCCGCAAGCAGGCAAGTCTTGGGACCCCCTTTGCCAGGACGCTAACAGTAGCCCCCGGGCCCAAGGAGCACTCGGACTTGGCTTCGAGGCAAACCCAAAGGGCTAGTGCAGAGCACCACGGGCCCCAACAGCCTGCGGCCCCGCTCAACGCGAGGTGATTGATTGAACGTGGGAGTCTCTGCTTCCCCACACTGCCTCGGCAACTACCCGACTTGACAAGTCTCTGCTGCATGCAGAGAAAGATCATCATTACCTGTGATCGTGGGGATCGCCGGTTCGCCTTCTCCCGCTATAAATGTGGAGGGGGCGGGGCCCCCGTTGCTCATCTCTTCCTGCTTCATTCTCTTCACCTCCCTTGCTCCATTGCTAGTAGCGACCCCCATGGCACCTACGAAGAGGTTCTCGTCCACGGAGAGGGGGAAGGCCCGCCAAGAGGGGCCCGGCTCTCCGCCGACCAAGCTCTGGCGCAGCCGTCCTCGTAAGCATGCCGCGCCCCCGCCGCGGCCCCTCGCGGCCGCGGTGGTGCCTCTTCTCGTGGTGGGACTCGCCCAGATCATGGCAGCCCCGTTGATGAGGGGAGGCGCGCCATGGTCGCCTGGCCTCCCCGGCCATGCTTCCACTTGGCGGAGGTGCTGCCGGAGTTCGTCGTGTGGTCCGAGAACCCGGCCGAGACCTGGCTTCAGCTCCCGCGCTTCTTCACCGGCGAGCTGCCGGCCACTGGTCCAGGCAGGCTCTGGCTGCAGGCGGACGGCTGCTGCAGCAAATCTTCGTGGGTCACGGTCGAGGTCTCCGTCGCAGGAAACGCAGCCCTGGCCCGCGGCTGGCAGGCATTTGCCCACGCGCGCGGCCTGGGCAGGGAGTGCACCCTCGACTTCAAATATGACGGCAACGCGACCCTCTACGTCAGGGTGTTCAGAGAAGACGACCGCCGCGTCTGGTGCTGCCCCGAGGAGAACGACGGCGACAAGGTGCTTGGCCTTGGCGACGGTCGAGACGAGGGTGAGGATGATCTCACGCCCAGCTACGGCGATTCTTCCTACAGCGACAGCTCCAGCAGCGGCGGCTAAGACCAGGCGCCATGTCGCCGCGCTCAATTTGAAGGTGGCAGCGGGTTGTCTCACCGTCGTGCCCCAGTAAAGCGCGAGGAGGGGTCCGGCTGAGCTCAGGAGGGTGCCATGGGTCCATCCTTGCGAGCTGCTGTAGGGGCATGCGCTGCTTTTGTTTTGTTCTTCCTTTTCTTCCTGCATTAAGAGAGAGACAAGTATGGGGCCCCGTAGGGTCGTGCAAGGAACCATGATTTCCAAGTTGCTATGCTATGTTTATTGTTCCTGTGTCGCGCTGCAACATTTAATGTTTTATGTAGGCGTGTAGAGATAACTTAGCTTGACATGCTCGAGGTAGTCTTTGCTTTGTGAAGCGCACGTTTCCTAGTACCTGGCGAGGCTTCATTGGCCTGGGAGGCGTCTGGGAACTGCAAAAATTCGTTAGGAAACTTTTATTCTTCCGAACCCTGGTCGCAGGCGCCGCCATGATCCAGCGCTACGCATCACGGTACCCGAGGGGCACGGATTGAGAGAAGCGCGCCAGCTTATGAGCTCGATCGAGGGTGCCTCGCGAAGAACAGGAAAAAACCCTCACGAGGGCGGAAAAAACCCTCACGAGGGCACCTGTCCAGCCCCCTCGCGAGGCATGCGATAGAGAGTACAGACCAAAACAAGGATCCGAAAGGAGAACCAGAGGCAAAAGGCAATGGAACCAAACCAGCAAGGAATACCAGAAAGCAAATTTCATTAAAGAGAGGCAAGCCAACTACAGAAAGCAAATGAAAAGCCGCGTCCGGCACCTAGTCTAGTCTTCTTGTCTTCTCACCAGCACGGAGCTAAGTGCTGCCACTAGGACATTGAAGGGAGCCCCCGAGGCCTGAGGGCGGCACTCCTGAGACTCCGGGGCGTGTACAGCCCCACTTATTATTACGTGAGAGTGTCACGAGCGGAGACCTTCATAGGCACTGGGCCTTCTTCACAGGCGCTGGGCCTTTCTTCATGGGTAGAACTTCCCGAGGTGCTGGATGTTCCAGGCGTTCTGTATGGGTACCCCGTCCCGCGTCTCCAGGCGCGCGGCGCCAGGCCTAAAGATGTGGGAGAAACTAAATAGGCCCTCCCACATGGGCGAGAGCTTGTGCAGCCCTTCCCTGGAGGGCACCCGCCTTAGGACGAGGTCACCCACCTCGAGCATCCTTGAGCGGATGCTGCGACAGTGATACCGCCGCAACGCCTGCTAGTATCTTGCCGCCCATAGCTTGGCTTCACGGCGGCGTTCCTCTCCCAGCACGAGGTCCATCCCCCGCATGGCCTCCGGCTGCGCCTCATCAAACTCTAGGACCCGCACGGAGCAATGCTTGACCTCGTGAGGGAGAACCGCTTCTGCTCTGTAGACGAGGAAGAAAGGGGTCTCGCTCGTTGGCTCGGTGGCGGTGGTGCGGATGGACCACAGGACGGACTGGAGCTCGTCGTGCCAGCCCCTGCCGCAGGCCTTGAGCTTCTTCTTGAAGGTCCTGGTCTTGAGGCCTCTCAGATCCTCTGCGTTGGCGCGTTTGGCCTGGCCATTGCTCCGGGGGTGCGCCACCTAAGCCTAGCAGATCTGCGTTCCAAGGTTAGCACAATATGTCTTGAAGAGATTGCTAGTGAACTGCGAGCCGTTATCTGTGATGATGCGGTTGGGGGCCCCGAACCGGCTCACGAGACACTTGATGAACTTGACCGCGTATCCGGCCGGGATGGTGCAGACGGCTTCTACCTCCGCCCACTTGGTGAACTTGTTGATGGCGACGTAGAGGTAGCGGTAGCCCCCAGGCGCTCGAGGCAACGGGCCCAAGATATCCAGTCCCCATACTGCGAATGGCCATGAGAGTGGGATGGTCTGGAGGCCCTGAGCTTGTTGATGGATCTGCTTGGCGTGGAATTGACAGGCTTCACTGGACTTCACCACCTCAGTCGAGTCGTTGAGCGCTGTAGGCCAGTAGAATCCGCTGCGGAAGGCCTTGCCGATGAGGGTCCGTGACGATGAGTGGTGCCCGTAGTCTCCGCCATGTATGTCAGCTAGCAGCTCTTTCCCCTGCTCCCTGGAGATACAACGCAGGGAAACATCATTCGGCCGCTTCCTGTATAACTCACCGTCCTGGATGTAGTATGCCGTGGCCTGCTGCGCCATGCACTCCGCATCTTCCTCCTTCTCCGGCAGCGTCGCTTGCGTCACGTACTCCTTGAACTCCTTGGTCCATCACCCCTCCTGAGGCTCGAGCACGAAGACTAGGCGCGCTCCCGATGTCGGGCCGCAGGCCGGGGCTCCCGAGCAGGTGGTTGGGGGAGCTCCTGCCGAGGTAGCACCGTCCTTGAAAGTGGTGGCGTTGCTGATGGCTTGAAGAGTCGCTCCTCGAAGACGCCAGGTTCTTGGGGTAGCCGCTTGGATGCTCTCTTGGCAATGTCATCGGCTTCCTTGTTGTTGCTGCAGGGCACGTGCTGCAATTCCAGGGCCAAGAAATGCTTTTCCATTTTGCGTACCTCCGCGAGGTATGCCTCCATGTGCTCGTCCCTCGGCTTGTGTACCTTGTTGGAGAAGTTGACGAGAAGATGTGAGTCACCCTTGATGGTGAGGCGTTCCACCCCCAGGGCCACCGCAGCCTTGAGGCCAGCTATGAGGCCTTCGTACTCGGCTATGTTGTTGGAGACCTTCTCGCCCTGCTGGAAGCAGAGTTGCACGGCGTAGTAGAGCTTGTCTTGAGTGGGCGAGATGAGCACCGTTCCAGCTCCCGCGCCCTGGCGCGCAAATGCGCCATCGAAGTACATCACCCAGCCGTCCGTCGCTTCACTCCCCTGCGAGAGGGACCAATCCTCTCCTGCTTCAAGGTCCGGGGCGTCCGTCCATTCCGGCACGAAGTCAGCGAGCGCCGCTCCCTTGATGACCCAAGTTGTGCTGAACTCCAGCTGGAACACCTGCAACTCTATATTCCACTGGCGACTCTTCCAGCAGCGTTAGGGCTCCTGAGCACCCTCTCCATTGGGTAGACCGAGACGACCTTGACTGGGTGCCCGTGGAAGTAGTGTTGTAGCTTACCCGAGGCCACCAAAAGCACGAGCAAGAGCTTTTGAGGCACGGGGTACCGTGCCCTTGCATCCCGCAGTACCGTGATGACGAAATATATTGGATGCTCGACGAGGGCGGGCGCGTCAACGGGAGCCGCATCTGTCGGAGGTTGGGGCGCCTCCTGAGGCGACTGGACCTCCGGAGCCTGGTCGCCTGTTGGGGCCTCGGCAGGCCTGAGGTCACCATCCTGCCGAGCGGGGTCATCCATTGGCATTGCTGCAGCCCCCACGGTCTCCTTCGGGTATTGTGTCGCCCCGGCTGGGGGCGTGTTTTGGCGCGACGTGTCCTTGGCCTAGCGCTCTTCCCGAATCGCCACCAGAGCTGCACTGGCTGAGTGAGGGGTGGCGGCAAGTTAAAGCACCAGGGGCTCGAGAAGGCAAGGCGCCACCATCACTAGAGGGCTGGCCAGATATCTCTTGAGATCTTGAAACGCTTGATCAGCCTCCGGGGTCCACTCGAACGGACCCGTCTTCTTCATCATCTTGAAGAATGGCAGGGCGCGCTCCCCCAGCTTGGAGATGAAGCGCCCCAATGAAGTCACGCAGCCGGGAAGCTTCTGCATCTCCTTGAGGGTTTGAGGTGGGCTCATATCTTCAATCGCCTTGACCTTCTCCGGGTTGGCCTTGATCCCCCTGTGGACATGAGGAAGCCAGCAGTTTGCCGGAGGGGACACCAAATACGCACTTTTCTAGGTTGAGCCGCAAGTCCACTTGACGCAGGCTCGTGAAGGTCTCCTCCAGCTCCTGAATTAAAGTCCTCGCCTCCCGAGACTTTACCACAATATCGTCGACATAGGCTTCCGCATTCCTCCCTAGCTGCTGGCCCAAGGCGATGTGCATTAGCCGTTGGAAGGTTGCGCCCGTGTTGCGCAGCCCGAACGGCATGCAAGTGTAGTAGTACACCCCGCATGGGGTCAGGAAGGTTGTCTTCTCCACATCTTCTACTGCCATCTTGATGTGGTGATAGCCTGAAAACGCATCCAGGAAGCACAGTAGGTCGCACTCGGCGGTGGAATCAACGATCTGGTCGATGCACGGAAGCGGGAACGGATCTTGGGGGCAGGCTTTGTTGAGGTTGGTGAAGTCGACACACATGTGCTCCTTCCCGCCTTTCTTTGGCACAACGACGGGGTTTGCCAGCCACTCGGGTTATCGACCCTCGCGAATTTCACCTGCTTCTTCGTGGACTGTCACCGTGCCTTCTGCTTCACGAGGCGCACATTGGGGCACACCCTTAAGTGATGCTCGATCACCCCTCTTGGGACCCCCACCAGCTAATCGGGCTCCCAGGCAAATACTTCCTTGTTTTCACGCAAGAACTTTACCAATGCTTCCTCTTGATCTGAGTCGAGGCTGGCACCTATGGTGAAGGTGGCTCCAGGAGACCCAGCTTCCTCGACCGGCACTTGCTTGGTTTTCGCCCGAACTTGAGTGAACAACTGCTTCTTCCTGGCCGGCGCGGCCCCCTTAACTCCAAAGGGGGCCTCGTCGGCCGGGTGCGCGGCAGTGGCGTTCTTGAGGGCAAGCTTTAGCGCCACCAGAGCCTCCTTGGTATCTCCAACCACAGTCAGGACACCCTTGCTCCCGGGCATCTTCATGAGGTTGTAGGCCGGATAGGTCGCTGCCATAAACTGGGCCAGAGCTAGGTACCCGATGATGGCTTTGTACGGGAGGCCAATGCGGGCGATGTCAAAGTCGATCAGCTCGGTGCGGTAGTTGTCGTGGGTGCAAAAGGTCACGGGAAGACGGATTTGCCCTAGGGGGCTGGAGGAGCCGTCGCCGACTCCAGAGAAGGGCTTGCTGGGGCGGAGCCGCTCGAGTGGGACGTGAAGGAGGCTAAAGGCCTCCACCGAGAGCACCTTGAGGCCGGCGCTGTCGTTGATGAGGGTCTTGGTGACGGCAACGTTGCAGATGGTGGGCGTGCAAAGCATTGGGAGCACGCCCAATCTGATGGTGGTGACGGGGTGATCTCCTGAGTCGAAAGTCAGGTCGGCCTCGGGCGCCACCCAACCCGGGGGAGCCCCGTGCCGCGTGGAAGCGGCCTGATCTGGCGAAAGAACGGCTTGGTGTGACGGTCCATGGGCGGTGCTCGCGAGCCGCCGAGGAGGGCCGCGAAGCGCGCGGCGAAGAGGCCGCGCAGCTCCTCCCAAGATGCCACAATGGATCCGGGGAGGTTAAGCAGCCAGGCATGCGGCATGCCAGTGAGGGCCATGGGAAGCCAGTTGGCGATGACCTTGTCATCGCCCCCAGCCTTAAGGATGGCCTCCTCGTATGCCAGCAGGAAAATCGACGGGTCCGCCACACCGTCGTAGTGCAGTGGCATCTCAGGCTTGAAGTTGGGCGGCGTGCACCTGCCGTAAGGTGGGGGCCAAGTCTTGGAGCCCTGGCCCCGTCACTGGCATCAGTCATCGCAGCCGGGAGCGCGGCGCCTGCCATGGGGGCGAAGCGCGGCGGTTGCAAAGCGCAGATCGACGAAAGGAAAGCTCCGGCGCACCCCTACCTGGCGCGCTAAATGTCGGATTTCGGGTTCTGGCAAAATCCTTGAGGTTCGAACACTGGGGTGCGCACGAACATCTCTCCCTACCGAATCACGCCCTCACCCTCGCCACAATCTCAAAGCCTAGCTCGACGAACACGCAACACAAGAGACACGAGATTTATACTGGTTCAGGCCATCGATGTGGTGTAATACCCTACTCTAGTGTGGTGTGGTGGATTGCCTCTTGGACTGATGACGAACAGTACAAGGGAAGAACAGCCTCCTGAAGAGAGGTGTTCTCGTGCTCGGTGAACTTGTGTGGGTGAGGATGATTTGAATCCCCCCTCCTACTGTGGTGGCTAGTCCTATTTATAGAGGCCCTGGTCCTCTTCCCAAATATTGAGCGGGAAGTGATGCCACAATGGCCAATTTGAAGGGGGACAACTAGTACAAGTTATCCTGACTAAAGGTGGTCTTATCCTGCCAAAGGCTCTGGTGGGGATGCCTTCTTGGGCTCCACAGTTACCTCCATCCTGTCGTCCTACTGGTCTTGGTCTCATTGCACCGATAAGGAAACCTTTGCCTGATGCCTTGGGACTCCTCGCCTGCGCTTGCCTCTTTAGCATCAAAGAGGAAACAAGGACACTGCATGCACTATCACCCACCTGGCGCCCGCCTGGCTCCAGTCATCATGGCTTGCGTCACAGGAACCTCGTGAGGTGTCCCTTGCCATGATCTCTCCACCCCTCGTGAGCCAGCCTGGTGAGGCTGCCCCCGAGGAGGTCTTGCATCGTCCGGCTCACGAGGCTTGGCCCCTCACGAGGGTCTTGAGTGTTTGTTTGTGAAGATGGTACGTACAGGGCCGCTGGTGGAGCCACGCTGTAGGACGCATGAAGGCAAGTCTGGGGACCCCCGTTCCCAGGAGGCCGACAAAGAATGAGTTCGCAACAGTACCAAAAGTGGTGATTTATTTTCTTATAATAATTGAGCTTACGAGATTTTCTGTTGAGTTTTGTGTTGTGAAGTTTTCAAGTATTGGGTAAGGATTTGATGGACTATGGAATAAGGAGTGGCAAGAGCCTAATCTTGGGGACGCCCAAGGTACCCCAAGGTAATATTCATGGATGTCAAAGAGCCTAAGCTTGGGAATCCCCCGGGAAGGAATCCCCTCTTTCTTCTTCGTCTATTGATAACTTTACTTGAGGCTATATTGTTATTCACCACATGATATGTGTTTTGCTTGGAATGTCTTATATGATTTGAGTCTTTTCTTTTTAGTTTGCCACAATCATCCTTGTTGTACACACCTTTTGAGAGAGACATGCATGAATTGTGATTTATTAGAATACTCTATATGCTTCACTTATATCTTTTGAGCTAGGCAAAATTGCTCTAGTGCTTCACTTATATCTTTTTAGAGCACGAAGGTGGTTTTATTTTGTAGAAATTGATGAACTCTCGCACTTCACTTATATTATTTTTAGAGTGTCTAAACAGCATGGTAATTTGCTTTGGTTATAAAATTAGTCCTAATATGATAGGCATCCAAGAGGGATATAATAAAAACAATGAGAAGTTTGATACCTTATGATTGTTTTGAGATATGAAGATGGTGATATTAGAGTCATGCTAGTAAGTAGTTGTGAATTTGAGAAATACTTGTGTTAAGGTTTGTGAGTCCCGTAGCATGCACGTATGGTGACCGTTATGTGATGAAGTCAGAGCATGATTTATATATTGATTGTCTTCCTTATGAGTGGCAGTCAGGGATGAGCAATGGTCTTTTCCTACTAATCTATCCCCCTAGGAGCATGCGCATAGTACTTTGTTTCGATGACTAATAGAGTTTTGCAATAATTATGTGAGTTCTTTATGACTAATGTTGAGTCCATGGATTATACGCACTCTCACCTCTCCGCCATTGCTAGCCTCTCTTGTACCGGGAAAATTTTGCCTGTAACATAAACCAACCACATATCCTTCCTCAAAGCAGCCACCATACCTACCTATTATGGCATTTCCATAGCCACTCCGAGATATATTGCCATGCAACTTTTCCGCTGTTCCGTCTATTATGGCACGCATCATCATTTTCATATTGCTTTGCATGATCATATAGTAGACATCGTATTTGTGGCAAAGCCACCGTTCATAATTCTTTCATACATGTCACTCTTGATTCATTGCACATCCCGGTACACCGCCGGAGGCATTCTTATAGAGTCATATTTTGTTCTAAGTATCGAGTTGTAATTTTTGAGTTGTAAGTAAATAAAAGTGGGATGATCTTCATTATTAGAGCATTGTCCCATGTCAGGAAAGGATGATGGAGACTATGATTCCCCCACAAGTCGGGATGACACTCCGGACGAAAAAAAGAGGCCAAAAAAATGAGAGAAGGACCAACAAAAAATATATAATGAGAGAAAAAGAGAGAAGGGACAATGTTACTATCCTTTTTAGCACACTTGTGCTTCAAAGTAGCACCATGATCTTCATGATAGAGAGTCTCCTATGATATCATTTTCATATACTAGTGGGAATTTTTTGTTATAGAACTTGGCTTGTATATTCTAATGATGGGCTTCCTCAAAATGCCCTAGGTCTTCATGAGCAAGCAAGTTGGATGCACACCCACTTAGTTTTCTTTTTTTGAGCTTTCATAAACTTACAACTCTAGTGAATCTATTGCATGGCAATCCCTACTCACTCACATTGATATCTATTAATGGACATCTCCATAGCCCGTTAATATGGCTAGTTGATGTGAGACTATCTCCCTCTTTTTTTCTTCTCCGCAACCACCTTCTATTCCACCCATAGTGCTACATCCATGGCTCACGCTCATGTATTGCGTGAAAGTTGAAAAGGTTTGAAAACATCAAAAGTATGAAACAATTGCTTGGCTTGTCATCGGGGTTGTGCATGATATAAATATTTTGTGTGATGAATATGGAGCATAGCCAGACTATATGATTTTGTAGGGATAAGCTTTCTTTGGCCAAGTTATTTTGAGAAGACATAATTATTTTGTTAGTATGCTTGAAGTATTATTCTTTTAATGTCAATATTAAACTTTTGTTTTGAATCATACGGATCATAACATTCATGCCACAATAAAGAGAATTACATGGATAAATATGTTAGGTAGCATTCCACATCAAAAATTATGCTTTAATCATTTACCTACTCGAGGACGAGCAGGAATTAAGCTTGGGGATGTTTGATACGTCTCCAACATATTTATAATTTCTGATTGTTCCATGCTATTATATTATCTGTTGTGGATATTTTACATGCATTAATATGCTATTTTATATGATTTTTGGGACTAACCTATTAACCTAGAGCCCATTGCCAGTTTCTATTTTTTTCCTTGTTTTAGAGTTTCGAAGAGAAGGAATAACAAACGGAGTCCAAATGGAATAAAACTTTCGCGAGGATTTTTCTTGGATCAGAAGAGGCCCAGGAGACTTGGAGTGCAAGTCAGAAGAGCCACAAGGCAGCCACAAGGGTGGAGGGGGCGCCCGGGGGGTAGGGCGCGCCCCCTGACCTTGTGGGCCCCTCGGTGACCCCCTGACCTAGATCTTTCTCCTATATATACTCTTATACCCCAAAACTTCCTGAGGAGCCACGAAACCATTTTCCACTGCAGCAACCTTCTGTACCTGTGAGATCCCATCTTGGGGCCTTTTCCGGCGTCCCGCCGGAGGGGGATTCGTTCACGGAGGACTTCTACATCAACACCATTACCTCTCTGATGAAGCGTGAGTAGTTTACCACAGACCTACGGGTCCATAGCTAGTAGCTAGATGGCTTCTTCTGTCTTTTTGATTCTCAATACAAATTTCTCCTCGATGTTCTTGGAGATCAAGTCGATGTAATACTCTTTTGCGGTGTGTTTGCCGAGATCAATTGAATTTTGGATTTATGATTAGCTTATCTATGAGTATCATTTGAATATTCTTTGAATTCTTTTATGCATGATTTGATATCGTTGCAAGTCTCTTCGAACAATCGATTTGGTTTGGCCAACTAGATAGGATTTTCTGGCAATGGGAGAAGTTCTTAGCTTTGGGTTCAATCAGTAGGAGCAGCAAGGCACGTATTGTATTTTTGCAATCAAGGATAAAAATATTGGGTTTTCATCACAATGCTTGAGTTAATTCCTCTACATCATGTCATCTTGCTTAATGCGTTACTCTGTTCTTTATGAACCTAATACTCTAGATGCATGCTGGATAGCGGTCGATGTGTGGAGTAATAGTAGTAGATGCAGAATCATTTCGGTCTACTTGACACGGACGTGATGCCTATATTCATGATCATTGCCTTAGATAACATCATAACTTTGCGCTTTTCTATCAAATACTCGGCAGTAATTTGTTCACACAACGTAATAATTTCTATCTTGAGAGAAGCCTCTTGTGAAACCTATGGCCCCCAGGTCTATTTTCTATCATATAAGTTTCCGATCTACAACTTTAGTTTCCTATTTACTTTATTTTGCAATCTTTACTTTCCGTTCCATAACCCAAAAATACCAAAAATATTAATTTACCGTTTATCCATCTCTATCAGATCTCACTTTGCAAATAACCGTGAAGGGATTGACAACCCGTTTATCGCGTTGGTTGCAAGTTGGTGTTTGTTTGTGCAGGTATTCTTTGACTTATGTGTTGTCTCCTACTGGATTGATACCTTGGTTCTCAAAAACTGAGGGAAATACTTACTCTACTTTGCTGCATCACCCTTTCCTCTTCAAGGGAAAACCAACGCAAGCTCAAGAGGTAGCAGGAAGAATTTCTAGCACTATTACCAGGAAGATCTACGCGAAGGCAAGACATACGAACTACCCATCATAAACTCTCATCCCTCACATTACATTATTTGCCATTCGCCTCTCGTTTTCCTCTCCCCCAATTCTAAAACGATTTTCGAGAATATCGCCCTTTTCTTTGCCCCTCTTTCATCTGTCTTCTTCACTTGCTTTTTGTGTGCTCGTGTGTTGGATTGCTTGCTTTGTCACGATGACTCAAGATAAAACTAAATTGTGTGACTTTTCCAACAGCAATAATAATGATTTTATTAGTACTCCGATTGCTCCCAATGCTAATGCCGAATGTTGCAAAATTAATACCGCTTTGCTGAATCTTGTTATGAAAGATCAATTTTCTGGCCTTCCCAATGAATATGTTGCATCCCATCTTAATAATTTCGTTGATTTGTGTGATACGCAAAAGAAAAAAGATGTGGATAATGATATTGTTAAATTGAAGCTATTTCCGTTCCCGCTTCGGTATCGTGCTAAAACTTGGTTTTCATGTTTGCCTAAAAATAGTATTGATTCATGGAATAAGTGTAAAGATGCTTTTATTTCCAAGTATTTTCCTCCCGCTAAGATCATCTCCCTTAGGAACGATATCATGAAATGGTGACCGTAATGAGTGGATTCTGCAGTCCAATGTATGTATCATGCTTTTGCTTCAAATACAATGATCGTCACTATATATACCGCGAGAGAAAGATAAAACATGCATGAATGTGCTGAGGGCGTACTTTTAGAGGACTTCAGAATCCACTCATTACGGTCACTATTTATGTTTTGTGGTTGTTATACAATCGCGGGCTCACCGTACAGCTCTGTATTTTCTGAAGACACGACTAGTTGACGAGTTAAACAATCCACGTGGCACCTCTAGTGTTGCATCACATTATCTCACTACCATTGGGTCTACCTGTCGGCGTGTATAAGAATGAAAACAAACGATAAACAAATATTGTACGGTGGTTCAAAGTCATGACCGCGGGCACAGCGGACAAGGTGGCCTTGTATTGGTATGTTCAGCCGTCTGTTTTAACAGACATGAGCTGGTGTGGTGATTATACACACACGCGCGCTTGCACACGAACTGCATGCATGCAACACTCACACGTACACACGCGGCCACGCACGCACGCAACACTCACATGTACACACACAGCCACACACGCACGCAACACTCACACGCACACACGCACGCATGCATGCACACACCACACGACCAACACACACTCTCATGCTCAAGTGCTCAACCTACACATGCATGCGCACACATCAGGCCCTGGCAGTCACATACACAACCAGGTGGTTCCTGCGCATGGGTTGGAGTCTCATCGAGCTTGCGTAAATTTGTGTTTATCTTACCTTTTTCCTATGTGAACTGACAGGTGGGACCAACAAGGAACATGGTCAATTTAACCAGTCAACATAGTGCCACACAGACTATTTTGCCAGTCAACAGAGTGCAATCCGATGTTGAACGGTGAGAAAGTGACCGTATAATCACCGCAAAACATATATAGTGACCATAATGAGCATATTCTGAAGTCCGGTGACCGTATTACGCTTTTCCTTGAAATAGAGTGACCGCTTGTGTATTTGTATCTTCTCTTGCTCTCTCTTTGGAGCCAAGTAGGCCAACGTGCCAGTGCCTAAATTGGCGCACGCGACCCCATTATTGTTGTACTAGTTTCGTAAGAGCGAACAAGCATTCACATCTACTATACAAACTGTAGATATGAGTTTCAAATGATATGAAGACGAATAAAAATATTTGAATCCACTTTATGCCCAATTTCTCTCTGTAGGCCCTCCAAAAGTACATCTCTAGACGTTCTCGCATATTATGTCTAACAACTATGCAATACAACACTACTACTACACTCTAACACAATAAATCATATGTGTTTTTAGTTTTACTAGATCTCATATTGTTACTTAATTATTCAATTTGCATACATTTAAATTGCCTTTGAAATATATGGCTAGTATCACCTACCGCGCAGGAAAAATCCCACCCTTGCCTGTTTAATTGGGTTTGTATCGATGGATCATGCGAAAGAACAAAACTATAGTAGTACTACAGTACAAGTAACAGTTCACTGGGCCGCCAATTCGTGTATTCCTCCGTCGTAAGAGTGGAGTGCTCACTTTCATAAATGTTCTAGTCCCTTACGCTGACATGTGGGACATCAAGCAAACGGGTCCACGTGGCATATCGAAATAATAGTGCAGAGCAGTAGGGCTGAAGCACCCCAGTCATGGCGCTGGCGTAGTAATGAGCAATGAGGCGTCAAATCACAAAGCTGCACCTTTCCCGCGGTTAAGTTGGAGGGATGAAGTTATGCTAAAAAATAAGTTGGAGGGACGAAGCAACCATCATTTCACTCGTTGCCGAATCCGCTTCTCCCTCATCTTCTTCAAGTTAACCACGTGTTGCTTCTGCCGTTGTTCTGCCTCATGTGGGACGTGGATTGGCTTGGTAAAACATTGACACGTGGGACCGGATGTTAGCAAACCGCCAGGCCAACATCCTCTAAAAATAAGAAACCTCCCCCGCCTTCTGCGCGACAAAATCACCTCCTTTTTACTAATCTTGATTCTATGATTTTGTAGATCAATATAATCGAGATTTGTATAGATAGCACACAGGAGCAAAACCAAAGTGGTACGGTTAAGGGCATCAACAATTTGTAGCCAAATGTGAAAATAGCTTTTGGCATCGATGGGAACCATTATGGACGGTGCTGCCAAAGCCAAAATGATGGAACCGAAGCTCCCTAATTGATTGATTGAAGGAACAGAAAAGTGCAACCTCTCTCCTCTTTCTCTCGTGCTTGGACGCAAGTACTCCAGTATAGAGCTCAAAGTCTACTCCCCTGTCCAATCTATCACAAATCACAAAGGAGTGAGGCGTCAAATCATAAAGCACGAATGAAGCAACCATCATTTCACTCTTCGCTGACTCCGCTTCTCCATGTTAACGCACTAAGCTGGATGAGCGACGCTATTGTGTAGTACTAGTACATTTACATGTCCTTTGGTTCAACGGACTTCCTGGATGCAAAGAAGGCGGTTGTCTCGGCTTGCAGGCTGCACTTGCGAACGACTTACTGTGGTCTCCCTCAATGTTTTTCTTCGTTGAACGCACTTCACCAAAGCCACAACGTTCGAGATATCGTCGATGTCACCGCAATGGGGAAGAAAGTCAAATAGTTACTACGTCAATTTTTTTATACAGGGCCAGCATAAAAATTACAATTTGCAGAAGGCCACTAACACTAATTGAGGCAAAATTGATGGGGTTTTCCTCGTACTAGCAACCAAGGACATTAATATACCCTTGCATGCATACAGAAGTGAGAAGGTTCGTTTGCATGGCGCTGCATTAATCAAGCAATGAGGAGTGAGATGGTTAGCTCTTTGGGCGTTGGAGAAAAATATATGCATTAATTGACACGTCAAACAACGATTTGTATCGATCAATCCCGCGAAGGAAAACCTCGCCTTTCTTTTTTAACATAAGTAGTATGTACATACTTGTATTCTGTTTGGGTCTAGGCCTTGCATTGCCATACTTCGCCACACATTTTTGCCAAGCTTGTGTAAGGTTTTTCAAAATGAAAAGCAGGTACACTTGCGCACAAATGTCGCGGTCGCACCGCACCCACACACAGTAGCTCCTGCACGCCGCAAACCCAACCAAGGGAACGCACCCTCACTGACACGTGCTACCACATGTGATCAAACCAAACTCAGCCATACTACCACTAACACATAATTTTAATTCATACAATATGTTTATCCAACTTCAAGTTGGGGAAGATCTGTGCAACCCGTGCGGTGGTCAGTTGGGGAAGAAGAAGAGGTGAGGACGAAGAAGGGTTAGGAGATGTAGGATATTCATCCAACAGCCTGAAATGGTCGACTAACCCAAATGATGAAAGTCAGGCGAGTTGCATAAATATATGTTCTACACAGCAAAAGATCCCAGAAAACAACAACATAAAGAAAAATAATCACTGCTCGCGAAAGGAGACAGCCTCGTCGCCTTTGCGTGCCGGTTCGAACAATCATAGCTCCTGACGTGTGTCTCCGCACCGTGGTTGTCCTTGGCCTCCAGCTACTCATTCATGCGGAGCAACCGGGCGCTCTACACGGATGCGAGCACCACCCGGTTCAACTCCAGGACTTGTGGTTCTGCCTGTAGGAGGGCCTCGATGGCAGCGGCATCTGCGCGGAGTTAAGCCTCCGCCGCCCGGTTCAAGTCCAAAACGTCCGGTTCCGCCTGCAGGAGGGCCTCAACGGCAGCGACATCCGTGTGCTCTGCGTCAAGTTGAGCCTCCGCCGCCGGTTCACATCCATGACATCCAGTTCCGCCTATAGGAGGGCCTCGATGGCAGTGACATCCGCGCGCTCTGCGTCGAGTTGAGCCTCCGCCTCCCGGTCCTCCTTTAGGATCGCCAGGCTAAACCGCTGGTCTGCCTGCACCATAGGGGACCCAGACACCGACATGAAGTCGATGTCCATCGTCTCATACACATCAGGGGCCTTCTGCACCGCGACCTAGGCCATGAACATCGGATCGGCTTCCTCCTCCTCGGACATGGCTCCAGAGAACTCGGGGATTGGCCCACCGCAAAGCGAGCTTGGGAATGGAGGTTCAGGATACCCGATCGCCGCCGCGATTTCTGCTGGCGCCCGGCGCCGAGATCTTCTAGTACGTGATCTTGCGGCGCACCACGGCTTTCCGGCGAACTAGGGGACGGCTGATGCGGGCTAGGGGATCGAAAGGTGGGGGAATGGGCTGGAGAGGAGGTGTGGTTTTTGGGTAGTGGTGACCGGCCGGCAAGTAGATGGCGTAGGCCGAGCAGCGAAGGTTCCAGTGTGAGTAGTGGTTCCGGTGACGACCGGTCAATCAGTTTTGACTATGCGGAGTTTCCAAAGCCGGGCGGCTGGAGCCTAGAGAGTTGTGGGGTGGGATTGGACCAAAGTATTGGAGATTTATGTGGCAGACGTCCGGACCTCCCCACCATTCCTGTCGATGACAAGGCGGTGACTTCGTAAATCTCAAGATGACTAGCAAGATGCCTGTGCATTGCACGGAACATCAGGATGCATTTTTTTTATTATCTCTACTCTTATAAAAAAAATAGAGTTGGTGATGATGCTGGGCCTGCCATCCAGCAATATAGGCCGTCTGATTTATATCTAACAGATAGGAAGGAAACTATGGCAATTTTGCAAAAAGATACCCACACCCCTCTCCACATTTGCAAATAAGGCCTTCCCTCGTTCATCCTTTTCTCTCAGAAGATAAACTACTCATACAAATGCATCTTGATGTTACGTGCAATGCATGGGCATCTTGCTAGTAGAGGTATGACGCCTCAGTCTCTCGAAGGTGCTCATAGGGGTAGGGTGTACGTGTGTGCGTTCATAGGGGTGAGTGTTTGCGCGCATGTATGAGCGCTTGCGTCTGTACTGTGTTAAAAAAGGAGTACTCGAAGTCTGCAAGTTCATAAGGAATGGACGGTGCACATCACTCTTGTCTCGTTCGCGTTGCACCCCGGCCCGCTGGACCCTCCACGTCGCTCTCCAAATGTAATGCGCTTCATCTCGCGTTTTAGCTCGCTTGTGGGACCGCAGTTGAGAGAAAACCGTCGTCCCTCCCCCTCCCCCGCCCGCGTCATTTATACTGCTAGAAGAGAGAGAGGTTGGCCGAGTGTTACTAGTACTCCCTCTGTTTTATGCGGAGTAAATAAAAATGGCGGGAGTATACTACTAGTACTATGAGCACTACATACTCTACTGCAGATGTTGTCAGTACTCTACTAGTACTACTACTTCTACTACTATTGGATAGGGAGCTTCAAAAAAGTTACTATTGGACTGGCTATACATGGCAGAGTCCTAGTAGGAAGAGCATGCGCGAGAACAAGCACATTCACGTGTTTGAAAACAAATTGGAAACCATCTCTGTTTGAATACAAATCTAGGAGTACGTGCAAATCTAACAATATTGATTGGGCGTTGTTGAATGTTGATACTTTTTTTTCTGAAAGTTTGATCAAAGTAGAGATCCTTTGACTACACATAAAACTGATATGTAAACTAGAAAGGATCGGAGGGAGTATATTTGTCGGTGTACTAGAGTAGGGGTACCCTAGTATCCCGAACTTGTGCACGGGCAGTCGCAGCACCCCGCGGCAAGGCTTGCCGGGTGACCGCCAAGGTCCTCCGTAGTTCCTTTGGAGCCATTCAAGAACAAAGTATTCAAGCCAAGGAGACAAGGCCCCGGCAAGAGGAGCTTGCCGGGGAGGCCAACCAAGGCATCTCGAGGAACTTGCCGCGACGCGCCACGCGTGCCGGCAAGGCCCGGTGAACGACAAGCTTCCGGACGCGACAAGACGACAACCGCGGCAAGGCGCTTGCCGCGGCAAACTACCACTCCGTACCCGCGCTCCAGCACATCCACCAACGTGTCGCTCTGAGACCTTTCCAGGCGCGCGTGGCAAGAGGTTGTGCGGCCAGCGGTGCGCGGTGGCAAGCAACGCTAACAAGATTGCCATCGTGGCAAGCGGTGGCATCCCTGACGGTCCCTTTTTGCACTGTTTGGGCGACGTAGACGGGCATTTAATACCTTTGTCCCCTGCCATCAGGGTTAGGTATGATACACTGTACAAGTAGTTGTACCAACCGCAATTCCTTTTCCATTTTTACCCTTGTCTACGTTGCCACCTGTCGGAGACCCCTTTAGCATATAAAAGGACGCCCATGCGCAACGTAGAGGGCGGTTCAGAAGGCAGAAAAACACTCACGCTCGGTCTCGTTAGCAGCTAGTGTGTATCAGTAGCACTCAGCGCCCCCGAGCAAGAACTCAATACACTCGACATGCAGCAGTTGGAGTGTTATCTCTCGCAGAGCTCCGCTGGGTAAACTGCTCGTGCTTCGCCGATCCGCTTTTTCGCGGCGATCTCCGCCTCCGCCGAACCGAAGGGGCTCGGTCCACCGTCCCATAGGTGTTCGTGGATCAGCTTCGACATCTTTGGCGCGCCCGTAGGGCGCCGAGGTTGTGTGAACCTGATCCGACGTTCACACGAGCTAGATCTTCATCTTCTTCATTGACATGCCACCGAAGAAGAAGGCTTTGGCGGCAGCTGTTCCGTCCACGTCGATCCCACCACCACCGGAGCAAACAGCTGGTGGGGTAGACGCCGGCGGGAGAACGGACATCGACGAGGGAGCCCACGGTGCTGCCAGATCCAAGGACAAGGCTGCGCAGACCTCGGCGTCCGTACATGCACCGCGCCCATCTCAGGAGGTGCGGGACCAACAGCGTCATGGTACTCGCAGTGCCATACATTCGTTGGATCAAGATCGAGCTGGTGGATCTCGGGGTGCTCAAGACCAGCATGCGCGCCAACATGCCGGGCACGAAGCGAGACGCTGTCGCCGACGGATATCGCTCCTTCTAACATAGTTAGAAGTCCGAGCATATCCAGCTCCTCGCGCCGCTCGGCACCGCCGCCGCCACTCCAGCGCAGGCTTTGGCGAGAGCTCAACTGCTCCCGGATTACCCTCCAACGGCAGACAAGATCGATGAATGGAGGGCCACTATTCGTAGTCTCATCGGCTTCACTAACGGCGACACTCGCGCAGCCGAGTACATCGCTGCCGCGGCAGACTGCTGTGCACGAGCCGATGGCGACGAAACCGGTGGGGGTGCAACCACCATGCACTCTCCACCCCGAAGGCCAAGATCGCCGACTCGCCGGATCCACCTCGACAGCGGCTCCACCGCATCATCAGATCCAAGAGCTCGCCGCGATCAGCGCCAAGTTCTTCATGAACGACAAGAAGAAGACGCCGAACTCGTGATCGAAGGCCAAGAGAAGCGCGGTCGTCATCCGACCAGCGCTACTGGGCCCTCTCCGTCGACTTGCATGCGCCAGGGGAACCAGCGACTTGCCAGACGCGTAGGTTGCCCTGCGCTACTCGTGAGCTGCGGCAAGTCCAAGGGCCCAGAAGAATTTCTGCCGACGCATTGAGAAGTACGACGGCAAGACACACCCGCCGGAGTTCCTCAAAGATGTACACCATTGCGGTGCGAGCTGCGGGGCGAGACGACAAGATCCTCGCCAACCGCTTCCGCTAGTGCTCAAGCCCAACGCCGATCCTGGCTCATGCACTTGCCGACAATTCCATATCCTCCTGGCGGATCTATGCCATCAGTTTGTCGGCGCTTTACAGCGCCACAAGCCTCATGGCTAAGAGAGCGACCTTCATCTGCCGCCTGTAAGGAAGGAGAGCCCCGCGCAAGTACATTCAGAGATTCAGCCATGTACAGCACAACATCCCAGATGTCCACCCTGCCGCGGTAATCAGCGCGCTCCATCGAACGCAGCAACCGCAGGATGCGGAGGAGATGGCGATGTGCAAGATCAGAGACGTCAGTGAGCTATATGCCCTGGCCGACAAGTGTGCACGCGCTGAAGAAGGGAGGAGACTCCCCGGAGAGAACACAGGAGCAGGAGGATCTGATAGTGAGGAAGCTGCCCCGGCAAAGAAGAGCCAGCGACGGAATAGCAGGAAGAAGAAAGGCAAAGATGTGCTAGTTGTTGAGCAGTTCGGCAACGGAGGTGGCGCCAAGAAAGCCAAAGTTGGTAGCTCCGGCGAGGAGATTGCCGCAGCACCAACTACCGGTCAGGCGGTCGCCGACAAGCGGACGGCACCAACAAGCAAGATCGCAAGATCCACCGCACCAAGGGCCATGACCTCCAGAGCTGTAAGAAGGTCGAGCAGCTTGCCGAGCAGCAAAAGGCTGAATACGAGCGACGCGACAAGGAGAAGGCCCAGAAGGTGCCGAGGAGCCGGCAAGAAACGCCCGCCGAGGAGGACGCCATGAAAGGCCAAGCAGCGGCAAGGAGACAGACCTCCCGCGGCCGCGACAAGGATGAAGATGACGACGACGATGAAGATATGGATGATGACGAGACCGATGAGCAGGAGTTCCAAAAGGCCACAGAGGTATTGTGCGTTGACGGCGGCGCTTCCCTGCATACTTCACACCGCCAGCTCAAGCAAGGTGCGGAAGTCAATGCGGCGTAACCACCCGCGAGACACGCAAGCCTCTGAAATGGTCCAGACGCCTATCATCTTTGATATTGAGGACCACCGATCGCATAATCTGGGTCGGTGCTTGCCGATGTTGGTTTCACCAACTATCCGCAACCTCAAGGTCACTAAGATGCTAGTTGAAGGCGGGCCGGCTTGAACCTGATTTCCTCGCGTACTCCGAAACTCCAGATCCCCGACAATGAGCTCAAGAGACCGGCACGTTCCAAGGAATCAATCCGGGAAGGAGCAAGCCAAAGGGAAAGATCACATTGCCGGTGACATTTGGCAGCGAGTTGAACTTCAGGACTGAGAGGGTGACGTTGCTGATTTTCCATTGCCCTACAATGGGATACTTGGCCGTCCAGCACTCGCCAAATTCATGGCAGCCTCTCACTATGCATACAACATGCTGAAGATGCCAAGCCCGATAAGTGTCATCTCTGTCCCTGGCGACAAGAAGGATGCTCTTATCTGCGGCGACAAGATCTACCGGGAAGCAGCAGCCGCAACAGATCGCAAGTCACTTACCGCTGAAGCTCCCGGGGTGAAGAAGAAGGCCAAGTCCGGCAAGAGCTCTGATGCCCACTCCGGCAAGCGCACCTCTTCGGAGTGCTGCGCTACCGTCGAGGACGCACCATCGAGCTCCACCGGCAAGTGTAAGAAGACAATGGCGGCTCCGCCAGAGACCAAGAAGGTGTCCTCCAAGGAGGACGGCGCTGGTGGTACCTTTACCATCAGTGCCACTCTCGACCCTAAATAGGAAAGCGCGTTGTTTTTTTCTCATGGGCGAATGTCGACGTGTTTGCGTGGCAACCGCCCGACATCCCGGTGTTCCTGTGAAAGTGATTGAGCACCATCTTGCCGTCTGTCCTCATGCGCGCCCGCCAAGCGTAAAGTCGAAGCGTGCGGTGGAGCGCCAAGAATTCATCGCAGAAGAAATCAAGAAACTGGAAGCAGCAGGCCTTGTCAGAGGAGTGCTCCATCCTACGTGGTTGGCCAATCCTGTAGTCGTGCGTAAGGCAAACGGGAAATGGAGGCTTTGTATCGACTTTACCGATGTTAATAAAGCTTGTCCCAGAGACCCATTTCCCTTGCCGCGCATCGACCAGATTGTTGACTCCACGGCCGGATGTGATTTGCTTTCATTTCTTGATGCATATTCAGGATATCATCAGATCTTCATGGCAGAAGAGGATGAGGAGAAGACCGCATTCATCACCCCATGTGGCACTTACTGTTTTGTACGGATGCCCTTCGGTTTAAAGAATGCTGGTTCAACATTTGCAAGGGTAGTCCATCACGCTTTTGAGCCGCAAATACACAGAAATGTGGAAGCCTACATGGATGATATAGTGGTCAAGAGCAAGGACAAGGCGACTCTGATTCAAGATTTAGACGAAACCTTTGCAAATCTGTGTAAGATCAACCTCAAGCTCAACCCTGAGAAGTGTGTGTTTGGAGTCCCTCCGCAAGCTTCTCGGTTCTTCAGATCTCGAGGAATTGAAGCCAATCCCGACAAGATCAAGGCCATTGAGCAGATTGAAGCACCAAGGCGTCAAGGATGTACGAAGACTTGCCGGTTATGTAGCTGCTCTCAAAGCAGGTTTATCTCTAGGTTCTGCTGAAGGCTACCGCCATTTTTCAAAATATTGAAAAGGCAGGTCCAATGAAATGGACTCGAAGCGGAGGCTGCACCGCAGGACTTGAAGAGATACCTGTCCTGCACTCATACTTGTCGCACCTAAGCCACAAGAGAAGTTGCTGCTATATATAGCGCAACCAATCAAGTGGTTAGTGCTGTGTTAGTAGCGGAGAGGAGGCGGATGATGAGTCGGCAACCATGGCAGATGCATCCAGCGCAAGCAGGGGCTTCACCGCAAGCTCGTCCCGACAAGGATGGATCTGCGCGGCGCGTGAGAAGATGCGAAAAGGATGGTGCAGCGCCAGCCATTTTGTCAGCCCTTCCGCAGGGGCTAGGTCAAGGTACTGTGTGCAGAAATTGCTTTTCGCCTTCTCATGGCCTCGAGAAAGCTGCGCCATTACTTCCAAGCACATGAGATCACATTCGCCACTGCTTTCCGCTCAAGAGGATACTGCAAAATCCGTAGAAGCAACAGTGCAGGATTGTCGAGTGGGCATCGAACTGTCAAGCTTTGGCCTCAAGTTTGAGAGCACTTCGACTATCCAAAGCGAGCCTTGGCAGAATTCATAGCGAATGGATGCCAACACAAGACGAAGAAATTCCGAAACGAGCATCCCGTCAAGGAAGAAAGCAAAGAGTGGCTCATGTACTTTGATGGTGCCTTCTCGCTGCAAGGCGCCAAAAGGGCGTGCACTTGTCGCACCCACCGGAGAGCACCTCAAGTACGTAGTCCAGATGCACTTTCCCAAGGAGCAAGCAACGAACAATACTGCAGAGTATGAGGGTTTGCTTGGCGGTCTCAGGATTGCAGCAGACCTTGGGATAAAGAAGCTCATTGTCAGGGGTGACTCACAGCTTGTCGTCCGCCAAGTAAACAAGAATTATCAGAGTCCGTTGATGGAGGCTTATGTTGATGAGGTGAGAAAGCTAGAAGAGCACTTTGACGGCCTACAAATGGAATATATTCCAAGAGCTCAGAATGACAATGCCAGTGGCCCGTCGAAGTGCGCCGCACTTAAGTTACCCGTGGAACCAGGGATCTTCGTGCTCAAGCTGACTCAACCAACTGTAACGCCATCAACTGGACAGAGCAAGAAGAGGAAGTTGATTTTTGGTGACTATTTTCCGGCAGAGCTCCCCGAAGCCGCCGCCAAGAAGGTCCCCAAGATCAACGCCAGCGGTGCTGAGGAGCAGTCTGCTCCGGCAAGCCCTAGGGTTTGTTCCACAGCGCACGCCCCGACAAGTTTTGCTCCGCAAGCTTGCCGGGGAACATCAAGCTCCGGCTGAGCCGCAGGTTCTCGCCGTAGAAGCGGATGTTCCCACAGCAGCAGATGCGCCTTTAGTCCTTGTTGTCGAGCAGCAAGCTCCAGCATGGGCACAGCAGATTGTCCGTTAGCATATAAAAGGAGGCCCATGCGCAACGTAGAGGGGGGTTCAGAAGGCGTAAAAACACTCACGCCGGTCTCGTTAGCAGCTAGTGTGTACAGTAGCACTCAGCGCCCCGAGCAAGAACTCAATACACTCGACATGCAGCAGTAGGAGTGTTCTCTCCGAGAGCTCCGGCTGGGTAAACTGCTCAGGTGCTTCACCGATCCGCTCTTCGTATGATCTCCGCCCCCCCGAACCGAAGGGGCTCGGTCCGCCGCCCCATAGGTGTTCGTGGATCAGTTTCCCCGACAATATTGTACGTTCAAAGGCAAAATGAACATTGAATACCCTATATATATGATTTGCTGATGCTATGATCACCGGTTAAAAAATTTGAATCCGCCTTAGGTATATCACATATGCACCCACTCGTTCCCTCTCGGTTTCATCTTGGGGTCTCTCTCTCTCCCTCCCTCCCTCTCTCTCTCTCTCTCTCTCTCTCTCTCTTGCACATACACACACACACACGCACACAAACCACCCCTCTACCTCTTTGTGCTTGTCAAACCTAGTTGATCTCCCGAGGTATCGGGATTGTATCTCGCTCATTGTCAGGTCGCTCTTCGACACACGCGTAGGTCACTCTACCATGCATTAATTGTAACCAAGCCTTTCATCTATCTTTCTAAGCATACATTCATCCTCTCAGCCCCTCTCTAGATCGGTCGATCTCTGGACCCACCCTAGTCCTCTTTCAGTCCATCTAGCTAGATGGTACATGAACGACGCGCACACACAGACCCCCCGGGTCATTTCTATCATAGAAACACGCCAAACCTTTATCTCCTTGCATGGCATGCACTTGATCTCACAACATCAATCGATCTCGTCAAATTGTGTCGGGGCATGAACCGAATGGGATGTAAAAACTAAGATGGGAACTAGCACGTAGTGGAGGCAAAGTGAAACTTTAAACAAACCGTTTGTCTGTACACATGTCGGACAAATTACAACATTGGAAAGACAAGTATGTTCTAGGCCCACATGCGAATGACACTCGGGGGAATGTTCAAGTGAGGGATGCGGGAGGATGGACTCGACCGGTGGGCAGCATGATTGATGGAGAAGAGGGTATATTCAATAATGAATCTTATGGTATTGACTTGTTATTGTATATGTTCTTATTTCTGTCTATAAACTTTGTCAAAGTTTACAAAGTTTGGCTTTGAGCAAAGCTAAAATGCAGAGTAAATGAAAACAGAGGGAGTACGGAGGGACTAGTATAGTTACTACTGCCGGAACATGGTCGAAAGGAGGAGCTGGCCCACGACCTCTTAGCCACCGGCAACCGTTCATGTGGGTCATGGGGGCCAGCAACGTGGCGCAGCTCCCACACCACCTCTGGACATGGCGATCATGGTGAGTGACACGCTCATCATCGCTGGACACGCTCGGCTTCATGGTGCGGAGGCTAGCGTTAGCGTTGTGGCACGAGTAGAAAATCAACACCCAGCTTGTCGAGGATTCACGATGCGCCGAAGTGCGCGCGCGCCGTGAGACGTCCGCGAAGTGTTTTAGCGCGGCCAACTGCATCCCCAGGACCTGAGACCATGCTGGGTCGTCTTGCTTTTTCAATTACATGTGGGGATCGCATGAGAGGAAAGGGCATCTCCAAGGTTGCCACGACCACAGCTGACTATCCTGGCACAACAAAAACCCTCGTCCCTCACGCCGTCGCGCGGTGCGTTCTCAGCCGACGCCAGCTGCCTGCATTCATGTCGTCCGTCCGTATGCCGTCATTAAGAGGCTTTGTGCTCGAGGCACAAACTCCGGCCACTTAATGACGCACGCAAACGCTCGGCCTAACCGTAATGCGCTACTTAAAGCGGCAATGACCAGTTAAACTCCACACCATAGTGCATCCTCCTGCTACCTGGCACCACATCCACCATGACCGCGAGCGCGAACCCTCTGCGGGAGAGCTTGTCTTTGGGGATGAAGCTCCAGGTCGCCGCCCTCACTCAAGTCACTGCTAGCAACGCAATAGCAGCATAGCCGGATGCGGACGCAACCGCACAAGCGCCGGCCACACTGGCGGCTGACGACGGGAGCACAGTCAGCCATGCGTCCTACTTGCTGCCATCCAATGTTCGGTGGCGCATGTGGCAGGTGAAGCGACAGAACGTCCATGTACATCATCATTGACCTCACGTGCACTGGCACCGCCAAGGTCAGGGACTCCTCGGAGGATCATAAGGGCATGGGAGGCGGCAGGGCATGGTGTGCCAACTGGCTGGTTCATCTCCCATGTTCTACTCTTCCTCACCGGAGACCACACCTTCACTTCACGGGTCTTGAACCCCGCCCTCGTACATGGAGATGGTAGATGGAGGACGTTGGGCGCCGCCGTAGAATAGGTTTAGGGTCGGGTTTCATTTATTTTTCTGTCCTATAAAAGTTCGAAATGTAATGAAAATCTGCCGTGTTTGCATGAATCTCGTCCGGTGTATATGAACTTTCACAATAATAGTAAGATATATTGTAGGCATGAAAATATATGGAATGAAGATTCATTTTTGTGTGTATAAACTTAGAAGGTTTGACCCGAGACAAAGCTAACATGCGAAGTAAATAAACACATAGGGTCTACATACACACTTTATATTAGGCACTCCAATAGTACGTCCACTACACATTCACACATTTCACATCTTCCTACATATACGGGAACCTACGAAACGGTTAACGTAAATTGCCTCTCTCTGTCCCCTGATTTTCATGGTGGTGGGCCCCTCCCTCCCCCAATCTCCAATAAACAGCCCACACGTTTCACATTACGTTAATTATGTAACTGGGATTACGTAGGTGTAGCATTACTCCTCCTAAAAAACCAACAAACAAACCTCCCACCATATCGCGTGGGAAAAGACCTGGCCGCGCCGTTTTAGTCGGGATTACCGGATTACTAGTAGTAGTATCAATGGATCACCCGACGCACCAAGTTTAAAAGGAAAAAAGGTGGTACACTCACAGCACGCCTGTCGTGGTCGCATTGCACCCCTCACACGGTCGGTCCTACACACGGCTCACGCAAAGAGAACGTGCTTCGGCTAGCCTCTTCACTGACACATGGGACTGCACTTGGAGAAACCGGCCATGCCCCAAACTCCCCCGCCCACCACGCAAAAATTCCCCCCAAATCCCAAATTCAACCGCCCTTCGGCCAACTAGGAAATAATATTCCCCAAACCCCCCTCCCCCCGGCCCCCTCCACTCCATTCGCTCCGCCAAAGCCACCCTCCCCCACTACAAAAAAAAGACACTTCTGTGATGATACGTGTTTGTCACAGTAGGTCACCTTTTCTATCATGCATGTACATCCATGACAATTTTATGACAGTATCAAGATAGTCATACCTGTGTTGTCCTACAAGTGTTCCATGACATTACCAAATTATCATCACGGAAGTGTCCACTTCCATGACGGTAAATCGCTGGTCATAGAAGTTCTTTCGTCAAGGGTGACCAACACGTGGCCTCCACCATAACGGGTCGCCATTAAGCTATCGGGTCCGGTTTTGGATCCGATCACCTGTTAACAACCCAGACCAATGAGGATTTTCCACGTGTAAAGTTGTCATTGGCCAGAGGAAACATGTGTTGTCTCACCGTTGGGACAGATGTCATCCATTCATTGGACAGGAGGCGCCTATGATACGTCGACACGTGGCACGGCCCAACATAGGCCCATATAGGTTTAAAAGGTGTCGGTGTACTAGAGTAGGGGTACCCTAGTATCCCGAACTTGTGCACGGGCAGTTGCAGCACCCCGCGGCAGGGCTTGGCGGGTGACCACCTAGGTCCTCCGTGGTTCCTTTGGAGCCATTCAAGAACAAAGTATTTAAGCTAAGGAGACAAGGCCCCGACAAGAGGAGCTTGCCGGGAAGGCCAACCAAGGCACCTAGGAGACAAGGCCCCGGCAAGAGGAGCTTGCCGGGAAGGCCCGGTGAGCGACAAGCTTTCGGGCGCGACAAGGCAACCATCATGGCAAGGCGCTTGCAGCGCAAACTACTAATCAGAATCGCTCCCAGCTCATCCACCAACGTGTCGCCTCGACCTTTCCAGCGCCGCGTGGCGAGAGGTCTGTCAGGCCCAATGAGCGCGGTGGCAAGCAGCTTTGGCAAGATTGCCATCGTGGCAAGCAGTGGCGTCCCTGACGGTCCCTTTCGGCACTGTTTAGGCGACATAGACGGGCATTTAATGCCTTTGTCCCCTGCCGTCAGGGTTAGGTATGATACACTGTACAAGTAGCTGTACCAACCACAACTCATTTTTCCTTTTTGCCCATGACTACGTTGACACCTGTCGGTGACCCCTTGAGCATATAAACGGAGGCCCATGCGCAACGTAGAAGAGGTTCGGTTCATTCAAAACCAGAGAACACTCACGCTAGGTCTTGTAGCTTTCAACGCTCCCTAGCAAGAACACAATAGAATCAGACATGCAGCAAGAGGAGTATTATCTCTCTAGAGCTCCGCTGGGTAAACTGCTCGTGCTTCGCCTCGATCGCTCTTTGTGCGACCTCCGCCCGACCGAACCGAAGGGGCTCGGTCCGCCGTCCCATAGGTGTTCGTGGGTCGATCAGCTTCCCGACATCTTTGGCGCGCTGTAGGGCGCCGAGGCTGTGTGAACCTGATCCGGCGTTCACACGAGCAACATCTTCATCATCTTCATCGACATGCCACCGAAAAAGAAGGCTTCGGCGGCAGCGGAGCCGTCCACGTCGATCCCGCCACCACCGGAGCAAACGAGTGGTGGGGTAGACGCCGGCGGAAGGGCGGGCGTCGACAAAGGAGTCCATGGTGCGGCCAAGTCCAAGAACAAGGCTACGCAGACCTCGGCGTCCGTACATGCACTGCGCCCATCTCAGGAGGCGCGGGAGCCCTAGGGTTTGTTCCGTTGAAGCAGACGCTCCCGACAAGTTTTGCTCCGGCAAGCTTGCCGGGGAACGTCAAGCTCCGGCTGAGCCGCAGGTTCTCACCGTAGAAGCAGATGTTCCCGCAGCAGCAGATGCGCCTTTAGTCCTTGTTGTCGAGCCACAAGCTCCAGCATGGGCACAGCAGATCATCTGTTTCCTTCAGACAGGAGAACTTCCCGAAGAGCAAGAAGAAGCGGAAAGAGTAGCCCGGCAGTCAAGTATGTACCAGTTTGTCGACAACACACTGTACAGAAGAAGACTCAACGGTGTGAAATTGAAGCGTATTCATCGGGAAGACGGACAGAAGCTGTTGGCAGAGATACATGGAGGCATATGTGGTCACCACATTGGCGCAAGAGCACTTGCCGGCAAGGCATCCCGGCAAGGCTTCTTTTGGCCGACAGCCCTCCAGGATGCAACTGCACAAGTAACCAAGTGTGAAGCGTGCCAGTTCCATTCCAAGCAGATACACCAGCCAGCTCAAGCTCTCCAAACGATCCCTTTATCCTGGCCATTTTTGGTCTGGGGGCTCGACATCCTCGGCCCCTTCCCCCGAGCTGTCGGGGGCTTCGAGTACTTGTACGTTGCCATCGACAAGTTCACAAAGTGGCCGGAAGTGGAAGCAGTGAGGAAGGTGACAAAGACAACGGCAGATCAAGTTCTTCAGGTCGATTGTTTGCCGTTTCAGAATCCCTAACAGGATCATCACCGACAACGGCACGCAATTCACGAGCTGCACCTTCATGCAGTACGTCCAAGATCTTGGCGCCAAGATCTGCTTTGCTTCTGTTGCTCATCCGAGAAGTAACGGTCAAGCGGAGAGGGCAAATGCTGAAGTGCTGCGCGGGCTCAAGACCAGAACTTTCGACAGGCTACACAAGTGCGGAAGAAACTGGATTGAGGAGCTGCCGGTGGTTCTTTGGTCGATCAGGATGACGCCAAATCGAGCCACTGGCCAGACACCTTTCGCTCTAGCCTATGGAGCCGAGGCAGTTCTCCCCACGGAACTCGTATATGGGTCACCTCGAGTGCTCGCTTATGATGAGCTCGAGCAAGAGCGGTTGCGACAAGATGACGCACTGCTCCTTGAGGAGGATCGTCTTCAGGCCGCTGTACGAGCTGCTCATTACCAGCAAGCTTTGCGCCGCTACCATAGCCGCAAAGTTAGTGCCAGAAGTCTCGAGGAAGGCGACCTTGTTCTTCAGCGCGTTCAGTCCGCCAAGAATTCCAACAAGTTGACGCCAAAGTGGGAAGGCCCTTACCAGGTGAGATGAGTCACTAGGCCTGGCGCTGTCCGCCTTGAGACCGAAGATGGCATTCCGGTGAGCAACTCCTGGAATATCGAACATCTTCTTAAGTTTTACTCAGAGGCGCTGTTTAAACCTGTTCCGGCAACCACCTTTTGTACAAGTCTTGCCGATGTTGCATGTAATCCTTTGTACAAAGCCGGGCGCAGACCCCGTGCATAAGTAAAGCTCACGTGCTCCGCACATCTTGTCAATTTCATGCTTTCTACTTTATTTTTGCATGCATTATCTGACACTTTGTGCAGCACCTACCCACGATAAGCAATAACGAGCCGTAAGGCTCCATATCTTTATTTTCTCTTCTTTCTTTTTCTCAAAGAAAGGAAGGTTCCCTCGACCACAAGTTTACCGGGGGGGAAGGAGAAGATAATGGTGTGGACCAGGCGTCGTTCAAGGAAGTTTCGCCTTACCGGGAAGCAAACAACAGAGAAGCTAAGTTGCCAAAGTTTGAGCAATCAGTTTTAAAAATTTTAAGTTATCTTCCTCGAACGACCGTACTTTGTATGGAAAACCTGTGCGCGGAGGAACCAACTTGTAGCTAGTTGCGCCCTTACTTTGTTTCGAGTCCGCTCAACAACTTAAGTGAGCTGCAACTAGTTGCGACAAGGTTGCTTGTCGGAAGCGGCACCACCAGCAGGCTGCTGATGTTCCGCACTCGGCGCTCGCGGCAAAGGTGCCCGCGCCGACAAGTTCCCTAAAAGCGTAGGGCAAAAACATACAAAGGAAGGACTCAAGTAAAGGAAATAACATAGCAATCACTAACTGAAATAGAGTTATATTACAAGATAGCTTGTCGCAGCTCTAATAGATTGCTCTCATGACATGATCAGCAGCGACAAGAAAGAGATAAAACGGGCGGCCTAATCTATGCTGTCGCCATCAACCCTCTTGATCCCGCTCACCCTGTCCACAATGGGTGCGACAAGGGTCTTGAGCGCCTCAACATCAGCATCCGGCGGCAAGGACTTGAGGACGTTGGTGAAGCTAAGGCCTGGATTGCGGAAGGCCACCTTCATCAAGCACCTTTCAAGAGCTCCTCAAGACAGATCCGGCGCGACTCGCCGGCCAGCTGCTTTGGTATCTCTTCCCGAGTCGCTGGAGGCCGCCACCACGCCTTTGAAGAACAAGTTGAGCTTGGCACTGGGTTGGAGGTGCTTGTCTGAGGAATATACAAGATCCACCATCCCGGCTCGCCAGCCTCCCCGCCGATGGCGGCGGCAATATTCATGAGACCCTCGGTCCAAGGCTCCACATTTTCCACAAGGTGCTCGACGGGCAGAGCACTCGCCAAGCAGCGTCTCGTCATTTTGATCTTCTCCAACAAGGCCACCTCCGCTCCTTGGCGCCGCCCAGCGTACGATCAAAGTAGTCAGCTTCAGCCGAGATCCGCGTTGAGTCCTTGGCGGCGCTGAGCTCCTTGCTCCTCTCGGCGAGACGGCCCTGCAGCTCGCCAAGAGTGTAGACGTCCTTCTCGCGCTCATGCTTGAGTGCAGCAAGCACCTCGCCGCTCTTCTTGAGGTTGGCCTCCAGCTGCGTCACCTTCGTCTCCAGTTCCTTCTTGGCAGGCTCGGCAACTGCGGCAGCATCCTTTGCTTCCTTGAGAGCCCCGCCAAATGTTTGCTCGCGCGCGGCAAGCTCTTCCTCATGGCTGTCAAGATTGATCTTCCGCTGCGCCAACTCGCCTTCTTGCGCAGACAGCTTCTCGGCAGCAAGCCGCTGCTGCTCCTCAACCTCAGCCTTCTCGAGGATGAAGGTTGTGCGCTCCTCGGCGAGTCGCTCCCACTCCTCTGCCAAGGACCGGAGATCTTCTTGGTTGGTGCCCTGGAGCTCCTCTGCGCGCTTCTCTATGTCTGCTCCCGCCTTTGCAACAAGCGCTTCCCGGGATTCCAGCTTGGCTTGTCGGGTGCGGTAGAGCGACAGCAGCTTCCGCAACAGCTGCTCCTCCTCAGACTCGCCACTGCTGCTGCTTGGCGCGTTGACCAGCGTCAGCCCAGCGGAGGCGAGCAGCTCTTCGTCAAAGGTCTCTCCTTCGACCGGCACCCTGGAGCTCGACGCCCAGGGGAGATTGATGAAGACGCCATCGCCGGCCTTCAGATAGGCGCCGGGCTGGGGTTCTTCGGAGCCTGGCGCTGCGGCAGCAGCGGAGGGATCGGCGGTCGTTGTAGCACCTGGCGCTCCTGCGGCCTCAGGGCCGTCAGTGCGATCGCCATCGCCGGACCCCTCGCCAGCTTCTGCGGCGGCAGCCTTGGCGGCCTCTTCGCCGGCGGGCTCGTCAGCGCCGGCTTCCTCCTCGACGGCAAGGCGTCATCAAGAGTTGCCGCAAGTCTTCCTCACCGACGACCTCGGTGTCCATCGGCTCCGTGGCAGATGGATCTGACGACAAGAAAATGAAGAAAAGTCAAGCAAGTATCCAAAAAGTAGATCAAAAGAAGAACACAAGGGCAGTTTTCAAGCAAGAGGATTACCTGCACTTGGATCTGCAGCCATGGTCTCAGCTATCGAAGGGTCACTGGCGCCGCCCCTTGCCGGAGAACTGACCCTTGCCGGAGACGTCTCCCTTGCCGGGGGATCCTCCCTTGGCGGTGTAGTCGAAGCAGATGGCATGTCAGGAGCGGCTTCAGGGCACTCCTGGTGGGGCTGCTCTGCTCCTACACAAATCAATAGTCAGATATCAGCGAATAAAGAGCACCCATGCACGCCTGACAGCAGGAATAAAACCATGCACTTACGCTGGGGCTGCTTTGGGGAAGGGTTGCCGGGTCCGGCAAGGTGGTCTCGGACACGCTTCTTGCCGCCGCGGTGGGTTCATCCTCGATGACAATCACCGGGACCTTGGCCCTCTTCGACGCTCTCTGGGCCAGCGTCCTGAAAAGCAATAGGTTCAGAGTGAAGCAAATCAGATACAAGACAAAGCAACAAATTGGGGTTTGCCGCTATGCGGTGAATGGCTGCGGGTTCTCCTCAACAATCCAACACCAATCTGCCCTCCATTCCTCCCACTTGCTCTCCCTCCAGATAGGCTTCCTTCTTGCCGATCCTTGAGATCCAAGCGATTCCTCCGGCAAGAGGCTCTCCTCTCTCTACTCGAGGCATGAAGAAATGGCGGAAGAGGGCTACGTTTGGGTGGACTCCGACAAAGTTTTCGCAGAGATGTGCGAAAACTGCCATGGTCAGGACAGCATTGGGGGTGAAGTCAAGGAGGCGGAACCCGTAGGTGTTCATGATATCGCAGAAAAATTCAGATAAGGGCGGGAAGAGCCCGCAGCAGAAGAAGAGCGCGAAGAAGGGATACCCGCTCGGAGCCAATTCAGATGCGGCGGCTGAGAGTACCTTCGTGCGCGGATGTGCTTGCGTCCCCGTCGACCAGAAGAGGTAGTAGTACTCCCTCAGCTCCTTCGCGGCGAGCTGAGGGGGGAAGATGGCCCGCTCCTTTCGCAGCGCCGCGAGCCGCTGCGCCTCGGCCGACTTCACGCCCTTCCCCTTGTCGGCTTTTGGAGCCATGGCGGAGGTGGTGAGGGAGGTCGACGGCGTTGGTGATGCTGGTGGCGATGGGGGGCGGAGCGCTGCTCTCTCCACAGCTTTGGGAAGAAGGGGGGAGCGGCGGGGTTTTTTTTCGAGATTGGACAGCAACTGGCAAGGTGGGCGAACTGCCCCTGCTTCCTCTGCTTATAAAGAGGGAGGGGGCGGACGTTCCGCTTTTCCTAATAAAGAAACCACCCACGATCTCTCCCACGATGCCGCGTTCGACGCATGCCGTTCGTGGGAGACGTGGTGGGTCCGGAGCGAGTTATGGCGTAACCCAGGCCATGTGTGCCCGTGCCCTGTTTTGGGCCTGGCCCAACAGCGCTCGGCACCGTGTGTGGCCCAGGCCCGGGGGCTCCTGTCGGCGTACTAGAGTAGGGGTACCCTAGTATCCCGAACTTGTGCGCGGGCAGTTGCAGCACCCCGCGGCAGGGCTTGCCGGGTGACCGCCTAGGTCCTCCGTGGTTCCTTTGGAGCCATTCAAGAACAAAGTATTTAAGCTAAGGAGACAAGGCCCCGGCAAGAGGAGCTTGCCGGGAAGGCCCGGTGAGCGACAAGCTTCCGGGCGCGACAAGGCAACCACCGCGGCAAGGCGCTTGCCGCGGCAAACTACCAATCTGTAACTGCGCTCCAGCTCATCCACCAACGTGTCGCCCTGGGACCTTTCCAGGCGCGCGTGGCGAGAGGCTGTGCGTCCAGCGGAGCGCGGTGGCAAGCAGCGCTGGCAAGATTGCCATCGTGGCAAGCAGTGGCGTCCCTGACGGTCCCTTTCTGCACTGTTTAGGCGACATAGACGGGCATTTAATGCCTTTGTCCCCTGCCGTCAGGGTTAGGTATGATACACTGTACAAGTAGCTGTACCAAGCGCAACTCATTTTCCCTTTTTGCCCATGACTACGTTGCCACCTGTCGCTGACCCCTTGAGCATATAAACGGAGGCCCATGCGCAATGTAGAAGAGGTTCGGTTCATTCGAAACCAGAGAACTCTCACGCTAGGTCTTGTAGCTTTCAAGGCTCCCTAGCAAGAACACAATACAATCAGACATGCAATAGTAGGAGTATTATCTCTCCAGAGAGCTCCGAAGCTGGGTAAACTGCTTGTGTGCTTCGCCTCGATCTGCTCTTTGTGCGACCTCCGCCCCCCACCGAACCGAAAGGGGCTCGGTCCGCTGGTCCCATAGGTGTTCGTGGGTCAGATCAGCTTCCCCAACAAAAGGCCAACCCAATAACGGCCTGTTTAATAAGGCCCATTTACGGCCCAAAGCCAGATCTGGCCTGTTAATAGTTCACCAAATATTTGGGCCCAATTACGGCCCAGTGACTTTCGGTCTGTTAGAGGCCCAATGTAGACATGGGCCCATTTCAGCCCGGTGTGCCTTTCGGCCTGGGAATGGCCCGTGCTGCCCATGGGCCATACATGGTCCGTTGCTACATCCGGCCCACTAACGGCCCATGATAAAGGTGGCAATAGTTCAGCCCAACTTGACTTTGGGCCTGTTAAAGGTCTGTCGTATAATTCGGCACGTTGATGCCAGTACTAAGCTTTCGGCCTCTTAAAGGCCCATGATATTAGTGGGCCGAGTCAGGCCCGGAATATGTTTTGGCCTCGTAATGGCCCGTCATATAACTGGGCCGAAAAAGGCCCGGTCTACCTTTCGGCCTGCTGAAGGCCCATCGATGACTAGTGAAAATTGAGGCCCAACATGAATTTGGCCTGCTAAAGGCCCATGGTTTCTTCTAGGCTGTAACAGGCAACCAGAATATTCAGCCTGTTAATGGCCCAACACTACATGGGCCAAACTAAGCGCTGGGTCCACAAAAGGCCCAACTAAAATTTGGGCCGAATATAGGCTAGAGTAAGTTGTGGGCCTAGCGCAAAGTGTGAAGGCCCCAATGGCCATTCGGGCCCAAGAAAGATGCAGGCCGGCCCAATTGTGGCCTGCTAAAAACCAGGACCATTAGAGGTGAATGTTTCGGCCCGGTCGACTACATCAGATTTTTTTCAGATAGCGAATGATGGTAGTAACTAGTAGGAATTAAGAACAAACCTACTCTATACAATAAATAAATTACGACATAGTAACTTAGAATAAACCTACACTACACAATAAAGGATTTATGGAATATTACATCCACTGGGCATCAAAGTTCACCACCAGTGATCATAAAGCTCAACGAAGAAGCAGATTACAAAAACTGGGCACCATTGCAGGGTAACAAAATAATACTGAACCGATACCACTTCCAAGACAGTTCAAGAACGGTTAGCCTTGCGCGGGAACTGCTGCGCAATCTGCTAAGCAAGGCTGTGAGACCGGCCTAGCATGTCGGTCATAGCTTTCAGGTGTAGCTGTTTAGCAATGAGGTTCTCATTGGTGTTCTCCGCAATCTTTCTTAGAGATAGGACTTCAAGTCTAAGTTGAGTTGCAGAATGCCTTTCTCCTAGAACTTGTGACTGAAGAAGTTGAACTGATTCAGACAGTGAATTCTGTGAGCTTGTCTGACTGCTAGTCTCAAGTAACTTGAACACTGGATCAAGACAAGGCTTTGGGGCTGTCTCGCTATCTTCAAGATGTTTTGCCTTCTTTGCTGCAATATATGTTGGGTTTGTGTCATAGCCTTCAGCAGACCTGTGCATGCCATCAGGCGTATCACCCTGAAACAAGCAGAGAGATGACAGGTTTTGCACGTGTATAAACAAAGATGATAACCGTGCTGTCAATTCCATCAAATTTCAAATTAGAAAATAAAGAGTAAGTTCAAAATATCAATAGCATAATTTGGCATTGTTCATAATGCGGGGAGCTTCACCACACTACTGGATTACCATGTCAACATAACAAGCATAGATGAAGGTCAAAGACAATCATTGTATCTATTTTGGTTAATGTGCATGGCATGTTGTTCAAATCATCAGCCACATCAGTAAGACAAAATAGGAGATGACAAGGTGCAAACGTGGGCTGCTTCATCACACACTGGATTATAGATCCACAAAAACAAGCATACATATAGGGAGTATTGAGTAATGTGCATGGTATGAATAAGGAATTTGGTTTTACAAGTTAAAACTTGGAACTTACCGTTGTTGCGAACATGCATTTTGATAGAAACAACAAACTAAACAACAGTAAACGATAGGGATTATGAGCAAATTAAATAGCAGTTGAGGATAAAGGCTTTAGAAGGACTGCCTTACATTAATAGTTAACACCGGCTTTATAATGCCCTTCTCCATGTCAAGGGAAGGATAACTCAAGAATTTCAGCACAAAATCTTCTTCATAAGCATTGCGTGTACTCTAAAATTTGTAGAGATTAATTATAGATATGATAATACTGGAAGGGATAGAGGACAATGAAGATAAGATGCAGATTGATGCTACGTAATCAACTACCAATCTCTGGAAGTACAAGCGTTACAGGACAAAATGTACTCACAAGAGCAATGGTCTACACTTTTGCACTGGCATTGTCTGTGTATTCAACTTTTTGGTAAGATTAAATATAGATCTGATATTTTTTAGTAAATGGTGGGCGAGGCAGATAAGATGCAGAATGCTATACAATGAACCAATCACTCTTCCCATAATACAAGAGTGTTTTGAACACTAGTGTACTGTACAAAACGTTCTTATATTATGGGACGGAGGGCGTAGCTGTTAATGTAAGTATAATGATAGACGACGTTCAGTCCTTCCAAGAGGACTGCAGAGCTAAACCTCTTCAAAAGCATTGGGTTGATTCTAAATTTATGTATGAGTCCATACGGATCTGATAATGTCCACCAAATGGACGATAACGAGGCTAACATGTGTAGTGATGCTATATAATCAAACAGCTATGAAAGTAAGTATGGTCATATAGGGCAAGAGGTACTCACAAGAGCAATGCAGTGTGCAGTATAGTTGCGAGATTCTATGGTCCCTTGAGAATGGATGTTCTTCTGCTAACAGTTTACGTACAAGTGAGACATTAAGGCAAATGCATAAATGTAGTTAAAATTGTGATGTGTTATCATAGACAGTACCTTACACTGCAGACGAGACCAATGTTTAACAAGATTATTCCAGTCACTGTCTGATAAATTTAGCACCGGAGACTTTATAGAAATTTCATTTAGAGGCTTGCCATCGAAGTGTGCTTGCCTCAGGTAGGAACGATACTTCATCAACAAGTGCTTGAAAAGTGCAACCAACCCTTGCTCGTCTTGACAATCCAGTTTGGTCCTCGCCTATTTAAAAGAATGAAATCTTGTGTCTTCTATCAGCAGAAACATATGCCGTAATTACCATGAATAACATTAGTACATTACTTACGCGTAAGTTGCGGAGGAAGACTGGAAATTGTTCTGTGTTTGCGATATAATCTTTCCATGAAGGAAAGATGCGCACAAAGTTCCTGACAACAATATAAGCTTGTCACACCCTGATTTTCATGGCACAGCACTTAAGATGATAAATCATGATAAAATGAGGTTTGCCAAAAACTTTTGAGTGTTTTGGACTTTGCACTAATTGGATTTTGTCTGTGGTTTGCAAGTGCTCTAAAAATCAAATAAATCCTCCAACTCCTATACTTCATCTCCTTGCTCCAAACTCATGAACCAATGATCATGCCATGTTTATAGGACATAAAAAAAATTCTTACAAAAATAATTCGGCCAAATAGTATTTTCAAAAATTAGTTTTCCAAAAACCCCTGAATTGAGATTTGCACTGCAAGTACTTAATTAAGGGCAGTAAAAATCTTTCAAAAAATATATTTGACTCCTATTAGATATAGGACAGCCAGAAACCACAAAAATATAATTTTAGAAGTTATTTTCCTATTTTATTTAAAGGATTTTTCTTAAGTCCAGAAATGGTATTTAATAGGTTAAAATTATTTTAATGCTTTAAAAATATTTGGGAAAAACCTAGGGAAACTCAGTGGACATATATTGTCCATATATAAGAGTTTCAACACATGGTCATGTTCAAAATGTTGGTCATACCCCTCAAAAATCCTTTTTGGATATTTCAAGCTTTTGAAATATTTACAAAGGAAATATTCTCCAAAAACTCCAAGAAACTTCTAGCATGTCACATATGACATGTTTGATGATCTTGACAAGTATCATGTCATGGAGAACAGTATAACCCCATGAAACCCTCTCAAAACCACTTTATGTCCTTTTTCAAGTTTGAACAACTTTGCACTGTCAATTATGTCCAAATGCTCTCACACTTGGTGCACATGCTCAAATGGTGTAATAATGCATCTAGACCAAGTGGCACAAGTTGGAGAACAAGTTAACTTGATGAAAGAGCCCCAAAACCCTTCTTGTCCAGAACCAAATTTGAACAACTCTACATTGGCAACTTTCTCATTTTGACCCCAACTTTTGTGGACATGTTCAGAACCTTAAATTATGACACTAAACCAAGTGGTGCATCAAGGAGAATTGATTTGCATGACTAAATATTGGTAAAGCCATTTCTGCTAATTTCTAGGGTTTACCAAAGTTGCATTGTCAACTTCCTCCAAATGAGCTCCAACTTGGTGATCAAACCCATTTCTATATGACACTTGATCCTGTTAATCCTCATATCATTTGGAATCCATTTTCTTGCCCAAACCACCATCAAACACATTCTGGCAGAAATTTAAAATGCATATTTTGGCCATTACCACTAATCTCCATGAGCTAAGCTTTCTCCCACAGCATCATCTGGACGTCCCCTAACCCCTTCATCTTTCCCTGCCCGAGGAGCCATGATTATGGGGGTGAAAAGCTCTTTTTCCCTCTCTGGACAGCTGCATTTCTTCCCTTTTCTCACCACTCCCTCACTCCTGCCAGGTCCCAGAGCATCCAAGGCCTCCTCCCCCCTTGTTTATTCCTCCTGCAGATGCCAGACGCAAGTGGCCATGTGAGGATGCGGGGAAAAGCCGCTCATGCCGGCCAAAGACGCGCACTGGAGCATGCTACCGTGCTCCCGACCGTTGACACCGCACTCCGGTCCACCTCGGGCCGCCCAAGCGCGCCCGTCGACGTGCCTCGGCGTCCGCATCACGCCACCAGGTCTCCAACTTGCTCCCGTGCCCTCCCGTCGCCCCTGCGGTGCGTGCCCGAGCGCCGCCCGCATCCGCCAATCGCTGCCCGCGTCCCTGGCCCGCCTCGCACTCGCTCCTCTCTTTCTCTCTCTTTCCGTGGTCGTAGACCACGCCCAGGAAGACCCCCCACTCAAATCCAAGCCCTCCCGTGGCCTCCAGCGACGGCTACGGCCTCACCGGCGCACGACCCCATGGTGCACCTCGTCCTCTTCTATTTAAAGCCACCCCGAGCCCCCCTCTCTAATCCTTTGGCTCTCTTTCTATCCCATACGCTCCCCAGGCCTACCCATTCGTCCCCCCGAGCCCTTCTTGCTCCTCCATGGCCGAAGCCGAGCCACCGGCCTCCTCTCAAATTCCCTCGAATGAGGCCTCCTCCTCCCCTCCTTTCTCCACTAGGCGGACCCCTGACCACAACGGAACCCCTCACCACTTCTCCCTCTACTCCGCTGCCTCGTAGCACCAATGCCGCCATCACCGTCGGCCTCGCCCGCCGCGGCCGACACCCTACTCAACCCGGTGGCCCTGGGAGACCGTGCCACCCACAGTTGGGTGCGGCCGGGTCCCCCGAGCACGACGGTGGGCAGAGCATCGCCGAAGATGCCCTGCAGCGCTGGCAAGCCGCCGTCGACCCCGCCCCTGCCTCTGCTCTGTCGAGCGGGAGGTTGGGGATGAACCCGACAGGCGGGGTCCGCATGTAAGCCACCAGGCAGCCGGGCCCGCGCATAAGTGGAGGCGGCTTCTCCTAGGCGCGCCTCCCTGCAGCGAAAACGCACAGGATAAGTGCTCCTTCGACGTGGCCCGAGCGCCTGCGCGGCCGAGCCACTGGGCCGGCCCATGGTCTATCTATCGCCCCGTGCGCAGGATAAGGTTAAAGCCTTATTCCCTTTTCTTTTTCCAGTCAACTTCAAAAATCCATAAATAATTCAACAGAGCTTTAAATTTGGTGATTCAAATTTGTAGTAGTTCATAAATTCAAGATCTATCACATGGTGCTATTTGCACATTTTTCCAGAATCATTTCCTTCACAAATATTTATCAAATCCCCTGTTTGTAATTTCTGTAATGAACAATAGAAAATCACAGAGAGCCCATTTTTTATCCAAATTCCATGATTCAAATTCCTAGATGTTTATAAATTCAAAACTTAGTTTTTGAACATTTTTACTAATACTTTCTGTACCTCCTCAAATAATGGTCTATTTCTTCATGTATAGCCAACTTTGCAAAATCATAGGATATTCATTTGAACTCCAAATCCAGAGAAACCAACTCCTAGGTGCTTCTAAAATCATGCTTTTGTCAAATGGGTGCCTCTGCTCATTTTTGAAAATAATTTTTATGTTCACTTCTTGCAAATCCATTAATCCCTTGACTCCATCCTATTGAAATGTTAAGAGATGTCCATTGATCAAATCCTAATGAAACCACGTTGGTCATCCCTCATATGACCAGAGGTATCCTAGAAAAGTCCAACTCACATTTTTAGAGCACTTCTATTTTCTGCCTTGTTGTGTTTCTTACTATAATTGTTTCCAAGGTTAGTTGACGAAGTAGAAGAAATACTTGGAGAACGACCAGAAGATTTGAAGACTCTAATGAACCAGGCAAGCAGCCATGTGACCATGATGAACCTTTTTACATCATAATAGCATTTTCGTTGCTTCACTGAGTGCATGATATACTTTGAATGTCAACCTTGCTAGGCTTGTCTCCGTTGCGTACCCCGTTGATTCTTGCATTGTTCATGACTCTATCCTTGTTCAGAGTTGTGTTGGTGGGTTGTAGAAATATGCTATAGTAGATGGCTATGCAAAGTGGGTCAGGGTTATGCATGGAAAGAAACAAGTGTGGTTTGACATACTTGCAATCAGCCCCAGTGGGTGCCACTAATGCCCCTGGGAGATGATGATGAACTAGGTCACTACATGGTGGGGAGGTAGTGTACCGAGGCTTGATGGAAGTGTTGTTTACAGAGATGGATTAGATTTAAGATTTTCTACCGTCCCAACCAAACATGTACAACCACACTACCCCTTATGGGACGGGGCATTATTGATTACCTAGTTCGTGCTAGCATGGATGCCCGCATTACTAGTGACGGGAGAGTTGTTGGTGCGCTCTCTCGGGACGGGGTCGTGCTTGGATAGGCGGCCATGACGGTTTTCACAGGGCACCGGACACACCGTTGGTACCCTCGTGCATGTGAGATGTGATGAATGTGGGAGCGTGGCTCCACCAAATTAAATTGTGAAAATATATGGCATGGGGGCTGTTACCAATCGAGTGGACTCTATGTTGGTCACGACTAGGGAAAGGTAGTGATCGGGTGCTTACCCCGGGTATTTAAGGTACCGCAGGTCGTGGATGACACGAAAGCTTCCCGGATCTTGTGGGTAAAGTGTGCAACCTCTGCAGAGTGTCAAATTATTCGAATAGCCGTGTCCAAGGTCAAGGACAGTTGGTTGGTGCTGCTTAGACTATGTCCATATGTTTCTAACAAACAACACAGATTGGTAATATTGTTGATATGATTTGTGAGGAAGTCACGATGAGATGAGTATGAGTTGTTCATAACTCTTTCTCGAGGTTGAAGTCTGTAACCTCCTGATACTTGTTCCAGACGCATTCATGTCCTTGGTAAATGTTGATCATACTTTCATGAGAAAAACTAGATTTCCGCAAAAATGCCAATTAAGCAGTAGAGCTTTGCATAATTATTTTGTTATCACACTTGGGTTGCTTGCGAGTACATTCAAAGTACTCATTGGCTTTCCACTGGTTATTTTATTGGCCAGGCATAAAAGAACAAGATATATTGAAGAGTTCCTTGGTGACTGTCGTGGATTTGTCACGGCAGATGTCCTCATGAAAGGACTTAGTCGTGGAGCCATCGCTATGGGTTAGCTTAAAGGGGTTAAACCGGACAAGGGACACGGGAGTTTATACTAGTTCGGCTCCTTGGATGAAGGTAAAAGCCTACATTTAGTTTGTGATGGGATTATTGGGGTTTCGATGACCAGGGAGCGAATACGCTTGCCTGAGTCTCAAGTTGTTGTTGTCTGTCCCTGAACTGCCGCCGGGTCGTCCCTTTATATACACAGGGTGATGCCCGGCCGGTCTACAGAGTCCCGAGCCAGCTCATACAAGTGTCCAGCTCGGTCTCTTCCTTTCCTAACTTACATTACAAGATACATAACCATGGCGGTTTACCACTATGGGCCCTAATCCGCCTTTGTGCTCCGGGCCTCTAAGCTTTAGTAATAAAACGCTATCTACTGAGTCTTCATGGGCTTCAACATAGTTGAGGGTGAACCGGGCCCTCCTGGCCGGTTTACACTCAGTAGTTATATCCCCAACATTAGGCCCCAGATTGATTTGAATCTGTTCATGTCAATCTTCAATACTTTAAAGAAATCTTGTGACCATCTCCTTATATTCTCGTAAACCGCCATGTTGTCTTCTCCTGTAAGCGTTGTTAAACCGCCGTGACGTCATCCTATGGTCACATCAACGGACCATCATGACATCATCTCTGTATTAAAAAGATTCCCTTCATTAATGGTATCCCGAAAATTGAGGCCACAGGCGCGCCCTCTTTGCCGCTTCAGGCTCCTCGATTCTTGCGCCTGCTACTTAGCCCTTTCTCCTTATAAATAAAGCCGACATGTCTTTCCATTCTTTCCCCTTGCCTCTTCTTCTTCCTCTCACGAACCCCATTGCTCGAGCTCCACCGCCGGCACAGAGCGCACCGTCGTCTTCGTCTCTGGCCGCTGCATCACCCTGAATCGAACCAGAGTTTCGCGGTATCCCTCCGCAGTAGATCTGCACTGGTAAGTTTTCCCTTATCCGCATCTTTAGATCTGTGCTAGGGTTCACGAGTTCATCTGTATAGTTCCTCGTTCATCTCAGTTCCTCGTTTTTCCTTCCACCGTAGTTGCTTTAATCCAGCAGTAGCGTAGACCTCGTGCGGTAGTTACTCCGCATCCATTTTCAGTACTAGTAGATCTTCCTTTTTTGTAAAGAATCCTTAGTAGAGCGCACGACCTTCTGTGTTCTGCTTAACACCATTATAGGTCACAGAAATTTTTCTTTATTGCAGCATGGTAGATCCAATTAAATTTCATCATTGTGTGAAACCTGTTTCTGTCAATACTTGGCAGATTTTCATCTCTGGCTCCTCCACCTAAGGGCGGTTTAAATCTTAGTAGTGGTAATCCACCACATGTCATTAGCCCTCACTTAAACCGCCGTCTTGACTTGGATAGCAATGTCCAGTTCACCTCATATGTACGCTTTGATTAAATTTCCGGTTTGACATTGATGAATACACTTGAACCGCCAATCGTAAACTGGCATTTAACTTTCCATTACAGCTCTACTTTTCAAGATGACCAAGCAATTTGCTGCCTGCAACTGGGTTCCATCCAGGACTACGGAAACACAAATCAACGGATTCGTTGTAACGGGCGCTTTAGCTCCAAAAAGTGTCCTTCATTGGCGAGTTCCTGGCCCTGAGTGCCCTCCGGAGCCTCAAGATGGAGAAGTGATTGTATTTATGCAACATCTATCCCGGGGTTTCAGTCCTCCTGGATTAAGATTTTTCCGGGATGTACTTGCCAGCTTCCAACTCCATCCTCATGATATTGGACCAAATTCTGTGTCCAACATCTACAACTTTCAAGTGTTCTGTGAGGTTTATCTGCAAGAAGAACCAATGGATGACCTCTTTCGGGATTTCTTCCACTTAAACCGCCACACTGAGTTCTCTGAGTGTCCCTTCAGTCCTTCAAAGTTTCCCTTCAAACACTCAAAACCATCATGTGATAGCCCCACGGTGGGCGCCAACTGTCGTGGATTTGTCACTGCAGATGTCCTCATGAAAGGACTTAGTTGTGGAGCCATCGCTACGGGTTAGCTTAAAGGGGTTAAACCGGACAAGGGACATGGGAGTTTATACTAGTTCGGCCCCTTCGATGAAGGTAAAAGCCTATGTCTAGTTTGTGATGGGATTATTGGGGTTTTGATGACCAGGGAGCGAATACGCTTGCCTGAGTCTCGAGTTGTTGTTGTCTGTCCCTGAACCGCCGCCGGGTCGTCCCTTTATATACACAGGGTGACCCCCGGACGGTCTACAGAGTCCCGAGCCAGCTCATACAAGTGTCCAGCTCGGTCTCTTCCTTTCCTAACTTACATTACAAGATACATAAACATGGCGGTTTACCACTATGGGCCCTAATCCACCTTTGGGCTCCGAGCCTCTAAGCTTCAGTCATAAAACGCTATCTACTGAGTCTTCATGGGCTTCAACATAGTTGAGGGTGAACCGGGCCCTCCTGGCCGGTTTACACTTAGTAGTTATATCCCCAACAGTGACGGTCGTGCGAGCTAGGACGCTTTCCCAGTCAGAATGCCTGTAGGGTTAAGGAAGATGGTATGGGTCCAAGTTATCGACGAAGATTTTTGCTGCAATGTTATACTCAAGACTTGACCATAATGGTCATAATTTGTGTAAGACGGTATATATGGATGTAAGACTCTTGTTATGCAGCTTCTGTGTGTTCAGTGAGCATTGATCTCTGGGATCACTGTACACGTGCATTCGGTGATCTCGACTTATGAGTCGAGGTCCCCACAGAGCTGGTATCAGAGCCATCCTGACTGTAGGAAGCCTTAGTTAGCATGGTCGTTAGTTAGAGTAAAGCTATTTTCAAAACTATTACTAATTTTCAAAACTATCTATACTTCTCTTCCCCTTCTGAGTTTTCTGAAAACTAAGATATACTTTCCTCTTTCCCTTCAAAACTTTTGGTCGCTAGAACCCTTATGCCCCTGACCACTGGATTCCTTGTAATCCTCGTGGATAATCTAGAAAGAAGATGCCTTGTCAGACATTCACCCACATCTTCTGAACACAAGTTTGGCGACACCACGAGAAGACGGTACCAATAGAAGATACCTCCTCAAGGAATGAGGACATCAAGACCTCGGAGATGGTGACACCCTCCACACTGCCCCAGGATGATGCAACCTTGGCCTACGATGAAAAGGGCATAGGATATGCAAGATAATTATATACATCCCTAATAGAGCAACCCTGTCCTTACCGTTGTTGTATCGGCAACCACCGGTGGATGAGAACCTCGCCATTTGGTCCGTCTCACTATAGTGAGCAAGAAAACGGTTCTCTTCATCCCCCGCTCTTGATGTCGATGTTGTCATCAACTTAACCGACATGTTGTACCTCTACTATGCCTTCTTAATGTCATTGCATAAAGGATTACCTACTTGGTACCATCGACGCCTTAAAAAGGCAAAAGTGATCGTCATGATTAAGAAGACAAGAGGAGACCAAGTCAATGACACCTACGAGGAGCCACCTTCACCCCATCACTTCACCAGGCGAGAAGTTGTTGAAGACTCTTCAGGCTCAACCTGGATCGTTTCATCAAACAACTACAGGAGACGTAGAGACACCTGAAGGAAACACAAAAGACTGCAAGAGACACGGAGCAAAGCATGACTACTGAATCCGAGAACCCCTAGGGTAGGATGAGTCGTGTACCCCCTATGCACAGTCGAGTCTGTAGGATGGTTCAAATAGAACCACGATTGTGTGTTGCTTGTTTTTATTTGTTTGTGTTTTGATATCAGTCGCCCTTTTTGCCCTAGGCAACAAGTACACGACTATATCACCTTCCTTACCTTGTTTCTTTTGTTTGGCCCTTTCGGCACTTGTTTGTTTGCACTTGCACTATAGAACCCCATTTAGGCATCCCCCTCCTCTATGCTACTTTCCCCCCCCCCTCATCTCTCTCTTCAACTGAAGACCGGCAAGACAATCTACACTAAGGGTTCCACCTCGGTGACCAACTAGCACTGGAGACTTTTGTTGCAGCCTCCTCGACCAAGTGCAACCCGTAGAATTATGCTTACCCCTCAAGACTGAAAACCCATCTCTAGACCCTTCGAGACTTCACCATGTGCTTAACCCACAGAATTGCAGGAGAACCAGTTAAGCCTCCGTAACCTTGCACAACACTTGGTTCATTATGAAACTAGTGGACGTAGTGAACGAGCACATTATCATCCTAAGATAGTACCAGAACTAGCGATGCCATAGGGTAGACCAAATTGAGGATATATGAACAGAGGACAGATGACTTGATAGGTTTATATTCGAGACCTTTAGGAAGTATTGAGACTTTTGGTGGATTGTGAGGTTCTCATGTTGGTAGATGAACTTGGTGGGATCAGTTAATAGAGTAACGTAACTCTCATTGCTCCTGCGTAAATTGGATTTAAATAGGAGAGCCTAGTGGAGTATAGATGCTGAGTAAGTCTACATGGTTCGGGTAAATTGGAATTAGACCGATAATCTTGATCGTGATACCATGTTTCTCGGTGGACAATAAACTAGGAGATTTGATTAATTGTCGGAGTTGATATAAACTTGACCTTGGAGGTTACTCGACCCCGATAATGGGAATCGGTGGACTGACTATAGCAAAGATAGCCCTTTCAAGTATCTGGGGATTATAGGACATTAGGAGATCATGTGGAACACCATAAACATTGGATTTGTAGGGTTAATGGATTATGTAGTGATGGTTGGTAGATGAGGGGCTATTAGAGTTGATTCATAGGAAGGAAACAAGATCTTGGAGTGGAATACGACGTGTTTCCTTAGGGTAGAAATGCCTTAGACCTTGGAAGAGTAGGATGAGCACTTGGATTGTCATGTTTTATTCAAGCTTAGCAGCTGGTATATTCTACCCATGGATTTTTACGGGTAGACATACATGTGAGTTTGGGGGTTGTAGACATATATGATTTTGTTAGACCTCCTCTCGAGAGTCATGAGGAATAATAATAGCATGAGTAATGATTGGAGCTGACCTACATGAGTTGGAACTTTCGGTGGTATAAGGCGATATGTTTGGAGGACTAGATAGAACAATTGGCATCTCAGAAACCGTGCTTAAGGATAAGATGATAAAGATTCACTCACACACTAGAATCCTTGAAACCCTTAAGCCTTACCAAGCCACATCATGGTCGGATCATGACCTTGGGCCTTGACTCTAGGTCGAGAAGACCCTGACCAATACTCAACCGTGACCACCACCAATACCCCAACCTATACCCTATGTACCCGGCCGTGGGAAACTCTCCACGGAGTACTCGAACAAGATGGTTGTCATCGTTATTTGGTGATATACTTGCCTACCCAAAGATGGAAGAAGAATCGTTCAGCTAGTTAAGGAACATCTTAAGACTGCCATGTCAAGGAGGAAGAACTATATCCACCACCATCGTCAAGGAGTGAACTTCCTCAACGAAGACCAGGTGTATCTGCAAACCACACCTGTCAAAGGCACCAAGCATTTCCATGACAAGGAAGCTCACACCAAGATTTATCGGCCTCTTCGAGATCACTTAAGGTTTAACAACCCTCTCCAAGATCACTACAAGACGAAGAGCAGACGGCTACCAGCTAGAGTTACCACCTGATTTACCTGATGTGCACAACGTTTTTCCACACGAGACCACTCCGGAAACGTTTCCGACATCCTAACTTGCCCGATCTCTACGAGGACGTCGACCACCGAGCCATCGACCACCGAGCCATCGACCCCTAGCCCAATCTAACCTACCGTGAGCTACCCCTTTAGCGACCTGGATTAAGAAGAACGTCATACACGAAGCCACGCCATCAAGTACTTCAAGCTCAATGGAGCACCACACGGAAGAAGCAGCAACAGGAGGACTTTAAGACTACCCCAGATCCAAGTTTCTGTATCCCTTTCCGCGCCTAGTCTGGGAATCTCGGGGACGAGATTCTTGTAAGGGGGGTAGGTTTGCCACACCCCGATTTTCATGGCACAACACTTAAGATGATAAATCATGACAAAATGAGGTTTGCCAAAAACTTTTGAGTGTTTTGGACTTTGCACTGATTGGATTTTGTCTGTGGTTTGCAAGTGCTCTAAATATCAAATAAATCCTCCAACTCCTATAATTCATCTCCTTGCTCCAAACTCATGAACCAATGATCATGCCATGTTTATAGGACATAAAATAATTTCTTACAAAAATAATTTGGCCAAATAGTATTTTCAAAAATTAGTTTTCCAAAAACCCCTGAATTGAGATTTGCACTGCAAGTACTTAATTAAGGGCAGTAAAAATCTTCCAAAAAATATATTTGACTCCTATTAGATATAGGACAGCCAGAAACCACAAAAATATAATTTTAAAAGTTATTTTCCTATTTTATTTAAAGGCTTTTCATAAGTCCAGAAATGTTATTTAATAGGTTAAAATTATTTTAATGCTTTAAAAATATTTGGGAAAAACCTAGGGAAACTCAGTGGACATATATTGTCCATATATAAGAGTTTCAACACATGGTCATGTTCAAAATGTTGGTCAAACCCCTCAAAAATCCTTTTTGGATATTTCAAGCTTTTGAAATATTTACAAAGGAAATATTCTCCAAAAATTCCAAGAAACTTCTAGCATGTCACATATGACATGTTTGATGATCTTGACAAGTATCATGTCAGGGAGAACAATATAACCCCATGAAACCCTCTCAAAACCACTTTCTGTCCTTTTTCAAGTTTGAACAACTTTGCACTGTCAATTATGTCCAAATGCTCTCACACTTGGTGCACATGCTCAAATGGTGTAATAATGCATCTAGAACAAGTGGCACAAGTTGGAGAACAAGTTAACTTGATCAAAGAGCCCCAAAACCCTTCTCGTCCAGTACCAAATTTGAACAACTCTACATTGGCAACTTTCTCATTTTGACCCCAACTTTTGTGGACATGTTCAGAACCTTAAATTATGACACTAAACCAAGTGGTGCATCAAGGAGAATTGATTTGCATGACTAAATCTTGGTAAAGCCATTTCTGCTAATTTCTAGGGTTTACCAAAGTTGCATTGTCAACTTCCTCCAAATGAGCTCCAACTTGGTGATCAACCCCATTTCTATATGACACTTGATCCTGTTAATCTTCATATCATTTGGACTCCATTTTCTTGCCCAAACCACCATCAAACACCTTCTGGCAGAAATTTAAAATGCATATTTTGGCCATTATCACTAATCTCCATGAGCTAAGCTTTCTACCACATCATCATCTGGTCCTCCCCTAACCCCTTCATCTTTCCCTACCCGAGGAGCCATTATTATGGGGGTGAAAATCTCTTTTTTCCCTCTCTGGATAGCTGCATTTATTCCCTTTTCTCACCACTCCCTCACTCCTACCAGGTCCCAGAGCATCCAAGGCCTCCTCCCCCCTTGTTTATTCCTCCTGCAGACGCCAGACGCAAGTGGCCACGCAAGGACGCAGGGAAAAGCCGCTCATGCCGGCCAAAGACGCGCTCTGGAGCACGCTACCGTCCTCCCGACCGTTGACACCGCGCTCCCGTCCACCTCGGGCCGCCCAAGCGCGCCAGTCGACGCGCCTCGGCGTCTGCAACACGCCAGCAGGTCTCCCACTTGCTCCTGTGCCCTCCTCTCGCCCCTGCAGTGCGTGCCCGAGCGCCGCCCGCATCCGCCAATCGCCGCCCGCGTCCCTGGCCCGCCTCGCACTCGCTCCTCTATTCCTCTCTCTTTCCCTGGTCGTAGACCACGCCCAGCAAGACCCCCGACTCAAATCCAAGCCCTCCCGTGGCCTCCAGCGACGGCTACGGCCTCACCGGCGCACCGCCCGATGGTGCACCTCGCCCCCTTCTATTTAAAGCCACCCCAAGCCCCCCTCTCTACTCCTTTGGCTCTCTTTCTCTCCCGTACGCTCCCCAGGCCTACCCATTCGTCCCCCCGAGCCCTTCTTGCTCCTCCATGGCCGAAGCCGAGCCACCGGCCTCCTCTCAAATTCCCGCGAATGAAGCCTCCTCCTCCCCTCCTTTCTCCACTAGGCGAACCCCCTGACCACAACAGAACCCCTCACCACTTCTCCCTCTGCTCCGCTGCCTCGTAGCACCAATGCCGCCATCACCGTCGGCCTCGCCACCCTTGCAGTGACGCCCTACTCAACCCGGTGGCCCTGGGAGACCGTGCCACCCACAGTTGGGTGCGGCCGGGTCCCCCGAGCACACCGGTGGGCAGAGCATCGCCGGAGAAGCTCTGCAACGCTGGAAAGCCGCGTCGACCCCGCCCCTGCCTCTGCTCTGTCGAGCGGGAGGTTGGGGATGAACCCGACAGGCGGGGCCCGCCTGTAAGCCACCGGGCAGCCGGGCCCGCGCATAAGTGGAGGCGTCATCTCCTAGGCACGCCTCCTTGCAGCGAAAACACCCAGGATAAGTGCGCCTTCAACGTGGCCCGAGCGCCTGCGTGGCCGATCCACTGGGCCGGCCCACGGTCTATCTATCGCCCCGTGCGCAGGATAATGTTAAAGCCTTATTCCCTTTTCTTTTTCCATTCAACTTCAAAAATCCATAAATAATTCAACAGAGCTTTAAATTTGGTGATTCAAATTTGTAGTACTTCATAAATTCAAGATCTATCACATGGTGCTATTTGCACATTTTTCCAGAATCATTTCCTTCACAAATATTTATCAAATCTCCTGTTTGTAATTTTTGTAATGAACTTTAGAAAATCACAGAGAGCCCATTTTTGATCCAAATTCCATGATTCAAATTCCTAGATGTTTAAAAATTCAAAACTTAGTTTTTGAACATTTTTACTAATACTTTCTGTACCTCCTCAAATAATGGTGTTCCAACGTTAGTTGACGAAGTAGACGAAATACTTGGAGAACGACCAGAAGATTTGAAGACTCTGATGAACCAGGCAAGCAGCCCTTTGACCATGATGAACCTTTTTACATCATAATAGCATTTTCGCTGCTTCACTGAGTGCATGATATACTTTGAATGGCAACCTTGCTAGGCTTGCCTCCATTGCATACCCCGTTGTTTCTTGCATTGTTCATGACTCTATCCTTGTTTAGAGTTGTGTTGGTGGGTTGTAGAAATATGCTATAGTAGATGGCTACGCAAAGTGGGCCAGGGTTATGCACGGAAAGAAACAAGTGTGGTTTGACATACTTGCAATCAGCCCCAGTGGGTGCCACTAATGCCCCTGGGAGATGATGATGAATTAGGTCACTACTTGGTGGGGAGCTAGTGTACCGAGGCTTGATGAAAGTGTTGTTTACAGAGATGGATTAGATTTAAGATTGTCTACCGTCTCAACCAAACATGTACAACCACACTACCCCTTATGGGACAGGGCATTATTGATTGCCTAGTTCGTGCTAGCATGGATGCCCGCATTACTAGTGACGGGAGAGTTGTTGGTGCGCTCTCTCGGGACGGGGTCGTGCTTGGATAGGCAGCCATGACTGTTTTCACAGGGCACCGGTCACACCGTTGGTACCCCCGTGCATGTGAGATGTGATGAATATGGGAGCGTAGCTCCACCAAATTAAATTGTGAAAATATATGGCACGGGGGCTGTTACCAATCTAGTGGACTCTATGTTGGTCACGCCTAGGGAAAGGTAGTGATCGGGTGCTTACCCCGGGGTACTTAAGGTACCGCGGGTCGTGGATGACACGAAAGCTTCCCGGATCTTGTGGGTAAAGTGTGCAACCTCTGCAGAGTGTCAAACTATTCGAATAGCCGTGTCCACGGTCAAGGACAGTTGGGTGGTGCTGCTTAGACTATGTCCATATGTTTCTGACAAACAACACAGATTGGTAATATTGTTGATATGATTCGTGCAGAAGTCACGATGAGATGAGTATGAGTTGTTCATAACTCTTTCTCGAGGTTGAAGTCTGTAACCTCCTGATACTTGTTGCAGACGCATTCATGTCCTTGGTAAATGTTAATCATACTTGCATGAGAAAAACTAGATTTCCACAAAAATGCCAATTAAGCAGTAGAGCTTTGCATAATTATTTTGTTATCACACTTGGGTTGCTTGCGAGTACATTCAAAGTACTAATTGGCTGGCAACTGGTTATTTTATTGGCCAGGCATAAAAGAAAAAGATATATTGAAGAGTTCCTTGGTGACGGTCGTGTGAGCTAGGACGCTTTCCCAGTCAGAATGCTTGTAGGGTTAAGGCAGATGACATGGGTCCAAGTTATCGACGAAGATTTCCGCTGCAATGTTATACTCAAGACTTGACCATAATGGTCATAATTTGTGTAAGCCGGTATGTATGGATGTAAGACTCTTGTTATGCAGCTTATGTGTGTTCAGTGAGCATTGATCTCCGGGATCACTGTACACGTGCATTCGGTGATCTCGACTTATGAGTCGGGGTCCCCACAAAGCTTCATCTTCTAAACTGGGAAGAAATGGAACATGGGTCCTATTTGCTGCAATTGGCGCTCTCAATGGTTTGAAAAGGGATTTAGCAATTGGATTTGGTGTACTCTTTGCTGGAATGGGGATTTTGCATCATAGAGCTGGTGCTATGTCAACTGGGATCATCATACTGTTTGCTACAGTTGGGGTCTGCTGAGTTGGGGCATCAGAAATGACCAGTGTAGTAGCGCTAGAGTCTGCTAGAGTTGGGGTGTTTTGTGGGTCAGGTGATATAAGCTTTATACGATCTTGTGATGTGCAAGAAATAAAAGCGACGGACTGCATAATAAAGGTCTATATCACAAGTGGCAATATAAAGTGACGTTCTTTCGCATTAAGATTTTGTGCATCCAACCTTGAAAGCGCATGGCCACATCTGCTTCCCTCTGCGAAGGGCCTATCTTTTATTATTATCTTCTACCTTGTGCAAGAGTCATGGTGATCTTCACATTTCCTTTTTACATTTTATCCTTTGGCAAGCATAGTATGTTGGAAAGATCCTGATATATATATCTAATTGGATGTGGGTTAGCATGAATTATTATTGTTGACATTAGCCTTGAGGTAAAAGGTTGGGAGGCGAAACTATAAGCCCCTATCTTTCTTTGTGTCCGATTAAAACTCCGTAACCACAAGTATTGCGTGAGTGTTAGGAATTATGAAAGACTAAATGATAGTTGAGTATGTGGACTTGCTAGAAAGCTCTGACATAGACTCTTTCTGATGTTATGATAAATTGCAATTGCCTCAATGACTGAGATTATAGTTTGTTAGTTCTCAATAAAGTTTATGTTTCATACTTTGCATTGGAATAGATTAAGAAATCATATGACATTATCTATATATGTTTCTGTTATGAGAATAATCATGATGCCCTCAGGTCCGTATTTTATTTTATCGACACCTCTACCTCTAAACATGTGGACATATTTCTCGTTATCAGCTTCCGCTAGAGGACAAGCGAGGTCTAAGCTTGGGGGAGTTGATATGTCCATTTTGCATCATGCTTTTGTATTGATATTTATTGCATTATGGGCTGTTATTACACATTATGTCACAATACTTATGCCTATTCTCTCTTATTTTACAAGGTTTACATAAGGATGGAGAATGCCGGTAGCTGGAATTGTGGGCTGGAAAAGGAGCAAATATTAGAGACCTATTCTGCACAACTCCAAAAGTCCTGAAACTCACGAAAGTTATTTTTTGAAATAATAAAAAATACTGAGCGGAAGAAATACCAGAGGGGCCCCACACCCTGGCCACGAGGGTGGGGCGCGCCCCCTGCCTCATGGGCCCCCTGTTGGCCCTCCGGTGGCCATCTTCTGCTATATGAAGTCTTTCTCCGAAGAAAAATAATAAGCAAGCTTTCGGGACGAGACTCCGCCACCAGGCGGAACCTTGGCGGAACCAATCTAGGGCTCCGTGAGCTGTTCTGCCGGGGACACTTCCCTCCGGGAGGGGGAAATCATCGCCATCGTCATCACAAACGCTCCTCTCATCGGGAGAGGGCAATCACCATCAACATCTTCACCAGCACCATCTCCTCTCAAACCCTAGTTCGTCCCTTGTATCCAATTCTTGTCTCCAAGTTTAGGATTGGTACCTGTAGGTTGCTAGTAGTGTTGATTACTCCTTGTAGTTGATGCTAGTTGGTTTATATGGTGGAAGATCATATGTTCAGATCCTATATGCATATTAATACTCCTCTGATTATGAACAGGAGTATGCTTTGTGAGTAGTTACGTTTGTTCCTGAGGACATGGGAGAAGTCTTGCTATTAGTAGTCATGTGAATTTGGTATTTGTTCCATATTTTGATGAGATGTATGTTTTCTATCCTCTAGTGATGTTATGTGAACGTTGACTACATGACACTTCACCATTATTTGGGCCTAGAGGAAGGCATTGGGAAGTAATAAGTAGATGATGGGTTGCTAGAGTGACAGAAGCTTAAACCCTAGTTTATGCGTTGCTTCGTAAGGGGCTGATTTGGATCCATATGTTTCATGCTATGGTTAGGTTTACCTTAAAACTTCTTTTGTAGTTGCGGATGCTTGCAATAGGAGTTAATCATAAGTGGGATGCTTGTCCAAGTAAGGACAACACCCAAGCACCGGTCCACCCACATATCAAATTATCAAAGTACCAAACGCGAATCATATGAACGTGATGAAAACTAGCTTGACGATAATTCCCATGTGTCCTCGGGAGCGTTTTTCTCTATATAAGAGTTTGTACAGGCTTGTCCTTTGCTAAAAAAGGATTGGGCCACCTTGCTGCACTTTATTTACTTTTGTTACTTGTTGCTCGTTACCAATTATCTTATCACAAAACTATTTGTTACCTATAATTTCAGTGGTTGCAGAGAATACCTTGATGAAAACCGCTTATCATTTCCTTCTGCTCCTCGTTGGGTTCGACACTCTTACTTATCGAAAGGACTACGCTAGATCCCATATACTTGTGGGTCATCACTGCATATTCAGCCCAGTGGGCATATCTGTAGGTCTGGACAGCAATCAAAATGAAATGTCTCTGAGTCTTATCAATTAATACAGACTTGTGCTCAAATGAAATTACAAACCAAAAAACAAAAAAACTATTATTACATGTGTCGGCGTTCTGGGAATGGGGGTCCCCAGACTTGCCTGCCTGCGGCGTGGCTCAAAGGAGGCCCAGGACAGCCCATCTTCATCCACACAAAATCAAGACCCTCGCGAGGGGCCAAGCCTCGCGGGGCGGACGACCAGGAGCTTCCTCAGGCACGGCCTCGTTAGGCTGGCTCATGAGGAGGCGGAGAGTTCAAGGCAGGGTACCTCGCGAGGTGCCCATGGCATAAGCCATGGCGACCAAGGGCGCCGATCGAGGCGCCAGCCGAGTAGCGTCCTCCTTTCCTCTTTGGTGCAAAGGGAGGAAGCGCGGCGAGAGCATCAAGCAAAGGCATCCGTTTGATTGCAACAAGACCAAGACCAGCCCCAGCGGCTGGAAGGAGTCATCGTGGAGCCCAAGCAGGCGTCATCACGGAGCCTTTGGCGGCGAGGACCAAATTTAGTCGGGATAAGTGTACCCGCTGTTCCCCTTCAAAATGGCTAATTGTTGGCGCCCTTCCCGCTCAATATTTGGGAAGAGGCCCAGGGCCTTATCCTATATAAGTAGAGCTAGCCACCATAGTAGAGGGATCTGGCATCCAAAATCCAGAGAAAGACAGAGACCCGATCCTCAAGCTAGAGCGACGGGACACCACCTAGCAGTTCATCACACCCACCAAGAACAGACCCTCGCGAGGCTGTTCTTCCTTGTACTGTTCCTCATCGGCCCCTGAGGCAATCCACCACGCCACAAACTAGAGTAGGGTATTACACCAAAAACGGTGGCCCGAACTAGTATAAATCTTGTGTCTCTTGTGCTGTTCTGTTTAGTAGTTTAGGTCCCATCTATTCGGCGAGGTGCGAGACGGTGGAAGGTTGGATCTCCGCACGCACCCTAGTGTTCGAACCTCAAGGGTCTATCGGAACCCGAAATCCGACATTTGGCGCGCCAGGTAGGGGTGCGCCGGAATCTGCCTTCTGCCACCTTGTGTCCCGTCGCATCGTCATCACCATGTCCGGCGACCAAGCGGGCAACCCAGATCCTTGGGCGGCGTGGCCCGCCCACGCAGAGCCGCTCGCCTCGGGCGACCCGTGCCCAGGCAGCTCGCGGTCCGCGGGCGCTGCGGGCATGGGCGACGCGGACTTCGGCAGCTCTCACGCTGCGGCGGCGTGGTCGGTAGCAAGGGCCTCCAATCATGCCGCGACCACGTCACCGTACACCCGCCGGGAGCAGGCGAACTCAAGAGCCGCACTCACAGTGGCACGAGCTGCTGCGGTGCAGGCTGCTAGAAGCGGCAGCGACGTGCTCTTTGGAGTGAGTGGCGAGCTCACGGCTTCGCCGCCTCGAGGCTCACCCCTACGCACCCAGCTTCCATCTCAGGCCAGAAGCGGCCCGCGCAGGGGCTCCACGCGTGCTGCTGGGCTCCAAAGCTATTCAACACCGGCGAAGCTGTCGGCACCGGGCGGGCGGCGGGTTGCCCCGCCCCGCCCACGGAGAAGAAGGACTCGGCGTAACCCGGCCGGGTGGACCGCCGCACCGCCACCCCGATGGGCGCATCAAGCGAGCCGCATGGCACGCTCAGCACTCTGGCGTGGCCTTCGGGATGACGGCGCCCGAAGAATCGTGCCCCACATGATGGACCAAGGGCACCGCATGAGGAGAACAAGGCTCGCTCCTCAGCCCGAGCTGGGGGATGAGGCGCGAAGCCGAGCTCTTCCAGGAGCCTCGAGGCGGCCCCATTGGTCATGCCGGGCGGCGATTATCGAGTACCGCTACTTCCTCAAGAGCAAACATCGCTAACCATATGTCGCGGGAGGTACAGGTCACCACGACGGCGGCTGCCCGCTCCATGGTCTCCTACCCCTCGGGAGGGGTGCGAGGGGCTGCGGAGAGGGCAGAGACCCGACATTACCACCGCGGTGTTGAACAAAGCGTTCTCGGGAGGTAGGCCCTCTGCTGGGGGCGCTGAGGGCCTGCCTGGCGGAGGACCCATGGTCGTCGGGGAACGCTGGCGACCGCTCTACCCCATCGGCGGCGTCCTGGTTTCGGTCGTCGTTGATGGCACTAGAATGTGGCGCAAAGGCGGGGCCCTCATCTGGCGATATGAAGCATGGCGGTACCTGTGAAGAAGGCCTAGTGCCTGTGAAGCTCGCCGCCCCGTGACACTCTCACGTAATAATGAGTGGGGCTGTACCGCCCGGAGTCTAAGGGTGCCGGCCTCACGACACAGGGCTCCCTCCATGCCCGATGGCAGCACTTAACCCAGCATTTGGTGAGAAGACGTCCAAGACTAGACTAGGTGCCGGACGCGGCTTTTCTTCTGCTTTCTTCGCCTTTCCATTCGATTGTCGCTATCCCCCGCTGGATTTAAGTTAGATTCAAATTTGATATTTGCGTGTGTTCGGGGAAGGGGTGCTTAGTCTCGTTCGAGCAAATCTCTCGCGTTTCGGTTACCACTCCGCCTCAGCTGCCTCCCCTCGCGAGCCCCTCACGAGCCGGGCCAGGCCTAGCTTGCGCGCAGCCCAGCCTGTCGTCGCCGTGTCCTCTCCGGAGGGTTTTTACTGCAGATCCTATGGATTCGATCAGGAGACACTCAGGTCACCGCAGCCTCCCACAGGCTATCTCAGGACTCGTAAGAAACAAAGGTAAATCAGCCAACCCGCACGTCGCTTGGCCAACCACTTGGCGTGGGCGTATGGGTGATGTAACACCTGCTAATACGATGAACACAAGTTTTACATGAGGGGCTCCCCCTCCCAAAATGCTCTCACAGCCATAAGGCCAAAACCTGAGTTCTATTCATGCAGGGTAATGGAACAGGGACAATACATAATCAATCGGATAAATCCCCCAATGCGTCCTCAGGAGTACCTCCCGAGCCGTTGCTGGCGTCGCTAGCCTCGTCGTCACTGTCTGCGGGGTCATCGGCGGCGTCAGGGCCGTTCACCACGCCGCCCTCATCGGCGGCCACGACCACGCCGTCGTTGTCCGAAGCGAAGGCCCGGATAAGAGCATCTACATTGTCTTCCACCAGTCGTCGAGTCACCCAGGACGGCACTGGGAAGCTGAAAGGCGATAGTTGCGTCAAAGTTGAAGTGGGGGTCCATGTCACGGAGATGGCTGAAGACACGAAAAAGCGGCGCCAAGCAGCACACAACTCCTCTCCTCCACCAACCTATTGGCCACGACCGATCGCGCCTCGGCCGCGCCACCACGTCGGTGAAGAACTGAAGGTTCTTGGCGTGAATTAACGCGTCACGGCTAATAGCCATGTCGCCTCGCAGATATTACCCAAGGCTGCGTTGGCTCTGTCCGGGCGTGGCGAGCATGGGGCGTGCTCATGCTCCGAGGATTACGCGGCTGATGCATCTCGTCCGCGATACGGCGCGCGGCGGCCTCGGCCTCCTCCACCCGTTGGAAAAAAAGGCGCCTCGGCACGAGAGGTGGTTGACTCCCCTGCGCCACCTCAAGGCGGCCCGAAAAGCATCGGCCCGCCGCATCGCCTCCTCCAGCTTGGCCCTCAAGGCAGCAGTCCTGCCCTCAGCCTCGGCCTTGATCAACCCCAGCCTCTCCTCAAACTCGCGCTCGAGGTTCGAGCGCGCCGTCGCCACTCGGCGTTCGACCTCCTCCAGGACGCGGGCTTCCCATGCAGCGACCTCATCCTCTGCCCGCGTCGCCAAGCGCTCCCTTGTCTCCAAGCGCTCGTACTCGCGCGTGCGCTCGGCGGCTTCAAGCGTCAACGCCTCCTCACGCTTCTGGAGCTCCACCGGGTCGCTGGAGGCCACCTTCATCGACGCGAGGGCTGCCTCGCGCAGCTCCACTTGCTCCTCCAATGAGTGACACCGGGCCAGCAGTTCCCGTGCCCGCTCCTCCGCTGCCTCTCGCCGCTGTTAGCTTCCGGGCCTCCTCGGCGGCCCGAGAACAGGCTGCCGAGAGGCTGCCGATGACATGTAGCCTCTTCATCATCAAGATCGCGCTGGTGGCGCGCAAAGGCGACAGCGCCCTCAGCTCGCTCCTCTCTGTGGCGGCGCATGCCCTCGGCCTCAAGGCGCGTCTTCATCGACAAGCTCTTCACCAAGCAGGCTCACCGCATCAGCCGCCCTTGAAGAAATCCTTGGCGAAGGCGCGGCGCTCAAGCCGCGCTTCGTGCCGTCCTCCACACCATCAACCGCCCCAGGCGCGCCGGAAACCACGAATCAGCACTCCCCCTCCGGGCGGGGTGAGGGCTGGCACCCTCGCGACGGCCGGGCGCGCGCGCTAAAGCCCGGCACAGAGCCAGCCCATCCCAGACGAGAAGGCGCGAGAAGCGCCTCAGCCAATCGCCGTCCACGACCAGGCGAGAAGCCCACGATAGGCTAGCTATGCCACGGAAGGCTCGCGAGGAAGGGTCGCGGGGCCAGCGCAGGGCCACGACAGCGCCTCGGGGCGGTTCACCTCCCGGTCGCCCTCACCACAAGGCTCCACTTTGCTTGGAGCACTCAAGGATGGGGAGGCGAAGCCGGGGCGGCTCCTCACTGCGTCTCCGTGAGCTCGGCGGGAAGGGCCTGCAGGCAAGGATCGAGTACAAGCAGCGGAAGAATCGGGGAGCTGGAGAAGGAGAAGGCTTACTCATCGGTGGTGAAGTACTTCCCTCGCTTGCAGGCGACAAGGGTAATCATCGCCCGGGCCTCCCTTCTCTTCGGAGGCCTCGAAGTTCACGCTGAAACGACCCAAGATTTGGCGCAGGGGTCAGCCTGCGGCGAGGAGAAGCATCAAGGCGACCTGCGTCAGGCGTCCGCTGGCCTTGCCATCTTGGTCGCCTCACCAAGAGAAGCAGCGAGGCCTAGGGGCTCCATCCGTGGCTGCTGGCGGGCTGCCGCCCTCGGCCTCAGCATGGCGGCGGCATGAGCCTCGAGGCTGCTCCCTCATGGCGTCGCCCGGCCCTGATCACCCAGCGGAGGTCCCTTGACCTCTGGCGGCTCGTGCCTCCTGCTCCGCCACTTGAGGAGGAGCCGCTGGGCCGGCCGGAAGGGCTGTCACCATCACTGGATTCTCGCGAGGCCCCTGGAGACCAGCGGGGCACGGCCCCCATTCATCGAAGATAGGCATCTGGTTCACAAAATCACCCTGTTACAGCGGAGGTACAGCAAAGGCCCCCCATGTCGGATGCCACGAGGTTGGGGTCGCGATCGGGACACAGGTACTTTCCTCGGTAACTTCAAAGCGTCAGGTCTTCTTCCTGAAGCCTCATACGATCACCAGGCCCGCTGAAGGCCCACATCCGGTGGGAATGGCGTTGGAGAGGAGCAACACGGCACATCAGGAACTCCTTCACCACCTTGGGCGCTGTCACAACAAGCGACCTCAGAAACGCGAAGCGACGCCAGACAAAGATGAGCCGAGGGCTTGAAAGCGTCTCCTGGCCCCAGCCTGAATTAGGGACAGCAGGCGTGTTGGAAATATGCCCTAGAGGCAATAATAAATTAGTTATTATTATATTTCCTTGTTCATGATAATCGTTTATTATTCATGCTATAATTGTATTGACCGGAAACAGCAATACATGTGTGGATACATAGACAACACCATGTCCCTAGTAAGCCTCTAGTTGACTAGCTCGTTGATCAATAGATGGTTACGGTTTCCTGACCATGGACATTGGATGTCATTGATAGCGGGATCACATCATTAGGAGAATGATGTGATGGACAAGACAATCCTAAGCCTAGCACAAAGATCGTGTAGTTCAGTATGCTAAAGCTTTTCTAATGTCAAGTATCTTTTCCTTAGACCATGAGATCGTGCAATTCCGGATACCGTAGGAGTGCTTTGGGTGTATCAAGCGTCACAACGTGGCTGGGTGACTATAAAGGTGCACTACTGGTATCTCCGAAAGTGACCATTGGGTTGACACGGATCAAGGCTGGGATTTGTCACTCGTGTAAACGGAGAGGTATCTCTGGGCCCACTCGGTAGGACATCATCATAATGTGCACAATGTGACCAAGGGGTTGATCACGGGATGATGTGTTGCGGAGCGAGTAAAGAGACTTGCGATAACGAGATTGAACAAGGTATCGGGATACCGACGATCGAATCTCGGGCAAGTGCAATACCGCTAGACAAAGGGAATTGTATACGGGATCGATTGAGTCCTTGACATCGTGGTTCATCCGATGAGATCATCGTGGAACATGTAGGAGCCAACATGGGTATCCAGATCCGCTGTTGGTTATTGACGGAGAACGTCTCGGTCATATCGCATGATTCCCGAACCGTAGGGTCTACACATAAGGTTCGGTGGCGCTAGGGTTATAAAGGAAGTTTGTATGTGGTTACGAATGTTGTTGAGTCCGGATGAGATCCCGGACGTCACGAGGAGTTCGGAATGGTCGGAGGTAAAGATTTATATATGGAAAGTTGTTGTTGGGTTAGGAAAAGTTCGGGTTTTTCGGTATTGTAACGGAAGCTTCGGAAGGTTCGGAGGATTCGGAGGGGTCCGGAGGTCCGGAAAGTGTTCCACCACGTCCAATACAGTAGCATGGGCTGTAAGGGGGCGCCCTAGCCTTAATGGGCTAGGGGCACCAGCCCCCCCAAGGCCCATGCGCATGGGAAGGGTAAAACCCTAAGGGGGGAGGCCTCCACTTGACTTGGGAGGCACTCCTCCCCCCTTGGCCGCCCCCCCTAGATGGGATCTAGGGCTGGCCGCACCCCTTGGGGTGAGGAAACCCTAAAGGGGGCGCAGCCCCCCCTTCCCCCTATATATAGTTGAGGTTTGGGGCTGCCATACACACGAGAACCTCTCCCTCTTGGTGCAGCCCTGCCTCTCCTCTTCCTCCTCTCCCTTGGTGCTTGGCGAAGCCCTGCGGGATTGCCACGCTCCTCCATCACCACCATGCCGTTGTGCTGCTGCTGGATGGAATCTTCCTCAACCTCTCCCTCTCTCCTTGCTGGATCAAGGCGTGGGAGACGTCACCGGGCTGTACGTGTGTTGAACGCGGAGGTGCCGTCCGTTCGGCACTTGATCATCGGTGATTTGAATCACGGCAGTCGACTCCATCAACCCGTTCACTTGAGCGCTTCCGCTTAACGATCTACAAGGGTATGTAGATGCACTCTCCTTCCCTCGTTGCTAGTTTCTCCATAGATAGATCTTGGTGACACGTGGGAAAATTTTGAATTTCTGCTCGTTCCCCAACAGTGGTATCGAGCTAGGTCTATTGCGTAGATTCTTTGCACGAGTAGAACACAAAGTAGTTGTGGGCGTTGATGATGTTCAATATGCTTACCGTTACTAGTCCAATCTTGTTTGACGGTATTGTGGGATGAAGCGGCCGGACCGACCTTACGTACTCTTCGTGAGGCGAGTTCCACCGGTGACATGCACTTGGTGCATAAGGTGGCTAGCGGGTGCCGTCTCTCCACTTTAGTCGGAGCGGATTCGATGAAAAGGGTCCTTATGAAGGGTAAATAGCAATTGGCATATCACGTTGTGGTTTTGCGTAGGTAGGAAGCGTTCTTGCTAGAAACCCAAAGCAGCCACGTAAAACATGCAACAACAATTAGAGGGCGTCTAACTTGTTTTTGCGGGGTATGCTATGTGATGTGATATGGCCAAGAAGAATGTGATGAATGATATGTGATGTATGAGATTGATCATGTTCTTGTAATAGGATTCACGACTTGCATGTCGATGAGTATGACAACGGCAGAATATAGGAGTTGTCTTTATTTATTGTATGACCTGCGTGTCATTGAACAACGCCATGTAATTACTTTACTTTATTGCTAACGGTAGCCATAGTAGTAGAAGTAATAGTTGGCGAGACAACTTCATGAAGACACGATGATGGAGATCATGGTGTCATGCCGGTGACAATGATGATCATGGAGCCCCGAAGATGGAGATCAAAAGGAGCAATATGATATTGGCCATATCATGTCACTACTATATAATTGCATGTGATGTTTATTATGTTTATGCATCTTGTTTACTTAGAACGACGGTAGTAAATAAGATGATCCCTTACAAATTTCAAGAAGTGTTCTCCCTAAGCGTGCACCGTTGCTACAGTTAAGTAAGCTTCTAAGCACCACGTGTTAATCGGGTGTGATGGATTCTTACGTTCACATACAACGGGTGTAAGCAAGATTTACACACGCAAAACACTTAGGGTTAACTTGCGAGCCTAGCATGTGAAGACATAGCCTCGGAACACGGAGACCGAAAGGTCGAGCATGAGTCGTATAGTAGATCGATCAACATGAAGATGTTCACCGATGATGACTAGTCCGTCTCACGTGTTGATCGGACACGGCCTGAATTGATTTGGATCATGTAATCACTTAGATAACGGAGGGATGTCTATCGAGTGGGAGTTCATAAGATGAACTTAATTATCCTGAACATAGTCAAAAGACCTTTTGCAAATTATGTCGTGGCTCGCGCTTTAGTTCCATTATTTAGATATGTTCCTAGAAAAATATAGTTGAAAGTTGAAAGTAGCGATTATGCGGACGGTAGAAAGCTTATGTCCTTAATGCACGCTCGGTGTCTTTGAACCCCAAGCGTCGTTTGTGGATGTTGCGAACATCGGACATACGTTTTGATAACTACGTGATAGTTCAGTTAAACGGTTTAGAGTTGAGGCACCAAAGACATTTTCGAAACGTTGCGAAACATATAAGATGTTTCGAGGGCTGAAATTGGGATTTCAGGCTCGTGCCCACATCAAGAGGTATGAGACCTCCGACGATTTTCTTAGCCTACAAACTAAGGGAGAAAAGCTCAATCGTTGAGCTTGTACTCAGATTGTCCGGTACAACAATCACTTGAATCGAGTGGGAGTTAATCTTCCGGATGAGATAGTGATGTTTCTCCAAAGTCATTGCCACCAAGCTGCTAGAGCTTCGTGATGAACTATAACATATCGGGGATAGATATGATGATCCTTGAGGTATTAGCGTTGTTTGACATCGCGAAAGTAGAAATCAGAAGGAGCATCAATTGTTGATGGTTGGTGAAACCACTAGTTTCAAGAAGGGCAAGGGCAATAAGGGATACTTCATGAAATGGCAAATCAGCTGCTGCTCCATGAAGAAACCCAAGGTTGAACCCAAACCGAGACTAAGTGCTACGTAATAAAGGGAACAACCACGGAGCAGAATTACCCTAGATACTTGGTAGATGAGAAGGCTGGAAAGGTCGATAGAAGTATATTGGATATACATTATGTGTACTTTACTAGTACTCCTAGTAGCACCAGGGTATTAGATACCGGTTCGGTTGCTAAGTGTTAGTAACTTCGAAATAAAAGCTACGGAATAAGCGGAGACTAGCTAAAGGTGAGTTGACGATATATGTTGGAAGTGTTTCCAAAGTTGATGTGATCAAGCATCATGCGCTCCCTCTACCATCGAGATTAGGTGTTAAACCTAAATAATTGTTATTTGGTGTTTGCGTTGAGCATAGACATGATTGGATTATGTCTATCGCATACGGATTATTCATTTAAGGAGAATAATGGTTACTCTATTTATTTGAATAATACCTTCAATGGTCTTGCACCTTAATGAATGGTTGATTGAATCTCGATCGTAGTGATACACATTTCCATGCCAAAAGTATAAGATAGTAATGATAGTACCACTTACTTGTGGCACTGCCATGTAAGTCATATTGGTGTAAAAGCATGAAGAAGCTCCATGTTGATGGATCTTTGGACTCACTCGTTTTGAAAAGTTTGAGACATGTGAACCATGTCTATTGGTGTATATGCATGAAGAAACTCCATGCAGATGGACCGTTTGGACTCACTTGATTTTGAATCACTTGAGACATGCAAATCATACCACATGGGCAAGATGACCGAAGCCTCGTTTTGATAAGATGGAACAAGATAGCAACTTGTTGGAGTAACACATTTTGATGTGTGCAGTCCAATGAGTCTTTGAGGCATCTGATGAATATCGTTATGTTCTTACTTCACGGATGATTTAAGTAGATACTGAGTGTATTTACTTGATGAAACTCAAGTCTGAATTATTGAAAGGTTCAAGTAATTTCAGAGTGAAGTTGAAGATCTTCGCGACAAGAGGATAAAATGTCTGTGATGTGATCATAGAGATGAATATCTGAGTTACGAGTTTTGGCACACAATTAAGACATTGTGGAAATTGTTTCACAACTAATACCGCCTGGAACACCATAGTGTGATGGTGTGTCCGAACATCATAGTTGCAACCTATTGGATATGGTGCGTACCATGATGTCTCTTATCGAATTACCACTATCGTTCATGGGTTAGGCATTAGAGACAACCGCACTCACTTTAATAGGGCACCACGTAATTTCCGTTGAGATGACACCGTATGAACTATGGTTTAGAGAAACCTAAGCTGTCATTTCTTAAAGGTTTGGGGCTGCGACGCTTATGTGGAAAAGTTTCAGGTTGATAAGCTCGAACCCAAAGCGGACAAAATGCATCTTCATAGGACACCCAAAACGGTTGGGTATACCTCCTAATTCAGATCCGAAAGCAATAAGGATTGTTTCTTAAATTGGGTCCTTTCTCGAGGAAAAGTTCGTCTCGAAAAGTTGAGTGGGACGATGGTGGAGACTTGATGAGGTCATTGAACCGTCACTTCAACAAGTGTGTAGCAGGGCACAGGAAGTTGTTCTCGTGGCACCTACACCAATTGAAGTAGAAGCTTATGATAGTGATCATGAAGTTTGGATCAAGTCACCGCGTACCTCGTGGGGTGACAAGGATGCGTACTACTTGAGTGGTACGAGAATCATGTCTTGAAGGTCATGTTGCTAGACAACAATGAACCTCGAGCTATGGAGAAGCGATGGTGGGCCCAAATTCCGACAAATGGTTAGAAACCATGAAATCCGAGTAGGATCCATGTATCATAACAAAGCATGGACTTTGGTGGACTTGCCCGATGATCGGCAAGCCATTGAAATAAATGGATCTTTAAGAAGAAGGCGGACGTGGGCGGTAAGATCACCGTCTATGAAGCTCGACTTGTGGCGAAGAGTTTTCACAAGTTCAAGGAGTTGACTACAATGAGATTTTCTCATCCGTAGCGATGCTTAAGTCCGTCGGAATCATGTTAGCATAAGCTGCATTTATGAAATCTGGCGGATGGATGTCAAAATGAGTTTCCTTACCAGTTTTAAAAGGAAAGGTTGTATGTGATACAATCGGAAAAGTTTTGTCGATCCTAAGGATGCTAAAAGGTATCTGGCTCCAGCGATCCTTTCTAGGGACTGGAGTAAGCATCTCGGAGTTGGAATGTGCACTTTGATGAGATGATCAAAGATTTTGAGTGTATACAAAGTTTATGAGAAACTTGTATTTCCAAAGAAGTGAGTGGGAGCACTATAGAATTTTTGATGAGTATATGTTGTTGACATATTGTTGATCAGAAATGATGTAGAATTTCTGGAAAGCATATAGGGTTATTTGAAAGATGTTTTTCAATAGAAAACCTGGATTAAGCTATTTGAACATTGAGCATCGAGATCTATAAGGATAGATCAAAAATGCTTAATGATACTTTCAAATGAGCACATACCTTGACATGATCTTGAAGGTGTTCAAGATGGATCGATCGAAGAAGGAGTTCTTGCACGAGATGTAAGGTATGAAGTTAAGAGTTAAAGCTCGACCATGGCAGAAAAGAGAGAAAGGACGAAGGTCGTCCCTATGCTTTAAGCGTAGGCTCTATAGTATGCTATCTTGTGTACCGCACGGAAGTGTGCCTTGCCATGAGTCGGTCAAGGGTACAAGAATGATCCAGAATGGGGATCATTGGACAGCGGTCAAAATTGTCCTTGGAGTAAATAAGGACATGTTTCTCGATTATGGAGGTGATAAAGAGTTGGCGTAAAGGGTTACGTCGATGCAAGCTTTAACACCTATCCGAGTGACTCGAGAAGCAAACCGGATCGTATAGTGGAGCAACCATTTGGAATAGCTCCAAGTGGGCGTGAAAGCAGCATTTACAATATGACATAGAGAATTGCGAAGTACACACGGATCTGAAAGGTTCGGACCCATTGACTAAAACCTCTCTCACAAGCAAAACATGATCAAACCCCGTAACTCATTGAGACTTAATCACATGGTGATGTGAACTAGTTTAAGACACTAGTAAACTCTTTGGATGTTGGTCACATGGCGATGTGACTTATCAGTGTTAATCACATGGCGATGTGAACTAGATTATTGACTCTAGTGCAAGTGGGAGACTGTTGGAAATATGCCCTAGAGGCAATAATAAATTAGTTATTATTATATTTCCTTGTTCATGATAATCGTTTATTATTCATGCTATAATTGTATTGACCGGAAACAGCAATACATGTGTGGATACATAGACAACACCATGTCCTAGTAAGCCTCTAGTTCACTAGCTCATTGATCAATAGATGGTTACGGTTTCCGACCATGGACATTGGATGTCATTGATAACGGGATCACATCATTAGGAGAATGATGTGATGGACAAGACAATCCTAAGCCTAGCACAAAGATCGTGTAGTTAAGTATGCTAAAGCTTTTCTAATGTCAAGTATCTTTTCCTTAGACCATGAGATCGTGCAATTCCGGATACCGTAGGAGTGCTTTGGGTGTATCAAGCGTCCTGGCGTAACTGGGTGACTATAAAGGTGCACTCACGGTATCTCCGAAAGTGACCATTGGGTTGACACGGATCAAGGCTGGGATTTGTCACTCCGTGTAAGCGGAGAGGTATCTCTGGGCCCACTCGGTAGGACATCATCATAATGTGCACAATGTGACCAAGGGGTTGATCACGGGATGATGTGTTGCGGAACGAGTAAAGAGACTTGCGGTAGCGAGATTGAACAAGGTATCGGGATACCGGCGATCGAATCTCGGGCAAGTCAATACCGCTAGACAAAGGGAATTGTATACGGGATCGATTGAGTCCTTGACATCGTGGTTCATCCGATGAGATCATCGTGGAACATGTAGGAGCCAACATGGGTATCCAGATCCGCTGTTGGTTATTGACGGAGAACGTCTCGGTCATATGCGCATGATTCCCGAACCCGTAGGGTCTACACATAAGGTTCGGTGGCGCTAGGGTTATAAAGGAAGTTTGTATGTGGTTACGAATGTTGTTGAGTCCGGATGAGATCCCGGACGTCACGAGGAGTTCGGAATGGTCGGGAGGTAAAGATTTATATATGGAAAGTTGTTGTTGGGTTAGGAAAAAGTTCGGGTTTTTCGGTATTGTACCGGAAGCTTCGGAAGGTTCGGAGGATTCGGAGGGGTCGGAGGTCGGAAAGTGTTCCACCACGTCCAATACAGTAGCATGGGCTGTGAGGGGCGCCCTAGCCTTAATGGGCTAGGGGCACCAGCCCCAAGGCCCATGCGCATGGGAAGGTAAAACCCTAAGGGGAGGCCTCCACTTGACTTGGGAGGCACTCCTCCCCTTAGCCGCCCTAGATGGGATCTAGGGCTGGCCGCACCCCTTGGGGTGAGGAAACCCTAAAGGGCGCAGCCCCTTCCCCATATATAGTTGAGGTTTGGGGCTGCCATACACACGAGACCTCTCCCTCTTGGTGCAGCCTGCCTCTCCTCTTCCTCCTCTCCCTTGGTGCTTGGCGAAGCCTGCGGGATGCCACGCTCCTCCATCACCACCATGCCGTTGTGCTGCTGCTGGATGGAATCTTCCTCAACCTCTCCCTCTCTCCTTGCTGGATCAAGGCGTGGGAGGCGTCACCGGGCTGTACGTGTGTTGAGCGGAGGTGCCGTCCGTTCGACACTTGATCATCGGTGATTTGAATCACGGCAGTGCGACTCCATCAACCCGTTCACTTGAGCGCTTCCGCTTAACGATCTACAAGGGTATGTAGATGCACTCTCCTTCCCTCGTTGCTAGTTTCTCCATAGATAGATCTTGGTGACACGTAGGAAAATTTTGAATTTCTGCTACGTTCCCCAACAAGGCGAGGTTGGCTCCGATAGCAGGGGGCTGGGCACACCCACATCCACGTACAACCAGCTCTCGCGGAACTCAGCCTTGGCGGAGGCAGGCTGAAGTCGATCCTGAGGCCGCTGTCTCGGTAGCGGCTGACGAAGCTCACGCCGCCGAGCATTGGGTGGGGTTGACAAAGCGCAGAGAGAAGAAGTGGCGCAGCAAGGCAACGAAGGAAGGATGCCCATCATTGCTTCACAAGCGAAGCGAAGACCAAGAGGAGAGTGATGGACTCGGGACCCGGATGCATCATGTGGATCTGATGGTGGGAAAGCACGGCATTGAAGAAATCGAGAAGGGGAACCAGCCCGCCCACGAGCGTCGGCAAAATCTGGGACCTCGGTGACTATCCTGCCGATGGAGAAGTGGGGCCTTGGGCCAGGCCGTCGTCCTCCGCGTTCGTTGAAGGTGGTGGCGAGCCGAACTAACCTTGCCCAAGCCCTCTAGATTGAGTATGATCGGCGAATTGACGGTGGAGGCTGTCGGCGGCGGCGGCGGGCGGAGGCACAGGTTTTTCCCTTTCCGTTTCTTCGCCAGACCATGGCGATTGAAAGGGGTGGGGAGATTCGAGATTGGTTTGAAAATGGAAGCTGGAGTTCGAGAGGGGAAGGCCAGGGCGCCGAGCAACAGAGAGGGAGCGGATGTATGCAGCGGCGTGTCCGCCTAGCAAGGCACGAAATAAGGAGGCGTGGGGAACAGTGCGCCCGTCCAATCAACCGCCACGCTGGAGCCCAAGGTCAGCAGAGCTGTTAGGGCCCGCGACGCTTGCCTGCCTTGCTTTCGCCTCTCTGCTCGGCCAAGTCCGGGCGCGTCGTGGGCAGGGGCTCTTGTCGGCGTTAGGGAGCAGGGGTCCCGACTGACTTGCACTGCGGCTGCGGCGTGGCTCAAAGGAGGCCCAGGACAGCCCGTCTTCATCAACACAAGCTCAAGACCCTCGCGAGGGGCCAAGCCTCGCGGGGCGGACGACTAGGAGCTTCCTCAAGCACAGCCTCGTCAGGCTGGCTCATGAGGAGGCGGAGAGTTAGAGGCAGGGTACCTCGCGAGGTGCCCATGACGCAAGCCATGACGACCAAGGGCGCTAGTCGGGCGCCAGCCCGCGCAGCGTCCTCCTTTCCTCTTTGGTGCAAAGGGAGCAAGCGCAGGCGAGAGCATCAAGCAAAGGCATCCGTTTCGGTGCAACAAGTGTCGGGACCCCGATCCTAAGTCACACCGATCTAGCATGTAACACATCATATCACTTTGCGGCCTCACGCACGGTATTCCCACGGGTGTCGCCTTACCATGGCCCGGGACCGTTTGCGCCTTTTGGCTCACGTATATGATAGTGTCGCTAGCATCCATATGACAGAGAACCCGGGCCGACATGACTAGTTGTGAACCCAAAGTGGCACTAACCTATGGGGACAGGCATACATGAATCAACATCGAGCATGTCGGTCGGCGCGTGAATCCGGGCTGTAGCAGGGCTATGAGGACTCCGGTAACCCGGGCTGTAGCAGCTAGGCAGGACTCGGATATCACCGTGACATTTCCACTGAAGGGACGACATAGGAGCGAAGTGAAACACATGCCGGCGATCAAATGTCCAAGCGGTAGTCTGGGCTAGCAGGACTCAGTGAACCCACTGAAGCGGACTACTATCGCTTCGAAGCACGAGGCGACATTTCCCCATAAGAGAGGCTACCAAGGATAAACAACTAGGTTGTCGGATCCCACACATAGCAATACAAGTTACGTCGCATAACATGCAAGTATGTGTTGTACAACATGGCATCACAACATAGCATAAACTCATATAGGTAAAGGCTCGGAAGAGCCACATAGCATTAAATACAAACAGGGGTCACATGACCCATCATTGAAACATACAAGCAACAAGCGGAAGCATTACATGTCCGAGTACGAGACAACTACAAAAGAAAAAGGCTGAGAAGCGACTATCTACAAGACCCTCCCAAGGATACAAGATCGTAGCTGAGGTAACAAGCTACTCGTCAAGTCAAGCGGAACTACTAGTAAGACCGAAGTCTCCTTGCAAAAGCGTAAATAGAGCAATGTGAGTACAAAGGTACTCAGCAAGACTTACATCAGATCCTATTATACATGCATTAGTATCAAGAAGGTAATGTGGAGTTTAGTTGCAGCAAGCCAGCTTTGACTCTGTGGCTATCTGTTCTCGACTACGAAACTTCTTTGAGGTGATATAGGCGCTGCAGTCCACTAGTCAGCACACAATACACTACTATGGATTCATTCCGTCTCCATACGAGAAGGCCATCCATAGCACTCACACTGTCTTGAGCATTTTATAGTATCCACTTCAAGTTGTCTATGTACCACGTAAGCATCCAAGAAGTCCATAACCGAGGACACGACTATTGAATAGATCATGATAACCTGCGGGGTGTACTTCTTCACACACGCTCTCACCAATTATCACCATGTACCGTCATGTACCTCGGCAACCTTCAAGCGGAAGCTTTGGCGAGGTGTCGGCCACGACCGACTAACCACACAAGACTCTAGTACAGGTTTATCGCCTATTCGGGTTCCATCCGCAAGGAGATCCGGCGGGGTGTCGCTCACGGCCCCAAGCGATGTGAGCAGGGTTCCCAAGCCCACCATCCGGGTGCCACTTGGTACACCGTGCCACACATGCCTAATCTGTCCCAAGCCCACCACAGCCGGGTGCCACTCGTGAAAAATAGCACTACCTACGAACACGAGAAACTAGTTGCGACTCTGGACAGAGATCAAGTTGATTAATAAGTCGAGAGAGCTTGGGCGCCGGAGCTCAATGTGTGGTAATGTCGAGTCATTGGACGACATACATAGAACTTCGATGCTTAGGGACGGTTCCAGTGAGACAACCCACCATGTACTCCTACATGGCCTCTCACCGCTACCTTTACCAAATCGTGTTCACACACACTTCACTCTCAGCATCAGAACATATCATAACACACCAATTCATTCCCAATGAATCAGCCCTGACACAACTCTAAGCAATAGCAGGCATAGCATGGTAGGAACACAACATGGCTCAATCAACTCCTACACATGCTAGTGGGTTTCAACTATTTACCTGTGCAATGACAGGTCATGCGGAGGAATGGGCTCAACTACCGCAGCACAAAGTAGCGAGATGAATCGTTGTTTTCCTAATGCAATAGCGAGAGCAGGGCGAGAGAGTAGGATTGTATCAGAATGAACAAGGGGGTTTTCTTGCCTGGTAAATCAACAAGGGAGGCACTGCTTCACAGACAGGTACTCTGGAACGTCTCCGGAGCAGGACCTATCAAGAAGGAACGGTGCCGGCAATCAATACACAATCATATGCAACAATATGATGCACGAACATGGCATGTAGATGTGATGTTGTTGGAGCTAATGCAACTAGTATTCAATTTGAATGAAGTCCATTTGAACCAAGGGTTCAAATGGAACTCCAAAATAAGCTCTTATAAATGCCATTCATGTGTTTTCACCTATACAGCAAGTATAAGTTATTTTATCATGCATGAAACTGGTACAGATGGGTAGATTGTATTTTTATGATAATTTTTCATATATAAATTATTCCAATCTGAGCTACGGTTGAATTTATATGATTTTTTGAAGTTTTGAATATTTTCTGGAATTTCCTGATTTATTTTAATACCAGAAAATCAAATACTGCGTCAGCACTGCGTAAGCATGACGTCAGCAAGTAAAATACGACTGGTTGGGGTCAAACCTGATGTGTGGGGCCACACGTCAGTGACACGGGTTAAACTGGGGGGTTAGTTTAGTTTAATTAAAGATTAGGGGGCACTGGGGCCCAAATGTCAGCGTCAGGGGTTAGGTTAGTTGGTGATTAGCTTAGCTAATCACTGACGGCGAGTCCACTGTCGGGCCGGGCGAGGTAGTCGCCGGCGACCACTGGTTTCTGGCGGTGGCAGCGTTCTGAGCCACGGGACGGCGTCTGAGGGCACCGGGCGTGGCCGGGCTCTCGCATCTGGATCCGTGGGGCAGGTGGGAGGAGGCTGGGGGCGGACCTCGCGGAGCGAGGCTCGTGGCGGCGGCGAGTCGGGCGCTGGCGGATCTGACTGCAGTGTCTGGGCGAAACGGAGAGGGGGAGGAGGAGCAGCTCACAGCCAGTCACGACATTTAGCAGGTCGGCGAGTCGGGGAGGAACGAAGCGGTTGTAGCGGCGGAGGGATCTCCGGCGACCGAGACAAAAACAGCGGCACGAGCGGCTCCACAGGCGTCCGCGTCTTGTGCCTTAACGGAGAGGACGAGGAGTCGTGGTAGAGCTCGTGGACTCCACAGGGAGGAGGGGACGGCGAGGCGCGTTGGCGGTGAGCTGCGGCGGCGGCGGCTTGGGCGCTGAGAGAGGAGAGGTCGAGGGAGGAGGAGAGCGCGAGAGTGGGAAGGACCGGGCGGCGTGGCGATGTCCGGGCATCGAGGCGACGAGGAGGGCCTTGAGCAGGCTGGTGGCGTGGCGCCCATCTTGCCTGAGGCGGTCTGTGGCGTCGGCCACACGCTTTGGCCGGCCCGCCGCGAGGAGGACGACAGCGGTGGTGGGCTGGGCGACCTGCTGGGCCAGGCCAAGCCGCCTGATGCCAGCCCGACACGCAGGTAAGTGGCCCGGTTAGGTTTTTCCCTTTATTTCTTTTCTATTTTTCTGAAATTTGTTTTGATTTAATTAAAATACTAAATCATTTTATTTCCTTATGCCAATTTTTGCAGGAGCTAACTATATTATTCGAGCTCCTCGGCCTTCTAGCATAATTATTGGACATATATAATATATATAACATATATATATATCCAATGCAAATAATTATGCATTAATTCCAAATGCCCAAAATAAATACTTATGAGCTCCTAATTATATTGGTTTGATTTTTATCTCTGTCCAATATTTTCAGAGAGCAACATGAGCATATTCTTGGACCCTTTTGGAGCATTTTTTTTATTTACGTCATTTCTAAAAATGATTCAGAGGGTTTCACAAATCCTCATTTCAATTTAAATGGAATTTAAACATGATGCACAAATGACTAGCTAGTCTAGGTCATACCAGAACTAGGGATGTGACAACAAGACCAAGACCAGCCCCAACGGCTGGAAGGGAGTCATCGCGGAGCCCAAGCAGGCGTCATCACCAGAGCCTTTGGTAGGCGAGGACCAACTTTAGTCAAGATAAGTGTACCCGATGTTCCCCTTCAAAATGGCCAATTGTTGGCGCCCTTCCCGCTCAATATTTGGGAAGAGGCCCAGGGCCTTAGCCTATATAAGTAGAGCTAGCCACCATAGTAGAGGGATCAGGCATCCGGAATCCAGAGAAAGACAGAGACCCGATCCTCAAGCTAGAGCGACGGGACACCACCTAGCAGTTCATCACACCCACCAAGAACAGACCCTCGCGAGGCTGTTCTTTCTTGTACTGTTCCTCATTGGCCCCATAGGCAATCCACCACGCCACAAACTGGAGTAGGGTATTACACCATAATGGTTGCCTGAACCAGTATAAATCTTGTGTCTCTTTTGCTGTTCTGTTTAGTAGTTTAGGTCCCAGCGATTCGGCGAGGTGCGAGACGGTGGAAGGTTGGATCTCCGCGCGCACCCCAGTGTTCGAACCTCAAGGGTCTGCCGGAACCCGAAATCCGACAACATGATCTCTAAAACAAATAGTTTGATAGATTACATGAATAAACAACACAAATGTTATTCAACGATGGAAAGAACATTTCACCTATGATTTACCAAGTGGGAATTTAATTTCTTTTTTTCCTTCAGGACCTTAACAATGCGGTCAGTCTCAACTTTCTTCGTTTTGAAATCCACCAAATATTTAATGGTTGTCTTGAGTATTGCTTGTGATTGTGCTGTTTGCTTCCTCAACATGTCAACTTCATCTCTAAGTGCAGAAGCATAATCTCTTTCTGTCGGCGTTCTGGGAACGGGGGTACCCAGACTTGCTGCTGCTGCCCTGCTGGCGTGGCTCAAGGGTGGCCAGTCGGCCCATCTTCATCAACACAAGCGCAAGACCCTCGCGAGGGCCAAATCTCATGGGCGGACGACAGAAGGTTCCTCGAGCACGGCCTCATCAGGCTGGCTCATGAGGCCGGAGAGATCAAGGCGGGTACCTCACGAGGTGCCCATGGCGCAAGCCATGACGACCGAGGCGCCCGGTGAGCGCCAGCCCGCCGATGTCCTTATTTCCCCTTTGGTGCAAGGGAGGCAAGCGCAGGCCAAGAGTATCAAGCAAAGGCAACCATTTGATGCAACAAGACCAAGACCAGCGAGCGGCAGGAAGGAGGTCATCGTGGAGCCCAAGCCAAGGTCCTTTGTCGAGTCTTTGGCGGCGAGAGACAGACTTTAGTCGAGATAAGTGTACTAGATGTTCCCCTTCAAAATGGCCAATTGTTGGCGCCCTTCCCGCTCAATATTTGGGAAGAGGCCCAGGGCCTCTGCCTATAACTAGGACTAGCCACCCACAGGGTAGAGGCATCTTGGAGAGAGAGAGAGAGAGAGAGAGAGAGAAGCGACTGAACTCCCCCTAGCAGTTCGTCGCACCGGCCAAGAGCAGACCCTCGCGAGGTTGTTCTTCCTTGTATTGTTCATCATTAGCCCCTGAGGCAATCCACCACACCACACCTTTGGAGCAGGGTATTACACATAATGGTGGCCCGAACGATATAAACCTTGTGTCCCTTGTGTTGCTCTTTGTGTAGTTTAGATCCTTGCGAGGCGACGAGGTGTAGTTAGGTTGGAGGTGAGATCTCCGCGTGCACCCCAGAGTTCGAACCTAGAGGGTCTGCCGGAACCCGAAATCCGACATTTGGCGCGCCAGGTAGAGGTGCACCGGAATCCGCCTTCTGCCGCCTCGCGCCCCGCCGCATCGTCATCATCATGTCCGGTGACCCAGCGGGCAATCCTGATCCCTGGGCAACCTGGCCCGCAGGCGTGGATCCGCTTGCCCCGGGCGACCTCAACCCCATGCCCCAGGTAGCGTCAGCTCTCACGCCGCGGCAAGTGCGGTCGGCGGCGAGGGCTTCGAACCACGCCGCGGACACGGCGCCGTACACCCGTCGGGAGCAGGCGAACTCGAGGGCCGCGCTCATGGTGGACCGAGATCTCTGCGGTCAGAGCTCTTTGGAGGTGGCCATGACGTCTTCTGGGAGCGGGTGGCGAGCTCCTGGGCTTCGCGCGCCGAGGGCTCACCTTTACGCACCCAGCCGCTGCCTCAGGTTCAGGGCGGACCGCACGGAGGCCCCGCGCGCGCCCGCGCAGCTCCGAGCGGATTCCAAGGCCACTCCAACGCCAACCAGGCTGTCAGCACCGGGCTAACAGCGGCGCTGGCTCTGCCTACGGCCAGCGAAGGAGGACTCGCCACAGCCCATGGTCCCAGTGTGCCGCCGCGCTACCACCCACAGGTGGGCGCCTCAAGCAGGGCTGCGTGGCACACGGGGCACTACAGCGAAGCATTCTGGGTGGCGGCCCCGGAAGAGTATGTGCCCCACATGATGGATCAAGGGCACGCGCAGGAGGAAGACCATGGCTCCCTCCTCGGCCCAAGCTGGGGGAAAGAGACGCCCGAAGCTGAGCTCTTTCAGGAGCCCCGGGAAAGCCCCGTCGACCGCGCTGGAGGCAGCGATTATCGGGTACCGCTAATTTCTCAGGAGCAGGCATATGTTAACCATGGATTGCAGGAGGTACAGGTCGTCACGGTGGATGGCTGCCCCAATCCAGCAGCTTCCTACCCCTCAGGAGGAGGGCGCCGGGGGCTGCAGGCGAGGGGCCGAGATCCGGCATCACCACTGCGGCGTTCGGAGCAAGGCGTCCTCAGGAGGTAGGCCCTTTGCTGGGGAGGCGCATCAGGGCCTGCCCCTGGTGGAGGACCCGTGGTCGTCGGGGGAACCGCTGGCGACCGCTCTACCCCATCGGCGGCGTCCTGGTTTCCGGTCGTCGTTGATGGCACTAGAAATAATGGCGCAAAGCGGGCCCCTCATGTGGCGATATGAAGCAAGGCGGTACACATGAAGAAGGCCCAGTGCACGTGGCTCGCCGCCCCGTGACACTCTCACGTAATATTGAGTGGGGCTGTACACGCCCCGGAGTCTCCAGAGAGCCACCCTCGGGCCTCGGGGGCTCCCGCCCACGCCCAGTGGCAGCACTTAGGTCCGCGCTGGTGAGAAGATGTCCAAGACTAGACTAGGTGCCGGACGCGGCTTTTTCTGCTTTTCTTGCTTTTCCCCTTGACTGTCGCTTTTTCCCCGTTTGGATTTAAGTTGGATTTGAGCTTGAGATTTGTGTGTGTTCGGGGAAGGGGTGTTTAGTCTCGTTCGAGCAATCACTCGTGTTCTGGTTACCGCTTCGCCTCAGCTGCCTCCCCTCGTGAGCGCCTCGCGAGCCGGGCCAGGCCTCGCATGCGTGCAGCCCGGACTGCCGTCGCCATGCCCTCTGAGGAGGTTCTCATTACAGGTTCAATGGGCTCGGTCAGGAGGCACTCAGGACACCACAGCCCTCCGCGGGCTATCTCGGGGCCCACGCGGGTCGAACGTAAACAAGCCCGCCGGCCAGCCACTTGGTGCAGGCGTACGGGTGATATCGTATCTAGTAATATGCTAACTGCAAGTTTTTACACGAGGGGCTCCCCCTCCCAAAATGCTATTACAACCTTCAGGGCCAAGCCCGAACTCCATCTGCGCAGGGTAGAAAGCGAGAACAACACGCGGTCAATCGGATAAATCCCCCAATGCATCCTCAAGGGCACCTCCTGAATCGTCACTAGCGTCGCTGGCCTCGCCATCACCCTCCGCGTCGCCGTCGGCGGTGTTAGGGCCGTTCACCACGCCACCTTCATCAGCAACCACGACCACGCCGTTGTTATCAGTAGTGAAGGCCCTGATGAGGGCATCCACGTTGTCTTCCACCCAGTGCGCCAGGTCGTCCTGGATGGCCTGGGGTACCGGGGCGATGGCGGCATCAAAGTCAAAGTGGGGATCCATGTTCTTAAGATGACTGAAGACGCGAGAAAAAGCATGCCCGAGCAGGGCACGGCTCCTCTCCTCCACCAACCTGTTGGCTCTGCCCGACCGCGCCTCCAGCTGCGTCACCACATCAGTGAAGAACTGGAGGTTACCAGCATAGTTAACCGCATGAGGCTCCGCAATGGCCGCCTCACAGATGTTACCCAAGGCCGTGTTGGCTCTTTCCCGGAGCGTGCGGAGCATAGGGCCATGCTCGTGCTCCAGGATCTGCCGCTGGCGTGTCTCGTCCTTGTTCCGCCGCGCAACGGCCTCAACCGCGTCCACCCGTTAACGGAGAAGAAGCACCTCGGCGCGGGAGGAAGTCAGCTCCTCCTGTGCCGCGCCAAGGGCGGCCCGGGAAGCGTCAGCCCGCCGCGTCACTTCATCCAGCTTGGCCCTCAGGGCGGCGGTCCTGCCTTCCGCTTCGACCCTGATCAACTCCAGCCTCTCCTCGAATTCGCGCTCGAGGTTCGAGCGGGCCGCCGCCACCCGGCAATCAACCTCTTCCAGGACTCAGGCCTCCTACTCAGCGACATCGTCCTCCGCCTGCGCCACCAAGTGCTCTCTCGTCTCCAGCTGCTCAAGGTCACGGGCGCGCTCGGCAGCTTCCAGCGTCAGTGCTTCCTCACGTCTCTGGAGCTCCGCCTGGTCGACCGAAGCCCCCTTCATCGATGCAAGGGCCGCCTCACGCAGCTCCACCTGCTGCTCAGGGAATGCTCCAGGCTGGAGCTCCGCGCCGCTCCTCCACCGCCTCACGCCGCCGGCCAGCTTCCTGGGCCGCCTCGACGGCCCGGGAGCGGGCCTCCTGAGAAGCCGCCAGCGACACCGCGGCTTTCTCATTGTCGAGGTCACACTGGTGGCGCGCAAGGGCAACGGCCACCTTCAGCTTGCGCCTCTCTTCAGCTAGGCGCAGTGTGACGCCCCAAGACCGGAGTTTCAGTTGCCTTCCAGGGTTTCCGAGTTTTGTCGTGTGGTTTGTTTTGTTTTTGCATTGCATCATGTCATCATGCCATCATATCATTAATTTTTGCAACTCTTCTAAATAAATTGTATGGATTTTTCGATCCATTTAAACCGAGGGATTCACATGGTGATTTCTCTTTATAACATATCCTCCCAATATTAGGGAGCTATAATAAAAATATTCCATTGTTTTGGAATCACCATAACACACTTGCAAAAATCCCAATGCCTTTGTTATCTCAATTCTTGGCGTCCAACTCTACCCATAAATCTTTTGTCATTTTTCGGAGCTCCACCTAATTTCTCAACATTTTTTTGGAAACTTCGGATCCCTACTCTTTTCAAATGAGTTGAATTAAATTCAAATACATTTGAATTTATTCTTTCAATCTTGGTCTTTCCTAATTTTCTCGGTCCTAACATATTTTTGTGAGTCCGGGAAAACTATCCGCGCGTCCAACTTCGTCCCCTATCCTCTCTTTCTTTTCTTCCTTATCTCTGTTTTTTTTTCTCTTTTGAGTGGGAGAGAGGGTGCCCAACAGGCCATTCAGGCCCAGCTGCACCTCAGGCCGGCCCGCTTCCCAGTCCCGCATGGGCCAAGGCTCCTCCGCCGGCCTCCCTAGGCCCACCTAGGCCCAGCCGATGCCCTAACTAACCCTAGCCCGCAGCCATCTCTCTCCCGATCCCGCAGCGCCACCACATCGGCTCGATCCCCTCGCTCCTCCCTCGCGCAGTCGCTCCCGAACCCCCGCTCGATCTCCTCGCCTCCCTCCTCTCGATCTCCTTCTCCCTCTCGCCTCTCATGGCGCCTCCAAGCCGGCCTCCACCCCCATCTCCCTCACCTCTGCACCCTCCCGCCGCCGCCGGCCTCTCTTCTCCTCCCGCCGCCGCCGGCCTCTCTTCTCCTCCCCCGCGTCCCCATCGCCAGCCTCGCCGTGCCTCCTTGGTGCTCCCCTTGCTCCCGCGCTCCGCCCTCGCCGGAGAAGAGGGCCAGGCCGGAGCCCCGTCGTTCTCCTCACCGCCGTCGTGCCATCCTCAGCCTCCTGCGCCCGTGCACCTCCTCTGCCTCGCAACGCCTCCCCTCTGCTTCCTCGTCCTCGCCTCATACCTCGTCACTGTCGGAGCTGCAACGTCCGCCCCGCGCTGGAGCCGTCGTTCCCTGGCCGCTTCCGCGCCATCTCGCTTTCTCCTCGCTGCCGTGACCGTCGCTCGCCTCCACCACGCGCCCGGCCTCCTGCGTCCTCGCCGGCGACCCTCGCTGCTCCCTGCGCCGGTCCCCCTCGCCCTTGCCGCCTCCTCCGGTGGTGGCGACCACCAGGAACTCCACAAGGGGCCGGAGTCCCCCTGCCTCCACAACCTCCGAACCAGGACGCCAGGGCCAGCTTCGGGATTTTCGCCAAGTACCAGGTCAACGAGGACGTTCGGATTCCGTCAAGTTCGACTACAGGTGGATCGCCAAGTACCACGGCGACTTTGGGAGACCCGTTTTACGTCAAGTTCAACTACGAATCCGCCAAGTACCTCTACACATGAAGGCGCAAGATCATCCGGATATCGCCAAGTACCACGACACCCATGTTCCATTAAAGCTCGTCTACAAAACTTATGCGGCTACACCGGGGCGTGACAAGAACCCCTTCGGATGCGCCTAGTTCGACTCGTGTACCACTACCGTCGACCCTCGAAGACCCGTGGACCCCGAACAACCACGGGACGCGAACAACTACTTCCGATGGCGAGATGTACCACAACCATCGAGCGAGCGTCTACTTCCCCTCGCCGTACGACTACCATCGCGAGACCGCAAGTACCACGACAACCCGAAGGGTTTCGGACCCGTCAAGTACCTCTTGAAAACGAGCGTGAGCGACTACTTCCTCTACTCCCCTCGGCGACCCGTGAGCGACTCCTTCCCTCTGAAACTTCGACCCGTCCCGTTTGAGCGTTCGGAGGTATAACCCGAGATGACCGACCGTGTCGAATCATCCTTGCGATGCCCTCTTTTGCCATGCCACCGTTCCGTGGGAACCGGGAATCGGGATCACCCACCATCTTGCATGACTTCGCTTCACACGCTTTCCTTTGTACCGATATCTCAATCGAGTTATCGGAACCGATATGTTGCCGTGGCACCATTTTCGGATTCGTTGCCGTGGCACCCCTTTCTTCCACCACGGTGACACAATGCTTCTTAACATGCTCATGTTAATGTTTTCATAAAAATTGCATAAACTTGCACATGTCATCCGCATCATGATAACAACATTTAAATGCTTATAATTGTTGTTTGCATTAATTTGCTTAAATGCCATGCTAAAATGATTTATTTCATAACTAAATAACCGTAGCTCCATTTTAAATAAATTATATATGTAAATGGGGTGGAAAAATGCCTAGTTTAACATGGTAGCTTTACTTTGCATGTTTAACAACTCTAAAATATGCTTTAGGTCAGATCTGTTCCAAATCCATAATATGCATATGGGGATTTTTCCGGAATTGTTGTTGTTGTTTCCGGCCTCATTTAATCTTGCCTAAATAGTTAGTTTCATATGCTTCACCCCTCTTGCCATGTTTAATAACATTTAATATTGTTGGGTAGCCTAATCAAGAGTGAACTAAATAAATGTTGTGAAGTTTCGTCGATATGCAATTCGTTGCATATTGAGCTCCACTTAATTTGTAGGATTGTTTGTGCATATTGCCATGCCATGCCTCTTTAAACCGGACATGCATCATACTTGATTGTGCATCATGTCATGTTTATGTGATTGTGTGTTTACTATGTTGTTTGCTTCTTTCCGGTTTGCTTCTCTCGTTAGCTTCGGTTTCGTTCCGGAGTTGTGAGGATTCATTCGACTTCGTCCGTTTGTCTTCTTCATGGATTCGTTCTTCTTCCTTGCGGGATTTCAGGCAAGATGACCCTACCCTCGAAATCACTTCTATCTTTGCTGCTAGTTGCTCGCTCTTTTGCTATGCCTATGCTACGATGCCTACCACTTGCTATATCATGCCACCCACATTGCCATGTCAAGCCTCTAACCATCCTTTCCTAGCAAACCGTTGTTTGGCTATGTTACCGCTTGCTCAGCCCCTCTTATAGCGTTGTTAGTTGCAGGTGAAGATGAAGTTTGTTCCTTGTTGGAACATGGAGATGTTGTTCCTTGTTGGAACATGTTTACTTGTTGGGATATCACAATATATCTTATTTAATTAATGCATCTATATACTTGGTAAAGGGTGGAAGGCTCGGCCTTATGCAGTGTTTTGTTCCACTCTTGCCGCCCTAGTTTCCGTCATATCGGTATTATGTTCCCGGATTTTGCGTCCCTAACGCGGTCGGGTGATTTATGGGACCCCTTGACAGTTCGCTTTGAATAAGACTTTTCCAGCAAGGCCCAACATTGGTTTTACCATTCGCCTCACCTATACCCTTTTCCTTGGGTTTCGGAGCCCGAGGGTCATCTTTATTTTAGCCCCCGGGCGGTGCTCCTTCGAGTGTTGGTCCGAACCGAGCAACCTGCTGGGGCCACCTCGGGCAACTCGAGGGTTGGTTTTACTCGTAGCTTGACTTATCCGGTGTGCCTGAGACCGAGGTACGTCGACTCCTATCAGGATTTGTCGGCACATCCGGGCGGCTTTGCTGGTCTTGTTTTATTGCTGTGAAATGTCTTGTAGCCGGATTCGAGACTGATCGGGTCTTCCGGGAGAAGAATATCCTTCGTTGATCGCGAGAGCTTATCATGGGCTAAGTTGGGACACCCTGCGGGGTATAAACTTTCGAAAGCCGTGCCAGCGGTTATGTGGCAGATGGGAATTTGTTAATGTCCGGTTGTAGAAAACCGAAGTTGATCTTAATTAAAATACACCAACCGTGTGTGTACCGTGATGGTCTCTTCTCGTGGTCAGGAAGTGAACACGATGTTGGAGTTATGTTTGGCGTAAGTAGTTTCAGGATCACTTCTTGATCATAGCTGTTCGACCGTGCTTTTGCCTTCTCTTCTCGCTCTCATTTGCGTATGTAGCCACCATATATGCTAGTAAACTGCTGCAGCTCCACCTCACTACCCTGTCCTACCTTTAAGCTTAAATAGTCTTGATCTCGCGGGTGTGAGATTGCTGAGTCCCCGTGACTCACAGATACTTTCAAACCAGTTTACAGGTGCCGATGAAACCGTGCAGGTGATGCACCCGAGCTCAAGGAGGAGCTCGATGAAGATCTTGTTCTTTGTGTTGTTTCGTTTCAGTTGATCAGTAGTGGAGCCCAGTTGGGACGATCGGGGATCTGTGTAGCATTTGGGGTAGTCTTCTTTTATTTTGGTACCGTAGTCGGACCTTGATTGTATCTGTATGATGTAATGCTTTACTCATGTATTGTGTGAAGTGGCGATTGTAAGCCAACTATGTATCTCTTTCCCTTATGTATTACATGGGTTGTGTGAAGATTACCTCACTTGCGACATTGCTTTCAATGCGGTTATGCCTCTAAGTCGTGCTTCGACACGTGGGAGATATAGCCGCATCGAGGGCGTTATACGCAGGCCCTCAGCTTCAAGGCGCGCGTCCTTGTCAGCAAGCTCTACACCAAGCTGGCTCACTGCGTCAGCCGCCCTCCGGAGAAACCCTAGGCGAAGGGCGCGGCGCTCCCGGGCGCGCTCGAGCACGTCTTCCGCGTCGTCCTCCACCCCAGGCGTGCGCGGGGGGCCACGAATCAGCACTTCCCCTCTGGGCAGCGGGCTGGGGGCTGGCACCCTCGCGGTGGCCGGGCGCACCTCGCCAGAAGCCCGGCCCAGAGCCGGCTCATCCTCAAAGGAAGAACGCAGGGCCGACCTCAGCCAATCGCCGTCCATGACCAATAGAAGAGCCCAAGGTAGGCTGGATATACCCCGGGAAGGCTCGCGAAGGAGGGTCGCGAGGTGCGCAGAACCATGATGCATCACAGGATGGCTCACCTCTCCAACTGGCCTCACCACGAGGGCAGTGCTTGAGCTCGGAGCGCTTGGGGACGGTGGAGAGGACAAGGCCTGAGGGGATGGCTCCTCAGCCGTCTTCGTGAGCTCGGCAGGAAGGGCCCTGCAGGGCAAGGGTCAGCCGAAGCAATGGGAAAATAAGGAACTAAGAAAGGGGAAGGCTTACTCATCAATGGCGAAGTACTTCATGCGCTTCAGTAGGCGGCAAGGGTAATCATCACCCAAGGCCTCCTTTCTCTTTTGGAGAGCCTCGAAGTCCATGCAGAAGCGGCCCAGGAGCTCGGCGTAGGGGTCAGCCTGCGACGAGGAAGAAGCGCCAAAGTGACCAGCGTCAGGGGCGTCATCCTGGCGCACGCTGCCAGTCGCCTCACCAAGAAGGGTGGCCGGGGCCTCAGGGGCCCCTGCCACGGGAGCCGCAGGCCGCGACTCAACGCCTTTAGCCGCCGCAGGACGGGCCACAGGAGCTGCCGCCTCAGGAGTGCCACATGGCGTCATCATCCCGGCGGAGGCCCCCTCAGCCCCCGGTGGCCCTTGCCTCCAGCTCCACCACTCGAGGAAGGACCGCCGTAGGCAACCGGAAGGGCAACCACCACAACTGGGTTCTCACGAGGTCCCATGAGGCCTGCGGGGTGCAGCCCCCATTCGTCGAAACTGGGCATCTGCTTCGCGAAATCACCCCTATTCGAGCAAAGGTACAGCAGGGAACCCCCTTTCCGGATGCTGCCAGGGGAAGGGTCCCCAGTCAAGATCATGAGAACCTTCCTCAGCACTTCAGGCGTCAGATCCTCCTCCTGGAGCCTCATGCGGTTTTCACGCCCCCGGAAGGCCCACATCCGGCGGGAATGGCGCTGGAGAGGGGCAATGCAACATAGGAGGAACTCCTTCACCACCTTGTGCGCCGTCACGTCGAGCGCCCTCAAGTTCACAAAGCGATGCCAGACGAAGACGAGCCATGGGCTCGTGAGAGTCTCCTGGCCCCAACCCGAATTGGGGATAGCGGGTAAGGTTGGCTCCAAAAGCAGGGGGCTGGGCACCCCGACATCCACGTATAGCCACCGCTCACGGAACACAGTCGCAGGTGGAGGAAGGCTGAAATCAATTCCCGAAGCCGCTGTTTCTGGTGCGGCAAGGAAGCTCACGCACCCCGAGCTTTGGGTGGGGTCGCTGAGGCGCAAGGAGAAGAAGTGGCGCAGCAAGGCAACTGAAGGAGGAATGCCCATCATCGCCTCGCAGACAAAAGCGAAAACGGCAAGAAGAGTAATGGATTCGGGACCCAAATGCATCATGTAGATCTAGTAATGGGAAAGCACGACATTGAAGAAATCAAAAAAGGGGGGAACCAGTCCCGCCCACAGGGCGTCGGCAAAGTACCGGACCTCGGTGACTATTCTGTCCATGGAGAAGTGAGATGCGGGCCAGACCGTCGTCCTCCCACATTCGTTGAAGATGGTGGCGAGGGCCGAGCTGACCTTGTCCAAGCCTTCCCGGTTGAGTATAATCGACCGATCGACAGCAGGAGACATCGGCGACGGCGAGCGGGGTGGAGGCACAGGCTTTTTCCCTTTCACCTTCTTCGTCGGACCATGGCGGACAGGAAGGGGAGGATTTGAATTGGATTGGATCACGAGCTGGAGCTCGAGAGGAGGAAGAGCAGGAGGCGCTCGGCGGCGAAAGAGGGATGGCTGTGTGCAACCACGGGTCCGCCTAGCTGGGTGCAAAATAAGGAGGCGTGGGGGAACAGGGGCGCTCACGTCCAATCAACCGCCATGCGGCGCCCAAGGCCGCAGGATATTGGGGCCCGCGGCGCTTCGCACTTGCCCTTCGCTTCTCTGCTAAGCCAAGTCGAGCGCGCCTTGGGCCGGGGCTCTTGTCGGCGTTACAGGAGCAGGGGTACCAGACTTGCTGTCTGCGGCCTGCGGCGTGGCTCAAGGGTGGCCTAATCGGCCCATCTTCATCAACACAAGCGCAAAGACCCTTGCGAGGCCAAATCTCATGGGCGGACGACAGGAAGGTTCCTCGAGCACGGCCTCATCGAGGCAGCTCACGAGGAGGCAGAGAGATCAAGGCGGGGTACCTCACGAGGTGCCCTTGGCATAAGCCATGACGACCGAGGCGCCAAGAGGCGCCAGCCAGCCAGTGTCCTCATTTCCCCTTTGGTGCAAGGGAGGCAAGCGCAGTCCAAGAGTATCAAGCAAAGGCAACCATTTGATTGCAACAAGACCAAGACCAGCAGAGCGGCGATAAGGAGGTCATCGTGGAGCCCAAGCCAAGTCACCGTCGAGTCATTGGCGGCGAGGACCGACTTTAGTCGAGGATAAGTGTACTAGATGTTCCCCTTCAAAATGGCCAATTGTTGGCGCCCTTCCGCTCAATATTTGGGAAGAGGCCGAGGCCTCTGCCTATAAATAGGACTAGCCACCCACAGGTAGAGGCATCTTGGAGAGAGAGAGAGAGAGAGAGAGAGAAGCGAAACTCCCCTAGCAGTTAAATCGCACCGCCAAGCAGACCCTCATGAGGCTGTTCTTCCTTGTACTGTTCATCATCAGCCCCTGAGGCAATCCACCACACCACACACTAGAGTAGGGTATTACACCGCAATGGTGGCCCGAACCAGTATAAACCTTGTGTCCCTTGTGTTGCTCTTTGTGTAGTTTACATCCTTGCGAGGCGACGATTTGTAGGTAGGTTGGAGGTGAGATCTCCGCATGCACCCCAGAGTTCGAACCTAGAGGGTCTGCCGGAACCCGAAATCCGACACTTTCTACCACTAGTTTAGCCTCTAGAGCATGAGGAGTTGGCAATTCATGATGCACGATTGGGCCGGTGCCACTGCTCTAGGATGATACCACGTCCATGGGGAACTTGCTCTTTGATCTTGGGCTAACCTGTTTTGCCATTAAAGTTCCGATTGGATTCTGAAAAGTTGAACTTAGCAAAATATCTAAACTGGGAGTTATAACAGCAAACCAGTTAAACAAACAAGGAAATAAAGAGTTTCAATTGGATGCTGAAAAGTAGTTGTTAACATCATTGTAACCGGTTGTTGGAGCAGAAAAGCAGTTAAACAAACAAGTTTTGCAAAAGGTACCTGTTGTGTCATTGGAGTTTCTCTTGGATCCTGAAAAGTTGAGTAGCCAGTAACGTGATTAGAGCAACTGGTTGCAGCAGCAAAGCAGTTAAACAAACAAGTTTTGCAAAAGGAACCTATTGTGGCATTAGAGTTTCTCTTGGATCCTGAAAAGTTGAGAAGTTAGTAACTTGATTAGAGCAACAAGTTACAGTAGCAAAACCTGTTACACAAATATATTTTTGAAAATGTACTTGTTGTGCAATTGGACTTCCAATTGGATCCTGAAAACTTGAAGTTTGTAAGATGATTTCAGCAACAAGTTACAGCAGCAAACCAGGTAAACAAGGAAGTTTCTGAAAACATACCTGTTGTGCCAACGGAGTTTCAGTTGGATCCTGCAAACTTGAATGTTAGCAATCAATAAATAAAGTTTTGCAAGATCCATAAGAAACTAACATCAAACTAGTAAAACTAACCAGTTTTGGCAACATATTTAATTACACATGAACTAGTAAAACTAACAAGTTCTTGGCAACGCATGGAAGTAACAAGTCGGTACCGTTTACCAGCAGCACCGACATCTGTAAATATCTTTGATGTAAGCAAAATGATTCCAAGACATATATAAGTTAAAAAGATGGTGTCCCTCATATAAACCTGACAGTTGTTTATCTATGAACATGCAAACATTACTAGTGCTACAAGTGATAATAACAAACCATTTAAACAAGCAGGGTATCAGAACGTAAATTACACGTGAATTTTACTGCACCCAAGAACTACATATGCCCAGCTATCTATGTGCTTAAGTAGCTATTTAAGTTCAGGCAAACAGGTAATTCTTAACAGTAAGTATCAAACACATAGATAGGCGCAATCTATAGTAGGATTAGCAGGCTATGACATTATGTAATCAGTAGCAAACTAAATTAAGCCAAGCAATGTAATTGAACAATTTTGCAATAAGTGGCTAACTAAAATTCCGAGAAGTAGGTAACTGAACTTACGCTAGCTCTTTGTATAGGCACACTACAACTTCTTTTTCGCTTAAAAGGTTCTACGAAGGAGTCCATGGCATCAATTTCTTGGATACGCAGTCCCAATACTTCTTTCTTTCCACACTGCATTAGTAAGTCGAATGGTTAATCTAGCAAGATGGTGCGTCCTTGATATGTTATATGAGGACGTGTAGTCAGCCTAGTTGTAGCCACACACACCATCACACTGGCTTTTACTGTATATTTCATGCGATTACATTTGGCATATCGAGATCTAAGCAATCTACAATAGGATGAAAGACTGGCATCCTTCACATTATTGGCGAACTCAGTTCATAGAAACAAGCAATTCAACCATTTTGTGGGTAAATCAAAAGCGTCACTAGAATATTTTTCACTACCCATCATACACGCAAAAAGGGGTGACACCATCGTAGGGGCTGGTATGGGCGGCCGCCTCGGGTGGCTGGAAAGTGTGCACGTAGTTTGAGTCGTCTAGGTTGGCCCAGGCTAGTTATGTTCGTCCCAACACACGATTAGGCAATGTAAAAAATGAAGAAAAACGTTTCAATTTGGATGGGCCAATAATGTAAGTGCAAGGCAGGCCCTATAGCAGGCTCGTGGCCCAAACGAGCGCCTCCCATATTGATCGACAGTAGGAAAAATCCCAATTCGTTCCCTCCAGCCTCCAGTCTGCTTTGCTCCTAACCTAGCCGCCGCTAGACAGACCAACACAGCACTTCCTCGCACCCTCATTGGAGGGCGGTCGCCTGGCTTCAAGCGAATGGAAGGACAAGAAGATAAAGATCCAACCCTAGGTGTAGCCTGCGTGGGAGGCAGCAGCGTCAGCACGGGCATGGCATCGAGCTTGCGCAAATGGACAGTCGCAGCTTGCAAGAGAAGCATGCGCAATGAGTAGGTACATCACATCCCTGATTATATCTAATTCTACTGTTCATTTCTGGCCTATAGTTAAACCTGACGGTGTTGTGAAACTGCTTGTATGTAGGGAATCTATGAGAAAATGAAAGCAATTTCTGCTTAATTTATAACTCCCCCAATCAATACTGAACTGACTGAATCTAATGTATCTAATCAAGTTTCCGGTGCAAACATACAAGCTCATGTTGTTCTTGAGCCTGAAGTGTCTAATGAATGCATCGCTAATGAAGGATTTGATGCAAACATTTTACATGCTCTTGGTGATGAACATATAGTGTCTAATGAGGGATCTAATGCAAGCATTTTGCAAGCTCCCATTGAAGGATTTAGTGTCTAATGATGATCTGCTATGTTAAGAGAGACAAAGATATTTGCAGGCATTGATGACAAGCAAATTATAGTACATTTTCATGGCTCCAGGAAACGTCGAGGCCATCTACCAGAAAGTCCCCGTATTTTGACAATGTAGCATAAATACTTTTCTAATCTGTTGTTTGAAACTATTGGCATACTTGTGTAGGATAGATATATTGATACGTAGTTTGTGCACAGGTTATAAGTGCAATTACACTTTGATATTTTCTGCCAGAGAACGAATAATTCAAGCAGGTACAGACCATGTTAGTAGTCCTTGTACACCATGTTGTATTTTGTGTTTTTTGGTGCTTGCATCATTTAGTGTTTTATAATCTGAACTACTTTGGATCATTAGCTGGTTTTCAAAGTGCATGTAGCTTCAGATTTCTCAAGTTATGTTGATTTCCGGAGTGCAAGTGCCTTCGTACTTTTTAAGTTAAATGTTCGCCCCTGGTAACTTGTATTCGTGGATCCGCCACTGCACACAAATCATACATTTAGGCTAGTACGAATTAAATGAAATGAAGGGACTTACGCTAGCTCGTTGTACAGGCTCACTGCAGCTCTGCTTGCGCTTGGGATGTTCCATGTACAAGTCAATTTACCACTTTCTTGGATGTGCAGGCCTTGTCCTCCTTGCATCCCCCTCTACATTTTTGACACGGCGAATGGTTCATCAAATAAGAGGAATCGGCCTTGCTGTTTTACCAGACAGATACTTACAAGGTTATATGGGTGTGTAGGATGTGTGCCAGATCCCGTAGCACCGTCATGCTTCACTAAAAAATGGGTTTGCTTGTTTCAGACGATATCTCAAGAAGAAACAAGAGTTGAAGTCAGAGTTGCATAGGCGTGTAAGCTAAGAGCAGTGAAAGGATATCCAAACATCATCGGAACAGTGCACATGGGAGTGATGTGTGGATACCTAGTTCGGGCCGGCGTTTGGGCATGCTCGCCTAGCTAGAGTGCGGGTCACTTCAGAGCCGTTGAGGGTGATGCGCTGGCGTTGGCTGGCCGTGCACGGATGCAGATCTAGAGTGGAAGCGGAGCGCTACAATGCAGTGGACGAGACCGTTGGTGAAGCCCCAACAGCCTCGGGGGGCGGTGGTGCGACGATCTGCTCGGTGAAGTAGCCCCGGTGAGGTGGGAGACGGTGTTGGTGAAGCGCACCTGATGCGGTGGAAGTCGGTTTCTGTGAGGCACGTCGGTTGTGGCGGCCGACATTGTCGGTGGACCACCCGGTGCGGTGGACGAGGGCGTAGATGAGGTAGCTCCGGTGCGGTGGTGAAGCGCGACCGTCATCTTCATCGTCGTCGTCCGGCACAGAGGTGGGGAAAGATACGAGATGAGGGGCGATTCTAACTTTGCTTGGGTTGGCGGCGAATTAGGGATTTGAGCAATCTAGGCGCGGAAGGGGACGGCGGAGAAGGGAGATTTTGCAGGGCTGGAATTGGGGCCGCCAGATAGTTCAATCCGAAACGTGGAAGCGCAAACTTATTTTGTCATCATTCTTTTTTTGGGGGGGGGGGGGTAGGGGGAGGGAGGGAGGGGGTGGCTGGCTGGGTGCTAAGCGTCCGTACGACATACGCGACCACCACAACACGACCCTGGTCTGCCTTGTGCGCCTACATTTGAGAATGCAAACGAATCTTCTTTCATTTGCAAACGAATCTGTATGTATTACCATGCCCGTGTTTTCCTTGCAAATAATTAGTCATTCAAAATGAGATACTATAAATTAATTAAAGAGGAGTTATTTGAAAAAAATTGAAACGATATCCATGCTAACATGGATTAGAGTGTGTTTCACATAATTAGTTATTTGAATTATAGTGTGTGTCACATAACAGTCTCCAATTCTAACGTGGATTTCGCATTTCACGGTATCCACGCTACTTTTTTAATACAAATTCATATGTATATGATGAACACCATGGTAGTGAGAAAACTTTAGATGGATTCAAACATATGACCTACAAAATAGCACAACAATCGAGTCAATGTCAATTTTTGCAAACCTAATATGGCACAAATTCAAAATAATTACCCATATGCATGGTCCTCAGTTCAAATCTTACAATGTACATGGAATTGAAACATCGATATTAAGTCTCGTACTATCTACATTCAAATGTTGTTTTAGCCCCCCCCCCCCTCGGCACACACGCTACATACTTCCTGTATCGGTCAATCTTCCTCTCCTAACCACCTTAGGAAGCTATCGGTTTCCGACACACGTTCATTCTTTCTCTCCATGTTTCGATCTCTAACTCTCTCAACTACACAAACCCCTATTTCCCACTCTGTTACCAAATGTATTTTCCTCACACACCCGCCATTGCACCCCATTACCGAGCTCTCCCTCTCTGTCTCTCTTTCCCTCTCACCCTCTCTTGCTAGATACATGCATTTCCTATCTATCCCCCCAACCTCTCGTGCACACGCATGCACGTTGTCTATCTAGGTCACTACCTCGAGACTGTCTCACTCTTTCTTCCGCACGGTGGGCCACACTCACTCAATCTCGCTCTCTTTATCTCGGTCTCGGTTAACCTCGTTTTCTTTCACACACAAATGATATATCTCCCTGTTCGGGCATCGATCGACACACTCTATACTCTCTCACCCAGATTGTCTATCTAGGTCAGTCCATCCAAGTCGCCCCACTCTTTCGACCTCATGGCAGGCCACGCTTGCTCAATCTCTCTCTCCCTCTCCCTCTCTAGCTCGCTATCTCCCTATCTCTCTCTCTCTCTCTCTCTCTCTCTCTCTCTCTCTTTGTATGTCTGATTAACCTCGCTCTTTCTCGGACACAAACGATATATCGCCATGTTTGAGCCCAAATCGACATATTCATATTGTATACTCTCTCATGCACATTGTCTATCTAGGTCACTCTCTCCAACCCGTCTCACTCTTTCGATCGCACGACGACCCACACTCGCTCAATCTCTCTCCCTTTATACATGTAATCGATTGACCTTGCTTTCTCCAACGCACAAAATATATCTACATGTATGTGGCTGGATCATCTCTCAAGATCTATCTTACGGCCCTCACCCTTCCCAAAAGCTCAATCCGACAATATCTCTCCAGAACATATATATTTTTCCAATGAATGTAGGACCATACTCACTTTGTCTCTCTATCTATATGTCTCTCGATTGACCTCGCTTTCTCACACCGTATCTTCCACAGATTGAAGCTACCTCTCCATCCCTCGCAAAGATGGAGCTATTTACATTGCGAGGGGGACTCCAACCTTGGATTAATTTGTGTAGGTATTTATTCCGGTGGGTTTAGATTATATTTTCGTAGCATTCGGCCCACAACTACTCCGAACACCGTTGCAACCACCGCACCTCCCCCAATTAATTTCCCTCTGGCTCGGTCATCGCTCTCTCGCACGTCCTTTCTTGCCTTCAACATCGCACCATGGTATTATTGCAAAAAACTATGTTGTTCTCTTTAATTATTACAAGTAAGCTACAAAACTACACACCATAGTCCACCTGGAATGGAACAAATTTCGACACACAAATTAAACTGCTACAAACTACACATCGAGGGGCCCACCTGTCATGAAACAAATTTGGACCCATATACAAACTAAAAAATAAAGGACGAGGATCGAACATGTGACCACGGCCTTCAAGCTGCACGTCACTAGGCAACATACGTAGAACAACAATGTTTGTTGTACCCCCCTTTGTTCATATAATGTTTTTATATTACCACATCCTATTTAATGGATAACATGTAATATTATTTTTAGTACATTAGTGGGACCGGCTCGTTAGCACGTAGTACTATTCGCCTTCACTTACTGGTGGGTTCCATGTGTGCTCTCTCTCTCTCTCTCTCTCTCTCTCTCTCTCTCTCCTCCCCTTCTTCGTTTAGACGCACGGGCAAACACAAAGAACTCGCGGGCGATGTTGCCGTTGATCATATCTGGACGCATTCACAAGTTACGGCACCAGTTTCACGTACTTGTAGTACTAGTCAATGTGTACGTGCAATGCACGTTAATTTGGAAGTATATTAAGTGATGCGGATATTAAGTAGGATATTATTTGCGTGTTATTATGTGATTAGCACTATTTTGGCATGAAATTAACTGCACGCTAAACGTGTTGAGTGCTCAACATTGAAGCAGACCAGGTCGTTGGATGAGAAGGATGCAACGCCCTCGATGCGGCTATATCTCCCACGTGTCGAAGCACGACTTAGAGGCATAACCGCATTGAAAGCAATGTCGCAAGTGAGGTAATCTTCACACAACCCATGTAATACATAAGGAAAGAGTTACATAGTTGGCTTACGATGCCACTTCACACAATACATAAATAAACATCCATCATTCAGATTACACTCAAGGTCCGACTACGGAACCAAAATAAAAGAAGATACCCCAAATGCTACACGGATCCCGATCGTCCCAACTGGCTCCACTCATCGATCATCGGGAAAAGACACATAATAACGACCACGTTCCTCATCGAACTCCCACTTAAGCTCGGTTGCGTCACCTGCACCGCATCGTCGGCACCTGCAACTGTTTTGGTAGAATCTGTGAGTCACGGGGACTCAGCAATCTCACACCCGAGATCAAGACTATTTAAGCTTATAGGAAGGACAGAGTTTTGAGGTGGAACTGCAGCAAGCGACTAGCATGTATGGTGGCTACATTACATAGCAGAGAGCGAGAAGAGGAGCATAGCACGGTCGTGAAGCTAGTAGCGATCAAGAAGTGATCCTGAACTACTTCGTCAAACATAACTCCAACACCGTGTTCACTTCCGGACTCCGCGAAGAGACCATCACGTTACACACGCCGTTGATGTGTATTTTAATTGAGGTCAACTTCGGGTTTTCTACAACCGGACATTAACAAATTGCCATCTGCCTCATAACCGCGGGCACGGCTTTCGAAAGATAATACCCTACAGGGGTGTCCCAACTTAGCCCACTATAAGCTCTCACGGTCAACGAAGGATATTCCTTCTACCGGGAAGACCCGATCAATCTCGGAATCCCGGACTATAAGACATTTCGACAGCAATAAAACAAGACCAGCAAAGCCACCCGATTGTGCCGACAAATCCCGATAGGAGCTGCACATATCTCGTTCTCAGGGCACACCGGATAGGTCAGCCTATGAGTAAAACCAAGCCTCGAGTTGCCCCGTGGTGGCCCCGCAGTCTGCCCGGTTCGGGCCAGCACTTTCGAAGGAGCACTGGTCCGGGGTTAAAATAAAGATGACCCTCGGGCTCGCGAAAACCGGGGAAAAAAGGCTTAGGTGGCAAATGGTAAAACCAAAGTTGGGCCTTCTTGGAGGAGTCTTATTCAAAGCGAACTGTCAAGGGGTCCCATAAATCACCCAACCGTAAGGAACGCGAAATCAAGGAACATAACACCGGTATGACGGAAACTAGGGCGGCAAGAGTGAACAAAACACTGGGCATAAGGCCGAGCCTTCCACCCTTTACCAAGTATATAGATGCATTAATTATAGCAGATATATATTGTGATATCCCAACAAGTAAACATGTTCCAAAAAGGAACAACATCTCCATGTTCAACAAGGAACAAACTTCAACTTCACCGCAACTAGCAACGCTATAAGAGGGCTGAGCAAAGCGGTAACATAGCCAATCAGCGGTTTGCTAGGAAAGGATGGTTAGGGCTGACATAGCAATATGGGTGGCATGATAAGCAAGTGATAGGCATCGTAGCATAGGCATAGAAAAAGAGCGAGCATCTAGCATAGCAAAGATAGAAGTGATTTCGAGGGTATGGTCATCTTGCCTGCAAAGTTCTCAGAGTTGTCGAAAGCTTGATCCTCGTAAGCGTTCTCAACAGGTTCCTCGTTCACGTACTAGTATCCCGGCTCTACCCAAAGCAAGAACACAAACAAAGGAACCACAATAAATCACGGTGCAATGCACAATCAACAAGATGCAAAACATGACATGATATGCGAGATGTGATATGCAATGCGTATGCGTGCTCCGGAAGGAAAATGATGAACCAGGCATCAACTTGGCAAACCAAGTATGCCGCTGGAAAGATGAGATGATTTCGGTTGAAATCGATATAAAGATCACCGGAATCGGATGCACGGTTTGCAAATGACAAGCAAAACAAGAATGGCACAAATCTGCCACTAACAGCATGAAGCCACTTAGCAAGCAACAAGAAATTAAGCTACTGCACCCAAACGTACCAACAAAGTATATAGCAGTGATCTACTCAAGATGCTTGACAAAAGATGTACACTGAGCTCCGGCTAAATCACATCATAACAGGTCCAAACAAGCATGGCAAAAGTGCAAAACATATCAGCTTCACAGACTTAGTGGAATTACTGAACATGGCAAAATCAGCATCAGGAAGCAATGTTCAGAGCAAGAAAACAACATGCTACAGGAACTTCTAATAGAAAAACAAGGCATGGCATTAATCTACTCAAAGCATAGAACAAAATTCCCTTACTAAACATAAGCCAAAAAGGATCAGAAAATATAGTAACACCCATGTCAATATAGCAAGTTTCGTTAATGATTCAACAACGTGGGCATGGCAAAAACAGATAACAAGTAGGCATGTTTAAGAGCTCGGTGCACTCACTACAGAGCATTTCATGATAAACTAAGCATACATACATCAAGAAGACATGGCATAGAAGATATACATGGCAAGAACAACATCATAGCATACACGGATCAACCACAACAACCTTGGCAAAATTGGATAACATGTAAACAATGTGCCAGGAAATATTTTATAGCAAAAGTAGAGCTCGATTAACTCAAGCTATGGCACTCCATAATTTCAAACAAAGGCATGGATGGATAGAGCATAACCCTATGTTCAAAACATCCTTATTGAAGTATCTCAAAATATGCATGGATCTCTCGGTAGCATCAAGTAAACAAGGCATAAAAATATCAGCAAAACAGGGGTTGAAATCAGCAACATCAGGAAGCCTGGTTTGCATGCTTGTGCTAGTCACCACATAGATCACAAAATTACATGGCATACACCCCTGGAAAGATGGCATGGCATATTACAAAACACATGTAGGACTCAAGATCATAGGATGCACACATCAATCATGGCAAAAATGACAAAAGTGCATGTTCTGTTAAGAAACAGAAACTAACATCACACAGCCCTCTTCTAACAGCATTTCGGGCATCAAGATGAGCTCAAATGAAAATGATGCAATGAGATGAAATGATATACTCATCGAGGCGAACATTTTGACATATTATACGCACGAAACCGAGCTACGGGTGCAAAGTTATGATGCGTTGAAAATGCCACAAATTAATCACCGAAATAAAACTTAGACGAATTTGGTGGGGGAAGAAAGTCAACCCTCGGTTACCCGGTTGGATCTGGCCGGATCCGATGTCGAGGACGGTGGCGCTGCTGCGCTGAGCAGCGGCGACGAGACGGCGCGGAGGAGGGGACCGGCCGAGCGGGCCAGGCGGAGGAGGAGGGCGAGCGGCGGCCGGAGCTCGGGCGATCGGGGGCGGAGACGAGGCCGACGGGCGGCGGCCGGAGGCGACCGCCGGCAGGGAGGCGGCGATGAGCAGCCCGGCGAGGGCGGCGGAGGGCGAGGCGGTGTCGGGTCGCGCGGCCATGGCGGCGGAGGGGCGTGGCTCGGCGGCGGCGCTGGGCGGCAGGCTGACGGCCGGGGGCGGCCATGGCTCGGCGGGCAGGCGGCAAGGCGGCCGGGTGCCACGTGGCGGCTCCCGGTTGGCCGGGCGGCGGCGGGCGGACGTGTCCGGCCCGAATCGGACACGTCCGGCGGCGGGGAGAGGAGCGGGGCTAGGGTTTCGGGGGAAATGATCCGGGATTTGGAGGGGGAGATGGCTATTTATAGGTAGAAGGAGCTAGGAAGCTCCAAATGAGGTGCGGTTTTCGCCCACACGATCGTGATCCGACGACGGAGAGCATGGATGTGAATTAGATGGGTTATTGGGCTGTTTTGAAGGGGTGTTGGGCTGCAACTTAAAAGAGGCCTTTGCGAGAGTGCGGTTAACCGTTGGAGTACCAAACGAGCTCCAAATGACCCGAAACTTGACAGGTGGTCTACCGGTGGTATACCAAGGCCACTTGACAAACCTCGGTCCATTCCGAGAAAGTTTAGTACCCGCTCACGGAAAAACGTAAAACGGGACGCCGGGGGACATAGGAGTGCCGGATTGCAAAACGGACAACGGGAAAAATGCTCGGAATCATGAGACGAACACGTATGCAAATGAGATGCACATGATGACATGATATAAAAAGCATGACATGGACAAAATGCAAAAACGAAAGACAAGAACCCAACCACGGAGGGAATATCATATCACAATGCCGAAAATGGCAAGAGTTGGAGTTACAAATATGGAAAGTTACATCCGGGGTGTTACAACACTCCACCACTACAAGAGGATCTCGTCCCGAGATCTAGGACTGAAAGAACTCCGGATATTCGGAACGGAGGTGATCCTCGCGCTCCTAGGTGGCTTCTCGGTCGGAATGGTGTGACCACTTCACTTTCAGGAATTTGATTGACTTGTTGCGAGTCTTGCGCTCGGTTTCTTCAAGAATAGCAACGGGGTGCTCATGATAAGATAGATCTTCTTGAATGTCAATTTCTTCGAAGTTGATAGTGCGTTCAGGAGTCTTGAAGCACTTGCGAAGCTGTGACACGTGAAACACATCGTGCACGTTCGCGAAGTTGGACGGAAGCTCAAGTTGATAGGCGAGATCGCCTCTCATGCCAATGATCTTGAAAGGACCCACGTATCTCGGGGCAAGCTTCCCTTTGATACCGAAGCGACGAGTGCCTTTCATTGGAGAGACGCGGAGATAGACATGGTCTCCGATTTCAAAAGCTACATCACGGTGCTTGTCATCATAATAGCTCTTCTGGCGCGATTTCGCGGCTTTGAGATTCTCACGAATGAGTTTGCACATTTCTTCGGCTTCTGTGATCAAGTCGTTGCCAAGAAGTTGGCGTTCACCTGTCTCGGACCAATTGAGAGGAGTACGGCACTTCCTGTCATAGAGAATTTTGAATGGGGCCTTGCCGAACTAAACGGAAGCTGTTGTTGTAGGAGAACTCGGCATATGGAAGACAATCTTCCCACTTCATACCGAAGGAAATGACTCAAGCCCTGAGCATATCTTCAAGGATTTGATTGACTCGCTCGACTTGGCCACTAGTTTGAGGATGGAAAGTTGTGCTGAAACGAATGTTGGTGCCCATGGCCTTCTGAAAAGAATTCCAAAACTTGGAGGTAAAGATGCTGCCACGGTCTGAAGAGATCAATTGTGGAATTCCGTGCAAGGAGACAATCCTGGAGGTGTATAGCTCTGCCAACTGAGCTGCTGTGGTAGATTCTTTGATTGGAAGAAAATGAGCCACTTTAGTGAGCTTGTCAATGACAACGAAGATAGCATCATTTCCACACTTGGACTTAGGAAAACCAGTCACGAAGTCCATTTCAATATGATCAAACTTCCATTCCGGAATAGCAAGAGGTTGGAGGAGACCAGCTGGTCTTTGGTGTTCTGCTTTCACTCTTCTGCAGACATCACATTCATTCACGAATTGAGCAATTTCTCGCTTCATTCGAGTCCACCAATACGACTGCTTGAGATCATGGTACATCTTCGTACTTCCAGGATGAATGGATAGAAGCGAATTGTGAGCCTCATTCATAATGACTTTACGTAGATCACCCTTTGGAACCACAATCCGGTCCTCGAAGAAAAGAGTATCTTTGTCATCAATGTGGAAGCACTTGTATTTGGAAATGCCCTTGTCGATACCACGTTTCACCTTTATCACCATGGTATCCAGGAGTTGAGCCTCACGAATCTGATCTTCCAAAGTAGGAGAGACTATGAGGTTGGCAAGAAAGCCTTGAGGAACAACTTGAAGATTCAGCTTGCGGAAAGCTTCACAGAGATCCGGCTGGAAGGGCTTGAGGATTAAACTATTGCAGTAAGCCTTCCTGCTCAAAGCATCTGCAATGACATTGGCCTTGCCCGGAGTATATTCAATACTTGGGTTGTACTCTTGAATCATTTCGACCCATCAAGTTTTCCTGAGGTTGAGGTTGGGTTGAGTGAAGATATACTTGAGACTCTTGTGATCGGTGAAAATGTCCACTTTCCTTCCCAACAAGAGATGTCTCCATGTATCAATGCATGGACAACTGCCGCCAACTCAAGATCGTGAGTGGGGTAGTTCTTTTCGTTGGGCTTCAGCTGACGAGAGGTATAAGCCACAACTCTCTTCTCTTGCATTAACACAGCACCGAGACCTTGAAGAGAAGCATCACGAGAAAACTTGAATGGCTTGGATTCATCGGAGGAGTCAAGACAGGAGCTGTGACGAGTTTCTCTTTGAGAGTATTGAAAGCAACGTCACGCTCAGGAGACCAGACATACTTCACATGCTTCTGGAGGAGGTTGGAAAGAGGCTTTGCAATCTTGGAGAAGTTCTCAATGAATCTTCGGCACGGACGCAGGTGGTTCGGAGCCCGTGGCCAGGGATGAACCCAAGGTTCCGGCAACATAGGTCTCGTAGGAGGTGAAGTCAGTATTCGGCTCTATCGCCGCTGAGTGTGCGGCCTCCGTGGCGGGGTCCATCCACCCGTCCTGAGATGGCACAATCTGCTCCGGATTGAGGGCCGGAGTAGCCACAGGTGTGATCTCCCGACCACCGTCCGACGGCAGAGCTAAGTCATGCTCTTCGTTACTGTGCGGCGCACCTGACATGGGCTCGAATCCATCGAAGATCAAGTCTCTGCGGATGTCGGCAGTATAGTTCAAGCTTACAAACCTGACCTGATGGCCAGGGGCGTAGCTCTCGATCTGCTCCAGACGGCCAAGCGAGTTGGCCCGTAGTACGGAGCCACCGAATATGAAGATCTGTCCAGGGAGAAAAACCTCACCCTGGATCGCATCATTGTTGATGATCGAAGGAACCATCAAGCCTTTATCGTGACGGCACAGTGGAACTCTCAATAAAAGCACCAATGTCGGTGTTAAAACCGGCGGATCTCGGGAAGGGGGTCCCGAACTGTGCATCTAAAGCGGATGGTAACAGGAGACTGGGGACACGATGTTTACCCAGGTTCAGGCCCTCTCGACGGAGGTAATACCCTACTTCCTGCTTGATTGATCTTGATGATATGAGTATTACAAGAGTTGATCTACCACGAGATCGTAGAGGCTAAACCCTAGAAGCTAGCCTATGATTATGATTGTTGTTGTCCTACGGACTAAACCCTCTGGTTTATATAGACACCGGAGGGTGCTAGGGTTACCCAGAGTCGGTTACAAGGGAGGAGATCTACATATCCGAATTCCCAAGCTTGCCTTCCACGCAAAGGAGAGTCCCACCCGGACACGGGACGAAGTCTTCAATCTTGTATATTCATAGTCCAACAGTCCGGCCAAAGTATATAGTTCGGCTGTCCGAGGACCCCCTAATCCAGGACTCCCTCAATAGCCCCTGAACCAGGCTTCAATGACGATGAGTCCGACGCGCAGATTGTCTTCGAAATTGCAAGGCGGCTTCCTCCTCCGAATACTCCATAGAATATTTTGAACACAAGGATCATGTCTCGCTCTATACAAATTCCACATACCACTGTTGAGAGTACAATATCCCAAAACTCTAATCTGTTGACAAATTTCATAGCATGACATCACGCCATGGCCCGGTCATTATTCGAACCATTTTTCTCAAGAAGCTACTGCACATATTGTGAGGCAGTTTTCTTTGCAAGTCTTGTCAAAGAAGAGATCGTGTCCCCTTATCACGGGATTTTCATCAATACGGGTGTGGGTAACCCAACCGCGCCATCAATCACGGTGCTTGGGGAATAAGCGAGTTTACCAAGCAAGTGGGGAGGCGCAGAATCCCTGCTACCTTTATAAGGGGATAAGAACTCCCTTTCGCACCCACGCTTTCTTCTTCCCGATCCATTCCCCTTCGCTCGAGCTCCAGCGCCCAAGTGTTCGTCTTCTCCGCCCACCAAGGCCTTCCAAAAATATCCGGATCCGGAGCAGGAGGCAAGTGGATGGCCTCTACTGTCCAGGAGAAGGATATAAAAAAGTTTCAGGAGGCCGGGTACCTGGCCAAGAAAATTGGCCACCGTCTCCCGACGGCGGGACAGATCGTCCCTACTCCGAAACACCACGAGAGGGTTGTATTCCTCCCTCATTTTGTCCATGGGCCAGGGTTTCCCCTCCAGCCGTTTGTTCGCAGCATCATGTATTATTACGGGATCGATTTTCATGATCTATCCCCCAATTCCTTCCTCAACATCTCGACATTCATCGTCGTGTGCGAGGCTTTTCTCCGCATCTCGCCACACTTCGGCTTATGGCTGAAGATCTTTAATGTGAAGCCCAAGGTAGTGAGCGGCGAGCATGCCGAGTGCGAGGGCGCTATGGTGAGCAAGATGCCCAACGTCACATGGCCAACAGGTACTTTTAATGATTCTGTCAAAGAGTGGCAACAACAGTGGTTTTACATCACTGAGCCACGCGGCACGAAATGGGCCGCTGCTCCCGAGTTCCGATCTGGAGCCCCTCTGCGGCTTACGTCCTGGCCCAAGAAGGGCCTGAACTGGTCTTCGTCCGACGAACTGTCGGTGCTCTAGACGCGCGTCAAGGATATGGAATATAAGAACATCGAACTTGTAGATGTAGTCCAGATGATGTTAGTTCGCCGGATCCTGCCTTGTCAACACCGGACTTGCAATCTATGGGAATTCGATCCGTCCAAGCATCAAACCCTGCGAGAGCTCTTTGGCTCCTTGCACAAAGACATCTGGAAGGTGCTTTTCAAGTCCAGAAAATCATGGTCGGACTCAGCCAAGGACCGCTGGTACTAACTGTCCCGCCCTGCAAGCTCGGTAAGTCATCATACGTTTTATCCGCATAACCCAAGGGAAATGCTTAATGTGTTTTCCACAACTCTCCTAGGGCTGGACGAAGAAGGCGGAGCGGATCTACTGTCTGGCCCCGCTGCCTGAAGAACCTGCCGGCCCACTTCCGATGAAGATGCCGGTCCCGGCGCCTTACAAGGCGCCAAAGAAGAAGGACGAGAAGGAGGCCAAAAAGACCCGGGGCGGCCGTCGTCGCCGCGGCACTTCGGACACAATATCCGAAGGCTCCAATGCCAGTTCTGCCTCCGAAGAGGACGAGGAGGAGGAGGAAGACGAATCCCCCACGGGGGAAGAAAGAAGAGGACGGAGCTCTTCCTCGGATTTCGGCATTGCTTGCCTTCCCGCACATTGATACGTCTCCAACGTATCTATAATTTATGAAGTATTCATGCTATTATATTATCCATCTTGGATGTTTTATGGGATTTACTATGCACTTTTATATTACTTTTGGGACTAACCTATTGACCCAGAGCCCAGTGCCAGTTTCTGTTTTTTCCCTTGTTTCAGTGTTTCGCAAAAAAGGAATATCAAACGGAGTTCAAACAGAATGAAACCTTCGGAAAAGTTATTTTTGGAAAGTAAGCAATATGGGAGACTTGGAGTGCACTTCAGGGGATCAACGAGGAGAGCACGAGGCAGGGGCGTGCCCTCCACCCTCTTGGGCCGCTCGTGGCACCCCTTACCGACTTCTTTCGCCTATATATTTCCATATACCGTAAAACCTTCAGGGAAAAGAATAGATCGGAAGTTCCACCACTATAAGCCTCTATAGCCACCAAAAACCAATCGGGACCTGTTCCAAGACCTGGGGGGGGAACCCTCACCGGTGGCCATCTTCATCATCCCGGCGCTCTCCATGATGAGGAGGGAGTAGTTCACCCTCGGGGCTGAGGGTATGTACAAGTAGCTATGTGTTTGATCTCCCTCTCTCTCGTGTTCTTGAGGTGATACGATCTTGATGTATCGTGAGCTTTGCTATTATAGTTGGATCTTATGATGTTTCTCCCCCTCTACTCCCTTGTAATGGATTGAGTTTTCCCCTTGAAGTTATCTCATTGGATTGAGTTTTTAAGGATTTGAGAACACTTGATGTATTTCTTGCGTGGGATACCCGTGGTGACAATGGGGTATTCTATTGATCCACTTGATGTATGTTTTGGTGATCAATTTGCGGGTTCGGCCCATGAACCTATGCATAGGGGTTGGCACACGTTTTCGTCTTGACTCTCCGGTAGAAACTTTGGGGCACTCTTTGAAGTACTTTGTGTTGGTTGAATAGATGAATCTAAGATTGTGTGATGCATATCGTATAATCATACTCACGGATACTTGAGGTGACATTGGAATATCTAGGTGACATTAGGGTTTTGGTTGATTTGTGTCTTAAGGTGTTATTCTAGTACGAACTCTATGATAAATTGAACGGAAAGAATAGCTTCGTGCTATTTTACTACGGACTCTTGAATAGATCGATCAGAAAGAATAACTTTGAGGTGGTTTTGTACCCTACAATAATCTCTTCGTTTGTTCTCCTCTATTAGTGACTTTGGAGTGACTCCTTGTTGCATGTTGAGGGATAGTTATATGATCCAGTTATATTATTATTGTTGAGAGAACTTGCACTGGTGAAAGTATGAACCCTAGGCCTAGTTTCCTAGCATTGCAATACCGTTTGTGCTCACTTTTATCATTAGTTACCTTGCTGTTTTTATATTTTCAGATTACAAAAACCTATATCTATTATCCATATTGCACTTGTATCACTATCTCTTCGCCTAACTAGTGCACCTATACAATTTACCATTGTATTGGGTGTGTTGGGAACACAAGAGACTCTTTGTTATTTGGTTGCAGGGTTGCTTGAGAGAGACCATCTTCATCCTACGCCTCCCACGGATTGATAAACCTTAGGTCATCCACTTGAGGGAAATTTTCTACCGTCCTACAAACCTCTGCACTTTGAGGCCCAACAACGTCTACAAGGAGAAGGTTGCGTAGTAGACATCAAGCTCTTCTCTGGCGCCGTTGCCGGGGAGGCTAGGTAAGCGGCACTCACACCCCGTCAACTAAACTCTTTTCTGGCACCGTTGTCGGGGAGGTGAGTGCTTGAAGGTATATCTTTAGATCTTGCAATCGAATCTTTTTGTTTCTTGTTATCACTAGTTTAATCTATAAAAGAAAACTACAAAAAATGGAATTAAGGTTGCCTCATATGCTTCATCTTTTTAATGTCTTTCGTGAAAATGATGGGAAGGAAAATTGTGCTCTAGTACTATAAGAAGAATTACATAGAATGCTTGGCATAAAATATGTGAATGATGAGCATGATTGCAATGTTGTTAGTATGAATTCTTTGAATATCCATGATGCTAATGATATGCAAAGCCACAAGCTTGGGGATGCTATGTTTGATGAAGATGATAGTTTTAGTCCCCCAAGCTTTGATGTGCAAATTTATTATGATGAAAGCATGCCTCCTATATATGATGATTATTGTGATGACACGTATGCTATAAAGAATAATGATAACCATGAAACTTTTCATCTTGATTTTAATTTTCAATCTCATGATAGTTATTTTCTTGAATTTTCTCCCACTATTCCGAATGAGAAGAATTTTGCTTATGTGGAGAGTAATAAATTTTCTATGCTTGTAGATCATGAAAATAATGCTTTATGTGATGGCTATATTGTTGAATTCATTCATGATGCTACTGAAAATTATTATGAGAGAGGATCATATGCTTCAACATATTGCAATAATATCAAGTTTCCTCTCTATGTGTTGAAAATCTTGAAGATTTGCTTGTTTTGCCTTCCTATGCTAGTTGATTATTGTTCCCATAAATTGTTTGCTCACAAAATACCTATGCATAGGAAGTGGGTTAGACTTAAATGTGCTAGTCATATTCTTCAGGATGCTCTCTTTATGTTTCAATTCTTATCTTTTATGTGAGCATCATTGAAATCATCATGCCTAGATAGGGGCGTTTAACGTTAGCGCTTGTTGGGAGGCAACCCAATTTTATTTTTGTTCCTTGCTTTTTGCTCCTGTTTAGTAATAGATCTTTCATCTAGACTCTGGTTAGACGTGTTTTTATGTTTTAATTAGTGTTTGTGCCAAGTAGAACCTTTGGGAAGACTTGGGTGAAGTCTTTATGATCTTGCTGTAAAAAACATAAACTTTAGCGCTCACGAGATTAGCTAAAACTTTTTACTGGAGAGTGCTATTTAGTTGATTTTTTCAGATGATTACAAGACAAATTCCTCAGGTCCACCAATTTAGTTTAGAATTTTTTGAGTTACAGAAGTATTTGAATGATACAGATTACTACAGACTGTTCTGTTTTTGACAGATTCTGTTTTTTGTGTGTTGTTTGCTTATTTTAATGAATCTATGGCTAGTAAAAGAGTATGTAAACCATAGAGAAGTTAGAATAAATTAGGTTTAACACCAATATAAATAAATAATGAGTTCATTATAGTACCTTGAAGTGGTGTTTTCTTTTCTTTCGCAAACGGAGCTCATAAGATTTTCTGTTAAGTTTTGTGATGTGAAGTTTTCAAGTTTTGGGTAAAGATTCGATGGACTATGGAGTAAGGAGTGGCAAGAACCTAAGCTTAGGTATGCCCAAGGCACCCCAAGGTAATATTCAAGGACAACCAAGAGCCTAAGCTTGGGGATGCCCCGGATGGCATCCCCTCTTTCGTCTTCGTTCATCGGTAACTTTACTTGGAGCTATATTTTTATTCACCACATGATATGTGTTTTGCTTGGAGCGTCATTTTATTTACTTTAGCTTTGCTTGTTGTTTGAATAAAATACCAAGATCTAAAATTCTTAAATGAGAGAGAGTCTTCACATAGCTACATAATTATTTAACTACTCATTGATCTTCACTTATATCTTTTTGGAGTAGTCTGTCATTTACTCATGTGCTTCACTTATATCCTATGAGTAAATGGTTGAATGATTTGAATATCATAAATCTGAAATTATATATGTTTCATATGCTTATCCCATGGGGAGTAATCACTTCACATATAAGAAGTAGAGGTGGTAAATTTATTGAAGGTTAGCAAACATTGTATTGGTCACTTGAACAATTCATGAAAGAATATTGAAGGAAGAGAGATTTCACATATAAATATACTATCTTGGACATGTTATATGATTGTGAGCCCCATTAATTATTTTCAAACATGAGAAAATTAGTTGAAGTTGGACAAGGAAGACAACATAATGAGTTATGCTTGGGTATATTTGTATAGAAGTTATATTGTTGTGGATCCTCTAACATGTGGTGCTTGCTATTTAGAATCCTTTGCTAGCCAAAATATATGTACTAAGCGGGAATACTGCGTGTGCATCCAAATTCGTTGAACCAAGTTTCTTCCATGAGTGTCCACCATATCTACCTATATGCGGTATTTACCTGCCTTTTCAAGTAAATTTGCATGTGCCAAACAGTAAACCTTCAAATAATAATCTATTTTGTATGCCCAAATCGCTCATGTAGCGACTAGGGGCTGTCAGTATCTTCCATGCTAGGTGGGTTATTCTCACGATGAGTGGACTCCGCTCATCATTCACGAGAAAATGGCTGGTAACTGGGATGCCCATTCCTATGATCAAAAGATCAAAAACAAAATCGCAAACAATTTAAACAAAACTCCCCCAGGAATGTTGATAGTTGGACGGCATCCTTTGTTTCGGACAAGCCGTGGAGTGTGAATGTTGGTGGAGGGGGAGTAAAAACTTTACCTTTCTGCATGGGAACTGCCTATAATGTATCTAGTATGGAAGATATTGGGAACTCTTGGTCGTTATGTTGACAATGAAAGCATACCTCTCAAAATTATTTTCATCTCTCTTTTTGCTTCGAGCTTTGGCACCTCTGCAAATCCCTTCTTCCCTCTGCGAAGGGCCTATATTTTACTTTTATGCAAGAGTCAGTAGTATTCCTTCTCATTCCAAACTACTCTTTAGTTGGCAAGCATCATGTGATGGAAATATCTAAGCATATATGGCCATTCAAATATATTTGAGCATGAATTATTACTGTTAACATTACCCTTCAGGTAAAAGGTTGGGCGGCTAAACATTAAGCCCCTATCTTTCTCTGTGTTCGATGAATACTATTTGTTCTACAAATATGCTTTGAGTGGTAGCAATCATGGAAGACTAAATGATAGTTGATTATCTAGGTGAGATTAGGATTTTCGTTGATTTGTGTCTTAAGGTGTTATTCTAGTACGAACTCTATGATAGATTGAACGGAAAGAATAGGTCCGTGTTATTTTACTACGGACTCTTGAATAGACCGATCAAAAAAGAATAACTTTGAGGTGGTTTCGTATGCTACAATAATCTCTTCAATTGTTCTCCGCTATTAGTGACTTTGGAGTGACTCTTTGTTGCATGTTGAGGGATAGTTATATGATCCAGTTATGTTATTATTGTTGAGAGAACTTGCACTAGAGAAAGTATGAACCCTAGGCCTTGTTTCCTAGCATTGCAATACCGTTTGTGCTCACTTTTATCATTAGTTACCTTGCCGTTTTTATATTTTCAGATTACAAAAACCTATAACTATTATCCATATTGCACTTGTATCACCATCTCTTCGCCTAACCAGTGCACCTACACAATTTACCATTGTATTGGGTGTGTTGGGGACACAAGAGACTCTTTGTTACTTGGTTGCAGGGTTGCTTGAGAGAGACCATCTTCATCCTACGCCTCCCACGGATTGATAAACCTTAGGTCATCCACTTGAGGGAAATTTTCTACTGTCCTACAAAGCTCTGCACTTGGAGGCCCAACAACGTCTACAGGGAGAATGTTGCGTAGTAGACATCAAGTTCTTTTCTGGCGCCGTTGCCGGGGAGGCTAGGTAAGCGGCACTCACACCCCGTCAACTAAGCTCTTTTCTGGCGCCGTTGCCGGGGAGGTGAGTGCTTGAAGGTATATCTTATGATCTTGCAATCGAATCATTTTGTTTCTTGTTATCACTAGTTTAGTCTATAAAAGAAAACTACAAAAAATGGAATTAAGGTTGCCTCATATGCTTCATCTTTTTAATGTCTTTCGTGAAAATGATGGGAAGGAAAATTGTGCTCTAGTACTAGAAGAAGAATTACATAGAATGCTTGGCATAAAATATTTGATTGATGAGTGTCACACCCTGATTTTCATGGCACAATACTTAAGATGATAAATCATGATAAAATGAGGTTTGCCAAAAACTTTTGAGTGTTTTGGACTTTGCACTGATTGGATTTTGTCTGTGGTTTGCAAGTGCTCTAAAAATCAAATAAATTCTCCAACTCCTATACTTCATCTCCTTGCTCCAAACTCATGAACCAATGATCATGCCATGTTTATAGGACATAAAAATAATTTCTTACAAAAATAATTTGGCCAAATAGTATTTTCAAAAATTAGTTTTCCAAAAACCCCTGAATTGAGATTTGCACTCCAAGTACTTAATTAAGGGCAGTAAAAATCTTTCAAAAAATATATTTGACTCCTATTAGATATAGGACAGCCAGAAACCACAAAAATATAATTTTAAAACTTATTTTCCTATTTTATTTAAAGGCTTTTTCTTAAGTCCAGAAATGGTATTTAATAGGTTAAAATTATTTTAATGCTTTAAAAATATTTGGAAAAAACCTAGGGAAACTCAGTGGACATATATTGTCCATATATAAGAGTTTCAACACATGGTCATGTTTAAAATGTTGGTCAAACCCCTCAAAAACCCTTTCCGGATATTTCAAGCCTTTGAAATATTTACAAAGGAAATATTCTCCAAAAATTCCAAGAAACTTCTAGCATGTCACATATGACATGTTTGATGATCTTGACAAGTATCATGTCATGGAGAACAGTATAACCCCATGAAACCCTCTCAAAACCACTTCTGTCCTTTTTCAAGTTTGAACAACTTTGCACTGTCAATTATGTCCAAATGATCTCACACTTGGTGCACATGCTCAAATGGTGTAATAATGCATCTAGACCAAGTGGCACAAGTTGGAGAACAAGTTAACTTGATCAAAGAGCCCCAAAACCCTTCCTGTCCAGAACCAAATTTGAACAACTCTACATTGGCAACTTTCTCATTTTGACCCCAACTTTTGTGGACATGTTCAGAACCTTAAATTATGACACTACACCAAGTGATGCATCAAGGAGAATTGATTTGCATGACTAAATCTTGGTAAAGCCATTTCTGCTAATTTCTAGGGTTTACCAAAGTGGCATTGTCAACTTCCTCCAAATGAGCTCCAACTTGGTGATCAACCCCATTTCTATATGACACTTGATCCTGTTAGTCTTCATATCATTTGGAATCCATTTTCTTGCCCAAACCACAATCAAACACCTTCTGGAAGAAATTTAAAATGCATATTTTGGCCATTACCACTAATCTCCATGAGCTAAGCTTTCTCCCACAGCATCATCTGGTCCTCCCCTAACCCCTTCATCTTTCCCTGCCCGAGGAGCCATGATTATGGGGGTGAAAAGCTCTTTTTCCCTCTCCGGACAGCTGCATTGCTTCCCTTTTCTCACCACTCCCTCACTACTGCCAGGTCCCAGAGCATCCAAGGCCTCCTCCCCCTTGTTTATTCCTCCTGCAGACGCCAGACGCAAGTGGCCACGCGAGGACGCGGGGAAAAGCCGCTCATGCCGGCCAAAGACGCGCTCTGGAGCACGCTACCATGCTCCCGACCGTTGACACCATGCTCCCGTCCACCTCGGGCCGCCCAAGCGCGCCAGTCGACGCGCCTCGGCGTCCGCATCACTCCAGCAGGTCTCCCACTTGCTCCCGTGCCCTCCTCTCGCCCCTGCGGCGCGTGCCCGAGCGCCGCCTGCATCCGCTGTCGGTGTCAAAACCGGTGGATCTCGGGTAGGGGGTCCCGAACTGTGCGTCTAGGCGGATGGTAACAGGAGACAAGGGACACGATGTTTTTACCCAGGTTCGGGCCCTCTCGATGGAGTTAATACCCAACTCCTGCTTGATTAATATTGATGATACGGGTAGTACAAGAGTAGATCTACCTCGAGATCAAGGAGGCTAAACCCTAGAAGCTAGCCTATGGTATGATTGTTGTTCATCCTACGGACTAAAACCCTCCGGTTTATATAGACACCGGATAGGTTAGGGTTACACAGAGTGGGTTACAATGGTAGGAGATCTACATATCCGTATCGCCAAGCTTGCCTTCCACGCCAAGGAAAGTCCCATCCGGACACGGGACGAAGTCTTCAATCTTGTATCTTCAATAGTCCAGGAGTCCGGCCAACGGTGATAGTTCGGCTATCCGGACACCCCCTAATCCGGGACCCCCTCAGTAGCCCCCGAACCAGGCTTCAATGACGATGAGTCCGACGCGTTGATTGTCTTCGGCATTGCGAGGCGGGTTCTTCTCCAAATTCCATATACTTGTCGAATAGTGTCCGGCTTCTGATAAATGCTGCGCTCCTTGGCTTCTACGCCCAATAATGGCCATCTTCCACGTGTTTGAATGAATGCGAAAAGCCAGGGTATTTTTACACTTACCCCCCTAGCTGCACAAATGAGCTGCCTATAAAAGGGGCGAGGATCTAGATCTGAGTCACACCAACCCCCCTTCTCGAGCTTTCATCGGAGCGCTTCTGACCAAAGCCCATTCCATCATGGACAGTCGACGTGGCTCCTCCTCTCGCGCTCCCGGCCCTCAGCCTGGAAATTGGGAGAGATGCTCATCCCATAGCGAGCTAGTTATACTCCAAACCAAGGGATTTCTTCCCCGGCCTTCATGGTTCCGGTTCGAGCGGACTTGCCACCTACAAGGGCGGAAAGCAAGCGGAGAGTGTCCCCGATCCCTCTAAAGGAGAGCGGGTATGCTTCATCTCTTATCTAGTAAGAGGACTTGGATTTCCAATCCATCCGTTTCTCCGAGGGCTCTTGGAGTTCTACGGCCTCTAGTTGCACCACCTTACACCTGCCTCCATCTTGCACATCGCGGGCTTCGTGGCCCTTTGCGAACTGTTCTTTGGCGTCGAGGCTCATTTCGGGCTGTGGAAGAGATTATTCTGCCTAGTACCCCGTTCTCATGAGGGGTCAATATATCAAGTGGGCGGAGCCGAGCTATGGCGCATCGCCGGACCGGATACCTATCCCGAACCCCGAAGAAGGCGTCTGAAGACTGGCCTTCGGAATGGTTTTACATGGAGGGCGTCCCGCTGCGGATCCTGTTCGGATCGGCCTTCCGGAGTTCAGCAATGCTCCTCTGAAGAAGCGCCTAAGCTGGCGCCCTCGGAGCACCCGGAGGGACAATGACTAGGATGTCCTCTATTTGATGAGCCGAATAAGGTTACTGGCTCATGTCGGATTGACCATGATTGGAGTCATGGCAATCTGCATTATGAGGGGAGTGCAGCCGCTCCAATATAGACGCCACCCCATGTGGGACTTCAACGGGGAAGACAATGCCACCCGCCATGGCCGCAAAGGGTCGGGATCGGTCACCGAACTGGTGAAGATCTTGTCTGCCATGTATAAAGGGGAGGAGGAGGATTTCCTCCGCGTCAATCCACTGAAGGAGTTTTCTTCGAATAATCCTCGAAGCTGGGTAAGCAAACATCTTTGTGGCCTGTCCGATCCATGTTCCCGTGGTTAAATATCTCATTTCATGGTTTCTGCGCAGGAACTGCGCCGGACTATGGAGAAGATACACAGCCCGCCCCCACAACCCGAGGATCCGGAACGGTCCCTCGATCCGACCTCCGAAGAGGATCCGGATATAAAGGTGGAGTTGATCAATGGGGTGTTCCACCAACTTAGCATCGACAATGCTTTGGTTGCCATCACGGCCGATTACCCCGGAATACTTCCAGCCTCACAGGTAATTGAGACCGAGGTCCCAATATTCTGATAATGACCCATCCGTGCTTATTTCTTGATCACCGTATACCAATGGTGTTTCGCAGGGGGTACCTTCGAGGCAGGAAGCCGAGCCCGCGGCGGCTAGCCAACAAGGGGAAGTATGGCCCCACAGGCTAAAAAGGAGTGCGGTCCGGATCAAAACTCCGCCGCAACGGTATGGCGTGTCACCATGTTCCTAGGATTGATTCCTGGAAGGCGTACTAATCTTGACGCTCTTTTCAGAAAAAAGCGCCGCGGACTGAGTCCGGAGAGGTTGCCAATCGAACCTCCGTCGGCCAGGCTCCAAAGCCGGGTCCAGAAGTGGAGGCGAACACGAGGCGTACGTCGGATGCTCCTCCGACATAGGATGCCGACAGATTGTCCGCCACCAACTCCGAGGTGGAGAGCGCCTTGAATCACAGGCGCCGCCGGATAGTCCTTCGTGACGCATGTTTCTCCCAAGAGGCCTTGAATGCCTTCAATTCGGGAGATGCGCACCTCCGTGCCTCTCAAGATGGTCTAGCCAGAGCCACGGAGCAGTATGTAAAGGACATACGGGTAAGGAAATTTGAAAGTTATATATGCCAGTAGCCCCCGAGACTTTAAATAGTTAGAATAACTTATTTAAGGATCATTTGTTATGCAGGATCTTAGAAAAAAGAGTACCCGACTGTCCCAGGAGCTTGAAGAGTGCAAGGCCCAACTTGAGGCCGCACTAGCTGCTACACGGGGGAGCCACAGAGACCCCCTCTGGTAATATACACTTCAAAAGATAAATAGTTTTTGAAGTGCGGCGGGTGTGTAAATCTGACAAAACATTGCAGATGGCGCCGGACTAGATCCGGACAAGCGACAGCTCTTCCGCCAGCTAAAGGCCGGCGAGAGCGTGCTTACGAGGGTGCGGCAGGAGAAAAATAACCTCCAAGATGCCAACACCAAGCTGGGTGAGGAACTAAAGGATGTTCGTGCCCAGTTGTCTGACTCCGTAAAGGAGAATCGGCGGCTTCGTCGCGGCATTTTCAGTAAGTGCTTGAGCGAACTTTGAAAGAGTTCGGCGAGGAAGGCGACTAACATAAACATGTATGTAGGTTTGCTCACAGTGTCGTCCCCGAGGAGGAGATACCCAGTTCTTGGTGATCTTCTTCCCGAATGCGTCGGCTACTGCACGAACGAGTCCGGCGGTGATCAAAGGCGTCGGCCAGGCCTTGTGGCCATCTATCTCCCTGCCGAAGGCATTGGGGAGCTGGCGAGCGGCTTCAAGGAGCACGGCGGCGCTCCGACTATGGAAGATATCGGCCTGCCGTCAAGGCGCCAGGAGGCTGGGCCATGGTAAAGACGCTGTACACAAAGGTTGACCCAAACCACATGGCGAGTCGGACCTGTGGGGCTGATGGGATGGAGATCCTGTAAGTTTAGTGTACGGCCAAGTAGAATTGGCCGCCAAGTATTCCCAACAAGATTGTAAATTAGATAGCCTATTATATGGCATTGAGGAGGAATACAATGAGTCGAGTTGACTATGTAAAGATATGACATGAAAAAATGTCCTCTAGCGGATTGTAGATCGTTTGTCATAGCGGAGCTTTTAAGCCGACCTCGGGACCCAATAGTCCGGAGTGTGTCCGAATACCTTCGTGGTTATATAAGAACCGGGTATGCATGGAGACAAGGCGTAGGGGTCATTGTTGCTGTATCGGACAAGTGCCCAACTAGTTATGTTATATTACATGGGTAGTAAGAAACATCTTCCAGGAGAATAGTTCCGTTAAGGGTTCCTTTATTGGGATGCATGCCCTAAAGTGCATGTCAAAGCTGCTATGAAAGCAGAAAATCATCTGGGGCAGATGGGTAAATAATTAAAAATCATCTTTCAGTTCACCGACCGAATATTCCCTTAAGAACGCTAGCTTTCGGCTTCACCCAGTCTGAGGTACACATCCGGCTGACCCGGCAGTAACAATTGCAGAGGTGCTCCCTTTACCACCTAGCCGAACAATCGGGAACGTAGGGGTAAGCACAGGAGCCAGGCAACCCAGCTTGGCCAAAACTTAAGTCATATCGATGCATATAATGGTGAATAAAAGGTACATGCAGAAGTTTAACGCATGTGTTGGGCATGAAGCCCGTATAAATAAGCTTCTGTTAAAGAAGCCCCCAGGTATAATGAGCGCGGACAGCGCGTCAAGTATGTGCGAAAAAGGCGCAAACGAGCCTCTAGAGGCTTCAAGAAGAAGGAGGAGGAAGGAGACAAATAAAAGAAAGGAAAAATAGAAAATGTGGACGGAGGAAGGAGACAAACTTGGAGTCCGGCGCTTAGGCGTAGAATCTTCGTAGACGGGCTGCGTTCCATGGTTTCGGCTCGAGTCGGTTATCCGATGCGTTTCGCAGACGGTATGCTCCACCGGTCAGGACCTGGTCGATGATGAAGGGACCTTCCCATTTGGGCTTGAGTTTGTCCTTTTTCTTGTCCGGCAGGCGTAGAACTAGTTCGCCAACGTTATAAGCTTTGGCCCGTACTTCCCTGCTTTGATATCTCCGAGCCTGTTGTTGATAGAATGCGGAACGAGCTTTTGCCACGTCGTGCTCCTCCTCCAATGTGTCCAAATTGTCCTGCCGACCGAGATCGGCTTCTCTTTCTTCATACATGCGCACGCGAGGTGAGTCATGTATTATGTCGCAGGGCAAGACTGCCTCTACGTCGTACACCATAATGAATGGTGTGAATCCGGTAGTACAATTCGGTGTGGTCCGCAGCCCCCAGAGTACGGAGTCGAGCTCCTCAACCCAGTGCGTTTTAGATTCCTTGAGGGACCGCACTAGTCTGGGTTTAATGCCGCTCATGATTAGACCATTTGCTCGTTCGACTTGGCCGTTGGTTTGAGGGTGATAGACTGAGGCGTAATCGAGCTTGATGCCCATGTTTTTGCACCATAATTTGACCTCATCGGCCGTGAAGTTGGTGCCGTTATCGATGATGATCTTGTGGGGACACCGTAACGGTGCACTACCCCGATATGAAGTCTATCACCGTCCCGATTCGCCGTTTTAACAGGGCTTGGCCTCTATCCATTTGGTGAATTTATCCACCATGACCAATAGGTATTTTTGCTTGTGGGTTCCTCCCTTAAGGGGTCCAACCATGTCAAGCCCCCAGACCGCGAACGACCAGGTGATGGGTATAGTTTTAAGGGCGGTGGGTGGCATGTGGCTTTGGTTAGCAAAAATCTGGCAACCGACGCATCATTGGACTAAGTCCTGCGCATCTGCCCGGGCTGTCGGCCAATAAAATCCTGTACGGAAGGCCTTGCCTACAAGGGCCTGGGTTGCGGCGTGGTACCCACCCAGTCCGGCATGAATTTCAGCCATGAGGTTTCGCCCTTCCTCTTCGGAGATACACCTTTGAAGGACTCTGGTAGTGCTTTTCTTATAAAGCTCTCCCTCATGGACTTTATAGGCTTTAGATCGCCGTACTATGCAGCGAGCCTCATTTTGGTCTTCGGGGAGTTCCTGCCTAGTTAGGTGGGCTAGGAATGGTTCCGTCCACGGGGTGATAACTGCCATTATTTCGTGAGCGGAGGGTGTTATCTCAGGGGCAGAGCCTCCGGTTCTGTCAGAGTGTTCGGCATCAGGCAGTGCGGTTGGGTCCGGATTGTTATTGCCGGACTCCCCTTCCCATAGTACGGATGGCTTGAACAGCCGTTCCAGGAAGATGTTTGGCGGGACGACATCACGTTTTGCACCGATGCGTGCCAATATATCCGCCGCCTGGTTGTTGTCCCGGGCTATATGATGAAATTCGAGCCCTTCGAACCGTGCTGACATTTTTAGGACCGCATTGCGGTATGCTGCCATTTTTGGATCTTTGGCATCAAAGTCTCCGTTTATTTGAGATATCGCGAGGTTGAATCCTCGCACCTATAGGCGTTTAATGCCCATGGAGATCGCCATCCGGAGGCCGTGCGTAAGGGCCTCGTATTCGCTGCGTTGTTGGAGTCTATATACATTATCTGAAGGACGTATTGGACTGTGTCCCGGTTGGGGACGTCGGACGACGCCAGCCCCTGTGCCGCCAACATTTTGGAGTCGTCAAAGTGCATGATCCAATTGGAGTATCGCCGTACTCTTTAGGGAGTTCGTCTTCATCCATTCGCCACGAAGTCGGCCAAAACCTGCGACTTAATAGCTCGTCGTGGCTTATAAGTTATGTCGAATGGAAGGAGCTCTATGGCCCATTTAGCAATCCGCCCGTCGCGTCGCGTTGTTTATAATGTCGTTAAGAGGTACTTTGAGGCTACCGTTATCGAACACTCTTGAAAGTAGTGTCGCGGCTTCCGGATGCCATGAACACCGCGTATGCTATCTTTTGATAGTGTGGGTACCGGACTTGCATGGAGTTAGGACTGTGGACACATAGTAAACCGGTTTTGAAGAGGGAACCGGTGTCCGTCCGTTTTCGTTCGACAACGAGCACCGCTACCGACAACTTGATGTGTTGTGGCGATATATAATAGCATTGGTTCGCCCACATTGGGCGCGGCCAGACCGGATTGTTGCCAAAATGGCCTTTATTTCTTGAGTCCGGTATGGCGGCATCCGCCCACTCGAAGTGTTCGGTATACGGAGGAGGCGTTAAAGGGTAACGCCTTTTCTCCCAAACGGGAAATAAAGCGGCTTAGAGCCGCTACGCATCCCGTCAATTTTTGTATTTGTTTGAGGTCTTTTGGAATATCCAATTCTGACAAAGCTCGGATCTTGGCTGGGTTTGCTTCAATTCCTCTACCGGACACAATGAAGCCCAGGAGCTTTCCGTCTAGAACGCCGAAGACGCATTTTTCCGGATTGAGCTTGATGTCATATTTTCGAATATTGTCGAATGTGAGCCTCAAGTCGTCTACTAGAGTTTCAACGTGCTTGGTTTTGACGACCACGTCATCTACATATGCTTCCACTGTTTTGCCGATCTGGTTTGCCAGACATGTCTGAATCATGCGCTGATATGTTGCGCCGACGTTTTGAGCCCAAAGGGCATTGTGTTGAAGCAGAACGGGCCGTATGGAGTGATGAATGTTGTTGCAGCTTGGTATGGCTCCGCCATCTTGATTTGGTGGTAGCCGGAGTACGCGTCGAGGAAGCACAATGAGTCGTGCCCTGCTGTAGCGTCAATAATTTGATCAATTCGAGGGAGGAGGAAGGGATCCTTTGGGCAAGCCTTATTAAGGTCTTTAAAGTCAACACATAGGCGCCAGGATTTATCCTTCTTTGGTACCATCACCAGGTTTGCTAGCCAGTCCGGATGTTTTATATCTCTGATGAATCCGGCTTCCAAAAGTTTGGCTAGCTCCTCTCCCATGGCCTGTCTCTTGGGTTCGGAAAAGCGCCGAAGAGCCTGTTTGATCGGCTTGAATCCTTTTAGGATATTTAGGTTGTGCTCGGCCAGCCGGCGTGGGATTCTGGCATGTCGAAGGGTGCCGAACAAAGATGTCCCAGTTTTCTCGTAGAAATTCTCGTAGTGCGGCGTCTACATCAGGGTTTAATTGTGCCCCAATGGAGGCCATCTTTGCAGGGTCCGTTGGGTGGACTTGGATCTTTTATCAAGTATCACATCGTCCCTGTTCACCGTGGAGCGCATCGCTGTGAGTTCCTAGGCAGCTAGGGCTTCGGATAGTGCCTCGAGGGCTAGTGCGGCTGTCTTGTTTTCGGCACGGAGTGCTATGTTCGGATCACTAGCGAGAGTGATGATTCTGTTAGGTCCGGGCATTTTAAGCTTCATGTACCCATAATGGGGTATAGCTTGAAAAATTGTGAATGCCTCTCGTCCTAGTAAAGCATGATATCTGCTGTTGAACGGGGCCACTTGAAATGTGACCTCCTCGGACCTGTAATTGTCCGGTGAACCAAACACTACGTCCAGTGTGATTTTTCCTGTGCAGCATGCTTCCCGGCTAGGGATTATTCCTCTAAAGGTTGTGCTGCTTCGCTCAATGCGGTTCTAGTCTATTGCCATTTTTCGGAGGGTTTCCTCATAGATGAGGTTTAGTCCGCTGCCGCCATCCATGAGTACCTTAGTAAGGCGAAAGCCGTCCACTATCGGACTGAGGACCAATACGGCTGGTGCTCGGGCTGTTCGGAATTTAGGTTTGTCACTGGCATTAAAGGTAATAGCCGTGTCACTCCATGGATTTATTGTTGCTACTTGGTTGACTTCGGCAAGGTTGCGGAGTGTTCGTTTTTGCATGTTATTTGATGCGAAAGTCTTGAAGACTGTTAACACCGTACTGGTGTTGCTGGGCTGGGATTCTGAAGCTAGAAGCTCTTCGCAACTTTCGTCACCTGCCGTAGTATCCAACATGCTCGAAGGCTATGAGTTGGAGTGGCACCCTTTGTACTGTGAATTTTGCAGGGTCCGTTTAGCCAACCCTCCAGTACGATTCCGTACCCTTTAGGGGGTTTTGGTTTTTTGGTATTTAACCCAGGTGCTTGATGATGATGCACCCTTTTATTTCGGACTAGGGATGTATTCGGGGCCGGATTATCCCAAAATTTACTTTCGGTTTTCCAGGCGCTCTCCATCGCACATTACTTTTGTACTATGGTCACCAAGTCAGCAAAGTGTGTAATTTCGCGACGACTTATGGCGTTTAGGATTCCCTTGTCCGTGCAATAATTGCAGAAAATCGAGATTGCATCCTCCTCTCGGCAGTCCTTTATCCTATTCATAACCAGGAGGAATCTGGCCCAGTAATGATGTACTGTTTCAGCGGGCTCTTGCTGAATTCGAGAGAGATCGCTAATGTTTGGGTGGGCGGGTGGAACTAGATCCGGAACCCCGAACAATTTAGGACTCAGGGGCCGAGAAGTTTCTGAACTCGGAAGTTTGGATTTTTGAGTGTTATCCAATGAGTCCACCCGCCGCCTGACTTTAAGTTCAGGGCTTGATCGACATCCGTCCCTCTGCGGGAAACCGGCATGGAGGGATCGGGAATCCGGACGTAGCTAGTCCTTAAGATTGAAGAAGAGTCGCCGCATTGCTCCTCTATCACAGCAACATGATGGGTAGCCTGGGGAGAGTTGATCTCTCTCAGATCGTTTTTAGGCCCGATCTGGTCATAGTCTGTGGTGACTCCCAGGGCGGCGATGCGATCCAAGAGCTCGTTTACGGAGGAGAGCTCGATCGGATCTAACTATTCGGCAAGTTCTGAATTACTTTGAATGGCAACTGTCGGTGTCAAAACTGGCGGATCTCGGGTAGGGGGTCCCGAACTGTGCGTCTAGGCGGATGGTAACAGGAAACAAGGACACGATGTTTTTACCCAGGTTCGGGGCCTCTCGATGGAGGTAATACCCTACTCCTGCTTGATTAATATTGATGATATGGGTAGTACAAGAGTAGATCTACCACGAGATCAAGGAGGCTAAACCCTAGAAGCTAGCCTATGGTATGATTGTTGTTCGTCCTACGGACTAAAACCCTCCGGTTTATATAGACACCGGATAGGTTAGGGTTACACAGAGTCGTTTATAATGGTAGGAGATCTACCTATCCGTATCGCCAAGCTTGCCTTCCACGCCAAGGAAAGTCCCATCCGGACACGGGACGAAGTCTTCAATCTTGTATCTTCATAGTCTTGGAGTCCGGCCGTGATGATAGTTCGGCTATCCGGACACCCCCTAGTCCAGGACTCCCTCAGTAGCCCCTGAACTAGGCTTCAATGACGACGAGTCCGGCGCGTTGATTGTCTTCGGCATTGCGAGGCGGGTTCCGCCTCCGAATACTTCATAGAAGGTTTTGAACACAAGGATAGTGTCCGGCTCTGCAAAACAAGTTCCACATACCACCGTAGAGAGAATAATTTTTTGCACAGATCTGCTGACGTATTCCGCAGCGTGACATCACACCTCGGCCTGGCCTTTATATGAATCGTTTTTTACTGTTCCACCTCAGCGCGTTTAGCGAGGCGGTTTCCCTGGCACGTCTTATCAAAGCATAGATCGTGCCCCCTTATTCCGGGATTCCCATCAATACGGACGTGGGTAACCCGTCCACGCCATTGATTACGGCGCTTGGGAGATAAGCGAGTTTTACCAGGTTGGCGGGGGACGCATAGCTTCGTCCGTCCATATAAGGGGATAAGGATCCACCTTTTTCACCTACGCCTTCTTCCTCCTTTGCTCATCCATTTCCGCGCACTCGAGCTCCGGCGCCCAAGTCCGCACACCCCACCTCAACCTTCTCCAACTATGTCCGGAGCGGGAGGCAGGTGGATGGCCTCCTCCGTCACGGAGGGGCACATCACAAAGCTGCGGGAGGCCGGATACTTATCCAGCAACATCGCGCACAGGCTGCCCGACGCGGGGCAGCTCATTCCAACCTACAGGCCCCATGAGAGGGTGGTGTTTCTCCCCCACTTCCTCCGTGGACTAGGTTTTCCACTTCACCCATTTGTCCGGGGGCTCATGTTCTACTACGGCCTGGACTTCCACGACCTGGCCCCGAATTTCATCCTCAACATCTCGGCGTTCATCATCGTGTGCGAGGCCTTCCTCTGCATCCAGCCCCACTTCGGCTTATGGCTGAAGATAGTGGGCGGCCGTCAAGCGGAGTGCGGAGTCGCCATGGTTGGCAAGATGGCCAAAGTCCTATTTCTCGAAGGCTCCTTCGTGGAGACAATAAAGGGGTGGCAATCGGGGTGGTTCTATATCACCGAGCCGCGCAACCCCAAATGGGCGGCGGCCACCGAATTCAGATCTAGCTTCCCCACACGGCTCTCGTCATGGAAAGAAACGGGCCTGACGTGGGGGAATTCGGACGAGCTATCCGGACTCCAAACATGCGTCCGAAACCTGGTGGACAAGAATCTCAGGCTTGTCAACGTAATCCAGGTGATGCTCATCCGCCGGATTCTCCCATGCCAACAACGGGCCTTCAAATTATGGGAGTTCGATCCGGCACAGCACTCAACTCTAAAAAGGCTCTTCGACACTACGTACGAAGACGCCTGGAAGGTGCTGTTCAAGGGCGCCGAGGCTCCCACATCCGCTACCGAAGATCGCGGATTCAGCTCGCAGCGTCAAGCCAGCGATGTGAGTTATTTTACCCTTTATGGGATTCTTTTTTCATAGTTTGACTCTATGTGGGATCTAAAACTCCCTAACCTTTAACAGGACTGGCTGAAGTCGTCCGGACAGGTTAACTATCCGGCTCCTTTGCCAGAAGACCCAGCAAACGCCCGATTGACGAGGCTGCTGGCTCCGGTACCTCATGTGGTGCCACAGAAGAAGGCCAAGAAGGAGGCAACGGGAACTCGAAGGAGCTCCCGATGCCTGGTGCTGTCAGATTCTGAAGTAGAGTCTTCTCCTGAGAACGAGGAGGAGGAAAGAGAAGCCTCTCCCCCAGCGGGGGAGGAGAGGAAAAGGAAGGCCGCCCCAACTGGGGAGGCCGGAGGGTCTAAGAAGGGAAGAACCCTTCCTCCGGACTTTTCTACCAACGTCGACGACGACGAGGAGGAGTGGCCAACAAGGGCCAAGCCCCTGGCGATATCGTAAGTGTCTGGATACCCATGGCTTTTTTATCATTGCATAGTGTTCTCTAATGCTGAATAATCATGCAGCCCGCCCAAGAGCGAGCTCGCCGCTTCGACGACCGGGTCCCTGAGTTCGTCAGAAATGGAGAGTACTTCACTTCCAGCCGCCTCCTCACCTCACACTGCGGACGACGCCGAGGTGGGGCCCCAAGGGGGGCCTGGTCAAGAGGAGGTGGCGCAAGAGGCGCCGCAAGGCAACCTCCCGGACTCCAGGCGCGTGGGGGTCGAGACCCCCAGGGGCTCTAAGCCCAACCCTCGTCTGGACTCCATGCCGGTACCTTCACCGTTTCCGGAGTCCGTCAAGAGGTCCCTTCGTAAGAAGGGTAAGATGCCGGTGTCCTCCGTCCAACCGGAGGCACCGGATAGCTTACTGGAGGCACTTAACAGCGCTTCCATCGAGGTGGAGCACCGCACTGTTATGAGTGCGGTGATCCGGACAGTTCAGTCCGCCAAGAGCGGGCTGACCGAAGCCTGTACCAGCCTTCTAACAGGCTTTGAGGTAAGTTTAGAATATGTAAAAATATTACCGCATAGACAGTAGCCCCTGATGCTTAGTTCTGTGTTCGGAAAGAAAAGACGGACTAAGGATCTTTAAAAAGATATACGCAGGAGTCTAACATAAGTATGTCAATATGGGAATGCAGGTTGCGCTGCTGACCTCTGCCACACTGACTGCGGAGGTCAATGCATTGAAGCAGAACCTCGAGCAGTCCGAGAACGAGCTCAGCCTTGCCAAAAAGCAGCTCGGGACAAGGAAGGTAAGTAATACCTTATTAAAGAAATACCTTATAGAATGGTTTCGGTTGCAAAAAATAACAGGAATAGCATGGGTACTGCAGGGGCCACGATCGAGGTGGCGACCACAAGGAAGCGATGTCCGTGGCCGAAAACAAAGCGGCTGCGAGCCCGAGCGAGAGAAGGGGAGGCGCAGCTGGCGGAGGTGCGGCAAGAGCTCGAGGCTCGTGGAAAAACACGAGGGTTTGGAGCGTGACTCGAAGACCAGAGAGTCCGAGCTTGCTTTGGCTCTTGAGAGTGCCAAAGCTGCTAAGGCGGAGGCCCAAAAAGCCCTCCAGGAGATTGAGGCAATAAAGAAGATAGCGGCGGGTAAGGCATAATTTATGCAAAGCAAGCATGTGAAAGTGAATTACCTATTACTTACCCGGATTCGGAGCTCTCCAGGAGCGTTCGCAGATCTGCCTCGTAGTGTATCGGATGCTGCCGCGTTCTACCGCGCCAAGGAGGGGAGCTCGGCGGAGAAGGTGTTCGGTCTCGGTATCTCGAGGCGAGCGTCCGGTGCACTGGCGACCAGCTGAAGCAGCTGGTCGAGCTCCAGAAGGTCTCCGAACAGGCCATGAAGGGCATTATAGTTCGACTGTGGCCATTTGAAGCCATGCCTGGGAGCTACTTCGGCTTAGCGCAGCGGCTGGTGGACGCCTGTCCACGGATTGAAGTCATCAAGCGCTCCGTCTTCATTGAAGGTGTCCAGCGGGCCCATGCCCGTGCTAAAGTGCACTGGAGCAAGCTGGATGCGGAGAAGCTTGTGACAGACGGGCCACCGAAGGGCAAGGAGCATCGCACGCCCGAAATATACTATGAGGGCCTCCTGAAGGGTGCCCGCCGAATAGCGGATGAGTGCTCCAAAGATGTAAGTTTTTAATAGACTCGCATTTGTTATCCTGTATGCTGAAAACTTGTTCATATGCGCTATGCAACGCTTGTTAATTTAAAATATTACCTTCAGGCGGCCGTTTATCAAATTTGAGAGATGGCAAGTCGTTGGCTTCAGCCCCCATGCCACGAGTCTTTGGGGTGTTCGGGATAAACTTGAGCACTCTTGTTCCCATTCTTGGGTCAATCTAGGAGGCGCTCAACGCAACGCGAACAAGGCAACCGGACTTATAATGCTTGAACACTCTCACTTAGCCATAGAATTCTATAATTTTAAATTTAGTGAAGCCCCTAGTATTCGAAGACCGAGTTTGGGGCGCTATCCACGCCTTGGCCGGACAATTCCGGTTCCTCGCTCTAAGCGGCATAAGTCTTTAGGGACCCGAAAAAACCTCTCGAACAGCGACCGGCTCTCGCCTTATCATGACGGTCAGTTTTAGCTTTCTCCACAGAGGTGCTCGACCCAGCTCAACTGGGGCACAATCGCAGTGGTTCTCCCGGTGCTACCTTAGCCGATATAACGGAACGTAAGGTACCAAAGCACGGGAGCCGGGCAAACGCAACTATTGACCCAAGACATGATTCGGAGCCGATGCATATAATGCTATAAGTTCGGGGTGCCGCACTTGTGAAAGTGTTCGGACTTGTCACACCATAATTTTGGGGTACTTAAGCCCCTGGTGTATTGGCCGTACCAAAGTGTACGGGTGCAGCATGTCATGAAATGAACATATATATGGATAAAGAAAGGAGTGCAATAATAGGCAAAAGCTATGTATTGTTTATTCAAAAAGGTACTGCAATAAAAGCAGAACGATACAAATAGTGCGATAAGCAAGGGATGGGATTATCTAACATGTCCCCCTCCAGGGGTAAGCTGCGGGATGGTATGTAAAACAGGTATAATGCTCGTAATAGAGACCACCAACACTCGGCGTAGCTTTCGCTTCCGCTGTTGCATCGTGAGTTCGGCGATTCTAGAGCCGGACAGACTTCTGGAAAACGGAGTCCCGAAAGTAAAAAAAGAAGAAAAGAAAAAAGGAAAAAGAATGACACAATCGGGGCCCCAGTGCGGTTGAGCCACATTCCGGCATGCCGTGGTCGTGCCCTCCCCTTATGCCCATGGTATCTCGGGCGTAGTTATGTACAGCGTAATCGCTTCCGCAATTTCGCGAGGATGGGGTTGGGGCGGATTGCTACGCTGCGGCTTAAATCGTGCGAAGCGGTCTTGCTGTAGGTTACTCGGTAGCGCTTGACGGGTGTCTGGACGCTTAGTGGCGGACTCGAGAATTGCTGTGAGAGGCTGCTGCGCCTCCGCGCGAGGGTCGCCGTGTGCTCCTCCGTTCGGAGAGAGCGTTCGGTGTTTCCATTGACCGTGATTACTCCTCGGCGCTGGCATCTTAAGCTTGAGGTATGCGTTATCGCGGCACCGCATTGAACTTTGCCGTGCGTTTCGTCCGAAAGCGATGCATGATAGCCGCTGCGGAGCGGGGCGATGTCGAAGATTAACTCTTCGCTTCGGAAGTTATCCGAGGATCCGAAGACCACTTCGAGTGTAACTGAGCCTGTACAATTGGCCTCTACACCCGGTATGACGCCTTTAAAGGTCGTATTTGTAGGTTTAATCCTTGAGGGGTCTACGCCCATTTTGCGCACTGTATCCTGATAAAGCAGGTTCTGGCTGCTACGGCCGTCCATCAGGACTCTGGTGAGGTGAAATCCGTCAATAATTGGGTCCAGAACCAATGCGGTGAAACCGCCGTGACGAATGCTAGTGGGGTGGTCCCTTCGGTCGAAGGTGATCGGGCAGGAAGACCATGGGTTGAACTTTAGGGCGACTGGCTCCATCGCATATACATCCCTTAGTGCACGCTTCCGCTCCCTTTTGGGTATGTGGGTTGCGTATATCATGTTCACCGTCCGCACGTGTGGGAAAGCCCTTCTGTCCTCTATTGTTCGGCGGCCAGGGCTCTTCCTCGTCATCGCTATGCAGCCCCTTGTCATTGAGTTCGGAACTTAACTTGCCTGCTTGCTTGAACACCCAACAATCCCTGTTGGTGTGATTGGCTAGTTTTTTGGGGGTGCCATGTATCTGGCACAAGCGATCGAGTAGTCGGTCCAAGTTGGACGGTCCCTGGGTATTTCTTTTGAATGGCTTCTTCCGCTGACCGGGTTTAGAGCCTCTGAATCCGGCATTGACGGTCGTATCTTCAGCATTATCGCCGTTAATGCGGCGCTTGTTCTTGTTGCGACGCGACCTGCCGTTGCTGTCCTTGGTATCCGAACTATCAGGGTGTTTGGCCAAGTTGTTGCTTTGAGCTAGCCAGCTGTCCTCTCCCGCACAAAAGAGGGTCATTAGCGTTGTGAGGGCTGCCATGGATTTCGGCTTTTCCTGTCCTAGGTGCCGGGCAAGCCATTCGTCGCGGATGTTATGTTTGAAGGCTGCAAGGGCCTCTGCATCCGGACAGTCAACGATTTGATTTTTCTTTGTTAGGAACCGTGTCCGAATTGTCGGCCGATTCTTCCGCTGCTGAATTATATGGCTAAGGTCATCGGCGTCGGTGGTCGCACATATGTGCCTGGAAGTTATCAAGGAATGAGGCTTCCGTGTCCTCCCAACAACCAATTGATTCTCCGGCAAGTCGATGAGCTAATGCCGAGCTGGTCCCTTAAGCTTGAGTGGGAGGTATTTGATGGCATGTAGATCATCACCGCGGGCCATGTGGATATGGAGGAGATAGTCCTCGATCCAGACCGCAGGATCTGTGGTACCATCGTATGATTCAATGTTTACGGGTTTCAAGCCCTCGGGGATTTGATGATCCATTACTTCATCTGTGAAGCATAGTGGGTGTGCGGCGCCTCTGTATTGGGCTATATCACGACGTAGCTCATATGAGCTTTGTCTACTGTGTTCGGCCTGGCCGAGTTTGCTGTATCCGGCGCGAGGTAATCATCCCGCGTCGTTGGGCGCCCACGCGATCCGTAGATCGATCTTGTATGTTTTCCTTATCCTCCAATATATCTCGCAAGTCCGGCGCGTTTTCCCGTGCCTTGGTACTTTTTGCGTGGCGTCGGGGTGTGGCTTGAGCGTAGGGCCGAGAGGCTTCTCTGTCGCGGCCACGGGGTGGCCGGTCTGCCATGTCATGCGCTGGTGACTTGGGTGCTTCCTCCTCTAATCGAGGCAACGGCCTGCGTTTGGGGTAGCTTTTGGAGGGGCGTTCGAGTTCATGCTCTTCGGCTGCAAGGACTTCAGTCCATCCGTCAGCTAGCAGGTCTTGGTCAGCTCTAAGCTGTTGCTGCTTTTTCTTGAGGCTGCTTGCCGTGGCTATAAGCCTGCGTTTGAAACGCTCCTGTTCAGCGGGATCCTCAGGCACGACAAATTAAGTAAGTAAATCGAGGATTGCCTCATCTTCGGAGGGAGGCGCATAATTATCGTCCTCGACCTCTCTTTCTGCCGCACTGTCGTGCGGATTTGCTTCCCCTCCTCCTGCGCTTAGTCCTGCTGGAGGGGGTTGTCTTCGGCACTGTCCGGGGTGTTATTATTTCCCGTGCCGGAGTCACTGTTTTTGCTGTGGCGGGATTTAGAGCGGCGCCGCTGACGTCGGCGCTTCAGTTGCTTCTTGGAGGGGTCATCCTCCGTTGTTCCATCGCCGTTCCCATCTTTTGGGATGTCCACCATGTATATGTCATATGACGAGGTGGCCTTCAAGTGCCCTGTAGGCGTTGGGTCTTGGTCGTCTCCGGCATCGTCGTCCATACCGTCGACGTCTTCGGAGTCGAAGTCGAGCATGTCGGTTAAATCATCGACAGTGGCTACAAAGTGGGTGGTGGGTGGGCGTTGAATTTCTTCGTCGTCCGTATCCCAACCTTCCTGTCCGTAGTCCGGCCAGGGCTCTCCGGATAAACAGAGAGACTTTAGTGAATTCAGGATGTCGCCAAAGGGCGAGTGCTGAAAGATGTCTGCGGCAGTGAACTCCATGACCGGCGCCCAATCGGATTCGATTGGCAGGGGCGCGGAGGGTTCGGAGTCCGGAGAGGAGTCCGACACCCTGGAGTCAAGGTCTTCACAAAGTATAGGGATGGAGTTCGGCTCAATCGCCGTAGAGATCGTAGCCCCCGAGGCGGTGTCCAACCACTCGTCCTCGATCGGGGAATCCGGCTCCGGATTAAGGTTCGGAGCGGATGCTGGTGTGGCCTCCAGGGCACTGTTCAGCTGCAGAGCTAGATCATGCCCATCAAGACAGTGCGGCACGCTCGGCTGCGGCTCGAATCCGTCGAAGATCAAGTCTCCGCGGACATCGGCCGTATAGTTCAAACTTCCAAATCTGACCTGATGGCCAGGGGCGTAGCTTTCAATCTCCTCCAGATGGCCAGCTTAATTGGCCCGCAATGCAAAGCCGCCGAATCGAAGATCTGTCCGGGAGAAAAGTCTCACCGACCGCGTCATTGTTGATGATCGAAGGAGCCATCGGGCCTATCGGTGACGACACGAGGAACTCTCAATGAAAGCACCAATGTCGGTGTCAAAACCGGCGGATCTCGGTAGGGGGTCCCGAATCGTGCGTTTAGGCGGATGGTAACAGGAGACAAGGGACACGATGTTTTTACCCAGGTTGGGCCCTCTCGATGGAGGTAATACCCTACCCTGCTTGATTAATATTGATGATATGGGTAGTACAAGAGTAGATCTACCACGAGATCAAGGAGGCTAAACCCTAGAAGCTAGCCTATGGTATGATTGTTGTTCGTCCTACGGACTAAAACCCTCCGGTTTATATAGACACCGGATAGGTTAGGGTTATACAGAGTCAGTTACAATTGTAGGAGATCTACATATCCGTATCGCCAAGCTTTCCTTCCACGCCAAGGAAAGTCTCATTCGGACACGGGACGAAGTCTTCGATCTTGTATCTTCATAGTCTTGGAGTCCGGCCATGATGATAGTTCGGCTATCCGGACACCCCCTAGTCCAGGACTCCCTCAGCAACCTTGCTAGGCTTGCCTCCATTGCATACTCCGTTGATTCTTATCGTTGTTTATAGTTGTGTTGGTGGGTTGTAGAAATATGCTATAGTAGATGGCTATGCAAAGTGGGTCAGGGTTATGCATGGAAAGAAACAAGTGTGGTTTGACATACTTGCAATCAGCCTAGTGGGTGCCACTAATGCCCTGGGAGATGATGATGAATTAGGTCACTACTTGGTGGGGAGGTAGTGTACCGAGGCTTGATGAAAGTGTTGTTTACAAAGATGGATTAGATTTAAGATTGTCTACTGTCCCAACCAAACATGTACAACCACACTACCCCTTGTGGGACGGGGCATTATTGATTACCTAGTTCGTGCTAGCATGGATGCCCGCATTACTAGTGATGGGAGAGTCGCTGGTGCGCTCTCTCGGGACGGGGTCGTGCTTGGATAGGCGGCCATGACTGTTTTCACAGGGCACCGGACACACGGTTGGTACCCCCGTGCATGTGAGATGTGATGAATATGGGAGCGTGGCTCCACCAAATTAAATTGTGAAAATATATGGCACGGGGGCTGTTACCAATCGAGTGGACTCTATGTTGGTCACGACTAGGGAAAGGTAGTGATCGGGTGCTTACCCCGGGTACTTAAGGTACCGCGGGTCGTGGATGACACGAAAGCTTCCCGGATCTTGTGGGTAAAGTGTGCAACCTCTGCAGAGTGTCAAACTATTCGAATAGCCGTGTCCATGGTCAAGGACAATTGGGTGGTGCTGCTTAGACTATATCCATATGTTTCTGACAAACAACACAGATTGGTAATATTGTTGATATGATTCGTGAGGAAGTCACGATGAGATGAGTATGAATTGTTCATAACTCTTTCTCGAGGTTGAAGTCTGTAACCTCCTGATACTTGTTGCAGACGCATTCATGTCCTTGGTAAATGTTGATCATACTTGCATGAGAAAAACTAGATTTCCGCAAAAATGCCAATTAAGCAGTAGAGCTTTGCATATTTATTTTGTTATCACACTTGGGTTGCTTGCGAGTACATTCAAAGTACTCATTGGCTTGCCACTGGTTATTTTATTGGCCAGGCATAAAAGAACAAGATATATTGAAGAGTTCCTTGGTGACGGTCGTGCAAGCTAGGACGCTTTCCCAGTCAGAATGCATGTAGGGTTAAGGAAGATGGCATGGGTCCAAGTTATCGACGAAGGTTTTCACTGCAATGTTGTACTCAAGACTTGACCATAATGATCATAATTTGTGTAAGACGGTATATATGTATGGATGTAAGACTCTTATTATGCAGCTTCTGTGTGTTCAGTGAGCATTGATCTCTGGGATCACTGTACACATGCATTCGGAGATCTCGACTTATGAGTCGGGATCCCCACAATGAGCATGATTGCAATGTTGTTAGTATGAATTCTTTGAATATCCATGATGCTAATGATATGCAAAACCACAAGCTTGGGGATGCTATGTTTGATGAAGATGATATTTTTAGTCCCCCAAGCTTTGATGTGCAAATTTATTATGATGAAAGCATGCCTCCTATCTATGATGATTATTGTGATGACACGTATGCTATAAAGAATAATGATAACCATGAAACTTGTAATCTTGATTTTAATTTTCAATCCCATGATAGTTATTTTCTTGAATTTTCTCCCACTATTCCGAATGAGAAGAATTTTGCTTATGTGGAGAGTAATAAATTTTCTATGCTTGTAGATCATGAAAATAATGCTTTATGTGATGGCTATATTTTTGAATTCATTCATGATGCTACTGAAAATTATTATGAGAGAGGATCATATGCTTCTACATATTGCAATAATATCAAGTTTCCTCTCTATGTGTTGAAAATCTTGAAGATTTGCTTGTTTTGCCTTCCTATGCTAGTTGATTATTGTTCCCATAAATCGTTTGCTCACAAAATACCTATGCATAGGAAGTAGGTCAGACTCAAATGTGCTAGTCATATTCTTCATGATGCTCTCTTTATGTTTCAATTCTTATCTTTTATGTGAGCATCATTGAAATCATCATGCCTAGCTAGGGGCGTTAAACGTTAGCGCTTGTTGGGAGGCAACCCAATTTTATTTTTGTTCCTTGCTTTTTGCTCCTGTTTAGTAATAAATCTTTCATCTAGCCTCTGGTTAGACGTGTTTTTATGTTTTAATTAGTGTTTGTGCCAAGTAGAACCTTTGGGAAGACTTGGGTGAAGTCTTTATGATCTTGCTGTAAAAAAAAGAAACTTTAGCGCTCACGAGATTAGCTAAAACTTTGTAGTGGAGAGTGCTATTTAGTTGATTCTTTTATCACATGATTACTAAACAAATTACTCAGGTCCACCAATTTAGTTTAGAATTTTTTGAGTTACATAAGTATTCGAATGATACATATTACTACAGACTGTTCTGTTTTTGACATATTCTGTTTTTCGTGTGTTGTTTGCTTATTTTAATGAATCTATGGCTAGTAAAAGAGTTTATAAACCATAGAGAAGTTGGAATGAAGTAGGTTTAACACCAATATAAATAAATACTGAGTTCATTAAAGTACCTTGAAGTGGTGTTTTCTTTTCTTTCGCTAACGGAGCTCGCGAGATTTTCTGTTAAGTTTTGTGTTGTGAAGTTTTCAAGTTTTGGGTAAAGATTCGATGGAATATGGAGTAAGGACTGGCAAGAACCTAAGCTTGGGGATGCCCAAGCCACCCCAAGGTAATATTCAAGGACTACCAAGAGCCTAAGCTTGGGGATGCCCCGGATGGCATCCCCTCTTTCGTCTTCGTTCATCGGTAACTTTACTTGGAGCTATATTTTTATTCACGACATGATATGTGTTTTGCTTGGAGCGTCATTTTATTTACTTTAGATTTGCTTGTTGTTTGAATAAAATACCAAGATCTGATATTCTTAAATGAGAGAGAGTCTTCACATAGCTACATAATTATTTAACTACTCATTGATCTTCACTTATATCTTTTTGGAGTAGTTTGTCATTTAGTCATGTCCTTCACTTATATCCTATGAGTAAATGGTTGAATGATTTGAATATCATCAATCTGAAATTATATATGTTTCATATGCTTATCCCATGGGGAGTAATCACTTCACATATAAGAAGTAGAGGTGGTAAATTTATTGAAGGTTAGCAAACATTGTATTGGTCACTTGAACAATTCATGAAAGAATATTGAAGGAAGAGAGATTTCACATATAAATATACTATCTTGGACATCTTCTATGATTGTGAGCCCCATTAATTATTTTCAAACCTGAGCAAATTAGTTGAAGTTGGACAAGGAAGACAACATAAGGAGTTATGCTTGGGTATATTTGTATAGAAGTTATATGGTTGTGGATCCTCTAACATGTGGTGCTTGCTATTTAGAATCCTTTGCTAGCCAAAATATCTGTACTAAGCGGGAATACTGCTTGTGCATCCAAATTCCTTGAACCAAGTTTCTTCCATGAGTTTCCACCATATCTACCTATATGCGGTATTTACCTCCCGTTTCAAGTAAATTTTCATGTGCCAAACTCTAAACCTTCAAATAATAATTTGTTTTGTATGCCCGAATCTCTCATGTAGCGACTAAGGGCTGTCAGTATCTTCCATGCTAGGTGGGTTATTCTCACGATGAGTGGACTCCGCTCATCATTCACGAGAAAATGGCTGGTAACTGGGATGCCTAGTCCTATGATACAAAGATCAAAAACAAAATCGCAAATAATTTAAACAAAACTCCCCCATGAATGTTGATAGTTGGACGGCACCCGTTGTTTCGGACAAACCTGGAGTGTGAATGTTGGTGGAGGGGGAGTAAACACTTTACCTTTCTGTGTGGGAACTGCCTATAATGTATCTAGTATGGAAGATATTGGGAACTCTTGGTCGTTATGTTGGCAATGAAAGCATTACTCTCAAAATTATTTTCATCTATGTTTTTGCTTCGAGCTCTAGCACCTCTGCAAGTCCCTTCTTCCCTCTGCGAATGGCCTATCTTTTACTTTTATGCAAGTGTTAGTAGTATTCCTTCTCATTCCAACATACTCTTTAGTTGGCAAGCATCATGTGATGGAAAGATCTAAGCATATATGGCCATTCAAATATATTTGAGCATGAATTATTACTGTTGACATTACCCTTGAGGTAAAAGGTTGGGAGGCGAAATATTAAGCCCCTATCTTTCTCTGTGTTCGATGAATACTATTTGTTCTACAAATATGCTTTGAGTGGTAGCAATCATGGAAGACTAGATGATAGTTGAGTATCTAGGTGACATTAGGGTTTTGGCTGATTTGTGTCTTAAGGTGTTATTCTAGTACGAACTCTATGATAGATTGAACGGAAAGAATAGGTTCGTGTTATTTTACTACGGACTCTTGAATAGATCGATCAAAAAGAATAACATTGAGGTGGTTTCGTACCCTACAATAATCTCTTCAATTGTTCTCCGCTATTAGTGACTTTGGAGTGACTCTTTGTTGCATGTTGAGGGATAGTTATATGATCCAGTTATGTTATTATTGTTGTGAGAACTTGCACTAGTGAAAGTATGAACCCTAGGCCTTATTTCCTAGCATTGCAATACCGTTTGTGCTCACTTTTATCATTAGATACCTTGCTGTTTTTATATTTTCAGATTACAAAAACCTATATCTATCATCCATATTGCACTTGTATCACCATCTCTTCGCCGAACTAGTGCACCTATACAATTTACCGTTGTATTGGGTGTGTTCGGGACACAAGAGACTCTTTGTTATTTGGTTGCAGGGTTGCTTGAGAGAGACCATCTTCATCCTACGCCTCCCACGGATTGATAAACCTTAGGTCATCCATTTGAGGGAAATTTGCTACTGTCCTACAAACCTCTGCACTTGGAGGCCCAACAACGTCTACAAGGAGAAGGTTGCGTAGTAGACATCACACATAAATTAGATGGACCAGCAGCTTCATGATGGGAGAATTATACAACCACCTTCCCTATAGCTAATATCACTTGGGATCAGTTTCAGCAAGCTTTTCGCACTGCACATGTCTCAACTGGGCTATGAGCACGAAGAAGCGTGAGTTTCGCAACTTGCGCCAGGGCAATCGTACTGTGGGGCAGTAAGTGGATGAGTTCAGTAAGTTAGCCCGCTACGCCCCGGATGATGTGGCCACCGATACCGCGAATTAGAAGAAGTTTATGGAAGGGCTGAATGATGAGATGAGTATGTAGTTGATGGTAGCGACATTCGCTAATTATCAGGAGTTGGTAGATGATAACCCACAAGTATAGGGGATCAATTGTAGCCTCTTTCGATAAGAAAGAGTGTCAAACCCAACGAGGAGCTAAAGGTAGAGAAAATATTCCATCAAGTTCTATCGACCACCGATACAACTCTACGCACGCTTGACGTTCACTTTACCTACAACAAGTATGAAACTAGAAGTACTTTGTAGGTGTTTTTGGATAGGTTTGAAAGATAATAAAGAGCGTGTAAATAAAAAGTAGGGGCTGTTTAGATAAAGACACAACTAAATTAGTTTTAGTAGAGAGCTTTTTGTTACGAGAAAGTCATTTGTCCCTAGGCAATCGATAACTAAACCAGTAATCATTATTGCAATTTTATTTGAGGGAGAGGCATAAGCTAACATACTTTCTCTACTTGGATCATATGCACTTATGATTGGAACTCTAGCAATCATCGCAACTACTAAAAATCATTAAGGTAAAACCCAACCATAGCATTAAAGCATCAAGTTCTCTTTATCCCACACGCAAACAACCTACTTACTCGGGTCTGTGCTTCTGTCACCCACGCCACCCACCATAAGCAAATCATGAACATATTGCAAACCCTACAGCGGGGATCCCTCACGCTTGCGCGACACGGAGAGCACCATAGGACAGCACCAATAATAAAACATGCAACTCAAACCAATTTTGATCATCAAATAACTTATAGTACAAAACAGATCTACTAAAACATCATAGGATAGCCATACATCATTGGGAAATAATATATAGCGTTGAGCACCATGTTTAAGTAGAGAGTACAGCGGGTAAAAAAGTGGTTACACCACTGCATAGAGGGGGGAAGAGTTGGTGATGATGGCGGTGAAGTTGTTGGTGAAGATTGCGGCGATGATGATGGCCACGGCAGCGTTCCGGCGCCACCGGAAGAGAAGGGGAGAGGGAGCCCCTTCATTTTCTTCTTCCTTCACCTCCTCCCAAGATGGGAGAAGGGTTTCCCCTCTGGTCCTTGGCCTCCATGGCGTGGGAGGGGCGAGAGCCCCTCCTAGATTGGATTTGTCTCTCTATCTCTCTCTGTTTCTGCGTTCTTGTCTGCTGCCCTTTCACCGTTTCGTATATATATGGAGATCCGTAACTCTGATTGGACTGAAATCTTCGCCGTGATTTTTTCCTAAAAATTAGCTTCCTTGCTGCCGAAGAAGGGCGTCAACCGCCTTACGGGGGGCCGACGAGGGTCAGGGCGCGCCCAGGGGGGTGGGGCGCGCCCCCTACCTCGTGCCCCCCTCGGGCACCGTCTCGCGTTGATTCTTCTTCCGGAATTTTCCAAATATTCCAAAAATATTCTTTGTCCGTTTTTATCCAGTTTGGACTCCGTTTTATATGGATATTATGCGAAACAAAAACATGCAACAAACTGGAACAAGCACTGGGCACTGGATCAATATGTTATTCCCCAAAAATAGTATAAAAAGTTGCTAAGAATATATGAAAGTTGTAGAATATTGGTATGGAACAATCAAAAATTATAGATACGACGGAGACGTATCAGCATCCCCAAGCTTAATTCCTGCTAGTCCTCGAGTAGGTAAACTATAAAAAAATTGATGTGGAATGCTACCTAGCATAATCTTGATCATGTAATCTAATCATGGTATGAATATTAAGACACGAGTGATTCAAAGCAATAGTCTATCATTTGACATAAAAACAATTATACTTCAAGCCTACTAATAAAGCAATCATGTCTTTTCAAAATAACATGGCCAAAGAAAGTTATCCCTACAAAATCATATAGTCTGGCTATGCCCCATCTTCACCCCACAAAATATTCACATCATGCACAACCCCGATGACAAGCCGAGCAGTTGGTTCATACTTTTTAACGCGCTTCAGCTTTTTCAACCCTCACGCAATACATGAGCGCAAGCCATGGATATAGCACTATGGGTGGAATAGAATATGATGATGGGGGTTATGTGGAGAAGACAAAAAAAGGAGAAAGTCTCACATCGACGTGGCTAATCAATGGGCTATGGAGATGCCCATCAATTGATGTCAATGTGAGGAGTAGGGATTGCCATGCAACGGATGCACTAAAGCTATAAATATATGAAAGCTCAAACTGAAACTAAGTGGGTGTGCATACAACTTGTTTGCTCATGAAGACCTAGGGCATTTGAGGAAGCCCTGTTGGGTAACGTAGTAATTTCAAAAAATTTCCTACGATCACGCAAGATCATGGTGATGCATAGCAACGAGATGAGAGTGTTGTCTACGTACCCTCGTAGACCAGCAGCGAAGCGTTGACGCAAGCGTAGAGGAAGTAGTCGTACTTCTTCCCGATCCAACCGATCCAAGTACCGAGCGTCACGGCACCTCCGAAGTTCTGCACACGTTCAGCTCGATGGCGTCCCTCGAACTCCGATCCAGCCGAGTGTTGAGGAGAGTTTCACGACCTGACGGCGTGGTGGCGATGATGATGTTCCACGGCGCAGGGCTTCGCCTAAGCTCCGCAGCGGTATATTCGAGGTGTAGTTTGGTGGAAGGGGCACCGCACACGGCTGAAGGAACGATCTCAATGATCAACTTGTGTGTCATGGGGTGCCCCTGCCCTGTATATAAAGGAGGGAAGGGAGGGGCTGGCCGGCCAAGGAGAGGTGCGCCAGGTGTCCTACTCCTACTAGGGTAGGATTCCCCCAAATCCTAGTCCAACTAGGTTTCCCCAAGTGGGAAGGGAGAGAGAGAGGGGGCGCCCCCTTCTCCTAGTCCTAATAGGACTAGGGAAGGGGGGAAGGTGCGGCCAGCACTATGGCCCCCTTTTCTCTTTCCCACTAAGGCCCATCATGGCCCATTGACCCCCCGGGGGGTTCCGGTAACCCCTCGGTACTCCGGTAAAATTCCCAATTTCACCCGGAGTGATTCCGGAGTCCAAACATAGGCTTCCAATATATCAATCTTTATGTCTCGACCATTTCGAGACTCCTCGTCATGTCCGTGATCTCATCCGGGACTCGAACAACCTTCGTACATCAATATCATATAAACTCATAATAACATCATCGAAGCGTTAAGCGTGCGGACCCTACGGGTTCGAGAACTATGTAGACATGACCGAGACACCTCTCGGTCAATAACCAATAGCGGGACCTGGATGCCCATATTGGCTCCTACATATTCTACGAAGATCTTTATCGGTCGAGACCGCATAACAACATACGTTGTTCCCTTTGTCATCGGTATGTTACTTGCCCGAGATTCGATCGTCGGTATCCAATACCTAGTTCAATCTCACATCTTGGCAAGTCTCTTTTCTCGTTCCGTAATACATCATCTCACAACTAACACATTTAGTTGCAATGCTTGCAAGGCTTATGTGATGTGCATTACCGAGAGGGCCCAGAGATACCTCTCCGATAATCGGAGTGACAAATCCTAATCTCGAAATATGCCAACCCAACATGTACCTTCGGAGACACCTGTAATGTACCTTTATAATCACCCGATTCGTTGTGACGTTTGGTAGCACCAAAAGTGTTCCTCGGGCAAGCGGGAGTTGCATAATCTCATAGTCATAGGAACATGTATAAGTCATGAAGAAAAGCACTAGCAACAAACTATACGATCAGGTGCTATGCTAATGGAATGGGTCATGTCAATCAGATCATTCAACCAATGATGTGATCCGTTAATCAAATAACAACTCCTTGTTCATGGTTAGGAAACATAACCATCTTTGATTAACGAGCTAGTCAAGTAGAGGCATACTAGTGACACTCTGTAGGTTTATGTATTCACACATGTATTATGTTTCCGGTTAATACAATTCTAGCATGAATAATAAACATTTATCATGATATAAGGAAATAAATAATAACATTATTATTGCCTCTAGGGCATATTTCCTTGATCTCCCACTTGCACTAGAGTCAATAATCTAGATTACACAAGAATGATTCTAACACCCATGGAGTCTTGGTGCTGATCATGTTTTGCTCGTGGAAGAGGCTTAGTCAGCGGTCTCAACATTCAGATCCGTATGTATCTTGCATATCTCTATGTCTCCCACCGGACCAAATCCGGATGGAGTTGAGGCGTCTTTTGATGTGCTTGGTTCTCTTGTGAAATCTGGATTCCTTTGCCAAGGCAATTGCACCATATTGTCACAAAAGATTTTCATTGGACCCGATACACTAGGTACAACACCTAGATCGGTTATGAACTCCTTCATCCAGACTCCTTCATTAGCTGCTTCCAAGCAGCTATGTACTCAACTTCACATGTAGATCCATAGCGGCGCTTTGTTTGGAACTGCACCAACCGACAGCTCCACCGTTTAATGTAAATCGTATCCGGTTTGCGATTTAGAATCGTCCGGATCGAGTGTCAAAGCTTGCGTCGGCGTAACCGTTCTGACGAGCTCTTTGTCACCGCCATAAATGAGAAACATATCCTTAGTTCTTCTCAAGTACTTAAGGATGTTCTTGACCGCTGTCGATGATCCACTCTGGATTACTTTGGTACCTGCCGCTAAACTTACAAACAAGGCACACATCAGGTCTGGTACACAGCATTGCATACATGATAGAGCCTATGGCTGAAGCATAGGAACATCTTTCATTTTCTCTCTATCTTCTGCGGTGGTCGGGCATTGAGTCTTACTCAACTTCACACCTTGTAATACCGGCAAGAACCCTTTCTTTGCCTGATCCATTTGAACTTTTTCAAAACTTTATCAAGGTATGTGCTTTGTGAAAGTCCTATTAAGCGTCTTGATCTATCTCTATAGATCTTAATGCCCAATATGTAAGCAGCTTCACGAGGTCTTTCATCGAAAAACTCTTATTCAAGTATCCCTTTATGCTATCCAGAAATTCTATATCATTTCCGATCAATAATATGTCATCCACATATAATATCGAAATGCTACTGAGCTCCCACTCACTTTCTTGTAAATACAGGCTTCTCCAAAAGTCTCATATAAAACCAAATGCTTTGATCACACTATCAAAGCGTTTATTCCAACTCCGAGAGGCTTGCACCAGTCCATAAATGGATCGCTGGAGCTTGCACACTTTGTTAGCTCCTTTGGATCGACAAAACCTTCTGGTTGCATCATATACAACTCTTCTTCCGTAAATCCATTCAGAATGCAGTTTTAACATCCATTTGCCAAATTTCATAATCATAAAATCGGCAATTGCTAACATGATTCGGACGGACTTAAGCATCGCTTCGGGTGAGAAGGTCTCATCGTAGTCAATCCCTTGAACTTGTCGAAAACCTTTTGCAACAAGTCGAGCTTTATAGACGATAACATTACCATCAGCGTCGGTCTTCTTCTTGAAGATCCATTTATTCTCAATTGCTTGCCGATCATCGGGCAAGTCAACCAAAGTCCACACTTTGTTCTCATACATGGATCCCATCTCAGATTTCATGGCCTCAAGCCATTTTGTGGAATCTGGGCTCACCATCGCTTCTTCATAGTTCGTAGGTTCATCATGTTCCAAAGAACATGACTTCCAAAATAGGATTACCGTACCACTCAGTGCGGATCTTGCTCTGGTTGATCTCGAAGTTCTGAGAAACTTGATCTGAAGTTTCATGATCATCATCATTAGCTTCCTCCTATTTGGTGTAGGTGTCACGAAACTGTTTTCTGTGATGTACTATTCTCAATAAGGGAGTAGATACAGATTATCTCATCAAGTTCTACTTTCCTCCCACTCACTTCTTTCGTGAAACTCTTTCTCCAAAAATTTCCAATTTAGCAACAAAAATCTTGCCTTCGGATCTGTGATAGAAGGTGTACCCAACTGTCTCCTTTGGGTATCCTATGAAGACACATTTCTCGATTTGGGTTCGAGCTTATCAGGTTGAAGCTTTTTCACATAAGCATCGCAGCCCCAAACTTTCAAAAGCGACAACTTTGGTTTCTTGCCAAACCATAGTTCATAAGGTGTCGTCTCAGCGGTTTAGATGGTGCCCTATTTAAAGTGAATGCAGCCGTCTCTAAAGCATAACCCCAAAATGATAGCGGTAAATCAGTAAGAGACATCATAGATCGCACCATATCTAATAAAGTACGATTCTGACGTTCGGACACACCATTACGTTGTGGTGTTCGGTGGCGTAAGTTGCGAAACTATTCGCATTGTTTCAAATGTAGGCCAAACTCGTAACTCAAATATTCTCCTCCACGATCAGATCGTAGAAACTTTATTTTCTTGTTACGATGATTTTCCACTTCACTCTGAAATTCTTTGAACTTTTCAAATGTTTCAGACTTGTGTTTCATTAAGTAGATATACCCATATCTGCTCAAATCATCTGTGAAGGTGAGAAAATAACGATATCCGCCACGAGCCTCAACATTCATTGGACCACATACATCGGTATGTATGATTTCCAATAAATCTGTTGCTCTCTCCATAGTTCGAGAACGGTGTTTTAGTCATCTTGCCCATAAGGCACGGTTACAAAGTGCCAAGTGATTCATAATCAAGTGACTCAAAAGTCCATCGAAGATGGAGTTTCTTCATGCGCTTTACACCGATATGACCTAAACGGCGATGCCACAAATAAGTTGCACCATCATTATCAACTCTGCATCTTTTGGTTTCAACATTATGAATATGTGTATCACTACTATCAAGATTAAGTAAAACAAACCATTCTTCAATGGTGCATGACCATAAAAGATATTATTCATATAAATAGAACAACCATTATTCTCGATTTAAATGAATAACCGTCTCGCATCAAACAAGATCCAGATATAATGTTCATGCTCAACGCTGGTACTAAATAACAATTATTTAGGTCTAATACTAATCCGAAGGTAGATGTAGAGGTAGCGTGCCGATCGCGATCACATCGACTTTGGAACCATTTCCCACGCGCATTGTCACCTCGTCCTTAGCCAATCTTCGCAATCCGTAGCCCTGTTTGAGTTGCAAATATTAGCAATGAACCAGTATCAAATACCAGTGCTCTGCGCGAGTATTAGTAAGGTACACATCAATAACATGTATATCACATATACCTTTGTTAACCTTGCCATCCTTCTTATCCGCCAAATACTTGGGGCAGTTCCGCTTCGGTGACCAGCCTGCTTGCAATAGAAGCACTCAGTTTCAGGCTTAGGACCAGACTTGGGTTTCTTCTCTTGATCAACAACTTGCTTGCCGCTCTTTTGAAGTTTCCTTTTTTTTCCTTTGCCCTTTTCTTGAAACTAGTGGTTTTGTTAACCATCAACACTTGATGCTCCTTTTGATTTCTACCTCCATGACTTTCAAAGATCGCGAAGAGCTCGGGCATTGTTTTGGTCATCCCTTGCATATTATAGTTCATCACGAAGCTCTTGTAGCTTGGTGGCGTGATTGGAGAATTCATCAATGGCGCAATCATCCGGAAGATTAACTCCCAGTTGAATCAAGTGATTGTTATATCCGACATTACGAGTATATGCTCACCGACAAACGTTCTCCTCCATCTTACAGCTATAGAACTTATTGGAGACTTCATATCTCTCAATCCGGGCATTCGCTTGAATATTAACTTCAACTCTGGAACATCTCATATGCTCCATGGTGTTCAAAACGACGTTGAAGTCCCGGTTCTAAGCCGTAAAGCATGGCACACTTGAACTATAGAGTAGTCATCAGCTTTGCTTTGCGGACGTTCACAACTTCGGCGCAGCCCTTGCACCAGGCCTGGCACCTAACGGTGTTTCCGGGGCGTAATTCTTCCGTGCAGCAATAAGGATAATCCTCAAATTACGGACCCAGTCCGTGTAATTGCTGCCATCATCTTTCAACTTTGCTTTCTCAAGGAACGCATTAAAATTCAACGGAACAACAAAGACGAGCCATCTATCTACACATCATAGACAAGCAAGATACTATCGGTACTAAGTTCATGATAAATTTAAGTTCAATTAATCATATTACTTAAGAACTCCCACTTAGAAAAATATCCTCCAATTCTCTAAGTGATTGCGTGATCCATATCAACTACACCATGACCGATCATCACGTGTGATGGAGTAGTTTCAATGGTGAACATCAATATGTTGATCATATCTACTATATGATTCACGCTCGACCTTCGGTCTCCGTGTTCGAGGTCATATCTTATATGCATAGCTCGTCAAGTATAACCTGAGTATTCTGCGTGTGCAACTGTTTTGCACCGTTGTATTTGAGCGTAGAGCCTATCACACCGATCATCACGTGGTGTCTCAAAGACGAAGAACTTTCATAGCGGTGCATACTCGGGAGAACACTTCTTGATAATTTAGTAAGGGATCATCTTATAATGCTACCGTCAATCAAAGCAAAATAAGATGCATAAAGGATTAACATCACATGCAATCAATATAAGTGATATGATATGGCCATCATCATCTTGTGCTTGTGATCTCCATCTCCAAGCACCGTCATGATCACCATCGTCACCGGTAGCGACACCTTGATCTCCATCGTAGCATCGTTGTCGTCTCGCCAATCTTATGCTTCTCGACTATCGCTACCGCTTAGTGATAAAGTAAAGCATTACAGAGCGATTGCATTGCATACAATAAGCGACAACCATATGGCTCCTGCCGATTGCCGATAACCGGTTACAAAACATGATCATCTCATACAATAAAATTCAGCATCATGTCTTGACCATATCACATCACAACATGCCCTGCAAAAACAAGTTAGGCGTCCTCTACTTTGTTGTTGCAAATTTTACGTGGCTGCTACGGGCTGAGCAAGAACCGTTCTTACCTACGCATCAAAACCACAGCGATACTTCGTCAAATAGACTCGTTTAACCTTCTCAAGGACCGGCGTATGCACTCGATTCAACTAAAGTGAGAGAGACAGACACCGCCGGTCACCTTTAAGCAACGAGTGCTCGGGCGGTGAAACCAGTCTCGCGTAAGCGTCTGGCGTAATGTCGGTCCGGGCGCTTCATCTCACAATACCGCTGAACCAAAGTATGACATGCTGGTAGGCGGTATGACTTGTATCGTCCACAACTCACTTGTGTTCTACTCGTGCACATGACATCAACGCATAAAACCAGGCTCGGATGCCACCGTTGGGTAACGTAGTAATTTCAAAAATTTTCCTACGATCACGCAAGATCATGGTGATGCATAGCAGCGAGATGAGAGTGTTGTCTCGTACCCTCGTGAGACCAGCAGCGGAAGCGTTGACGCAGCGTAGAGGAAGTAGTCGTACTTCTTCCCGATCCAACCGATCCAAGTACGAGCGTCGGCACCTCCGAGTTCTGCACACGTTCAGCTCGATGGCGTCCCTCGAACTCCGATCCAGCCGAGTGTTGAGGAGAGTTTCAATCGACCTGACGGCGTGGTGGCGATGATGATGTTCCACCGGCGCAGGGCTTCGCCTAAGCTCCGCAGCGGTATATTCGAGGTGTAGTTTGGTGGAAGGGGCACTGCACACGGCTGAGGAACGATCTCAATGATCAACTTGTGTGTCATGGGGTGCCCCTGCCCTGTATATAAAGGAGGGAAGGGAGGGGCTGGCCGGCCAAGGAGAGGTGCGCCAGGGGGTGTCCTACTCCTACTAGGGTAGGATTCCCCCAAATCCTAGTCCAACTAGGTTTCCCCAAGTGGGAAGGGAGAGAGAGAGGGGGCGCCCCCTTCTCCTAGTCCTAATAGGACTAGGGAAGGGGGGAAGGTGCGGCCAGCACTATGGCCCCCTTTTCTCTTTCCCACTAAGGCCCATCATGGCCCATTGACCCCCCGGGGGGTTCCGGTAACCCCTCGGTACTCCGGTAAAATTCCCAATTTCACCCGGAGTGATTCCGGAGTCCAAACATAGGCTTCCAATATATCAATCTTTATGTCTCGACCATTTGAGACTCCTCGTCATGTCCGTGATCTCATCGGGACTCGAACAACCTTGGTACATCAATATCATATAAACTCATAATAACATCCATCGAAGCGTTAAGCGTGCGGACCCTACGGGTTCGAGAACTATGTAGACATGACCGAGACACCTCTCGGTCAATAACCAATAGCGGGACCTGGATGCCCATATTGGCTCCTACATATTCTCTGAAGATCTTTATCGGTCGAGACCGCATAACAACATCGTTGTTCCTTTGTCATCGGTATGTTACTTGCCCGAGATTCGATCGTCGGTATCCAATACCTAGTTCAATCTCGTTCTTGGCAAGTCTCTTTTCTCGTTCCGTAATACATCATCTCACAACTAACACATTTAGTTGCAATGCTTGCAAGGCTTATGTGATGTGCATTACCGAGAGGGCCAGAGATACCTCTCCGACAATCGGAGTGACAAATCCTAATCTCGAAATATGCCAACCCAACATGTACCTTCGAGACACCTGTAATGTACCTTTATAATCACCCGATTCGTTGTGGCGTTTGGTAGCACCAAAAGTGTTCCTCGGGCAAGCGGGAGTTGCATAATCTCATAGTCATAGGAACATGTATAAGTCATGAAGAAAAGCACTAGCAACAAACTATACGATCAGGTGCTATGCTAATGGAATGGGTCATGTCAATCAGATCATTCAACCAATGATGTGATCCCGTTAATCAAATAACAACTCCTTGTTCATGGTTAGGAAACATAACCATCTTTGATTAACGAGCTAGTCAAGTAGAGGCATACTAGTGACACTCTGAGGTTTATGTATTCACACATGTATTATGTTTCCGGTTAATACAATTCTAGCATGAATAATAAACATTTATCATGATATAAGGAAATAAATAATAACATTATTATTGCCTCTAGGGCATATTTCCTTCAAGCCCATCGTTGGAATATACAAGCCAAGTTCTATAATGAAAATTCCCACTAGTATATGAAAGTGATAACTCAACAGACTCTCTATATGAAGAACATGGTGCTACTTTGAAGCACAAGTGTGGCAAAAGGATAGTGACATTGCCCCCTTTTTTTGCGGGCTTCTTTGGCCCCCTTTTTTATTTAGGCTTCTTTGGCCTCTTTTTTTTTGGGTGGCAATGCTCTAATAATGATGATCATCACACTTTTATTTACTTACAACTCAATATTACAACTCGATATCTAGAACAAAGATATGACTCTATATGAATGCCTTCGGCGGTGTACCGGGATGTGCAATAATCTAGCGTAACAATGACATCAAAAAACGAACAAGCCATGAAAACCTCATGCTAGCTATCTTACGATCATGCAAAGCAATATGAGAATAAATGCTCAAGTCATGTATATGATGATGATGGAAGTTGCATGGCAATATATCTCGGAATGGCTATGGAAATGCCATGATAGGTAGGTATGGTGTCTGTTTTGAGGAAGATATAATGAGATTTATGTGTGATAGAGCGTATCGTATCACGGGGTTTGGATGCACCGGCGAAGTTTGCACCAACTCTCGAGGTGAGAAAGGGCAATGCACGGTACCGAAGAGGCTAGCAATGATGGAAGGGTGAGAGTGCGTATAATCCATGGACTCACATTAGTCATATAGAACTCATATACTTATTGCAAAAGTTTATTAGCCCTTGAAGCAAAGTACTACTACGCATACCCCTAGGGGCATAGATTGGTAGGAAAAGAACATCGCTCGTCCCCAACCGCCACTCATAAGGAAGACACTGTCGGCGTTCTGGGAACGGGGGTACCCAGACATGCCTGCCTGCGGCCTGCGGCGTGGCTCAAGTGGTGGCCCAGCACGGCCCATCTTCATCAGCACAAGCTCAAGACCCTCGCGAGGGACCAAGCCTCGCGGGGCGGACGACAGGAAGCTTCCTCAGGCACGGCCTCGTCAGGCTGGCTCGCGAGGAGGCGGAGAGATCAAGGTGGGGTACCTCACGAGGTGCACATGACACAAGCCATGACGACCAAGGGCGCCAGGCGGGCGCCAGCCTACGCAGTGTCCTCGTTTCCTCTTTGGTGTAAAGGAGGCAAGCACAGGCGAGAGCATCAAGCAAAGGCAACCATTTCGGTGCAACAAGACCAAGACCAACACAACGGCAGGAAGGAGGTCATTGTGGAGCCCAAGCCGACGTCATCGTCAGAGCCTTTGACAGGCGAGGACCAACTTTAGTCAAGATAAGTGTACTAGATGTTTCCCTTCAAAATGGCCAATTGTTGGCGCCCTTCCTGCTCAATATTTGGGAAGAGGCCCAGGGCCTCTGCCTATAAATAGGACTAGCCACCCACAGGGCAGAGCACCTTGAATCGAGAAGCAAGGGAGAACAGAGCGAGAGCATCTTAAGTCGAGAGAGAGAGAGGGAGAGAGAAGTGACCAAACTCCCCCTAGCAGTTTGTCGCACCGGCCAAGAACAGACCCTCGCGAGGCTGTTCTTCCTTGTACTGTTCATCATCAGCCCCTGAGGCAATCCACCACACCACACACTGGAGTAGGGTATTACACCACAATGGTGGCCCGAACCAGTATAAACACTGTGTCCCTTGTGTTGCTCTTTGTGTAGTTTAGATCCTTGCGAGGCGACGAGGGGTAGGTAGGTTGGAGGTGAGATCTCCGTATGCACCCCAGAGTTCGAACCTAGAGGGTCTGCCGGAAACCGAAATCCAACATTTGGCGCGCCAGGTAGGGGTGCACCGGAGTTGTCCCTTCCGCCGACCCGCTCTCCGCCAACATCGCGATTCGCCCCATGATGAGCAGCGCGCCGCATACTCCGGTCGCCAGCGCCAGCGCAGGGGCCAGGGGGCTCCGAGCCTTGGCCCCAGCCTTGCGACACGTGCAGTGGCCGAACAAGTTCAAGTCGGAGACGCCCCCGCGCTACAATGGCACGACTGATCCACCGGCCTTCCTGCTGGTGTATGAGGAGGCCGTCCTCGAAGCAGGAGGCGACGACAGGGTCATGGCTAACTGGCTTCCCATGGCCCTCACCGGCGCCCCGCGCATGCGGCTGCTCCTCCTGCCAGCAGCTTCCGTGGCCTCTTGGGAGGAGCTGCGCAACCTCTTCCTCGCCCAGCACGCTGCCGCCGGCGCCCCCGGTCGTCGCAGCTCTCCTGGGCGGCTCGCAGGCGCCACCTTCAGGCCGCCACGTCAAGCCATTCGTCCGCCAGATTGGTGCTGCCTCCGCGCGGCAGGGGGCTCCTCCGGGTCGGTCGGCGCCCAAGGCCGATTTGGCCTTCAGCTCGGAGGACCACCCCTCCAACTCAGCCTGCTCGGGCGCGCTCCCAATGCTGTGCACCCCGACCATCTGCCAGGTGGCCGTCACCAGGACTCTCATCGACGGTGGCGCGGGCCTCAGCATGCTCTCGGTTGAAGCCTTCAGCCTCCTCCACATACCGCCGGAGCGGCTTCAGCCTAGAAGGCCCTTCTTGGGCGTCGGAGGCGGTTCAGCCGGCTCCCTGGGGCAGATCTGTCTTCCGGTGACCTTCGGCACCTACGACAACTTCCGCACGGAGCTAACCGACTTCGACATCGCCCCCATCGGCCTCCCATACAATGCCATCCTCGGCTACCCAGCACTAGCCCGATTCATGGCCGCGACTCACCCAGCGTACAACCTCATGAAGATGCCCGGGAGCAACGGCGTCCTCACCATGTCCGGAGACGCCGGGGATGCGTTGCAAGTGCTCAAACTCGTCTTCAAGACTGCGGCGGCGGCACAGCCCGCCGACTCAGACGCCCCTGAGCCCAAGGGGGTTGGGCCGTCCAAGAAGAAGCAGTTGTTCACCCAAGGCAAGGCAGAAACCAAGCAGATACTGGTCGACGAGGACGGATCCACTAACGCCACCTTCACCATAGGCGCCAACCTCGAGCCCGAGCAGGAGGAGGCCCTGGTCAAGTTCCTACGCGCGAATAAGAAGGTATTCGCATGGGAACCTAATCAGTTGGCAGGGATCCCGAGAGGCGTAATCGAGCACCACCTCAACGTGTGCCCCAACGTACGCCCTGTGAAGCAGAAAGGGAGATAGCAGTCCACTGAGAAGCAGGCTTTCATCGTCCAGGAGACCCGCAAGCTAGAAGCGGCAGGGGTCATTCGCGAGGTCCGATACCCAGATTGGTTGGCTAACCGGTTGTCGTGCCAAAGAAAGGGGAAGGAGCGCGTGTGTCGACTTCACCAACCTCAACAAAGCCTGCCCACGGGATCCATTCCGCTCCCCATATCGATCGGATCGTCGATTCCACCACCGAAAAGCGACTGTTAAGTTTCTGGATGCCTTCTCGGCTATCACCAGATCAAGGTGCCGGTAGAAGACGTGGAAAAAACGGCTTTCCTGACCCCGTGTGGAGTGTACTGCTACACATGCATGCCGTTCGGGCTGCGCAACGCAGGGGTGACCTTTCAGCGGCTGATGCACATCACCTTGGGTCCGCAGCTCGGGAGGAATGTGGAGGCTTACATCGATGACATTATGGTGAAGTCTCGGGAGGCCAGAACCCTGATACAAGACCTGGAGGAAACCTTCGCGAGCCTCAACGCAGTGAACCTGCGGCTCAACCCGGAGAAGTGTGTGTTTGGGGTCCCCTCGGGCAAGCTCTTGGGCTTCCTAGTGTCCCACGGGGGCATCGAGGCTAACCCAGAAAAGGTCAAGGCAGTCGAGGACATGAGCCCGCCGAAGACCCTCAGGGAAATGCAGAAGCTCATCTGGGCGTGGCGTGCACTAGGATGCTTCATCTCCAAGTTGGGGGAACGAGCGCTACCCTTCTTCAAGCTAATGAAGAAAAAGGGCCCCTTTGAATGGACTGAAGAGGCCAACAAGGCGTTCCAAGATCTCAAAAGGTACTTAACCAACCCTCCAGTAATGGTGGCTCCACGCCCTCTAGAGCCCCTGGTGCTCTACCTTGCAGCCACTCCCTACTCTGACGGCGCAGCCCTGGTAGCGGTTAGGGAGGAGTGTTGGACCAAAGCCGCGGCAGTTGCCCGGGTCAAGGCGAAGAAGGATCAAGGGGGCCACACAGAGACCACTACCACAGCCGAGAAGGATCAGCCGCCGCAGGGAAGCACACTCGGAATAGAAGAGACCCCTCCCCCTGGCGACCAACCGCTGGGGGCTCCACTGTCTCAGGAGGCACCACGGCCTCCAGAGGACGCCAACAACACCAGCACTCCCAACCTCGTCAAACACCCTGTGTACTTCGTCAGCACAGTGTTGCGGGACATGAGGGTGCGGTACCACATGCCCCAGAAACTCCTCCACACGCTCTTGGTGGCCTCGCGCAAGCTGCGGCATTATTTTCAGGGCCATCCCATCAAGGTTGTCTTAGCGTACCCCTTGGAAAGGGTGCTCAGGAGCCCCAAGTCGGCTGGAAGAGTCGCTGAGAGGAACATCGGGTTGCAAGCGTTTCAGCTAGAATTCAGCACCACCAGAGTCATCAAGGGAGCAACGCTAGCGGACTTCATGGCGGAATGGACGGAGGCGCCGGGCCTCAAGGCTGATGAGGATCGATCCCTCTCCCCGGGAAGCGAGGCACCGGATGGTTGGATCATGTACTTCGACGGAGCATTCTCCAGACACGGCGCGGGAGCTGGCACAGTGCTTATATCTCCTACTCAAGACAAGCTCTACTACACCGTGCAACTCTATTTCCGGCACGGAGAAAATGTCTCCAACAACATAGCAGAATATGAAGGCCTGATATCAGGCCTGAAGGCCGCGGTTGCCCTGGGAGTGAAGCGCCTTACTATCAAGGGTGATTCACAACTCCTCGTCAACTTCTCCAACAAAGTATACGAGACGAGGGATGAGCACATGGAAGCCTACCTTGTGGAGGTCCGCATGATGGAGAAGCAGTTCTGGGGGCTGGAGTTGCAGCATGTGCCTCGTGGCACCAATCAAGAGGCTGACGACATCGCCAAACGGGCATCCAGGCGGCTACCTCAGGAACCTGGCGTCTTCGAGGAGCAGCTCTTCAAGCCCTCAGCAACGCCATCGCTATCAAGCACGGTGAAGCCTCGGGAAGAGCTCCCCCAGCTACTGCCTCGGGAGCCCCGGTCTGTGGCCCGGCCTTGGTAGCGCATCTGCTCCTGACGCTGGAGCCTCAGGAGGGGTGCTGGATCACAGAGCTCCGGAGCTACCTGACGCAAGGGACCTTGCGGAAAAGGAGGAGGAAGCGGGCGTGTGGCGCAGCAAGCCACGGCATCTTGTATCGAGGATGGAGAGCTCTCCGGAGCGACCAATGATGTGTCCCTCGTTGCATTTCCGGGGAGCAAGGGAAGGAGCTGCCGGCGGAACATACGTTGGAGGCTGTGGGCATCATTCGTCATCACGGACCCTCATTGGCAAGGCGTTCCGCAACGGGTTCCATTGGCCCACTGCGCTCAATGATGCCGTGGAATTGGTGAAGGCTTGCGAGGCCTACCAATTCCATGCCAAGCAGATCCATCAGCCGGCGAGAGGTCTGCAAACTATCCCCCTCTCGTGACCATTCGCAGTCTGGGGGCTGGATATCCTGGGCCCGTTTCCACGGGCGCCAGGAGGCTATCGCTACCTCTACGTCGCCGTGGACAAGTTCACCAAGTGGGCTGAAGTGGAAGCCGTCCGCACCATCCCCGCAGGTTCCGCGGTCAAGTTCATTAAGGGCATCGTGAGCCGGTTCGGGGTGCCGAACCGCATCATCACCGACAACGGTTCGCAGTTCACCAGTAACCTCTTCAAAACATACTGTGCTAACCTTGGGACGCAGGTATGCTACGCTTCGGTAGCGCACCCACCGAGCAATGGTCAGGCCGAGCGGGCCAACGCAGAGGTCCTGAGGGGCCTCAAAACCAGGACATTCAAGAAGAAGCTGGAGGCCTGCAGCAGAGGCTGGTACGTCGAGCTTCAGTCTGTCTTGTAGTCCATCTGCACGACCGCGACCAAGCCGACTGGTGAGACCCCGTTCTTCCTGGTCTATGGAGCTAAAGCGGTCCTCCCTCACGATGTCCGACATCGTTCCGCACGGGTCCTGGCGTTCGAGAGGCGCAACAGGACGCCATGCGGGGGACGGACCTCATGCTGGGGGAGGAGCATCGTCGAGAAGCCGCGCTGCGAGCGGCGAGGTACCAACAAGCACCGCGGCGATACCACTGCCGCAACATTCGCCCCAGAACTCTTGATGTAGGGGACCTCGTGCTCAGACGGGTTCTCTCCAGGGAGGGACTGCATAAGCTCTCTCCCATGTGGGAGGGCCCGTTCAAGGTTGTTCATTTTTCCAGGCCAGGCTCCGCGCGCTTGGAGACTCAGGAGGGGGTGCCCATCCAGAACGCGTGGAACATCCAGCACCTCCGGAAGTTTTACCCCTAAAAAGGCCCGGTGCCTGGGAAGAAGGCGAACGCCTATGAAGCTCATCTTTCTGAGAAAGGCCCGGTGCCTGTGAAGAAGGCGAATGCCTGTGAAGTTGCTGCGTTTTGGAAAAGGTCCAGAACATGTGAAGAAGGCAAACGCCTGTGAAGCTTATCTTTCTGAGAAAGGCCCGGTGCTTGTGAAGAAGGCGAATGCCTGTGAAGTTGCTGCGTTTTGGAAAAGGTCCAGAACATGTGAAGAAGGAAAACGTTGTGAAGCTTATCGTTCTGAGAAAGGCCCAGTGCCTGTGAAGAAGGCGAATGCCTGTGAAGTTGTTGCATTTTGGAAAGGTCCGAACACATGAAGAAGGCAAGCGCTGTGAAGCTTATCTTTACGAGAAAGGCCGGAGCACTGTGAAGAAGGCCAATGCCTGTGAAGTTCGCTTCCCCCAGGAAAGGCCCGGAGCCTGTGAAGAAGGCCAATGCCTGTGAAGCTCGCCGCCCGTGACACTCTCACGTAATAATGAGTTGGGTATGTACACACCCCGGAGTCTCAGGAGCGCCGGCCTCAGGCCCTGGGGCTCCCTCCCACGCCCAGTGGCAGGACTTAGCTCCGCGCTGGTGAGAAGACGTCGAAGACTGGATTAGGTGCTGGACGCGGCTTTTTCATTTCCTTTCTGAATTTGGCTTGTTCATTCCCATTTGAAGTTTTATTGAAGTTGGTGCCGCCTTTGGCTTGTGACTCTTTGCCTTCTTCGCTCTCCTGCCTCGATTTCTCTCGCACGAGTCTCACGAGGGAGCAACGCGGGCACACTCGCGAGTGTTTTCTGCCCCTATTGTTTGAGGCTTCCCTAACCGGGTCTACTACGGGAGCACCCCTCCAGACCGTGCCCCACGGGCACCACGACGCGAACACAGGACCTGGGTCGGTCGCCCCCGCAACTGAGGCCGGAAGCTACCTCTCCTGGCTAATCTTTGCAGGGCATGAAGCGTTCGACGAGGCCTCGGCCTCGGGAGGCGAAGACCACGACAGGTCGCCCCCAAGCTAAGTAATTTCTACACGCAGGCGTGGCACAGAAGCCTAATACATAAATAGAGGGAACCGTACGATAATTAACAGCAACAGTCCAAGCACGCCCCCGCGGGGCCCAATACTACTGACTCTTTGCGCAGGAAAAGGAAAAGAACAAAACAAGCGCGGCTCTCTTGACACCAACTCACTGCGAAGGCTCGAGCTGCCTCCGGAGCTCAGGAGGACTCCCTCTCACGCTTCACCGAGGAGCGATGGCGGGCAGACCCGCTACCTCCCTCCAGGCGGGCGTGGCGGCACGGAGTCTGGGCATGGCCACCGTTGGAGGAGCCGCTGTCTGAAGAAGAGTCGCCGAAGCTCGACGAACCCCGAGGGCCGCCGGCCACGCGCGCGCTGTCGTCTTCATCCCCATCGTCTCCGGGGCTGGGCCCACAGCCGCGGTCGTCGTCCTCAGGGCAGCACCCAGCGCAGCGACCGTCTTCCCCGAACACCCTCACATAGAGGGTGGCATCGCCGTCGAACTTGAAGTGCAGGGTGCACCGCCGGCTCAGACCACGCGCGCGGGCAAACGTTGCCACCCAGGGTCGAACCACGCTCCAGCGGCTGAGACCTCCAGCGAAGCCCGGGAGGCCCGGCTGCAGCAACCGTCCGCCTAGAGCCAGAGGCCGCCCGGGGCGCCGGCCGGAAGTTCACCTAAAAGGAATCGGGGAAGCTGGAGCCAGGTGCTGGTCGGCTCCGCCAACCACACGACAAACTCCGGCAGCACCTCTGCCGAGTGGAAGTGCGGCCTAGGGGGTCGCGCGGCCGTAGCGCGCCCCCCATCAACAGCCTGACGCTCGTTAACACGCGGGAGATCGCTTCCACGGCCGCGAGAAGCCTCTACGGGAGCCACAGGGTGCTTGCGAGGACGGCCTCGACCGTGCTTGGTTGGGGGAGAGTCAGTCTCCACCTGGCGGGCCTTTCCCTTGTCCGCGGCCGAGAACCTCTTCGGCGGAGCCATGGAGAAAAGGAGAAGCAAGAAGAGATGGACTGGAAGGGCACGCGCCGTCCCGTACTTATAGCCGGGGAAGGCCAACCGTCGACCTCCACGATCACGGGTAATCATGACCCGCTTTGCATGCGAGGACTTGTCAATTCGCAGCGATCGCCGAGGCATCGTGGGGATCGAGACGCCCACGTCAATCAACCGCCACGCGGCGCCCAAGGCCGCAGGCTGTTAGGGGCCCACGTAACCGCGCCCCTTCGCTTCTCTGCTAAGCCAAGTCGAGCGCGCCTTGGGCGGGGCTCTTGTCGGCGTTAAGGAACAGGGCTACCCAGACTTGCTCTGCGCGGCCTGCGGCATGGCTCAAGGGTGGCCCAAAGACGCCCATCTTCATCGGCACAAGCTCAAGACCCTCGCGAGGACCAAGCCTTGAGGGCGGACGATAGGAAGCTTCCTCGGGCACGGCCTCGTCGGTGGCTCATGAGGAGGCGGAGAGATCAAGGCGGGTACCTCATGAGGTGCCCATGGCGCAAGCCATGACGACCAAGGGCGCCAGTGAGCGCCAGCCAGCAGATGTCCTCGTTTCCTCTTTGGTGCAAAGGAGGCAAGCGCAGGCGAGAGCATCAAGCAAAGGCAACCATTTCGGTGCAACAAGACCAAGACCAACACAAGAGAAGGAAGCAGGTCATCGTGGAGCCCAAGCCGGCGTCATTGTCAGAGCCTTTGACAGGCGAGGACAAACTTTAGTCAGGATAAGTGTACTAGATGTTCCATTTCAAAATGGCCAATTGTTGGCGCCCTTTCCGCTCAATATTTGGGAAGAGGCCCAGGGCCTCTGCCTATAAATAGGACTAGCCACCCACAGGGCAGAGCACCTTGAATCGAGAAGCAAGGGAGAATAGAGCGAGAGCATCTTAAGTCGAGAGAGAGAGAGAGAGAGAGAGAGAGAGAGAGAAGCGACCAAACTCCCCCTAGCAGTTCATCGCACCGGCCAAGAACAGACCCTCGCGAGGCTGTTCTTCCTTGTCTTGCTCATCATCAGCCCCGAGGCAATCCACCACACCACACCTTTGGGTAGGGTATTACACCACAATGGTGGCCCGAACCAGTATAAACACTGTGTCCCTTGTGTTGCTCTTTGTGTAGTTTAGATCCTTGCGAGGCGACGAGGGGTAGGTAGGTTGGAGGTGAGATCTCTGCGTGCACCCCAGAGTTCGAACCTAGGGGGTCTGCCGGAACCCGAAATCCGACAGACACTCAATAAACAACTCATGTTCCGACTTTGTTACATAACGGTTCACCATACGTGCATGCTACGGGAATCACAAACCTCAACACAAGTATTTCTACTAATCCACAACTACGCACTAGCATGACTCTAATATCACCATCTGTATATCGCAAAACTATTGCAAGGAATCAATCATATCATATTCAGTGATCTACAAGTTTTATGTAGGATTTTATGACTAACCATGTGAATGACCAGTTCGTGTCATCTCTCTAAATAGATATAAGTGAAGCAAGAGAGTTTAATTCTTTCTACAAAATATATGCCCACGCTCTAAAATATATAAGTGAAGCAAAAGAGCATTCTACAAATGGCGGTTTTCTATGTGAAGAGAAACAGGAAATTCAAACTTCAAATGATATAAGTGAAGCACATGAAGCCTTCTATAAAGCCATACTCAAAAGATGTAAGTGAAGTGCAAAGAGCATTCTATAAATCAACCAAGGACTATCTCATACCAGCATGGTGCATAAAATAAAAATGAAAACTAAAGCAAAAGACGCTCCAAGATTTGCACATATCGCATGAACGAAACGAATCCGAAAACATACCGATACTTGTTGAAGAAAGAGGGGATGCCTTTTGGGGAATCCCCAAGCTTAGACGCTTGAGTCTCCTTGAATATTTACTTGGGGTGCGTCGGGCATCCCCAAGCTTGAGCTCTTGCCTCTCTTCATTCTTCTCACATCGAGACCTTATCGATCATCGAACGCTTCATCCACACAAAACTTCAACAGAAAACTCGGTAAGATCCATTAGTATAATAAAGCAAATCACTACTCTAATACTGTTGAAGACCAATTCATATTTTATTTTTTCATTTTATCTACTGTAATATAACTTTTTCATGGATTAATCCAGTGATATAAATTGATAGTTTCATCAAAACAAGCAAACTATGCATCAGAAACAGAATCTGTCTAAAACAGAACATTGTGTAACAATCTGAACATTAACCATACTTATGGTACTTGAAAAATTCTTCCAAAATTAGGAAAAATAAAAAATTGTATATAAATACATTGCAAAAAGAATCATAACTATTTTACATTCCAGTACAAAATGTAAAATCATGCACTACAGTCAAAGTTTCTGTCCTGCACCGTACAAACCAACAAGCATTGTAAACATCCTAAAGGCAAACCTTGGCACATTATTTTTATAATACAATTGAATTGTACAAGGGGATAATTATTTTTGTTGAAAAGTTTCTGTAATTAAGATTCACAAAGTTTCCATGAGCATGAACAAAGTTCAAGGAGCTCTCCCACTTCAACAATGCTAGTCTTTCTCACTTTCGCTTTTCTTTTTGAAAAAGTTTCAGGTTCCCCTCTTTATTTTTGTTGTTTTAAACTATATAAAAGCACTCAACAGAAATAAATGACTCTCTAAAACTTCCGGGTTGTCTCCCAGGCAGTGCTTTCCTTAAAGCCATTAAGCTAGGCATATAGTGCTCAAGTAGTGAATCCACCCGGATCCCAAGGTATATCAAAGCCAATTTTAATTAGCAATGATTTGGCATTTAGTAGTGAGCACAAGGCAACACATATCATGAAACAACGAAGTCTAACTCTCTTCCTGTGCATCGGCATGTCATAAAAGAACAATTCATGCACACAAAGTAAAGGCCAATGCATAGTATAAACAGTTTCTTGCAATTTTATCGTGTTGGAAACATAGAGAGGTGGAGGTATAGTTCCTCTCTCATAATAATTGCAAGTAGGAGCAGCAAGCACATGCATATCATATTCATCAAAATCATCATGTGAAACGGTATAAGGCAACCCATCAATACAATCCTTAGTAAGGGTAAACTTCTCCGATATAGTGTAGTTGGGAGAATACAAAAAGATAATAGGACTATCATGTGTGGGTGCAATAGCAACAATTTCATGTTTAACATAAGGAACTATAGCAAGTTCATCTCCATAAGCATAATTCATATTGGCATCTTGGCCACAAGCATAGCAAGCATCATCAAAAAGGGATATTTCAAGAGAATCAACGGGATCATAATAGTCATCATAGCAATCATCCTTCGGTAAGCATGAAGGGAAATTAAACAATATATGAGTTGAAGAGTTACTCTCATTAGAAGGTGGGCACGGGTAGCTAATCCGCTCTTCCTCCTTTTGTTCTTCGCACTCCTCATCATCATTTTCATCCAATGAGCTCACAATTTCATCAATTTCTTCTTCCATAGATTCCTGCAAAATATTAGTCTCTTCTTGGACAGCGGAGACTTTCTCAATAAGAGCATCAATATAGGAATTATATTCATAATTATCATAGCAATATTTCAATATAGAAAAATTTGCAGGCCTATAAACATCATCATCAAAAGCTTCATACTTTGCAAACAAAGATTCAATTTCATAAGCACCCTTAAAAGCAACAAATTCTTCTATTTGTTCCACATCATAGTAATCATATATACCTCTAGCATAAGAAGCCAAGGTTTCATTATCATTAAATTTGCATGAAAAGGGAAGGTGTGGAGCCTTCATCCTAGAGCAACAAGTATAATCATAGCTCAAGCTTAGTTGCCTAGCATACCACTTCAACATATAAATTTGATCCCATAATAGTTTCCCTTTTTGAGTCAAGCGATAATCCCTAAAGTATTCACGTTGATCCAATGTGTCTCCCATTACCAGATTGATGGGGTTTTCTCGGGATTATCAAAGTAGTACATAATATCTGTCACATAATGAGCATCGAGGGTTTTAGGAGGTTCCCCATCTCCATGAGCAGCAAGTACACCTAATTTTTTTGTTATTTCGAGTTCCATATCCATAACTAAATATAAAGAACAACTAAGAACAGAAAATAAAAATTACTTAGTGATAAAGCAAACAAGCACACACGAGAATATCCACCCCACGCTATGGCTCCCCGGCGACGGCGCTAGAAAAAAGGTCTTGATAACTCACAAGTATAGGGGATCAATTGTAGCCTCTTTCGATAAGTAAGAGTGTCGAACCCAACGAGGAGCTAAAGGTAGAACAAATATTCCCTCAAGTTCTATCGAGCACCGATACAACTCTACGCACGCTTGACGTTCACTTTACCTAGAACAAGTATGAAACTAGAAGTACTTTCTAGGTGTTTTTGGATAGGTTTGCAAGATAATAAAGAGAGAGTAAATAAAAAGTAGGGTCTGTGTAGATAAAGACACAACTAAATTAGTTTTAGTAGAGAGCTTTTTGTTACGAGAAAGTTATTTGTCCCTAGGAAATCGATAACTAGACCGGTAATCATTATTGCAATTTTATTTGAGGGAGAGGCATAAGCTAACATACTTTCTCTACTTGGATCATATGCACTTATGATTGGAACTCTAGCAAGCATCCGCAATTACTAAAGATCATTAAGGTAAAACCCAACCATAGCATTAAAGCATCAACTCCTCTTTATCCCATACGCAAACAACCTACTTACTCGGGTCTGTGCTTCTGTCACTCACGCCACCCACCATAAGCAAATCATGAACATATTTCAAACCCTACAGCAGGGATCCCTCACGCTTGCGCGACACGGAGAGCACCATAGGACAACACCAATAATAAAACATGCAACTCAAACCAATTTTCATCATCAAATAACCCATAGGACAAAATGGATCTAGTCAAACATCATAGGATAGCCATACATCATTAGGAAATAATATATAGCGTTGAGCACCATGTTTAAGTAGAGAGTACATCGGGTAAAAGAGTGGTTACACCGCTGCATAGAGGGGGGAAGAGTTGGTGATGATGGCGGTGAAGTTGTTGGTGAAGATTGCGGAGATGATGATGGCCACGGCAGCGTTCCGGCGCCACCGGAAGAGAAGGGGAGAGGGGCCCCCTTCGTCTTCTTCTTACTTGACCTCCTCCCTAGATGGGAGAAGGGTTTTGCCTCTGGTCCTTGGCCTCCATGGCGTGGGAGGGGCGAGATCCCCTTTGAGATTGGATCTGTCTCTCTGTCTCTCTCTGTTTCTGCATTCTTGTCTGCTGCCCTTTCACCGTTTCGTATATATATGGAGATCCGTAACTCCGATTGGAATGAAATCTTCGCCGTGATTTTTTCCTAAAAATTATCTTTCTTGCAGCCGTAGAAGGGAATCAACCGCCTTACGGGGGGCCCACGAGGGTCAGGGGCGCGCCCAGGGGGTGGGGCGCGCACCCTGCCTCGTGCCCCCCTCGGGCACCGTCTCGCGTTGATTCTTCTTCCAGAATTTTCCAAATATTACAAAAATATTCTCTGTCCATTTTTATCCCGTTTGGACTCCGTTTGATATGGATATTTTGCGAAACAAAAACATGAAACAAACATGAACTGGCACTGGGCACTAGATCAATATGTTAGTCCCCAAAAATAGTATAAAAAGTTGCCAAAAATATATGAAAGTTGTAGAATATTGGATCAAGGCCAGAAGGCTTTGAGCCGGAAGGGTTACGCCAATACGCTTGTGAGCGGAGGATTACCAAAGGAGTTAGCTGAAGGTCTCAGGGAGCTTCGTTTGGAGATAGTCCCCAGAGGTTTTGTTGCAGCACTGGAGGTTCGGTCGACATTATTGTGAAAAATTTTGACGAGCTCAGAAGGATGAGAAAGAAATTGCTGAGATAAAGGAGAGAATGAGCAGAGGAAAGGCCAAAGGTTTTAATGAGGATGAGCACGACACCTTGCGGTTTGAGGACCGTGTATAGGTGCCCAATAATGTGGAGATCAGGAAGTTAATACTTCAGGAAGATCATGACTCGCCATACTTGATACACCGCGGAAACACCAAGATGTATTTGGATTTGAAGGAACGTTTCTGGTGGACTGGAACAAAGAAAGATATTGCCGAGTATGTAGCAGTATGTGATGTAAGTTAGAGAGTGAAGGAGGAACATCAGAAGCCAGCGGGATTACTTCAGCCTATGCCGATACCCGAATGGAAGTGGGACAAGCTTGACATGGATTTTATCACCGGTTTACCCAGGACCCGATCGGGATATGATTCTATCTGGGTAGTATTGGATCGTCTGAGCAAAGTAGCTCACTTTTCCCAGTGAAGACCACATATACAAGTGCGAAGTTGGTCAAGATATATATGACCAGGATCGTATGTCTGCACGGAGTTCCGAGGAACATAGTTTACTTCAAAGTTTTGGCACCAGCTGCACTAGACTTTGGGTACCATGCTAGAATTCACTACGACTTTTCATCCACAGACAGATGGACAGACCGAGAGAGTCCATCAGATTCTGGAGGACATGTTGAGATCTTGTGCGCTAGATTATGGATCTAGTTGGGATGATAAATTGCCCTACGCGGAGTTCTCATACAACAACAGCTACCAGTCCAGTTTGAAGATGGCACCTTTCGAAGCATTGTATGGAAGAAGATGCCGAACACCGTTGATGTGGGACGAAGTTGGAGACCATCAGTTGTTTGGACCAGATTTAATAAAGGAGTCCGAAGAGAAGGTTAAGCCGATTCGAGATAGACTGAAGGTAGCTTAGTCCAGGCAGAAGAGTTATGCAGATTCGAAACGCAAGGAGGTAGTCTATGAAATCGGAGACGGAGCCTATCTTCGAGTATCACCTCTTCGAGGGGTTAAACATTTTGGAGTTAAGGGAATGTTAGCCCCGAGATTTGTAGGACCATACCAAGTTTTGGAACGTATGGGAGAGGTTGCCTACAAGTTGGAGTTACCCGAAGGACTGTCAGGAGTTCATGATGTGTTTCACGTTTCCCAGTTGAAGAAGTGCCATGCAGAGATGGCCGATATCCCTTTGAGAGACACAGTGCCCCTGGAAGCAATTCAGTTGGACAGTGATTTAACCTACTAGGAGAAACCAGTCAAGATTCTCGAGTTTGCCAGCCGGGTTACTCGCAGCAAGGTTAATAAGTTTTGCAAAGTTCAGTGGAGCCACTATACCGAGGATGAAGCCACCTGGGAACAAGAGGAAGATCTACGCAAGGACCACCCACACCTATTTTCTAGCCAACCCGAATCTCGAGGACGAGATTCATCTTAAGGGGGGTAGGTTTGTAACATCCCAAATTTTCAATTTGGAATGTTATACAAAGATCATCATTGCATATTATATTTTATTGCATTTTGGTTGATCCTAGAAATTCTAAACAACTCAAGGACCCACGGAGAGAGTTGGGAATTTTGTTATTTTCATATTTGAGTTTTTCTCAAATTTTGAAAAGAGGATCATTTGGTTTTAAATATTTTTTCTCTTTAAATATTTCTAATATGAAAAATAAAAGAGAGGGGATAAAATGACTTCTCGAAATAAAGAAATATTGGAGGAAAATATTAAAATCAAATAAGTATTTTATTTGAATTAGGAAAAACATGCGTTTTCCAAAATTGCATTAGAGGCCCAAATAAATGTTCACTTCGTCCGCAATATTATTAGAGGACCATGAACATTTATTTCAGGATTTTTGGACTCCGTTTAGTATTTCTTTTATTAGTTTTTATGTGTCAGGATTTTTTCAAAAATGAATCGGCCTAACGGGCCGTGTCCGTCCCGGACACCTCGCCCCGGCTGGCCCTTTAAAGGTCGAGGCCTCGCCTCATCATTGCCGCCCGCCCCACAAACCCTAAGCTGCCGCCCGACGCCGTTCCCTTGGCCGAGCGCGCCGCCGCCACCGTTTCCGTCGTTGCCGAAGTAGCCGCCGCCAACTCGGTTTTCTCGGGAAAAAGTTGGTTTTTTCTCGAAACCCTAGATCTAGTTTTTTTGTTTCAGTTCAGTTTTTTCTTCGGTTTAGTTAAATAGCGGACGTTCATTTGTACGTTCGTTTTAACAAACGTTATTCGTCAGTTAGTCACAGACAGCGAACGTTCGTTCGTTAGCCTGTTCGTCTCATTTTATTTTCCAGGGTTTTTCCGCGATTATTTTCGATCGCGATTTCTTCCCTGATCTTTGTTTTAGTTTATCTTTTAGCTCGTTTATCCAAATCAGGTGAAACAAGCGCCTAGATCTTCTTCCCGAAGCTCTCTTTCTGTTTAACCAACTTGAACAAGGTTTTGGTACTGTAAAATTTGACTTTACTCCAGATTAGTAAATGATCTTGTTTATTTCGTAGTTTGAGTTTCGTTGCTTCGTTTGATTTGATTTTTTTGCAAACCGGAGTTCTTCAGTTGAACTTTCTGGTTAGATCTTCTTATTTGAGTTTTATCCGTGCTTCTAGTTGAGTGCTTATGTATGCTATTGTTTGTTTGCGACAGAATTTCCGGAGTGCAAAGCGTGCTACTACGAGTCACTAGGTTTTGCGGATCATCAGCAAGGCAAGTAACACTTTGATCATATCCCTTTATTACCCAGTTTTTATGCATTAGTTGCAATCCTCAAACACTGCATGATTAGGATGTGATTAACTTGTGGGTATTTGGAAGTAGTTGATGAGGTAGAACCTATTACCTGTTTTATTATCAAACCCTTGGGAGTTACTTCTACATTATGCTTATATTGCCATGCTATGCTCGTAGACGTGGGTTGGGTTTGAGTGTATCCATGACAGATGTGAGATTGTTAATTAATGGTTAACATAAGGTGGCTACTTAAATACACATCTGGGTGGATTGGTAGAGGCACCCTGGAGCACCCAGTGGTTGTCAGGGCACCTGGAGAATCCAGAGTTGTCCTAGGATATCCCGGAGTACGCGTGTGATCATCCTACAGTTCGCCACCCAGGCTCAAAGGGATCATAAGATTATTCATGCTAGAAACTTCCGTGTGCAGCCACAAGCTATTATGGGCTCTAGCATAGTTGAGTAGGTTGCATGACCTCTTCCAGTGGTAGGCTAGAAGATGAAGTGGATGTAGGTTGGTACTGTCTACCTAGGCTTAGAGTTAATGTTTCCGAAAGACTGTGTCTCGGTCATCCGTTTCTCAAACACCATGTAGTGCGAGAAATCCAGCGGAGGAGATCGAGTCTTGTGGGGAAGAGTGCGCAAACCTCTGCAGAGTGTTCAAACTAATCATGGTTAGCCGTGTCCCCGGTTATGGACATCTTGAGTATCTTGTACTTGAATTATTAATTTGATCTCATCACTCTAAGTTAATTTGTTGGGTTGATAATGATTACTTTAATTGGGATTGAGTTGGGGGAACCTTCTCAATGTTTCAACCACCATGATAGTTAAATAAAATCTATTCCTTTGTTGTAGGGAAAAATTGGATTTTCGCAAAAACTATATAACCATAGAGCCTCCACCGGCCATATATGCATGTAGTGATAGCATTTATCTATTCATTGCTCTACTGTGTTATATTGCCAACATATTCCATCTGCTGGCCTGTTTCGGGCTGCAACGTATCATGTCACATAATTTTCAGACAAAGTGTAAGGTGCGCTAGGTCGTTTGTCATGCACTCAGCTATGCCGTTGGAGTTGATGGACTCACTTTATCTTCCAAGCCTTCTGATGTTATCTTATTTTGATGGCCTTAAGCCATATTATTGTAATAAGTTCTCTTTTGAGACATTCGATGTAATAAGTGTGTGATTGCTACTCTGTTATAAATCCATTCGAGTACTGTGTGTGTCAGCATTACCAATCCAGGGATGACACTGAACACAGAGACTTGACCGTCTGAAGTCGGGTCGCTACATTTGTGAACCCTGTATTGTTTAGTATTGCCGCTTTTGCTGTGTGCTGAGTCTTGAGAACAGTCTACGTTAATGTCTGTCCACTCAATTCAGTCTGTATATTTTGAAGTATCCAGATCATCTTTTTTGTGAGGACGGTTTATCAATTATGGTTACACTCCAATATATGTATGCATTGCAGGGTTTATCGCACCCACCAGGATTTCTAGTCCCATGGATGTACGGTCCATACGATTTGTCACGACCTTTGGACTGTCCTGCTTGTGGGAGTAGGGGGGCCCTGCATGCCACGCGTAGTTGGACGACCAATCTTCTATTTAGTACTTCAACCTAGTGATTTCCTTGTAAGGATTCACTCGTGTCACATCAAGTAAATCTTATTGATTTACTGTCTAAATCTTATTGATTTAATGTCATGTTTTCTTTCTTTTGCTGCAATTTTACGATGTAGGTTTTGCCATGTGACATTCATCACAGAATAAACCATTTGGTTTGCTCTACGATGGATATTTTTGAAGGTTTCACTTATTATGTCGTGTCAGTAACGAAGGCACTGTCCATCATTTATATTACTAGAAAAAACTGGATCAGTCTGTTGTCTGAGTGTCGGGGGTGAGCTGGTTGTGCCCCACGAGCACCTATGGGACCTTGGTCCCTTGTGGTTCGGAGGGCGGAGATTGCACAAAGAGCGGATCGAGGCAATGCACACGAGCGGATTTTACCCAACCGGAGCTCTCCGGGAGATAATACTCCTCTGCTGCTTTGTGGATTATCTTGTGTTCTTGCTAAGGAGCAATGCGGGCTACAAGACCTAAGCGTGAGTGTGGTCTTCTATCGAGCCGAACCGAACCCCTACTACGTTGCCCCGGGCCTCCTTTTATAGGCACAAGGGGTTACCACATATGGCAAGTAGACAAGGGTAAGGTAGTAAAACATAGGTTGGTACACCGCTATGTATAGTGTCTGATAACCTATACCTAACTCGACGGCAAGGGACAAGAGTCATCAATGCCCGTCTCGATCGCCCGAACGATTACAACAGGGACCGTTAAGTGCGCCTCCGTTCGCCACGATGGTAGCTTGTCGGCGCTGCTTGTCGCTACTCTCCACTTGGCTGCACAGCCCCGACCGCGCGTCCTTGGGAGAGCCCGTGGTGACACGTTGCGGATGAGCTGGAGCGGAGATGAAGAGAGCCGCCCGTCCCAGCAAGTGCCTTGCCGTGGCGGGGAATCTTGTCGCTTGGGGTTGGCGCCCGCCAAGCCTTCCCGCAAGCTCCTCTTGCGGAGCCTTGTTTCCTTCGCCTGAGTGGCCTTCCCGGCAAGCTCCTCTTGCCGGGGTCTTGACTGCTTTGCTCTTGAATGGCTCCAAGGGAGCTACTGAGGGTCTCGGCGGCCATCAGGCCGGCCCGGCCGTGGGGCGCTGCAACTGTCCGTGCACGAGTTCGGGGAACTAGGGTACCCCTACTCTAGTACACCGACAGGAGCCCCCGGGCCTGGGCCACACACGACGCCAAGCTCTGTTGGGCCAGGCCCAAAACAGTGCACGGGCGCGCGTGGTCTTGATTACGCCGTTATTTGCCTTGGACCCACCACGTCTCCCACGAACGGCATGCGCCCACCGCGTTTCTCTGTAACGGCACGCGTTAATTGTGGTGTCGTGGGTGGAGTGGGCGACGTGTGAGGTCGCCTCATCCGTCGCCTCAGTTCTGCATCTCCGCCACGTGGTTCCCATGCACTCGGGGTCACGGGCGGTGGAAGTGGGAAACTTGGCCGTTGCGAGCAGAGGCAGCAGGTCTGTCCTGATTCCCTGCTCTTCCTGCGCCTTGATTACGCCGAAGGGCGGCCCAGCCCCACCTTGCTCTTTTAAGAAGGGCGGAAGGGGCCTTGACCCGCACTCTCCCATCCTTTCCTTTCTTCAGCTTTTGCTCCCCTTTCTCTCATTCGCCATGGAGAAAAGGAACCTTGGTTCTCCATCGGTGGCGGCGAGGGTCGCAGCTAGGCAGCGCACCCCTCCCAATCCCACGCCTGGGGTGGCGGAGCCGGCCGCAAGGGGAAGAGGGAGGGGGCGAGGTCGTGGACGAGGTCGAGGAGCCCGGGGGAGAGGCGGACGAGGCGGTGCGCCGTCTCCGCCTCCGTCGGCGGTTCCTCTCCGAGGGCGAGTCGTGGGCGAGCTCGGCGCTCGGGAAGAGGCGGGCGGGCGGCGCCGTCCCGCCCCGCCGGCGGTCCATATGGGGGACGACCCTTGCGAGTTCTTCGTCAAGCTGCGCCGGGCGCCTCGTCGTCGTCTCCGGCTTCCAGCTCCGTTCGCGATGGCGATGGAGTCGGATCCGCCGAGGCGTTGAGGTTGCACATGAGGGGTGTGGGATCAGCGGCACGTGAGTCGCGTTGTATTCCCAGCCCCTAATGTGATGTACCTTGACCGTGGATGGAAGACATTAGCCGCATCCACAACCTGCTGGCGGGGTTTACCCTCCATTTTAAGTTAATGGAGGTGACCTCCTCTCCGTCAAGGTCTTGAGGATCTTGGCACTTTCGGGCAAGGTGCTGCGTGGATATCTCCTCCGACAGCGACGATTCCTCCTCGGCGAGTGTGCGAGGAGGAGAGCGGCAACAACGACGAGGGTAGCGGGCCCAACTAGTCGCGGGCGCCCGCTCGCGTTACCGGCGACCCCATCATCCGTGTCGCGGCTCCTTGAACTCCCCGGGTCGTCTCCTTGGGCGGCTGGCGTGGGGAGGCTGCGGAAGGGAAGAGGATGGCGACAAGGCCGTCAAGTCGAATCGAGGCGTAGTGCCCTCGGCGGTGTCTTGACGTCCTGCCGCCCGTCTTGAGCCACGCTTCGGCGCCGCCATCCCCGTCAAGCCTTCGGAGAGCCCCCGGCATGTTCTCTTGGTGCCTTCTGGCACCTGTAGCTCGCATAGGCGCTTCTTTTGCCCTTCCGGCCTCCTCAACCTACCTCCTGAATATAGGGACAGAAAAGGGATTACGGGCATCTTATCTTTTTAATTTGTAAGCCTTCGGGCCTTATCTGCATTTAAAAACTTGTAATCCTCTCTTTCATGTTTTTCACTCTCCACGGACTGTATCCGAGTAGAATGTTTTTAATGAAAGAGGGATGTTTGAGGAAGGAGGAAAGGCTTATCTGATATCGCAGCCCCCGCTAACTCTGGTTTGCCGCAGACCCCGGCAACTCCGGCTCACCGCAGCCCCCGGCAACTCTAGCTTGTCGGGGTTTGGACGCCGGCACACCTTTCTTCTCTTCGCTGTTATTTCAGTTCTGAGAACGATTTAGCTAGTGCCGCGATGAGCTATTTTCGTAATATACACCATCTTAGGCAATCGAATGCACTGTTATTTCCTTTGCTCGATTTCTTCCTTGTATGTTACTGCCCTCGCTTTCGGGAAACTTGCGGTGCGGCACCCTTGCCCGGCGCCGATCGGAACTTCAGCAGCTTCTTTGGCGGGGTCGCTACCGACAAGCAACCTCGTCACGGACTAGCCGCAGCTCACTTAAGTTGTTGGCGGACTCGAAACAAAGTAAGGGCGCGACTAGTCACGATTTGGTTCCTCCGCGCACAGGTTTTCCATACAAAGTACTTATCGTTCGAGGAAGATAACTCAAAATTTAAAACTGGTCGCTTAAACTTAGCAACTTAGCTTTTCATTGTCCATTTTCCGGCAAGGCGATGGTTCTTGACGGCGCTTGTCGGCCCACATCATTATTTCCTCCTCTCCTCCCCGGTTAACTTGTGGGTGGATGAACCTCCTTCTTGTTTGAGAGGAAAGAAGAAAAAGAAAGTTGTGAAGCCTAATGGCTCATTATAAGCTTATCGGATGCGGGTGCTGCACAAGATTGTTAGTAAACACATGCACATATGACTATGAAAGCATGTATTAACCAAAAATGTGCACAACCATAGGCTTTATTGATGCAGGGTCTGCGCCCGGCTTTGTACAAAGGATTACATGCAACAGCGGCAAGACTTGTACAAAGGGTGGTTGCCGGAGCAGATTCGGCAACCGCGCCTCATGGGTAAAACTTCGAAGATGCTCTATGTTCCAGGAATTGCTCACGGAAAGCCGTCTTGGTCTCAAAGCGGACAGCGCCGGGCCTAGTGACTCGTTTTACCCGATAAGGGCCTTCCCACTTCAAGCGTCAACTTGTTGGAATTCTTGGCGGATTGAGCGCGACGAAGAACAAGGTCGCCTTCCTCGAAGCTTCGGCATTAACTGCGGCTATGGTAGCGGCGCAAAGCTTGCTGGTAATGAGCAGCTCATACAGCAGCTGAAGACGATCTTCCTCGAGGAGCAGCGCGTCATCTTGTCGCAGCTGCTCTTGCTCAAGCTCATCATAGCGAGCACTCGAGGTGACCCGTATCTGAGTTACGTGGGGAGAACTGCCTCGACTCCGTGAACTAGAGCAAAGGTGTCGGCGGTGGCTCGATTTGGCGTCGTTACGATCGACCAAAGAACCACTTTGGCAGCTCCTCGATCCAGTTCCTTCCGCGCTTGCGCAGCCTGTCAAAGTTCTGGTCTTGAGTCCTCGCAGCACTTCAGCGTTTGCTCTCTCGCTTGACCGTTGCTTCTCGGATGAGCAGCGGAAGCAAAGCAGATCTTGGCACCAAGATCTTGGGCGTCTTGCATGAAGGTGCGACTTCGTGAACTGTGTGCCGTTGTCGGTGATGATCCGGTTAGGGATCCCAAAGCGGCAAACAATTGACTGAAGAACTTGGCGGTGTCGGCTGTCACCTTCCTCACTGGTTCCACTTCCGGCCACTTTGTGAACTTGTCGATTCGCGACGTACAAGTACTCAAAGCCCCGACAACTTCGGGGAAGGGGCCGAGATGTCGAGCCCCAGGACCGAGAAGGGCCAGGATAAAGGGATCGTCTGGAGAGCTTGAGCTGGCTGGTGTATCTGTCTTGAATGGGCCTTGCGCTTCACACTTGGTTACTTGTGCGGTTGCATCTGGAGGGCTTCGGCGGAAGAAACCTTGCGGAAGGCTTTGCCGGCAAGTGCTCTTGCGCCAATGTGGTGACCACATATGCCTCCGTGTATCTCTGCCAACAGCTTCATCCATCTTCCGGCAAATACACTTCAATTTCACTTCGTTGAGTCTTCTTACATGTGGGATGTTGTCAACAAACTGGTACATACTTGATTTGCCGGGCTACTTTTCCGCTTCTTCTTGCTCTTGGAAGTTCTCCTTTACGAAGGAAATGGACGATCTGCTGTGCCCATGTTGGAGCACTGTTGCTCGACAACAAGGACTAAAGGCTCATCTATCATGCGGGACCATCGGCTTCTACGGCAAGGACCTGCGGGTCTGCGAACTTGATGAACCCGTCAAGCTTGCGGAGCTAAGCTTGTCGGGGCGTTGCTTCAACGATACAAACCGCATGGTTTGTCGAAGCAGACTGCTCCTTAGTGATATTCGCGTTGGTTTTAGGGACCTTCTTGGCGGCGGCTTCAGAGAGCTCTGCGGGAAGTAGTCGCGAAACCAATTTTCTCTTCTTGCTCTGTCTGTTGAAGGTGTTACGGTTGGTGAGTCAGCTTGAGCACAAAATTCCTGGTTCCACAGGTAACTTAAGTGCGGCACATTTGGAGAGGCCATCAGCTATATCATTCTGCGCTCTTGGAACGTGTTCCATTTGCGAGCCTTCAAAGTGCTCTTCCAGCTTCCTCACTTCATCGGCGTGCGCTTCCATCAGCGGACTCGGTAGTCTTTGTTCACTTGGCGGACGACAAGCTGTGAGTCTCCCCTGACAATGAGCTTCTTAATCCCAAGGTCCACTGCAATCCTGAGACCAGCAAGCAAGCCTTCATACTCTGCAGTATTGTTCCTTGCTTGTTCCTTGGGAAAGTGCATCTGGACTATGTACTTGAGGTGCTCTCGGGTGGTGCGATAAGCAGCACGCCAGCACCGGCGCCTTGCAGTGAGAAAGCACCATCAAAGTACAACAGCCACTCTTTATTTGCCTCCTTGACGGGGATGCTTGTCTCTGGAATCTCTTCATCCTGCGTTGGCGTCCATTCTGCTATGAATTCTGCCAATGCCCTACTCTGGATAGTTGGAGTGCTCTCGAACTTGAGACCAAAGCTTGACAGTTCCAGCACCCACTCAACAATCCTGCCTGTTGCTTCTGGATTCTGCAAAATCCTCTTCAGTGGAAAGCGAGTGACAGCTGTTATCTCATGCGCTTGGAAGTAATGGCGCAGCTTCCTCGAGGCCATGAGGAGGCCGAAAAGCAGCTTCTGCACACCAGAGTACCTCGATCTAGCCCCCTGCAGAAGGGAACTGACAAAGTACACTGGGCGCTGCACCATCTTCTTACGTATCTTGTCGCACCCCTGCGCTGATCCGTCCTTGTTGGGACCAGAGCTTGACGGCGAAGCCCCACCTTTCGTCGCTGGGCCTTTTGCCTCGGTTGCCGGCTCATCATCGCCTCCCTCTCCGCTACTAACGCAGCACTAACCACTTGATTGGTTGCTGCTATATACAGCAACAACTTCTCTTGTGGCTTAGGTGCGACAAGTATTGGAGTGGAGGACAGTATCTCTTCAAGTCCTGCAGCGCAGCCTCCGCTTCGAGTCCATTTCATTGGACCTGCCTTTTCAAAATCTTGAAAAGCGGCGGTAGCTCAGCAGACTTAGAGATGAACCTCTTGAGAGCAGCCACGCAACCGCAAGCTTCACGACATCCTTGGCGCGTTTGGTGCTTCGATCTGCTCGATGGCCTTGATCTTGTCGGTATTGGCTTCAATTCCCGCTGAGATACAAAGAACCGAGAAGCTTGCGGAAGGGACTCCAAACACGCACTTCTCGGGGTTGAGCTTGAGGTTGATCTTGCGCAGGTTTGTAAGCGTCTCATCAAATCTCGAACCAAGGTTGCCTTGTCTTTGCTCTTGACCACTATGTCATCCATGTAGGCTTCTACATTTACGTATCTGTGGTCCAAAAGCGTCATGGACTACCCTTGCAAAGGTTGAACCAGCATTCTTCAAACCGAAAGGCATCCGTATAAAGCAGTACGTGCCACATGGTGTGATGAATGCGGTTTTCTCTTCATCTTCTTCTGCCATGAAGATCTGATGATATCCTGAATATGCATCAAGAAACGAAAGCAGATCGCATCCAGCCGTGGAGTTAACAATCTGGTCGATACGCGGCAAGGGAAATGGGTCCTTGGGACAAGCTTTATTAACATCCGTGAAGTCAATACAAAGTCTCCGTTTCCCATTAGCCTTGCGTACCACTACCGGATTGGCCAACCACATGGGATGGAGCACTCCTCTGACGAGCCCTGCTGCTTCCAATTTCTTGATTTCCTCTGCTATGAACTCTTGGCGCTCCACTGCCTGTTTCCTAACTTTTTGCTTGACGGGTCGCGCGTGAGGACAGACAGCTAGGTGGTGCTCAATTACTTTCACAGGAACACCGGGATATCGGATGGTTGCCATGCAAACACATCGACATTCGCCCTTGCGGAAAGCAACGAGCTCGCCTTCCTATTTAGGATCAAGCATGGCACCGATGGTGTAGGTACCACCGATGCCGTCCTCCTTGCGGGCACCTTCTTGGTCTTTGGCGGAGCTGCCGTCGTCTTGTTGCACTTGCCGGTGGCTCGATGGTGCATCCTCGACGATGGCGCAGCACTCGAAGAGGTGCGCTTGCGGAGTGGGCAACAGAGCTCTTGCGGACCTGGTGGTCTTCTTCCCCGGGAGTTTCAATGGCAAGTGGTTTGCTATTTGGCGCTGCTGCTGCATCCCGGTAAATCTTGTCGGCGCAGAGATAAGTGCATCCTTCTTGTCGCCATGGACAAAATGACGCTTATCGGGCGGGCATCTTGAGTAGGTTGTAAGCATAATGAGGCGGCCATGAACTTGGCGGCGCGGACGCCAAGTATGCCATTGTAGGGCAACGGGAAATCGGCGACGTCGAATGTGACCCTCTCTGTTCTGAAGTTGAGTTTGCTGCCGAATGTCACCGGCAACGTGATCTTCCCCTTGGGCTTGCTCCTTCCTGGGTTGATTCCTTGGAAAGTACCAGTTTCTTCGAGCTCGCTGTCAGGGATTTGGAGCTTCTGGAGTACTACAGAGGAGATGTTGGGGAACGTAGTAATTTCAAAAATTTTCCTACGATCACGCAAGACCATGGTGATGCATAGCAACGAGATGAGAGTGTTGTCTCGTACCCTCGTAGACCAACAGCGAGCGTTGACGCAGCGTAGAGGAAGTAGTCGTACTTCTTCCCGATCCAACCGATCAAAGTACGAGCGTCGGCACCTCCGAGTTCTGCACACGTTCAGCTCGATGGCGTCCCTCGAACTCCGATCCAGCCGAGTGTTGAGGAGAGTTTCGTCGACCTGACGGCGTGGTGGCGATGTTGATGTTCCACCGGCGCGAGGGCTTCGCCTAAGCTCCGCAGCGGTATATTCGAGGTGTAGTTTGGTGGAAGGGGCACCGCACGGCTAAGGAACGATCTCAATGATCAACTTGTGTGCCATGGGGTGCCCCCTGCCCATATAAAGGAGGGAAGGGGAGGGGCTGGCGGCCACCTATGGCTGCGCTGGGGTCCTACTCCCACCGGAGTAGGATTCCTCCCAATCCTAGTCCAACTAGGGTTTGACCAAGGGAAAGGGAGAGAGGCCACCCCTTCTCCTAATCCTAATAGGACTAGGGAAGGGGAAGGCTGCGACCAGCATATGGCCCCTTTTCTCTTTCCCACTAAGGCCCATCAAGGCCCATTGACCCCCGGGAGGTTCCGTAACCCCGGTACTCGGTAAAATTCCCAATTTCACCGGAGTGATTCGGAGTCAAACATAGGCTTCCAATATATCAATCTTTATGTCTCGACCATTTGAGACTCCTCGTCATGTCCGTGATCTCATCCGGGACTCGAACAACCTTGGTACATCAATATCATATAAACTCATAATAAGCATCATCGAAGCGTTAAGCGTGCGGACCCTACGGGTTCGAGAACTATGTAGACATGACCGAGACACCTCTCGGTCAATAACCAATAGCGGGACCTGGATGCCCATATTGGTTCCTACATATTCTCTGAAGATCTTTATCGGTCGGACCGCATAACAACATCGTTGTTCCTTTGTCATCGGTATGTTACTTGCCGAGATTCGATCGTCGGTATCAATACCTAGTTCAATCTCGTTCTTGGCAAGTCTCTTTTCTCGTTCCGTAATACATCATCTCACAACTAACACATTTAGTTGCAATGCTTGCAAGGCTTATGTGATGTGCATTACCGAGAGGGCCGAGATACCTCTCCGACAATCGGAGTGACAAATCCTAATCTCGAAATATGCCAACCCAACATGTACCTTCGGAGACACACATAATGTACCTTTATAATCACCCGATTCGTTGTGGCGTTTGGTAGCACCAAAGTGTTCCTCGGGCAAGCGGGAGTTGCATAATCTCATAGTCATAGGAACATGTATAAGTCATGAAGAAAAGCACTAGCAACAAACTATACGATCAGGTGCTATGCTAATGGAATGGGTCATGTCAATCAGATCATTCAACCAATGATGTGATCCCATTAATCAAATAACAACTCCTTGTTCATGGTTAGGAAACATAACCATCTTTGATTAACGAGCTAGTCAAGTAGAGGCATACTAGTGACACTCTGTAGGTTTATGTATTCACACATGTATTATGTTTCCGGTTAATACAATTCTAGCATGAATAATAAACATTTATCATGATATAAGGAAATAAATAATAACATTTATTATTGCCTCTAGGGCATATTTCCTTGATCTCCCACTTGCACTAGAGTCAATAATCTAGATTACACAAATGATTCTAACACCCATGGAGTCTTGGTGCTGATCATGTTTTGCTCGTGGAAGAGCCTTAGTCAGCGGTCTGCGCAACATTCAGATCCGTATGTATCTTGCATATCTCTATGTCTCCCACTGGACCAAATCCGGATGGAGTTGAGGCGTCTTTTGATGTGCTTGGTTCTCTTGTGAAATCTGGATTCCTTTGCCAAGGCAATTGCACGATATTGTCACAAAAGATTTTCATTGGACCCGATACACTAGGTACAACACCTAGATCGGTTATGAACTCCTTCATCCGACTCCTTCATTTGCTGCTTCGAAGCAGCTATGTACTCAACTTCACATGTAGATCCCGCGAGCGGCGCTTTGTTTGGAACTGCACCAACCGACAGCTCCACCGTTTAATGTAAATCGTATCCGGTTTGCGATTTAGAATCGTCCGGATCGAGTGTCAAAGCTTGCATCGGCGTAACCGTTCTGACGAGCTCTTTGTCACCGCCATAAATGAGAAACATATCCTTAGTTCTTCTCAAGTACTTAAGGATGTTCTTGACCGCTGTCGATGATCCACTCTGGATTACTTTGGTACCTGCTAAAACTTACAGCAAGGCACACATCAGGTCTGGTACACAGCATTGCATACATGATAGAGCCTATGGCTGAAGCATAGGAACATCTTTCATTTTTCTCTATCTTCTGCGGTGGTCGGGCATTGAGTCTTACTCAACTTCACACCTTGTAATACCGGCAAGAACCCTTTCTTTGCTGATCCATTTGAACTTTTCAAAACTTTATCAAGGTATGTGCTTTGTGAAAGTCCTATTAAGCGTCTTGATCTATCTCTATAGATCTTAATGCCCAATATGTAAGCAGCTTCACGAGGTCTTTCATCGAAAAACTCTTATTCAAGTATCCCTTTATGCTATCCAGAAATTCTATATCATTTCCGATCAATAATATGTCATCCACATATAATATCGAAATGCTCTGAGCTCCCACTCACTTTCTTGTAAATCAAAGCTTCTCCAAAAGTCATATAAAACCAAATGCTTTGATCACACTATCAAAACGTTTATTCCAACTCCGAGAGGCTTGCACCAGTCCATAAATGGATCGCTGGAGCTTGCACACTTTGTTAGCTCCTTTGGATCGAAAAAACCTTCTGGTTGCATCATATACAACTCTTCTTCCGAAATCCATTCAGGAATGCAGTTTTAACATCCATTTGCCAAATTTCATAATCATAAAATCGGCAATTGCTAACATGATTCGGACGGACTTAAGCATCGCTTCGGTGAGAAGGTCTCATCGTAGTCAATCCCTTGAACTTGTCGAAAACCTTTTGCAACAAGTCGAGCTTTATAGACGATAACATTACCATCAGCGTCGGTCTTCTTCTTGAAGATCCATTTATTCTCAATTGCTTGCCGATCATCGGGCAAGTCAACCAAAGTCCACACTTTGTTCTCATACATGGATCCCATCTCAGATTTCATGGCCTCAAGCCATTTTGTGGAATCTGGGCTCACCATCGCTTCTTCATAGTTCAGAGGTTCATCATGTTCCAATAACATGACTTCCAAAATAGGATTACCGTACCACTCAGTGCGGATCTTGCTCTGGTTGATCTCTGAAGTTCTGTAGAAACTTGATCTGAAGTTTCATGATCATCATCATTAGCTTCCTCCCTATTTGGTGTAGGTGTCACGAAACTGTTTTCGTGATGTACTACTTCTCAATAAGGGAGTAGATACAGATTATCTCATCAAGTTCTACTTTCCTCCCACTCACTTCTTTCGTGAGAAACTCTTTCTCCAAAAGTTTCGAATTTAGCAACAAAAATCTTGCCTTCGGATCTGTGATAGAAGGTGTACCCAACTGTCTCCTTTGGGTATCCTATGAAGACACATTTCTCCGATTTGGGTTCGAGCTTATCAGGTTGAAGCTTTTTCACATAAGCATCGCAGCCCCAAACTTTCAAAAGCGACAACTTTGGTTTCTTGCCAAACCACAGTTCATAAGGCGTCGTCTCAGCGGTTTAGATGGTGCCCTATTTAAAGTGAATGTAGCCGTCTCTAAAGCATAACCCCAAAGCGATAGCGGTAAATCAGTAAGAGACATCATAGATCGCACCATATCTAATAAAATACGATTCGACGTTCGGACACACCATTACGTTGTGGTGTTCCGGTGGCGTAAGTTCTTGAAACTATTCCGCATTGTTTCAAATGTAGGCCAAACTCGTAACTCAAATATTCTCCTCCACGATCAGATCGTAGAAACTTTATTTTCTTGTTACGATGATTTTCCACTTCACTCTGAAATTCTTTGAACTTTTCAAATGTTTCAGACTTGTGTTTCATTAAGTAGATATACCCATATCTGCTCAAATCATCTGTGAAGGTGAGAAAATAACGATATCCGCCACGAGCCTCAACATTCATTGGACCACATACATCGGTATGTATGATTTCCAATAAATCTGTTGCTCTCTCCATAGTTCCGAGAACGGTGTTTTAGTCATCTTGCCCATAAGGCACGGTTACATAAGTGCCAAGTGATTCATAATCAAGTGACTCCAAAGTCCATCGACATGGAGTTTCTTCATGCGCTTTACACCGATATGACCTAAGCGGCGATTGCCACAAATAAGTTGCACCATCATTATCAACTCTGCATCTTTTGGTTTCAACATTATGAATATGTGTATCACTACTATCAAGATTAAGTAAAACAAACCATTCTTCAATGGTGCATGACCATAAAAGATATTATTCATATAAATAGAACAACCATTATTCTCGATTTAAATGAATAACCGTCTCGCATCAAACAAGATCCAGATATAATGTTCATGCTCAACGATGGTACTAAATAACAATTATTTAGGTCTAATACTAATCCGAAGGTAGATGTAGAGGTAGCGTGCCGATTGCGATCACATCGACTTTGGAACCATTTCCCACGCGCATCGTCACCTCGTCCTTAGCCAATCTTCGCAATCCGTAGCCCTGTTTGAGTTGCAAATATTAGCAATGAACCAGTATCAAATACCAGTGCTCTGCGAGTATTAGTAAGGTACACATCAATAACATGTATATCACATATACCTTTGTTAACCTTGCCATCCTTCTTATCCGCCAAATACTTGGGGCAGTTCCGCTTCGATGACCAGCCTGCTTGCAATAGAAGCACTCAGTTTCAGGCTTAGGACCAGACTTGGGTTTCTTCTCTTGATCAGCAACTTGCTTGCCGCTCTTTTGAAGTTTCCTTTTTCTTTCCTTTGCCCTTTTCTTGAAACTAGTGGTTTTGTTAACCATCAACACTTGATGCTCCTTTTGATTTCTACCTCCATGACTTTCAGCATCGCGAAGAGCTCGGGCATTGTTTTGGTCATCCCTTGCATATTATAGTTCATCACGAAGCTCTTGTAGCTTGGTGGCGATGATTGGAGAATTCATCAATGGCGCAATCATCCGGAAGATTAACTCCCGGTTGAATCAAGTGATTGTTATATCCGGACATTACGAGTATATGCTCACCGACGAACCGTTCTCCTCCATCTTACAGCTATAGAACTTATTGGAGACTTCATATCTCTCAATCCGGGCATTACGCTTGGAATATTAACTTCAACTCTGGAACATCTCATATGCTCCATGGTGTTCAAAACGACGTTGAAGTCCCGGTTCTAAGCCGTAAAGCATGGCACACTGAACTATAGAGTAGTCATCAGCTTTGCTTTGCGGGACGTTCACAACTTCGGCGCAGCCCTTGCACCAGGCACGGCACCTAACGGTGCTTCGGGGCGTAATTCTTACGTGCAGCAATAAGGATAATCCTCAAATTCGGACCCAGTCCGTGTAATTGCTACCATCATCTTTCAACTTTGCTTTCTCAAGGAGCGCATTAAAATTCAACGGAACAACAGCACGAGCCATCTATCTACACATCATAGACAAGCAAGATACTATCGGTACTAAGTTCATGATAAATTTAAGTTCAATTAATCATATTACTTAAGAACTCCCACTTAGAAAAATATCCTCCAATTCTCTAAGTGATTGCGTGATCCATATCAACTACACCATGACCGATCATCACGTGTGATGGAGTAGTTTCAATGGTGAACATCAATATGTTGATCATATCTACTATATGATTCACGCTCGACCTTCGGTCTCCATGTTCCGAGGTCATATCTTATATGCATAGCTCGTCAAGTATAACCTGAGTATTCGCGTGTGCAACTGTTTTGCACCGTTGTATTTGAGCGTAGAGCCTATCACACCGATCATCACGTGGTGTCTCGGCACGAAGAACTTTCATAGCGGTGCATACTCGGGAGAACACTTCTTGATAATTTAGTAAGGGATCATCTTATAATGCTACCGTCAATCAAAGCAAAATAAGATGCATAAAGGATTAACATCACATGCAATCAATATAAGTGATATGATATGGCCATCATCATCTTGTGCTTGTGATCTCCATCTCCGAAGCACCGTCATGATCACCATCGTCACCGGTAGCGACACCTTGATCTCCATCGTAGCATCGTTGTCGTCTCGCCAACTATTGCTTCTCGACTATCGCTACTACTTAGTGATAAAGTAAAGCAATTACATGGCGTTGCATTTCATACAATAAGCGACAACCATATGGCTCCTGCCGATTGCCGATAACTTCGGTTACAAAACATGATCATCTCATACAATAAAATATAGCATCACGTCTTGACCATATCACATCACAACATGCCCTGCAAAAACAAGTTAGGCGTCCTCTACTTTGTTGTTGCAAGTTTTACGTGGCTGCTACGGGCTGAGCAAGAACCGTTCTTACCTCGCATCAAAACCACAGCGATACTTCGTCAAATAGACTCCGTTTAACCTTCTCAAGGACGGGCGTAGCCTCAGTTCAACTAAAGTGAGAGAGCAGACACCGCCACCACCTTTAAGCAGCGAGTGCTCACAGCGGTGAAACCAGTCTCGCGTAAGCGTCTGGCGTAATGTCGGTCGGGCGCTTCATCTCACAATACCGCTGAACCAAAGTATGACATGCTGGTAGGTAGTATGACTTGTATCGCCCACAACTCACTTGTGTTCTACTCGTGCATATGACATCAACGCATAAAACCAGGCTCGGATGCCCTTGTTGGGGAGCGTAGTAATTTCAAAAATTTTCCTACGATCACGCAAGACCATGGTGATGCATAGCAACGAGATGAGAGTGTTGTCTCACGTACCCTCGTGACCAGCAGCGAGCGTTGGCGCAGCGTAGAGGAAGTAGTCGTACTTCTTCCCGATCCAACCGATCAAGTACCGAGCGTCGGGCACCTCCGAGTTCTGCACACGTTCAGCTCGATGGCGTCCCTCGAACTCCGATCCAGCCGAGTGTTGAGGAGAGTTTCGTCGACCGACGGCGTGGTGGCGATGTTGATGTTCCACCGGCGCAGGGCTTCGCCTAAGCTCCGCAGCGGTATATTCGAGGTGTAGTTTGGTGGAAGGGGCACCGCACGGCTGAGGCGATCTCAATGATCAACTTGTGTGCCATGGGGTGCCCCTGCCCTGTATATAAAGGAGGGAAGGGAGGGGCTGGCCGGCCACCTATGGCTGCGCTGGGAGTCCTACTCCCACCGGGAGTAGGATTCCTCCCCAATCCTAGTCCAACTAGGGTTTGACCAAGGGAAAGGGAGAGAGGCGCCACCCCTTCTCCTAATCCTAATAGGACTAGGGAAGGGGAAGGCTGCGACCAGCATATGGCCCCTTTCTCTTTCCCACTAAGGCCCATCAAGGCCCATTGACCCCGGGAGGTTCGGTAACCCCGGTACTCGGTAAAATTCCCAATTTCACCGGAGTGATTCGGAGTCAAACATAGGCTTCAATATATCAATCTTTATGTCTCGACCATTTGAGACTCCTCGTCATGTCCGTGATCTCATCCGGGACTCGAACAACCTTGGTACATCAATATCATATAAACTCATAATAAGCATCATCGAAGCGTTAAGCGTGCGGACCCTACGGGTTCGAGAACTATGTAGACATGACCGAGACACCTCTCGGTCAATAACCAATAGCGGGACCTGGATGCCCATATTGGTTCCTACATATTCTCTGAAGATCTTTATCGGTCGAGACCGCATAACAACATCGTTGTTCCCTTTGTCATCGGTATGTTACTTGCCCGAGATTCGATCGTCGGTATCAATACCTAGTTCAATCTCGTTCTTGGCAAGTCTCTTTTCTCGTTCGTAATACATCATCTCACAACTAACACATTTAGTTGCAATGCTTGCAAGGCTTATGTGATGTGCATTACCGAGAGGGCCCAGAGATACCTCTCCGACAATCGGAGTGACAAATCCTAATCTCGAAATATGCCAACCCAACATGTACCTTCGGAGACACCTGTAATGTACCTTTATAATCACCCGATTCGTTGTGGCGTTTGGTAGCACCAAAGTGTTCCTCGGGCAAGCAGGAGTTGCATAATCTCATAGTCATAGGAACATGTATAAGTCATGAAGAAAAGCACTAGCAACAAACTATACGATCAGGTGCTATGCTAATGGAATGGGTCATGTCAATCAGATCATTCAACCAATGATGTGATCCCATTAATCAAATAACAACTCCTTGTTCATGGTTAGGAAACATAACCATCTTTGATTAACGAGCTAGTCAAGTAGAGGCATACTAGTGACACTCTGTAGGTTTATGTATTCACACATGTATTATGTTTCCGGTTAATACAATTCTAGCATGAATAATAAACATTTATCATGATATAAGGAAATAAATAATAACATTTATTATTGCCTCTAGGGCATATTTCCTTCAGAGATCAAATTCAGGCCGGCCCGCCGTCAATCAGCAACATCTTTGTGACCTTGAGGTTGCGGATGGTTGGTGATACCAACATCGGCAAACACCCGACCGCAGATGATGCGATCGGGGTGATCCTCAATGTCAAAGATGATGGGCGTCTTGGACCACTTGAGAGGTTTGCGTGACTCTATGGATGGTTCTGCATTGACCTCACGCATCCATTGCTTGAGTTGGCGGTGCGAGGTATCTGAGAGACGCACTTTCCTTGTCGTATAAAGGACCTCTGTTGCCTTTTGAAACTCATGTTCATCAGCCTCATCGTCTTCATAATCCTCGTCATCTTCATCTTCATCTTCTTCCTTGTCGCGGCCACGGGGAGGTCTGTCTCCTTGCCGCTGCTTGGCCTTGCCGCGGCGTCCTCCCCGACCGGGTCTCTTTTTACTTGCAGCACCTGCACCTTCTTGGGCCTTCTCTTTGTCTCGCCGCTTGTATTCAGATTTCTGTAGCTCAACAAGCTGCTCGACTTTCTTGCAGCTTTGGAGATCGTGGCCCTTAGTGAGGTGGATTTTACAGTACTGCTTGTTGGAGCCGTCCGGCTTGTCGGAGGCCGCCACAGCTTGGCGGTCGGCGTAAGCGGCAACCTCCTTGCCGGAGCCACCGGTCTTGGCTTTGTTGGCGGCACCATCCTTGCCGGACTGCTCGACAACTAGTACTTCTTGGCTTTTCTTCCTCCTATTGTTCCGCCGCCGGCTATTCCTTGCCGGGGCGGTCCCCTCACTATCAGACTCTGCTCCCACACTCTCTCCTGGGAGCCTTCTTCCTTCTTCAGCGCGTGCACACTTGTCGGCCAGGCGTGAGCTCGCGACGTCTTTCACTTTGCACATCGCCATCTCCTCTCTCATCCTGCGATTTAGTACATTACGATGGAATGCACTAATCACTTGCAGCAGGGTGGGCGTCTGGATGTTGTAGTGCACTCGACTGAATCTCTGGATGAATTTGCTTGAGGACTCCCCCCTCATACGGGCAAGCAGGTGGAGATCACTCTCCGGCCATGAGGCTTGTGACGGCCTGTGAAGGCGCCAACAAACTGATGGCACAAATCTACCCAAGAAGAAATAGAGCCATCCGGCAAGTGCATGAGCCAAGATCTGACATTTGGCTTGAGCACCAAGGGGAAGTAGTTGGCGAGGATCTTGTCGTCTCGTCCCCCCGCAGCTTGCACCGCGATGGTGTAGATGCTGAGGAACTCCGATGGATGTGTCCTGCCGTCGTACTTCTCCGGCACATCTGGTTTGAAGTTCTTCTTGTCGGGCCACCGGACTTGCCGCAGCTCACGAGTGAACGCAGGGCAACCCACCGCGTACGGCAGGTCGCCTGGTTCCCCTGGCGCATGCATATCGACGGTGGGCCCGGCGCGTTGGTCAGATTGACGGCGCGCTTCCCTTCGGCGCTCGATACGGGTTCGAGCGTCCTCTTCTTGCCGCTCCCGAAGAACTTGGCGTTGGTCGCGACGAGCTCGTGGATCCGACGACGCCGTGGAGTCGCTGTCGAGGTGGATCCGGCGAGTCGGCGATCTTGGCCTTCGGGAAGGGGAGTGTACGGTGGGTGCACCCCCGCAAGTCTCGTCGCCATCGGCTCGCGCCTTGTCGCCCCGTCGCGGCTGCGAAGCACTTGGTTGCCGTGGGACGTCGCCGTTGGCGAAGCCGATGAGACTTTGAATTGTGGCCCTCCATTCGTCGACCTTATCGGCCGTTGGAGGGTAATCTAGGAGCAATTGAGCTCTTGCCAAGGCTTCCGCTGGTGTGGTTGGCGGCAATGGTGTACGGAGCGAAGAACGGGATGTGCTCGGACTCCTAACCAAGTTAGGAGGAGCAGCATCCCGCCCCAGCGACCGTACCCCACTCGTACCGGCATGCTGGGGCGCATGCGGGTCTCGAGGGCCTCGGGACCCTCCAGCTTGGCCTTGATCCAATGAGCGTATGGCGCCACGAGTATCGTGGGGCTGCCTGTCCCGCGCCTCCTGCGATGGACGCGGTGCAGATTCGGACGCCGACGCCCGCGCCGCGTTGTCCTTGGACTTGGCGGCATCGTGGGCTCTCTCAGCGATGCCGGTCCCTCCGCCAGCGTTTCCCCCACCGCCTGACGGCTCCGGTGGTGGTGGGTTCGACGCGGATGGCTCAGCTGCTGCCGAAGGCTTCTTCTTCGGCGCCATGTCGGCGAAGATGTCGATGAAGTTGCTCGAGCGACCACGGATCAGGTTCGCACAGCCTCGGCGCCCCTACCGGCGCGCCAAAGATGTCGGGTGAGCTGGTCGTGCCCCACGAGCACCTATGTTACCTTGGTCCCTTGTGGTTCGGGGGGCGGAGATTGCACAAAGAGCAGATCGGCGATGCACACGGCGGATTTTACCCAACCGGAGCTCTCCGGGAGATAATACTCCTACTGCTGCTTTGTGGATTATCTTGTGTTCTTGCTAGGGAGCAATGCGGGCTACAAGACCTAGCGTGAGTGTGGTCTTCTATCGAGCCGAACCGAACCCCTACTACGTTGCCCCCGGGCCTCCTTTTATAGGCACAAGGGGTTACCACATATGGCAAGTAGACAAGGGTAAGGTAGTAAAAACATAGGTTGGTACACCGCTATATACGGTGTCTGATAACCTATACCTAACTCTGACGGCAAGGGACAAGAGTCATCAATGCCCGTCTCGGTCGCCCGAACAGTGCAACAGGGACCGTTAAGTGCGCCTCCGTTCGCCACGATGGTAGCTTGTCAGCGCTGCTTGTTGCTACTCTCCGCTGGCTGCACAGCCCCCCGACGCGCGTACTTGGGAGAGCCCCGTGGTGACACGTTGCCGGATGAGCTGGAGTGGAGATTAAGAGAGGCCGCCCGTCCCGGCAAGTGCCTTGCCGTGGCGGGAATCTTGTCGCGCTTGGGGGTTCAGCGCCCGCCAAGCCTTCCCGGCAAGCTCCTCTTGCCAGAGCCTTGTTTCCTTTGCGCCCTGAGTGGCCTTCTCGGCAAGCTCCTCTTGCCGGGGTCTTGACTGCTTTGCTCTTGAATGGCTCCAAGGGAGCTACTGAGGGTCTCGGCGGCCATCAGGCCGGCCCGGCCGTGGGGTGCTGCAACTGTCCGTGCACGAGTTCGGGGAACTAGGGTACCCCTACTCTAGTACACCGACACTGAGTACAAGCTGAATCCCTATGATGAACTGCAGTTTGGTTTAACAAACACGACACAATTAGTCCTTCCCGCATTTAAAAGAAATGTAGAAAAAGATTGGATCATGATCACGGAGCCTAGTCAAGTTAGAAAGCTGATCATAGCAGGTCAGACACGATCGTCGTTGTCTCGCATATGGGTACCACCTTCAGCAACGGATCGAGCACCGACAGTTGCTCTTGCACTGACGGCGGTAGCAACTCAGTCTGATCCAGCGGAGGATTGGGCACCGACCGCGTCAGCGGATCAAGCCGATCTACCGGAGGATCGGGCATCGACACCGGCACCTGCTCTGACACTAGCACCAGCTCTACAAGGAGCACCATCTCCAGCAGCAGCGGCGGCACTACCAGTCGCACCCGCATGGGCACCAGCAACGGCTTCGGCACCTGCACCAACACTTGCACTTGCATCTGCTCCAGCCCGTGCAGCGCAACTCTGAACCGATGGTTGCACGATAATGATGGGCTGCAGTTCACACTTCATATACCAAAGTCCTTACAAAAACCGACATGTCCACCTTCTTGGTAAGCATTGGCCGCCCAAGTGCGACATGATTCACTGTGTTGATCTAACTGTTTGTGTATGTCTTCTTGTTTGCAAATAGAGAATTCCTAGAGCAATGAGGGAGTCGTTCAACAATCCGGGCGACCGTGGCCAAGTTCCTCTTACCATGCGCAGCCTTGGTGTGAATGAACCTGCTCAATATACCGTAAGTACAAAGGATGGTCGCATGACGATTGATGCTAAAGGATGGTCAATGTTCAAATCTAAATCATATCTTGCCGTAGGGGATGATGTCAAAATCGAACTTTCTCGGCAAGGAGAGCTGGTCCATATCAACTTTGAAATTCTTCAGTAGCAGCACGCAACTACCGAACTGATCTATCCTCTGAGAGATTTTGATGTAATACTCTGGCATGGTGAAACAAGTGTCCTGTGTGTATAAGTAGTACGACAGTATCGTTGATAGAATTGTAACTGTGATTGCTTGTTAGGAGCTATCGTTTTATTTCATTCCAACAGCTGTCGTGCTTTATTCAATTTTGTGTATTCACCTTGCGACAACATCTAAAACCAGCGCCGTACAGACCGCTTGCAATATGAAAAGCACTGAGGTAGAACACATGGGCCCCCAAACATGCAGGCCCACCGGCCTGTGGCCCAAAGTCCAGAACCGTGAGCCTGTCTGAGTATTTCTCAACTGAACCCCCATAATGCCCGTGCATTGCACGTAACATCAAGATGCATTTTATCTTGTGAGAGAAAAGGATGAACGAGGGAAGTCCTTATTTGCAAATGTGGAGAGGTGTGTGGGTACCTTTTTGCAAAATTGCCATAGTTTCCTTCCTATCTGTCACATATAAATTGGACGGCCTATATTGCAGGATGGCAGGCACACCATCATCACCAACTCGTCTATACCGTGTTAAAAAAACTCTGTTTTTTATAATTATATATGTTATATATATTCCCCTTGATTTTTCTTACGTATAAAGTTGTGATATAAAAGATATTTATATTTCTTTGGAGAGGGAGTATCTCTCTGTCAAACATATATTTATGTGTAACTAGTTACTCCTGTCTTTCTACTTCCTTTCGCTAATATGTGGGGCATCCAACAACGGGGTCCACGTGCCATATGCACCAAATTAGAGTGCACAAACGCACGGTAGACACACCCCGGTCATAGCGTCGAAGTAATGCCCAATGAGCCGTCAAATCACAAAACCCCCCACCTTTCCAGCTTTAGCAGTTGCTACCTCTTGAGCACTGCGTTGGATTTCCCCGAAGAGGAGAGGATGATGCAGCAAAGTAGCATAAGTATTTCCCTCAGTTTTTGAGAACCAAGGTATCAACCCAGTAGGAGGCTAGGCACAAGTCCCTTGTACCTGCACAAAACAATAACTCCTCGCAACCAACGCGATTAGGGGTTTTCAATCCCTTCACGGTCACTTACGAGAGTGAGATCTGATATAGATGATAAATAATATTTTTGGTATTTTTGGTATAGAGATGCAAAGTAAAAAGTAAAAGGCAAAGTAAAAACAAAGCAAGTATTAAAGTAATGGAGATTGATATGATGAGAATAGACCCGGGGGCCATAGGTTTCACTAGTGGCTTCTCTCAAGAGCATAAGTATTCCACGGTGGGTGAACAAATTACTGTTGAGCAATTGATGAAATTGAGCATAGTTATGAGTATATCTAGGTATGATCATGTATATAGGCATCACGTCCGAGACAAGTAGACCGACTCACCCTGCCTCTACTACTACTACTCCACTCATCGACCGCTATCCAGCATGCATCTAGAGTATTAAGTTAAAACAGAGTAACGCCTTAAGCAAGATGACATGATGTAGAGGGATAAATTCATGCAATATGATAAAAAACCCATCTTGTTATCCTCGATGGCAACAATACAATCGTGCCTTGCTGCCCTTACATCATTTGGAAAGGACACCGCAAGATTGAACCCAAAGCTAAGCACTTCTCCCATTGCAAGAACTACCAATCTAGTTGGCCAAACCAAATGGATAATTCAAAGAGACTTGCAAATATAACCAATCATACATAAAAGAATTTAGAGAAGATTCAAATATTTTTCAAAGATAAACTTGATCATAAACCCACAATTCATCGGTCTCAACAAACACACCGCAAAAAGAAGATTACATCGAATAGATCTCCACGAGAGAGGGGGAGAACATTGTATTGAGATCCAAAAAGAGAGAAGAAGCCCTGGAGTGGAAGAGGAAGCAGAACAGAACCCTCCTTCTTAGGTTTTTGGCTCCTGTTCTGATCGTTTGGGGGTATGTAGGTATATATAGGAGGAAGGAGTACGTCGGTGGAGCAACAGGGGGCCCACGAGGCAGGGGGCGCGCCCTAGGGGGGGCGCCCCCACCCTCGTGACCGCCTCTTTTGTTCCTTGGAGTAGGGTCCAAGTCTCCTGGATCACGTTCGGTGAGAAAATCACGTTTCCGAAGGTTTCATTCTGTTTGGACTCTGTTTGATATTCCGTTTCTTCGAAACACTGAAATAGGCAAAAAAACAGCAATTCTGGGCTGGGCCTCCGGTTAATAGGTTAGTCCCAAAAATAATATAAAAGTGGAAAATAAAGCCCAATATAGTCCAAAACAGTAGATAAAGTAGCATGGAGCAATAAAAATTATAGATACGTTGGAGCGTATCGCATCTAAGCTTAATTCCTGCTTTCGTCCTCGGTAGGTAAATGATAAAAAGAGAATTTTTTGATGCGGAGTGATACTTTGGCATAATTTCAATGTAAATCTTCTTAATTGTGGTATGAATATTCAGATCCGAAAGATTCAAGACAAAAGTTCATATTGACATAAAAATAATAATACTTCAAGCATACTAACTAAGCAACTATGTCTTCTCAAAATAACCTGGCCAAAGAAAGTTATCCCTACAAAATCATATAGTCCGGCTATGCTCCATCTTCCCCACACAAAATATTTAAATCACGCATAACCCCGATGACAAGCCAAGCAATTGTTTCATACTTTAACATTTTCAAAACTTTTTCAATCTTCACGCAATACATGAGTGTGAGCCATGGATATAGCACTATATGTGGAATAGAGTGGTGGTTGTGGAGAAGACAAAACGGGAGAAGATAGTCTCACATCAACTAGGCGTATCAACGGGCTATGGAGATGCCCATCAATAGATATCAATGTGAGTGATTAGGGATTGCCATGCAACGGATGCACTAGAGCTATAAGTATATGAAAACTCAACAAAAGAAACTAAGTGGGTGTGCATCCAACTTGCTTGCTCACGAAGACCTAGGGCATTTGAGGAAGCCCATCATTGTAATATACAAGCCAAGTTATATAATGAAAAATTCCCACTAGTATATGAAAGTGACAAAATGAGAGACTCTCTATCATGAAGATCTTGGTGCTACTTTGAAGCACAAGTATGGTAAAAGGATAGTAGCATTGTCCCTTCTCTCTGTTTCTCTCATTTTTTTTATTTGGGCCTTTGCTCTTTTTTTTATGGCCTCTTTTTTTCTTTTTTCTTTTTTTTCGTCCGGAGTCTCATCCCGACTTGTGGGGGAATCATGGTCTCCATCATCCTTTCCTCACTTGGGACAATGCTCTAAAGAATGATGATCATCACACTTTTATTTTTCTTACAACTCAACAATTACAACTCGATTCTTAGAACAAAGTATGACTCTATATGAATGCCTCCGGCGGTGTACCGGGATATGCAATGAAACAAGAGTGACATGTATGAAAGAATTATGAACGGTGGCTTTGCCACAAATACAATGTCAACTATGTGATCATGCTAGCAATATGACAATGATGGAGCGTGTCATAATAAACGGAACGGTGGAAAGTTGCATGGCAATATATCTCGGAATGGCTATGGAAATGCATTGATAGGTAGGTATGGTGGCTGTTTTGAGGAAGATATATGGTGGGTGTATGATACCGGCGAAAAGTGTGCGGTATTAGAGAGGCTAGCAATGGTGGAAGGATGGTAAAAAGTGCGTATAATCCATGGACTCAACAATAGTCATAAAGAACTCATATACTTATTGCAAAAATCTAGAAGTTATCAAAGCAAAGTATTACGCGCATGCTCCTAGGGGGATAGATTGGTAGGAAAAGACCATCGCTCGTCCCCGACCGCCACTCATAAGGAAGACAATCAATAAATAAATCATGCTCCGAGTTCATCACATAACGGTTCGCCATACGTGCATGCTACGGGAATCACAAACTTCAACACAAGTATTCTTTAAATTCACAACTAATCAACTAGAATGACTCTAATATCACCATCTTCATATCTCAAAACAATTATCAAGCATCAAACTTTTCTTAGTATTCAACACACTCAAAAGAAAGTTTCACATATCTTGAATACCAAGTATATTAATATTAAGCAAATTACCATGCTATTAATGACTCTCAAAATAATCTAAGTGAAGCATGAGAGATCAATAGTTTCTTTAAAACAAATCCACCACCGTGCTCTAAAAGATCTAAGTGAAGTACTAGAGCAAAAATTATTACGCTCAAAAGATATAAGTGAAGCACTATGAGCAAAACTATCAAGCTCAAAAGGTATAAGTGAAGCACATAGAGTATTCTATCAAATTGCAATTCATGTATGGCTCTCTCAAAAGGTGTGTACAGCAAGGATGATTGTGGTAAACTAACAAGCAAATACGCAAGTAATAAAAGACGCTCCAATCAAAACACATATCATGTGGTGAATAAAAATATAGCTCCAAGTAAATTACTGATGGAAGTAGACTAAAGAGGGGATGCCTTCCGGGGCATCCCCAAGCTTTTACTTTTTGGTGTCCTTGGATTATCTTGGGGGTTCCATGGGCATCCCCAATCTTAGGCTCTTGCCACTCCTTGTTCCATAATCCATCAAAAGAATTTACCCAAAACTTGAAAACTTCACAACACAAAACTCAATAGAAATCTGGTGAGCTCTATTAGAGAAAGAAAACAAAAGACTACTTTAAGGTATTGTAATGAACTCATTCTTTATTTATATTGGTGTTAAACCTAATGTATTCCAACTTCTATATGGATTATAAACTATTTTACAAGCCATAGATTCATCAAAATAAGCAAACAACACACGATAAACAGAATCTGTCAAAAACAGAACAGTCTGTAATAATCTGTAACTAATGCAAACTTCTGGAACTCCAAAACATCTACCAAAATAAGACGACCTAGAAAATTTGTTTATTGATCAGAAGAAATTGGAATTAGTATTTTATCACGTTCTGGTGATTTTTAATAATTCGGGCACTGAACGCAAAGTTTCTGGAAATTACAGCAAGATCAAATAACTATCATCCAAGAAGATCCAATAGGTCTAGCTTGGCACAAACACTAACTAAAACATAAAACCACATCTAAACATAGTCTAGATGGATTATTTATTCCTAAACAGAAGCAAAAACAAAAAAAACAAAAAAAATTGGGTTGCCTCCCAACAAGCGCTATCGGTGAACGCCCCTAGCTAGGCATAAAAGCAAGGATAGATCTAGGTATTGCCATCTTTGGTAGGCAATCCATAGGTGGCTCTCATGATAGATTCATATGGTAATTTTATTTTCTTTCTAGGAAAGTGTTCCATGCCCTTCTTTAAGGGAAATTGTAATCTAATATCCCCTTCCTTCATATCAATAATTGCACCAATCGTTCTAAGGAAAGGTCTACCAAGAATAATAGGGCAAGAAGGATTGCAATCTATATCAAGAACGATAAAATCTACGGGCACATAATTCCTATTTGCGACAATAAGAACATCATTAATTCTTCCCATAGGCTTTTTAATAGTAGAATCCGCAAGATGCAAGTTTAGAGAATAATCATCAAAGTCACGAAAATCTAGCAAATCACACAAGGTTTTGGGGATAGTAGAGACACTAGCACCCAAATCACACAAGGCATGACACTCATAATTTTTAATTTCAATTTTAAAAGTAGGTTCCCACTCATCATAGATATTTCTAGGGATAGAGACCTTCAACTCAAGTTTTTCTTCATAAGATTGCATCAAGGCGTCAACAATGTGTTCGGTAAAGGCCTTATTTTGACTATAAGCATGAGGAGAATTTAACACGAATTGCAACAAAGGAAATACAATCCATTAAAGAGAAATTTTCATAATTAAATTCCTTGAGATCCAATATAGTGGGTTTAGCAACATCTAGGTTTTTATTTCTTTCAATCCCACATTTATCAATTTCATCATCAAGATCTAAAAACTCTGAATTCTTAGAATGCCTTCTAGGTAAAGGAAGATCATATTTAGTTTCATCAAGATTCAAATTGCAAAACAAATATTTAATGGGGGACACATCAATAACTTTTAGATCTTCATCTTGATTTCCTTAGGAATTGGAAGAACACGTTTTAATGAAGGCATCTTTGGAAGCACGCATCCTAGCGGTTCTTTTTTTGCACTCATCAATGGAAATTATCATAGCTTTGAGAGACTCATTGATATCATGCTTAGGAGGAATAGATCTAAGCTTTAAAGAATCAATTTCAAGAGAAATTCTATCAACGTTCCTAGCCAAATCATCAACTTTAAGCAATTTCTCCTCAAGCAAAGCATTAAAATTATTTTGCGAATTCATAAATTCTTTAACACTAGTCTCAAATTCAGAGGGAATCTTATTAAAATTTCCATAAGAATTGTTGTAGGAATTTCCATAATTATTAGAGGAATTACTAGGATAAGGCCTAGGATTAAAATTCCCTCTATACGCGTTGTTACCAAAATTATTCCTACCAACAAAATTCACATCCGTAGATTCATTATTATTCTCAATCAAAGTAGATAAAGGCATACCATTAGGATCAGAAGAAACACCCTTAGTAGCAAATAATTTCATAAGTTCATCCATCTTCCCACTCAAAACATTAATTTCTTCTATCGCATGCACTTTTTTATTAGTAGATCTTTCGGTATGCCATTGAGAATAATTAACCATAATATTATCTAGAAGTTTAGTAGCATCTCCTAGAGTAATTTCCATAAAGTGCCTCCCGCGGCCGAATCTAAAAGATTTCTAGAAGCAAAATTCAATCCGGCATAAAAGTTTTGTATAATCATCCACAAGTTCAAACCATGAGTAGGACAATTACGTATCATTAATTTCATTCTCTCCCAAGCTTTTGCAACATGTTCATGATCAAGTTGCTTAAAATTCATAATATCGTTCCTAAGAGAGATGATCTTAGCGGGAGGAAAATACTTAGAGATAAAAGCATCTTTGCACTTGTTCCAAGAATCAATACTATTTTTAGGCAGAGATGAAAACCATGCTTTAGCACGATCTCTAAGCGAAAAAGGAAATAGCTTCAACTTAACGACATCATTATGGACATCTTTTTTCTTTTGCATATCACATAAATCAACGAAGCTATTCAGATGAGTAGCGGCATCTTCACTAGGAAGGTCGGCGAATTGATCTTTCATAACAAGATTCAACAAAGCAGTATTGATTTCACAAGATTCAGTATTGGCAAGAGGAGCAATCGGAGTGCTAAGGAAATCATTATTATTGGTATTGGTGAAGTCACATAATTTGGTAGTATCTTGAGCCATCGCGACAAACAAGCAATCCAACACACGAGCAAACAAAAGGCAAGCGAGAAAAAGGCAAACGGGAAAAAGAGGAGGAGGTTGGGAAAGAGAGGGCGAATAAAACGACAAGGGTGAAGTGGGGGAGAGGAAAACGAGAGGAAAATGGCAAATAATGTAATGCGGGAGATAGGGATTGTGATGGGTACTTGGTATGGTGCCAGAAGTGGCTTTTTGTTAGGAGTCCAAGTCTTGACTTGCTCTTGCGTAAGCCTCCCCAGCAACGGCGCCAGAAATTCTTCTTGCTACCTCTTGAGCACTGCGTTGGATTTCCCCGAAGATGAGACGATGATGCAACAAAGTAGCGTAAGTATTTCCCTCAGTTTTTTAGAACCAAGGTATCAATCTAGTAGGAGGCTACGCACAATCCCTCGTACCTGCAAAAAACAATAGCTCCTTGCAACCAACGCGATTAGGGGTTGTCAATCACTTCACGGTCACTTACGAGAGTGAGATCTCATAGAGATGATAAATAATATTTTTGGTATTTTTGGTATAGAGATGCAAAGTAAAAAGTAAAAGGCAAAGTAAAAACAAAGCAAGTATTAAAGTAATGGAGATTGATATGATGAGAATAGACCCGGGGGCCATAGGTTTCACTAGTGGCTTCTCTCAAGAGCATAAGTATTCTACGGTGGGTGAACAAATTACTGTTGAGCAATTAACAGAATTGAGCATAGTTATGAGTATATCTAGGTATGATCATGTATATAGGCATCACGTCCGAGACAAGTAGATTGACTCCTGCCTACATCTACTACTATTACTCCACTCATCGACCGCTATCCAGCATGCATCTAGAGTATTAAGTTAAAAACAGAGTAACGCCTTAAGCAAGATGACATGATGTAGAGGGATAAATTCATGCAATATGATAAAAACCCCATCTTGTTATCCTCGATGGCAACAATACAATACGTGCCTTGCTACCCCTTCTGTCACTAGGAAAGGACACAGCAAGATTGAACCCAAAGCTAAGCACTTCTCCCTTTGTAAGAACTACCAATCTAGTTGGCCAAACCAAACGGATAATTCGAAGAGACTTGCAAAGATAACAAGTCATACATAAAACAATTCAGAGAAGATTCAAATATTGTTCATAGATAAACTTGATCATAAACCCACAATTCATCTATCTCAACAAACACACCGCAAAAAGAAGATTACATCGAATAGATCTCCACGAGAGAGGGGGAGAACATTGTATTGAGATCCAAAAAGAGAGAAGAAGTCATCTAGCTACTAGCTATGGACCCGAAGGTCTGAAGTAAACTACTCACACTTCATCGGAGGGGCCATGGTGATGATGTAGAAGCCCTCCGTGGTGGATGCCCCCGCCGGCGGAGCTTCGGAACAGGCCCCAAGATGGGATCTCGTGGATACATGAAGTTGCGGCAGTGTAATTAGGTTTTGGCTCCTGTTCTGATCGTTTGGGGGTACGTAGGTATATATAGGAGGAAGGAGTACGTCGGTGGAGCAACAGGGGGCCCATGAGGCAGGGGGTGCGCCCTAGGGGAGGGGCGCTCCCCCCACCCTTGTGACCGCCTCTTTTGTTCCTTGGAGTAGGGTCCAAGTCTCCTGGATCACGTTCAGTGAGAAAATCACGTTCCCGAAGGTTTCATTCCGTTTGGACTCCGTTTGATATCCCGTTTCTTCGAAACACTGAAATAGGCAAAAAACAACAATTCTTGGTTGGGCCTTCGGTTAATAGGTTAGTCCCAAAAATATTATAAAAGTGGAAAATAAAGCCCAATATAGTCCAAAACAGTAGATAAAGTAGCATGGAGCAATCAAAAATTATAGATACGTTGGAGACGTATCGGCAGTAAGATGGATGGACGAAGCGCCAATATTTCACTGGGCCTGAATCCCCTTCCCCCTCGTCTGCTTGTTCATAGAAAACTCCCGCTCGGCGATTGCATAGGGTTTCCTCATGGAGAACCTGGTATGAATTCTTCATCCATCCCCGATAAATCCAAGTCCCTTGGTCGCGGGTACTCCTAGGATGGCAGCCGCCGCCGTTGATGCATTTTTCTTCCTACTGAATCTAGCGTGTTTCATTTGCAGTGCCCAAAGTGCGAGGACCCTACAGGTTTCTGCGCCCTCGATGAGACGCCACATTTGTTCCTTCATATGCTAACACGGGATTTTCAAACGCGCACAGTATGTTCCTAGAATCCTTTTTTCTATCCGGGAGGGTGGGATTTTTCAACATGCTGTTGACTAATTTGGAAACTTGGATTGCTATATTTGGATAAAAGTTAGTAGTACCATGGTCAACACTGACGTGAAGGAGGAAATTATTTCTAGATTTGGATATAGGGAATACATGTGTTCTCATATTATTTTTCCTGCAGTGCATTCATTGCTCTGCCAGAACACATGTACTCAAGATGCTCGGCCTTTCCATTACTGAATACACCAGTTTAATGTTCATAGTGAAGACAAGCCATGGATATAAGTTTCGAGTTGGGTTCATGAACCAAGAAGATCGCTTCTTTTTTTATGGCCAAACTTGGATAAACTTTCTCAAGTGTTACGGACTGAAAGTTGGTGCATGAATGTTGATGGAAATAGCAAAACCTGGTCTCATCTTCACTGTGATTTTCCACCCTGACGTCGTTCCAATTGTTCATCCATGTTAGTTTTGTATCAGGTTCTTGCTTCTTGCTTCGATTACTTCTTAATCCACCTACTCTGTCTAACTAATCACAATTTAACTTTATAAGTAGCAACGAATCTCTCACGAAGATGCTACTTCTAACTAATATTTTCTTATAATTGGTGGACGTGTAGGTTTGTTCAGAGTTAAGCAGGCTACTCGTTTGTTATTCTATAAGAACTCGGTTGTTACTCATGGCACAGAAGTTGACTTGGACGACATCCACAAGTTCCTACAATTTATTGATCGTCTTGAGGTCCTTGCGGGGCGTTTCAATGGTGGAAGACCACATGGGATATGTGTGCCACTGCTGCACTCGTTGAATAGGTCCAACTGTGCTGAGAAACTTATGGTACGAGCTGTTTTCTGTTATATATGTCGTTCATAAACTCTTGCTTATGCACAGTTTTACAGTTGTGATCTTCTTGAAACAGGAACTGCCCAGGTCTATTGTTCCTATACAGATGCCTGACCATGGTCCGGTCAGACTTGCGCTTGCTCACAACATGATGTTTATGTCGACCTACTCCATTCCCCTTGGAGGTGAAAAGATACTTATTCATGGGTGGTCTCAAATAATGAAGGCCCGTCCATCTTGGAGAACAGGACAGAAGATTATGTTACTGGTTTTCCATGGCTCTAAAGCGAATATCATGTTTATTGACCACATAGAGAGATGAAGCCGCTTTCAGAAGGTTGTGGATGCGCGTGGTGGCGCATGGGCCTTGTCCTGGGGCTTGGCGGCCTCACCCTTTGGTTAACTGTAGGCAAAGTAGCACTGTTCGATGCGTGCTTTGTACAGTTGAACCTGTATAAGTACTCATAATGCTTTCAGCTATGGTTGTTAAGTGCCCCTGCTGGTTTCAGTTAAGGTTGTTAAGTACTCCTGCTGCTTTTACAGTCTGTCGTGTTTCTTCATTCCTGTCTTCCTCCATCCGCCAAAACCAAACCAGCACTGGCGGGACCGCCTGCTTCCACCTCCCACGGCTGGCTACGCCTCAGCGCACGCATCGCTGCCCCACCGTCTCCTAAATCATTAACGCCGACCTCCAAGGCCTCGTTGTCGTCCTCCACGCGCTTTGTTGCGCTCGTCGTGGCGCCGCCCTCTCGCGTTGTCAACATGGTCAATAAACAAGAGGAATCGGCAGAGGACTGTACGTGGAGAGGATGACAGTAGGGGCCCACCATGTCCATGGCCAGACGCAAGGAAGTTCCTCATTTTTTGTTATATAAATATACTCCATTGTCAGTGTATGGAAAAATAAAATGCTTCCTGCTAGTGGTTTCCTGACATCTAGGACCCACGACATTGTCAGCGTATATAGTCAATAGACATGAGAACAACACAAGATCGGCTAACACCTGGGACGTAGCTACTCTAGCAGTATTTTTTGTTATTTTTGAGATAGAGCAGGGTTTCAACTGGGTTGTGGCCCGTCTAGCCCAGGCTTATGTTTTATGTTCACCACATGACCAGCCTAGCTATTTTTTGTTTGTGAAAATAAGCCCAATTTATTTTTTCTGAAGAATACCCAATCCAGGCCTACTTATTTTTCTACGCCCTGATGGGCTGTAACTCTTTCAAGACGCCAGCAAATCTGGAAAGTAATATGAAACGGGCTGTAAATATTAAAAACAGATGACAAATTGGCAATTACTTTATAATTTCTAAAAAAGTTCACATTTTCAGATTCCAATTTCACTGGGCTTTAACCTAATTCAAATATATATTCAAAGTACTTTAAATCTGGCTCGACATTTTGGTATTAAAATAGTTTGGAACCCACAGAAATATGTGAAACTTCATTTAAATTTATAACCCTGGCCCTGGCCATAAAAAAAATGGACTGCAATAAATTGCATAAGAAGTTGCAATGAGCTTTATATAAATTATTTAAAAAATAGGGAATGGTCTGACTTGTGGGCCTATTAATTTGACGCGTATGCAAATTTTTTTTAACTTATTATATACGAAAACAAACGATTCTAGCAGAAATAACTGTTGGATGTTAGTCCATTGGCCGTCGTCTTTCTTCAATCTCTGATCTTCTTGCTCCAGCCGCCAAATCCAGCGCCGGCGGGACCGCCTGCTCCCTCCTCCCGTGGCCGGCTGTGCTGCAGCGCAGGCGTCACCGCCCCCTACTAGTCCCACCGCTGGTCGGGCCATCCCTCTACTCACCCACATCCGTCCACTGTTGTGTCTTCACCGCCTCCGGGTCATTCCCTTCAGGGGTCTCGCCGTCGTCCATCACGCTGGTGTTCTCGACACGGCATGGTCAACGTTGTCAACAAACGACAACATCGGAAGAGGGACGTACATGGAGAGGCTGATAGTTGGGACCCACATGGTCCATGGCCGCACACAAGCAAGTACCTCCTTATTATGCCAAAAAGATTGAATACTCCCGCTGATAGCTCAGACCCACCAGCTATATCTTCGCACGCAACGAAGTGCCTCCTTATTACGCACAAAAAATGAATACTCCCCCTACTAGCTGGGACCCACCATAGTGGGAGGCTGACTTGTGGGCCTACTAAGTTGACACGGACGGAGGGCTTTGTCAACTTAGTCAACAAATGATTCTATCACCAGTGACGGTTGGATTGTTAACATCCAACGGTCGTCCTGCTTCTTCAACCTCTGATTTTCTTGCTCCAGCCATCCAAACCACCGCGTGCTCTTGCCTCCTTGGCCGGCCGTGCTGCCGCGGAGGCCTCACCGCCCCCTACTAATGCCACCACGAGCCAGGCCCTGCTGCGACGTCAGCCTCACACCACAACCGAACCAGTGAACCCTTGTACTCCTCTCCGTGTGGGCATCCACTTCCGCGTGTTCCCCGGCTCTGCGTCATTCCCTTCCTAGGCCTCGCCGTCGTCCACCACCTTGGTGCTCTCGGCGCAGCGTGGTCAATGTGGTCAACGGACGACTTTCATCGGAAGAGTTCTGTACGTTGAGAGGCTGACAGCTGGGTCCACTGCCGCAGCAAGGAAGTGCCTCCTTATTGCACGCAAAATAATTATTCGTCCACCTGATAGCAGGGACCCACCAGACGGGCCACCGTATTTCGCGAAAAAAACGTTTCCGCCCTAACTGCTGGGACCCACCAGCTACATCTTCGCACGCAATAAAGTGCTTCCTTATTACGACCAAAAAAATGATTCGCCCCCCTGACTGCTGGGACCCACCAACTACATCTTCGCACACAAGGAAGTGCCTGATAGTCGGGACCCACCTGGTCGAAGCGTACGTAGCATTGTCATTCTGGTCGCGAACGTGTATGTACATACTGGTCGATGTAGAGGCACGCACGTGCCGTAGTAGAGACGGGCACGTAGCATGTACACGTACGTACAGCGGCTAGGGTGCAAGAAAGAAAATACGGCCACATACGTACATACGGGTGGGGTCTCGAACGCCTACTCGCTCATACGTACGGCCAGGGCTCGTGTACATGGATGGGTCGGAACGGAGAAGCTACGCCGTCGTCGTGTTCATGGGGAGGAAACTGGCTGAGTCGGAACGGAATGTGTCATCGTGTTCATCGGGAGCCAACCGGCTTGGACGGAACATCTGATGGAAACGAGGCCTGACGTACAGCAGAACAGAGGAAACGGCCTTGTGTTCGACCGGCCACGGTCGAAACGGGATCTTGTTCACCGGGAGGGGTCTGGCATACCGCAAAATGGAGGAAACAGACCTCCTACAGTCGAAACGGGGTCCTGTTGATCGGAAGGGGTGTGGCGTACTACAAAACGGAGTAAATGGACTTGTGTTGGAGTGCTACGGTCGAAACGGGGGTCCTGTTCATCGGGAGGGGTGCGGCGTACCGCAAAACAGGACTCCACGGGATACTGTTCATCTCTACCGTCGACAGCCTCAATGGGTTACTGTTCATCCACCGTTGATTGTCTCCAAGGGCTCCCGTTCATCCACCGTCGACCTCCTCCAGCCTCCACCTGTGACTCTTCATCCACAGGCTCCTGTTCATCTAGCCTCCACCGCTCCTCCACCGGCTACTGTACAGCCAGCCCTCTCCACGGGGTCCTGTTCAACCACCCCTCCACGGTTACTGTTCATCCAGCCCTCCACTAACTACTGTTCAACCAGCCCTCCGTCGGCTACTGTTCAACCAGCCCTCCACGGGGTCCTGTTCATCCAGCCCTCCACGGGGTCCTGTTCATCCAGCCATCCACGGGGTCCTATTCATCCACCGGCTCAATCGAGCGGGGTACTGTTCATCCAGCGGCAACGACCTCTACTACCACGGGGTCCTGTTCATCCAACCCCCCACCAGGAACTGTTCATCCAAACCCCTTCAACAACACTCACTGTTCCTCCAGGGAAGGAGGCAGCAGTGTTCGATCGGCTTCAGTTATCAGCAGTAGCGAAGGAATCACTCGGGTTCAGTTAACAGCAAGGGATCGATCGATCACTGGTTCAGTAACGCGCAGCCTGCAGTGCAATCGCTCGGGTTAAGTTAGAGCCCAACGCCTCGCACACACGCGCGTACGTACGAGAGAAACGCACATCGCTCGGCCCCCGACAATCCACCGTAACCTGGAACTACTCGATATTTTCCGCGCCCTCGCTTCTACCATGGTTTTTTCCATCATGGACGGCCCAAAGAATGTCATGCAGCTGCGTCTCCAGCCCGCCCAGGACGAAAATCCCATTCTCTGTCATGATTTTTTGTCATAGAAGTAGGACCCCACCACATCTATGATGATACCGGGTTTTGTCATAATTATCGTCATAGAAGTATCATAAGTATGACAGAAAAAAAGTTCGTTCGGCCCAAAATGTCACGGATGTGTCTTTTTTTGTAGTGCCCACTGCGCTGATACGTTGGCACCACGGTTCATCGAGGGGACGCACGGCGATCCTCTCGCTCCCGCAGTACACTCTCATAGACTGCCGTCCTCTAGCCGCGACGCCACCACTGGGGATGTTCTTGTGGAGACGCATGTCGGTCAACTTCTCCCACGGTACACGCATTCTAGACTGAGGCCCCGTGCATGTCGGAGTAGCATTGAATGTTAGCTGATAGACTATGTTAATCTCACTATTTGCTGAAATAGTTTATAGTCAATATGCTCTGCTTAAGAAGCTTCCTTTCCCTGCTCTGCACTCAATCTACTTAGCTGAGATGGAATGCCATGCCCGATTAGTTGCTAAAATATCTTGATCTGCCTGATGCTCATGTGGAAGAGGAGGTGGTGGTTGTGGCGGAGCCAGTGAGTTTGACAAATATTGAAACAATGCCACTAAATGCTCACGCATTTCATAAACTTTCACCTACAGAAGAAAAATGGTGGGCCTGCATGTTGGAACAATGCAGCGTGGATGTCACCCTAGGAAATAAGCTGTTAGTATTCTCAGCTATGGTCACCTTTCTTTAGGTGAAGACATCTGAGCGGATGACCAACAGATCATTCGATGCGGTGTTGGCTGCTTTCCGCAATCTTTCCCAGGTGCATCTGAGCTGCCACACACCTAAAGTAAAATGAAGAAGTTCCTTCGTGCAGTCGGAATTGGATATGATATGATCCATAATTGTAAGAATAATTGTGTTCTGTTTTGGAAGGATTATGCCAACTTATGTGAATGCTCGAAATGCAAATCATCAAGATGGAAAGATGGTGATGCTGTGAAGAGGATTCCTCATATTGTTCTGAGACATTTTACAATTATACCAAGATTGTAGAGGATGTTTCATGATGCTGAAACAAGAGAGGATGTACTTTGGCATTCTAGGAACCAGGAGTACAGAGATCAGAATGTAATGAGCCATCCTTCTCATGGTAGTGACTGGAAAAGCTTCAATCAAAAACACAAAAAGTTTGCTGCTGACCCGACAAACATTAGACTTGGCTTAGCTACAGATGGATTTAACCCATTTGGCTACCAGAGAGCCACATATAGCATGTGGCCAGTGCTTGTTATCCCTTACAACATGCCTCCAAATGTCTGCACCAAAGAATCAAACTACATGATGGCCTTGCTCATCCCAGGTCCAAAATGTCCTAGAAAGGATTTTGATTTATTCATGGAGTCTCTTGTGGAGGGGTGTTCTCACTCGAGACCTATATAGCAGCCCACCAGCTGATTTCTTTCTGCGTACTGTTATAATTTGGTGCATCCGCGATTATCCGGCTTTGGGCACTATGTCAGGGCGAATGACACATGGTTACAATGCATGTGTTCGCTGTGGCAAGAATCCGCTGTCATACGCAATACTTGGTAAGATCTGTTACATTGGACACCGCCGTTTCCTATCCAAGGACAAGCTGTGTCCTACAAAATACCGAAGACATGTGTTCAATGCAAAGCATGAAAACCATGATGTGCCAAAGAGGCTCACTGGTGATGAGTTGCAAGTGGAATTAGAGAAGGTCAGTCATATTACACCAGGAAACCATCTTGACAATGGTAGCGGGAAAGGGAAGCATGGTAGGGAAGAAAAGTGATTATTGTTTACCCGCAGGTCCACTTTGTGGGACTTGGAGTATTGGAAAGATTTTGATCTATGACATAATCTTGATGTGATGCACATCGAGAAAAACATATGTGACAGCATTATTGGTACAGTTCTTAATATTGAAGGCAAGACGAAAGATACCTTAAAATTTAGGATTGATTTGACACACCTGGGTATCAGAAAGGATTTGCAGGTGGAAGATGAAGGTAAACCACAGGATATGGCACCAGCTGTGTATGTCTTGTACAAGGTAAAAAGAAACAAATTCTCCAAGGTCCTATCATGTGTGAGATTCCCACATGGATTTGCTTCCAACCCTGGAAGGAGAATCAGTGCAGATGGAAACAAGGTATAAGGGTTTAAAACTCATGACTGCCATGTCCTACTTCAAAGGGTTTTACCTATTATCCTTAGAGGATTGTGTCGCCCTGACTTATACAAAGAAGTTGTAGAGCTGGGACAATTCTTCAGGGAACTCTGCAGTAGAAATATCAGGATAGATGCTTTGGAGCGTCTTAGAGACAAGATACCAACTATCCTATGTGACCTTGAGAAGATATATCCTCCAGCCTTCTTTGATGTGATGGTGTATTTGGTTGTTCATCTACTGGAGGAGGCACTACTTAGAGGTCCAGTACAGTATGGCTGGATGTACCCTATTGAAAGGCGGCTAGGCACTTTCAAGGGCTATGTTAGGAACAAAGCTATACATGAGGGTTCCATTACAGAGGCCTACATTGCTACAAAAGCGTTGACATTCTGCTCAAAATACATTGAAACATCTTATTAGCTTAGCAAAGAGGTGGGTGAAGACAATCCCGAGGTCAATGTTTTCGGTTTTCTGTTCGAGTTACAAGGAAGAGTCGACAAGACGACAAACCTAATGATTTAGACAAAATGGTTTGGTATGTATTGAATAACTATCCTGCGATTCTACCTTATATCAAGTAAGTGTTAAGTACTGCAGCTTATACATCGTAATCTAGTAAACTTGCAGCATATTCTTATATATTTAGATGTTTGACGCGATCACTATGTTGCGCAGCATCTACAAAAAGGAGTTACTGCCGCAAAATCCAAGAAACATTGACAAACTGGTTATGGCAGGATTTCCGAAATGGTTCAAGAGCCATGTAAGCTTTTAAATTGCACTGTTAGTTTTTTAATATCAGTTTTGCTAAGTCTCAGTCGACTTAGAGTTCGTTATGTCTCAGTTGATGCTATATTCCTTTGATCTTACATGGAGATTCGTCCAAAAAATTTCTTTTTAGTTTTTCTTTTTCTTCTTATATACTATATCACTTGACTAAGACTTGGTTAAGTCTTAGTCGACTGAGACTTAGACACACCCTCTTAATATATTGAGTACATAAGATGATCATCTTGTCTATTTTCTAACCATAGGTTAAGAAGATGCGGGAAGATGGGCATGCAGTTAATGATGCCCTTTACGCACTAGCAATGGGTCCTGATACTCGGGTAAGACATTAAAAATCTTGCATTGTTGGAGACGTGCACTACAACACCCTTGCACGCGACGAAGGCAGGAAGACACAAAACAGTGCCATGATGAGCACGGATAAGTACGGTGAAGAGACAACTGAAATGTATGCTAACATAACAGACATTGTTCAGTTGTAGTATATGTCCAGTTTCAAGGTTCATCGGTGTGTGGTTCCGTTGTGCCTTCATTGGTATAACCTGTTTTCTAGGATCGCAAAACCCAGAGCTGATGATTATTTCAAATCCATCAATGTCAAGGGGGCATACCAGACCAACGAGCCTTTTATTTTGGCAAATCAAGCAACACAGATATTTTTCTTGGAAGACACATATGCACGTAGCGATGACTGGAGAGTATTGCAAAGGTTTGAGTAGAGGAATTCGTTTAATGAATTTTCACAACAAGATGGTGCTTGCACTGCTCCTGATGTAAAAGATTCCATAAATGTTCCTAATAACTTTGAGAACCATCACGTCAATGGCGCTGGCGAAAAGATTGCTTGTCGGGCTATGGACATAGGAGAGTTGATCAATAAGACGCCAACGTTAGAGGACATTGAGGATGAAGAACAAGATGACACTGTGGGGAATTACGATTCATACTGATATACATGGCGAAGATGTTGACGCTGCTGCTCCGGATGATGATTAGATTGCTTTTGTCGTATTTGCCTCTCAGAATACGACTTTTTATCTATTATGTGAAATTGTGTTTTCTATGAAAACTAAAACCTGATAAACTTGTTGTTTAGTATTTTGCTGTGAGAACATCACTTATTATGTATGTTCATTTGTGTTTGGTGATTGTATTACGACTAAAACATGATGACATTGTTGTTTAGTTGTACTCATATTTGGCTATGAAACTTGTATTTGATGACATATGTCGTGGGAAACCACGACCACCTATGGGGCCATGAGCCCCTTTTGGTTCGGCGGGGGGATGGGCACGTTGCACAAAGAGCGGAGAAGCGTAACACAACACGGTAGAGATCACACGGGCAGTTTTACCCAGGTTCGGGCCACCGCGAGGCGTAAAACCTTACTCCTACTTTGGTGGATTGATGGTGGAAAATGGTGGGAAAACGCAGTGCTCTTGCCCGGCAAGGTTGCCTCAGGGCAAGAGTGGCTACACGCGTATGAATGTGCGGGGGTCCGAATCCTCTATGGTTGCCATGGGCCTCCTTTTATTGATAAAGGGGTCACCACAGTGGCAAATCAGTCTTTACATACTGATTAGATAGAAAACAGTGCTATCATACCTAACCCTGTAGGCTGATAGAGTGCATTAAATGCGCCGCTCAGTGTCACATCACAGCTTGCCCGGCAGGCCCTGTCGGGATGTTTTTCCAGCTTCGCGCCTGCTTGCTTGACACGTCTCAGGATGGGTGTCTCTTGGAGGTATTTTCTGTAGGAAGTGGCTGCCATGTGGCAGGGAGAGGCCACTTAGTCACTTAGGAGCTTGACACCGCACTAATCAATGACATGCGCCACTGTGAAGTAGTGTGGTGGAGTGGTTTGCCTTTGTGAGCTCCGGTAGGCCTGCCAGGGCGATCTTGGAGGCTCGCTTCCGGGGTAACCCCAACCTCGCCAGGCTCGCATACCCGGTAAGGAAGGTTACTCTCGGAGTGGTATCTTGTCTCTCTGGCTCGTCTTGGTCTTCTTGATCTGCACTTTGATCCTTCAAAGAACTGATCCCTCGTGCTTTGATATGATCTTGGTGCTGTAGTATCGTTCTTGGGCCTGTGCACAGTCTGGGCAATGGACCCAGGGTTCGTTGCACCGACAACATAGTTTGTTGTTGGACTGCAATTTTTTCTACGTCTTCGAATGGGAATGAAGATGACCCTATAGGGCCTCTGCTAATTTATTTATTTATTTATTAGCAATAGGGCCTCTGACATTTATTTATTTATGAGCAAAAGGGGATACTCCGTGATTTCCATTAATAGAAATCATTAGATGTTCACAACACTAGCCTAGCCTACTAAACATGTTTCATTCATTACTAGTTTCAGCAAAGTGCTCATGTCATAGCCACTAAATACATCACGAGTGCTACATACACTGCAAATAAAGAGACAATCATCCTACAGAGCACATCGATATTTCCCATTATCTTCACAAGCTCTTCATCTCCTCATTTTTTCTGACTGAACACTAGAGGGTAAACCCCCCGCAACCTTTTATTAATAAATTAAGGGGTACAAGAATTACAATGGCTAGCAGCAGTAACCAAGAAGCAAGAAGGATGAAAAACTAACTATTTACCAAGTACAGACAAAAGAATAGACAATTATGGGGGGACAAAGGAGACCCATCTAACCAGGTCCTCCATATGCCTCACCTTAATTCATGAGAAAGAAGGTACATGTCATGAACAAAAGCCCCTCTCCATCTATAAAACTCGGACTCTCCTTCCTGATGACTTTCCCATTCCCGATGATCAAAATATTCCAACAAGCTATGAAGACCACCTCAGCAAAGAATTTCTGTGCAAAGTTTCTCTTAGCATTTAGGGCAACCTGACCCATATCATTGCCAGAAGAGCAGTCAATCTGCAAGAAGTTCCAAATCCTCTGACTGAAGTTACAATTGAAAAATAGATGGTCTCTATCTTCCGTGGTGTGTGTGGGGCAGAGCACATAATTAACTCCATCATCAATATGCCAATGCCTTCTTTCCACCATATCCTTGGTGTTTAATCTATCCATAATGAGCATCCATGCAAAAACTTTTATTTTCATGGTGCAACAACTTTTCCAAATCCATAATAGAAGAGGGTTGAAGGTATGGTTAGTAAACCTGGAAATGTAGAACTGCTTGGGAGTATAAGGTTTACTAGTACCATGCCAGGACCAAACATCTTTCGAATCAGGTTTTCTCTCATGGCGCTGGAACAGATTTTGCAAGACCTAAAGCTCTTGATGAGCTTGCCCAGAAAGAGGCAAGTGAAACCATGTTAGCAGGTTGGAATTATTGAAACCATCTTTCATTAATACTGTAGTGTCCTTGGCATAGGAGAATAACCTTGGGAATCTGTGCTGCAGAGGCATAACAGAATCACCCACCTTCCATTTATCCTGCCAAAAAAGAGTAGTATCACCTTCATTGACATCAACCCAAGAGACCTCTCCGAACTGATCTAGAAATTTGAGAATGTCCTTCCACCAAAAAGACCCACATGATGTTGTTCCCTGGGCCACAAGCTCATGATAGTAAGAATTCCAAATGAGTTGCACCCAAGGAATATCTGCTTTATTAAGGAACTTGTTGACATGCTTCAACAGCAAAGCCACATTTTGAAAACCAAGATCAAGGATGCCAAGGCCACCTTTATTCTTGGATCTGCAAATCAAATCCCAAGCAGCCAGGGATGGGGCAGGTTCCTGCCTATTCTTCCTCCACAGACATTCTCTTTGAATTCTCTGCATTAGATTCAAGATACCAGGTGGGATGAACAAGCTACAACGGAAGAAGATTGGCATGGATGATAAAGCAGAATTAAGATATTGCAATCTCCCACCCTGAGCCAGGAAGGATGAACTAGCAGTCATTCTCCTCTCCATACAGGTTACCAGAGGCATAAGATCAGACATTGTAGGTCTAGTGGTTCCCACAAGCAAGCCTAAATAAGTAAAGGGCATCTTCCCCACTTGACAACCAAAGATGGAGGCTAATCTCTTAGTTTCTTCCTGTGATACATTGATTGGGTCCATAGAAGATTTATGGTAGTTTACATCAAGACCAGTTGATTGTGAGAAGACTAACAACATTCTCTTAAGAGTCAACAACTGTTGTTCATCAGCTGAAACAATTATCAATGTGTCATCAGAATACTGCACAATTGGGTAATCCTTGTCATGATAAGGAATGGGCAATTGAAGCTCCGCTTTTTGATGCATATCTTTAACCACAGACTGCAGTAAATATGCAGCTAGGACAAAGAGAAGGGGTGAAACAGGATCCCCTTGCCTCACACCTTCTTTACAGACAAATTGCTTGCGAGGCACACCATTCAAAAGAACTGAGGAAGTACCAGAGGTCAACAACTCCTTTACCCAACTGGTCCATTTTGCATTGAACCCTTTATATTTCATAATCTCAAAAATAGCTTCATGATCAATGGAATCAAAAGCCTTCTCAAAATCAAGCTTTAGAATTAGGATGGGGCTCTTAGACTGTTGACATTGATGCAGGTACTCTAAAGTCGATCCAATGCAGTCCTGAATAGTCGATTTAATAAAACCATACTGATTTTTATGAATGCACATCATGATCAACTCTTGGAATTTATTAGCAGCCATCTTTGACAGAAACTTAACTCCCATACCAGTCAAAGAGATTGGCCTATAATCCCCTATCACTTCAGGTGAGAGCTTTTTAGGTATAAGAGTAATGAAATACCCATTAATATTTTCCAACTTAGCTCTGCCTTCATAAAAGTCTTGAGCCAAAGCATAGAATTCATTTCTAATGATGTGCCAACATTTTTTAAAGAAGATACCATTGAAACCATCAGGTCCAGGAGATTTATCAATAGGCATATGTTTGACTACTAGGTCCATTTCGTCCACAGTAAATGGTTTGGTTAAAATATCCAAACCAGGCACATGCTTTACAATCATTCCAAATCATCCCTTCCATTTTTGAGTGTTCAGAGATAACTGTACCATCAGGTTGCTGCAAGCAAGCAATAGAATTCCTTCTAAATCTCTCAGTGGCTATGGCATGGAAAAATTTGGTGTTTTCCTCACCCACCTTGATGTACCTGATAGTACAACTCTTCTTCCAATACAAATACTGCAGGTGCAACAACTTCTCCACATGAAGCTTATCAATTTTTCTGAAATTAAATTCCTGCCTAAACAATGGCCTGATTTATTCCAAGTTGTCCATCAGTAAAATAACCTTGTTACATTTAGCAATAAGCAACTTCATCTTAGAAAGACCAGTTTGCCACTTCTTAAGGTCTTGCCTAATGGTCGTGATCTTGTCAGCAATGATTGCAGAAGAATGTGATTTGTAAGATGGCTTGCTCCATCAATTCTTCACACACTCAAGAAAATCTTCCATTTGGACCCAATAATCCTCAAACCTGAAGATTTTGCACTTTCGCAGAGTGGTTTTAGTTACCACTACACTGTTGGGGAACGTTGCAGAAAATAAAAATTTTCCTACGGTTTCACCAAGATCCATCTATGAGTTCATCTAGCAACGAGTGATAGGAGTGCATCTACATACCTTTGTAGATCGGGAGCGGAAGCGTTCAAGTGAACGGGGTTGAGGGAGTCGTACTCGTCGTGATCGAAATCACCGATGACCAAGTGCCGAATGGACAGCACCTCCGCGTTCAACACACGTACGGAGCCGATGACGTCTCCCACGCCTTGATCGAGCAAGGAGGAGGGAGAGGTTGATGAAGATCCAACAGCACGACAGCGTGGTGGTGGATGCAGCAGGGTTCCGGCAGAGCTTCGCTGAGCTTCTGCGAGAGGGAGAGGTGTAGTAGGGGAGAGGGAGGCGCCAAGGCTTCAGGGTGTGGCTGCCCTCCCACCCTCCCCCCTTTATATAGGCCCCTGGGGGGGGGCGCCAGCCTTGGAGATGAGATCTCCCAAGGGGGGCGGCGGCCAAGGGGGGAGGCTTGCCTCCCAAGGCAAGTGGGGCGCCCCCCACCCCTAGGGTTTCCAACCCTAGGCGCAGGGGGGCCCAGGGGGGGGGGGCGCAACAGCCCACCAGGGGCTGGTTCCCTCCCCACTTCAGCCCACGGGGCCCTCTGGGATAGGTGGCCCCACCCGGTGGACCCCCGGGACCGTTCCGGTGATCCCGGTACAATACCGGTGACCCCCGAAACTCTCCCGATGGCCGAAACAACACTTCCTATATATAATTCTTTACCTCCGGACTATTCCGGAACTCCTCTTGACGTCCGGGATCTCATCCGGGACTCCGAACAACTTTCGGTTTGCTGCATACTCATATTCATACAACCCTAGCGTCATCGAACCTTAAGTGTTTAGACAATACGGGTTCGGGAGACACGTAGACATGACCGAGACGGCTCTCCAGTCAATAACCAACAGCGGGATATGGATACCCATGTTGGCTCCCACATGCAACTCGATGATCTCATCGGATGAACCACGATGTTGAGGATTCAAGCAACCCCATATACAATTCCCTTTGTCAATCGTTATGTTACTTGCCCGAGATTCGATCGTCGGTATCCCAATACCTCGTTCAATCTCATTACCGACAAGTCACTTTACTCGTACCGTAATGTATGACCCCGTGACCAAACACTTGGTCACTTTGAGCTCATTATGATGATGCATTACCGAGTGGGCCCAGTGATACCTCTCCGTGTACGGAGTGACAAATCCAGCCTCGATCCGTGACAACCCAATGACACTTTCGGAGATACCGTAGTGCACCTTTATAGTCACCCGATTCGTTATGACGCTTGGTACACCCAAAGCACTCCTACGGTATCCGGGAGTTACACGATCTCATGGTCTAAGGAAAAGATACTTGACATTGGAAAAGCTCTAGCAAAACGAACTACACGATCTTGTGCTATGCTTAGGATTGTCTTGTCCATCACATCATTCTCCTAATGATGTGATCCCGTTATCAATGACATCCAATGTCCATAGTCGAAACCATGACTATCTATTGATCAACGAGCTAGTCAACTAGAGGCTTACTAGGGACATGTTGTAGTCTATGTATTCACACGTGTATTATGATTTCCGGATAATACAATTATAGCATGAATAAAAGACAATTATCATGAACAAGGAAATATAATAATAATCCTTTTATTATTGCCTCTAGGGCATATTTCCAACAGTCTCCCACTTGCACTAGAGTCAATAATCTAGTTACATTGTGATGAATCGAACACCCATAAAGTTCTGGTGTTGATCATGTTTTGCTCATGAAGAGGTTTAGTCAACGATCTGCGACATTCAGATCCGTATGCACTTTGCAAATTTCTATGTCTCCATCTTGAACATTTTCACGAATGGAGTTGAAGCGACGCTTGATGTGCCTGGTCTTCTTGTGAAACCTGGGATCCTTGGCAAGTGCAATAGCTCCAGTGTTGTCACAGAAGAGTTTGATCGGCCCCGACGCATTGGGTATGACTCCTAGGTCGGTGATGAACTCCTTCACCCAAATTGCTTCATGCGCTGCCTCCGAGGCTGCCATGTACTCCGCTTCACATGTAGATCCCGCCACGACGCTCTGCTTCCAGCTGCACCAGCTTACTGCTCCACCATTCAACATATACACATATCCGGTTTGTGACTTAGAGTCATCCAGATCTGTGTCAAAGCTAGCGTCGACGTAACCCTTTACGACGAGCTCTTCGTCACCTCCATAAACGAGAAACATGTCCTTAGTCCTTTTCAGGTACTTCAGGATATTCTTGACCGCTGTCCAGTGTTCCTTGCCGGGATTACTTTGGTACCTTCCTACCAAACTTACGGCAAGGTTTACATCAGGTCTGGTACACAGCATGGCATACATAATAGATCCTATGGCTGAAGCATAGGGGATGACACTCATCTCTTCTTTATGTTCTGCCGTGGTCAGACATTGAGCCGAACTCAATTTCACACCTTGTAATACAGGCAAGAACCCTTTCTTGGACTGATCCATTTTGAACTTCTTCAATATCTTATCAAGGTATGTGCTTTGTGAAAGACCTATGAGGTGTCTCGATCTATCTCTATAGATCTTGATGCCTAATATATAAGCAGCTTCTCCAAGGTCCTTCATTGAAAAACTCTTATTCAAGTAGGCCTTAATGCTGTCCAAAAGTTATATATCATTTCCCATCAAAAGTATGTCATCTACATATAATATGAGAAATGCTATAGAGCTCCCACTCACTTTCTTGTAAACGCAGGCTTCTCCATAAGTCTGCATAAACCCAAACGCTTTGATCATCTCATCAAAGCGAATGTTCCTACTCCGAGATGCTTGCACCAGCCCATAAATGGATCGCTGGAGCTTGCATACCTTGTTAGCATTCTTAGGGTCGACAAAACCTTCTGGCTGCATCATATACAGTTCTTCCTTAAGGTAACCGTTATGGAATGCCGTTTTGACGTCCATTTGCCATATATCATAATCATAGTATGCGGCAATTGCTAACATGATTTGGACGGACTTCAGCTTCGCTACGGGAGAGAAAGTCTCATCGTAGTCAACCCCTTGAACTTGCCGATAACCCTTAGCGACAAGACGAGCTTTATAGACGGTAACATTACCATCCGCGTCCGTCTTCTTCTTAAAGATCCATTTGTTTTCTATCGCTCGCCGATCATCGGGCAAGTCTGTGAAAGTCCATACTTTGTTTTCATACATGGATCCTATCTCGGATTGCATGGCTTCAAGCCATTTGTTGGAATCTGGGCCCGCCATCGCTTCTTCATAGTTCAAGGTTCACCGTTGTCTAACAACATGATTTCCGTGACAGGGTTGCCGTACCACTGGTGTGGAACATGTCCTTGTGGACCTCTGAAGTTCAGAGCAACTTGATCCAAGTACCTTGATCATCATCATTAATTTCCTCTCCGGTCGGTGTAGGCACCACAGAACATTTTCCCGAGCTGCACTACTTTCCGTTCAAGAGGTAGTACTTCATCGAAGTTCTACTTTCCTCCCACTTACTCCTTTCGAGAGAAACTCTTTTCAAGAAAGGATCTGTTCTTGGCAACAAAGATCTTGCCTTCGGATCTAAGGTAGAAGGTATACCCAATGGTTTCCTTAGGGTATCCTATGAAGACGCATTTTTCTGACTTGGGTTTGAGCTTTTTAGGTTGAAGTTTCTTGACATAAGCATCGCATCCCCAAACTTTTAGAAACGACAGCTCAGGTTTCTTCCCAAACCATAATTCATACGATGTCGTCTCAACGGATTTAGACGGTGCCCTATTTAAAGTGAATGTAGCTGTCTCTAGAGCGTATCCCCAAAATGATAGCGGTAAATCTGTAAGAGACATCATAGATCGCACCATATCCAATAGAGTGCGATTACGACGTTCGGACACACCGTTACACTGAGGTGTTCCAGGCAGCGTGAGTTGTGAAACTATTCCCCATTTCCTTAAGTGTGTACCAAATTCGTGACTTAAATATTCTCCTCCACGATCTGATTGTAAGAACTTTATTTTTCGGTCACGTTGATTCTCTATGTCATTCTGAAATTCCTTTAACTTTTCAAAGGTCTCATACTTGTGTTTCATCAAGTAGACATACCCATATCTACTTAAGCCGTCTGTGAGAGTGAGAACATAACGATATCCTCCGCGAGCCTCAACGCTTATTGGACCGCACACATCAGTATGTATGATTTCCAATAAGTTGGTTGCTTGCTCCATTGTTCCTGAGAACGGAGTCTTGGTCATTTTGCCCACGAGGCATGGTTCGCATGTGTCAAATGATTCATAATCGAGAGACTCTAAAAGTCCATCAGCATGGAGCTTCTTCATGCGCTTGACACCAATGTGACCAAGGCGGCAGTGCCACAAGTATGTGGGACTATCGTTATCAACTTTACATCTTTTGGTATTCACACTATGATTATGTGTAACATCACGTTCGAGATTCGTTAAGAATAAACCATTGACCATCGGAGCATGACCATAAAACATATCTCTCATATAAATAGAACAACCATTATTCTCCGATTTAAATGAGTAGCCATCTCGTATTAAACGAGATCCTGATACAATGTTCATGCTCAAACTTGGCACTAAATAACAATTATTGAGGTTTAAAACTAATCCCGTAGGTAAATGTAGAGGTAGCGTGCCGACAGCGATCACATCGACCTTGGAACCATTCCCGACGCCAAGCATCATCACCTCGCCCTTCCCGCCTTCGTTTATTCCGCAGCTCCTGCTGTGAGTTACAAATATGAGCAACGACACCGTATCAAATACCCAGAGTTACTACAGTCTAATCGGTAAGGTACACATCAATCACATGTATATCAAATATACCTTTAGTGTTGCCGCCTTCTTGTCTCCTAAGTATTTGGGAAGTTCCGCTTCAAGTGACCCTTCCTTTGCAATAAAAGCACTCGATCTCGTGCTTGGGTCCATTCTTTGACTTCTTCCCGCAAGCTGGCTTATCGGCGCGCAACATCCTTGCCGCCCTTCTTGAAGTTCTTCTTACCCTTGCCCTTCTTGAACTTAGTGGTTTTATTGACCATCAACACTTGATGCTCTTTCTTGATTTCTACCTCTGACTTCAGCATTGAAAATACTTCAGAATAGTTTTCACCATCCCCTGCATATTGTAGTTCATCACAAAGCTCTTGTAGCTCGGTGGGAGCGATCAAGGATTTTGTCAATGACCGCCTCGTCTGGGAGGTTAATGTCCAGTGGGACAAAGCGGTTGTGCAACCTGATTTTTGAGTATGTGCTCACCGACGTAACAATTTTCCTCCATCTTACAACTATAGAACTTGTCGGAGACTTCATATCTCTCGACCCGGGCATGAGCTTGGAAAACCATTTTCAGCTCCTCTAACATTTCATATGCTCCGTGTTGCTCAAAACGCTTTTGGAGCCCCGGTTCTAAGCTGTAAAGCATGCCGCACTGAACGAGGGAGTAATCATCAACACGTGACTGCCAAGCGTTCATAACGTCTTGGTTCTCTGGGATGGGTGCTTCACCTAGCGGTGCTTCTAGGTCATATTGTTTCTTGGCAGCTATGAGGATGATCCTCAGGTTCCGGATCCAGTCTGAATAGTTGCTCCCATCATCTTTCAGCTTGGTTTTCTCTAGGAACGCGTTGAAGTTCATGGTGACATGAGCGTTGGCCATTTGATATACAAGACATTTTGCAAAGATTTTAGACTAATGTTCATGATAATTAAGTTCATCTAATCAAATTATTTAATGAACTCCCACTCAGATTTGACATCCCTCTAGTCATCTAAGTGATACATGATCCGAGTCGACTAGGCCATGTCCGATCATCACGTGAGACGGACTAGTCATCGTCGGTGAACATCTCCATGTTGATTGTATCTTCCATACGACTCATGTTCGACCTTTCGGTCTCTTGTGTTCCGAGGCCATGTCTGTACATGCTAGGCTCGTCAAGTTAACCTAAGTGTTTTGCATGTGTAAAACTGTCTTACACCCGTTGTATGTGAACGTAGGAATCTATCACACCCGATCATCACGTGGTGCTTCGAAACGACGAACTTTAGCAACGGTGCACAGTTAGGGAGAACACTTTCTTGAAATTATTATAAGGGATCATCTTATTTACTACCGTGGATCTAAGTAAACAAGATGCATAAACATAATAAACATCACATGAAATTATATAGTAGTGACATGATATGGCCAATATCATATCGCTCCTTTGATCTCCATCTTCGGGGCTCCATGATCATCTTGTCACCGACATGACACCATGATCTCCATCATCGTGTCTCCATGAAGTTGCTCGCCAACTATTACTTATGCTACTATAGCTAACGGTTTAGCAATAAAGCAAAGTAATTACATGGCGTTGAATCAATGACACACAGGTCATACAATAATTAAGACAACTCCTATGGCTCCTGCCGGTTTTCATACTCATCGACATGCAAGTCGTGATTCCTATTACAAGAACATGATCTCATACATCACAATATATCATTCATCATTCATCACAACTTTTGGCCATATCACATCACAAGGCAATTGCTGCAAAAACAAGTTAGACGTCCTCTAATTGTTGTTGCATCTTTTACGTGGCTGCAATAGGGTTCTAGCAAGAACGTTTTCTTTACCTCGAAAAACCACACCGTGATTTGTGAACTTCTATTTACCCTTCATAAGGACCCTTTTCGTCGAATCCGCTCCAACTAAAGTGGGAGAGACAGACACCCGCTAGCCACCTTATGCAACTAGTGCATGTCAGTCGGTGGAACCTGTCTCACGTAAGCGTACGTGTAAGGTTGGTCCGGGCTGCTTCACCCCACAATACCGCTGAAGCAAAATAAGACCAGTAACGGCAAGAAAGTTGACAACATCTACGCCCACAATAGATTTGTGTTGTACTCGTGCAATAGAGAACTACGCATAAACCTGGCTCATGATGCCACTGTTGGGGAACGTTGCAGAAAATAAAAATTTTCCTACGGTTTCACCAAGATCCATCTATGAGTTCATCTAGCAACGAGTGATAGGAGTGCATCAACATACCTTTGTAGATCGCGAGCGGAAGCGTTCAAGTGAACGGGGTTGAGGGAGTCGTACTCGTCGTGATCCAAATCACCGATGACCAAGTGCCGAACGGACAACACCTCCACGTTCAACACACGTACGGAGCGGATGACGTCTCCCACACCTTGATCCAGCAAGGTGGAGGGAGAGGTTGACGAAGATCCAGCAGCACGACGGCGTGGTGGTGGATGCAGCAGGGTTCCGGCAGAGCTTTGCCTAGCTTCTGCGAGAGGGAGAGGTGTAGTAGGGGAGAGGGAGGCGCCAAGGCTTCAGGGTGCGGCTGCCCTCCCTCCCCCCCTTTATATTGGTCCCTGGGGGGCACCGGCCCTGGAGATGAGATCTCACAAGGGGGGCGGCGGCCAAGGGGGGAGGCTTGCCCCCCAAGGCAAGTGGGGCGCCCCCCGCCCCTAGGGTTTCCAACCGTAGGCACAGGGGGGCCCAAGGGGGGCGCACCAGCCCACCAGGGGCTGGTTCCCTCCCCACTTCAGCCCACGGGGCCCTCCGGGATAGATGTGTCACGCCCAATATGCGACCCTATCCAAAAGGAACTCGAAGGTCCCACCGAGGTTAGACCCGCATATTGAAATGCTTTTGCAAGGTGGATATCATTACATCAACATTACATAATACATAGGGATACATACATAAGGCACAAATGCCACAAGAATACATCAACATTATATACAAGATCAACATCCGACTATGGATGAAACATAAACGGAAACTCAAACAACATCCACCTCAAGCTAGCCCAGGCTGCCGACCGGAACCTATCCCCGATCGAAGAAGAAGCAGAAGAAGAACTCCAAAACAAGTAAACATCGCTCTCGCGTCATGAGCATCGCATGAACCTGTACCTGCAACTGGTGTTGTAGTAATCTGTGAGCCACGAGGACTCAACAATCCCATTACCATGGGTATCAAGACTAGCAAAGCTTAAGTAGGAAAGGAAGGGATAAAGTGGTGAGGTTGCAGCAGTGACTAAGCATATATGGTGGCTAACATACGCAAATGAGAGCGAGAAGAGAAACAAAGGAACGGTCGACAACTAGTAATGATGAAGAAGTGATCCTGAACTCCTACTTACGTCAGACATAACCCAGAAACCGTGTTCTCCTCTCGATCAACCCCGAAAAGAGACACTCACGGTTACGCACACGGTTGGTGTATTTTAGAAGAGTTTGCTTCAAGTTTACTACAATCGGATATTAACAAATTCCCATCTGCCACATAACCGCGGGCACGGCTCTCGAAAGTTTATACCCTGCAGGGGTGTCCCAACTTGGCCCATGATAAGCTCTCGCGATCAACAAAGGATATTCCTTCTCCCCGGGAAGACCCGATCAGTCTCGGAATCCCGGCTACAAGACATTTCGACAGCAATAAAACAAGACCAGCAAGACCTCCCGGCGTGCCGACACCCTGATAGTAGCCAAAAGGGATCAGAAAATACAAGTGCAAGCATGTGAATATAGCAAAAACATAAACTGATTCAGACTTGGTGGAAAACTGGAGCATGGCCAAAACAGATAACAAGTAGGCATGTTGGTGAGCTTGAACCACTCACCACAGAGCAATACATGGCATGGCAAGGCAACCAATAGCAAGAAGACATGGCATAGAAGCTATACATGGCAAGAACAACATCATAGGGTGCATGGATCACTAACAACAACCTTGGCAAAATTGAATAACATGTAAACAATCTGCCAGGAAACATTTTATTGCAAAAGTAGAGCTCGATTGACTCAAGCTATGGCACTCCATAATTGCAAACAAGGGCATGGATGGATAGAGAATAACCATATGTTCAAAACATCCTTACTGAAGTATCTCAAAATAAGCATGGATCTCTCGGTAGTATCAAGTTTACATGGCATAAAAATATCAGCAGAACAGGGGCTGAAATCAGCAACATCATGAAGCCTAGTTTGCATGCTTATGCTAGTCACCACAGAGATCACAAAAATACATGGCAAACACCCCTTTAAATATGGCATGGCATATTACAAAACACATGTAGGACTCAAGTTCATAGGGTGCACAAATCAATCATGGCAAAAATGACAAAAGTGCATGTTCTGATAAGAATCTGAAACTAACATCACATAGCACTCTTCTAACAGCATTTCGGGCATCAAGATGAGCTCAAATGAAAATGATGTAATGAGATGAAATGATGTACTCGTTGAGACGAACAATTTGACATATTACACGCACGAAACAGAGCAATATGCAGAGAGTTATGGCACGATGAACATGGCATGATAATATGCACATAATTACAGGGACATAGTCGTTTTTCAGGAAAAAAAACCGGAGTGAGCACAATTTAGTAAATAATGCACGGGCGGGGATCTGTGGGTTGCTCACCACTTGGGCTTCGGCCCATTGGCAGAGGAGGTGAGGCAGGCCGGGGCTGGGCCGGAGCTGGGCTGGTCGACGTGGGCTGAGGGCGCGGGGCCCACGGGGGATGGAGGCCCGGTCGTCCTCCTCCTCGTGCACCTGCCCGAGCACGCAGGAGGGAGGCGGCCATGGCAGCGGGGCGGCGGCGACGCCGGTCGGTAGGGAGGCCAGGAGGAGGCCGAGGGGCTGTGGATCCGGGCGGATCCGGCCCCGGGGACTCCGTTCCCGGCGGCGGCGGGGCTGGGCGGCGCCGGGGACCATGGCGGCGGCGACCTGCGGGGAGAGAGGGAGAGAGATGCCATGAGGGAGAGGGAGAAGGAAGGAGAAAGAAGGAGAGGGTGGCGCGGTCTGGCCTGGCCGTCGAGGTCGCCGGTAGCGGTGGCGCGCGGCCTCCGGCGAGGATGAGCGGCGGGGCAGCGAGGAGCTCCTCCCTGGAGCTCAGGAGCGAAGCGAGAGGCGGGCGCAGAGGGCGCGGGCGGGCGCCAGGGCACCTCGGGCCCAGATCCGCCCGGGCGGGCCTCGGATGGACTGGCAGGGCCGCGGTGAAGTGGGGCGCGGGGGAGGACGTGGCGCCTTCCGGTTGGCCCGGGGCGTTGGCTGCGGCGGCGGAGGCCAGTGGGGGCGCGCCACTTGGCGGCGGTGGGCTTGGCCGGCGCGGAAAACGAGGCCGAGGTGGGAGGAGGATGGCGGCGCGCGGATTTCGAGGGGGGGCTAGGTATTCCCAGAAATGGAAGGGGAAGGAGGCTATATATAGCAGTTTTTGGCTAGGGTTTGGTCTGGGGGTTTTCGGACCCTCCGATCGCGATCGGGCGGTTCCGAACGCGAGGAGAGGTAGGCTGGGCCATGGTGGGCTGAGAAGAGAGGGTTGGGCTGAGAGGAGAGGAGAGAAATGCAGACCGGCAACTGTTTCCGGAGACCGAAAACGTCCGACGATAGACCGGCTATATTGCGGTTGTAGGTTTAACGGTAGGGCTACCAAATGGACTCCGAATGCGACGAAACTTGGCAGGCGGCCTGTCTACACTATAATAAGACCGCACAACAAGTTGCAACCCATTCTGAGAACATTTTCATGCCACTTATAAAATAATATTTCGGAGGTGCCGCGGCGCGTGCGAGTGTGGTCTGGACTCCGAACGGACAACGGAGAGAACCGGGGGAACCCGAACGGATGCAAGTTTTAAAAAACATGCAGATGAATTGCAGAATATGACATGGCAAAATGCAACACGCAAGCAAATGACATGGCAACGACGACAAATAACTGGCGGACACCTGGCGCATCGGATCCGGGGCGTTACAACACTCCTCCACTAACAAGAGATCTCGTCCCGAGATCTTAGGACCGAGACGGAAGGGAAAAAGGGATGAGGCGAAACAAGAAACACAAGAGAGAGGAGGCAAAGAATCGAGAGCACACGAAAAGAAGAGAGAAGCGACGAGAATGACAAGAATCGAAAGCTCACGGAATCAGATAGACTATGAAACCACTCGTTCTAACCGGAGTTGTTAGAATGAGAAAATAAACCAATAAGACTGAAAGGATTTAGGCAGCACACCGGTTGAAAATGGAAGGAAAAGAACAAGAACTTGAGAGGATGGAATGATACTTGATGAAGACATGACACAAAACCCTCCGGAAAGAATTGAACGAATAGAATTTAAGGATTGAGTGGAGTTGTTGAGAAAATCAACAACGAAAGAATAAGCTTATTGTGGACTTATGGATAACATCCCAAAAATTATGAGGTGATAACCGACCACAATCGGAAAAGATTGAATAACTGAGAAAAACGAGGAAATGCAAAACTCCACTTCAAAAGAATATGGAGAATTAATTGCACTTTGATATGCAAGAAGAAAAGATACTAGAACTCCTTGAGCAAGAAACTTGATGAACACTAGATGAATGAATTAAATCATGAATAACCACCGTGAAGAACTCCGGTAACAAAAAGGTGATGAGATAGAATGAAGGAATAAAGAATAATATGAGCCTTGCAGTGATTTAGATGGAAGGTTCCGACGAAATGGCCGAGGAAATAATTGAACTCCGGAAAAGAAAAGATGGAAAGACTTGGAACTAGAATTTATTCATCACGAACAAGCTCCGAAGGAAAGGATTACTCACTTGGATGAAATAAAAATAAGATTTATTGTATGCTTATCCTTCATCAAATTAAATTGATGACAAGCAATGGATTTGCACACTACTTATTCTTCTTGAAAAGGATTGAGAAGTGACATATCGCAAACTTGAGAAGGACTTCATGAACCACCGGTAGGATTGAAAAGAACGAATGGATTAGTGTGATAATCAAAGAAAAAGAATCTTGAACGAACCACCGTAGGAATTCGGAAATGACTGACGAAAGAGAATGAATCACCGGGAAGAATTAGAAAAGCACGAAGATACTTGAGGGAATTTAGAAAAAAGAGATCGAAGAGATCGCGAACTGATTAACGAATGCTTGAACGCAGCACCGGAAGAAAATTGAGACGAACGAAGGGGCACGGATATAGAATAATTGGAGAACGAATCTGAAAACTTAGAACGAAGAAATCTTCCGAAAAGATGGCCTCCGGATGATCGAGAGCGAAAGCAACACCTGAAGTACTCCGGATGGGTGAAAAGAATTGCACAACTGGAAACAACTGGATAGGATAACATCGAGCTAGCACCGTAAATCTTCTGGGAGAACGGACGAGATTTAGGGAAAACTCTACTTCGGTCTTCATATGAAGACGAGAAACACCACCAAAATTAATGAGATACTCCGGAAGAATGAAAAGTGAAGAGGTTGAGCCAACAATGAAAAGAATTTGAAAGAGATATTGGGAAGGCATCTGACTGATGAAATTCATTCTTACGTCAAACTTCAAAAAGATCTTGAGAATAACTCCGGAATAATTAGAAGAGTCAAGTAAGATCCTGGGAAAAGACCTGTGGGTTAGGGCCCACTAAAAGAAAACACCGTTGGAAAGGGATGTTGAACAGATAGATGATGCACCGGAACAATTGAAATAATAGAATGAGGTGACAACCTCGAATTAATTGGAACACAGACGAATCTCCTGAGATGACTTGAACACTCCGGAAGGATAAACTGGCGAGAGACGAACGAGCAAGGAGAACAGTTCGAGGAAAATAATATGATCAACCCAAAAAACTTGAATTGAGTGCACCGGAAAAAGAAAAAGGATGAAGAATGACGAACAAAAGAGAAATTCACCGGTTGGAACAATTGACGAAAGACTGAAGAGACTCCACACGAATGGAATTGATGCTCGAAATAGACTCAGGCTCCGGGAAGAAGAGGGTGGGAGGGCGGGAAAACAAAGGCAACTTGGAAGGGGACATCGACGAATAACTTGAAGAGAAAACACCGGTTGAGAACAATGAGGATAGAAAGCAAAGAATTCGCACGAGTAGGATCGATACTCGATTACGGACTCCGGTTCCGAGAAGAAGAAGGGTGGGCGGGCAGGAAAAGAAAACAACTGAGCATTGAACTTGCAAAGATGAAGATGGTCGAATCGCCTTGACAAGAAAATGCACCGGATGAAAAGAGATGAGAACCAACGATCGGAAAACCAACTGCGTGATCCTAAAGAAAAATTTGAAGGGGAAGAGGAGTAATTCAAAACACCTACGCCAAGATTCCTCCCAGAGCGATTTAAGGGCAGAGGAGTAAAAAGAATTTCTACTCTCCGATATAACTAGACTCCGAAAACAGTTTTCTTCTAGACTCAACAACGGCCAAACTACACGATAAATCAAGGGGGCTCCTAGGGTCGGTCGTGGCTCTGATACCAACTTGTCACGCCCAATATGCGACCCTATCCAAAAGGAACTCGAAGCGAAGGTCCCACCGAGGTTAGACCCGCATATTGAAACGCTTTTGCAAGGTGGATATCATTACATCAACATTACATAATACATAGGGATACATACATAAGGCACAAATGCCACAGGAATACATCAACATTATATACAAGATCAACATCCGACTACGGATGAAACATAAACGGAAACTCAAACAACATCCACCCTGCTAGCCCAGGCTGCCGACCTGGAACCTATCCCCTGATCGAAGAAGAAGCAGAAGAAGAACTCCAAAACAAGTAAACATCGCTCTCGCGTCATGAGCATCGCATGAACCTGTACCTGCAACTGGTGTTGTAGTAATCTGTGAGCCACGAGGACTCAGCAATCTCATTACCATGGGTATCAAGACTAGCAAAGCTTAAGTAGGAAAGGAAGGGATAAAGTGGTGAGGTTGCAGCAGCGACTAAGCATATATGGTGGCTAACATACGCAAATGAGAGCGAGAAGAGAAACAAAGGAACGGTCGACAACTAGTAATGATGAAGAAGTGATCCTGAACTCCTACTTACGTCAGACATAACCCAGAAACCGTGTTCTCCTCTTGATCAACCCCGAAAAGAGACACTCACGGTTACGCACACGGTTGGTGTATTTTCGAAGAGTTTGCTTCAAGTTTACTACAACCGGATATTAAAAAATTCCCATCTGCCACATAACCGCGGGCACGGCTCTTGAAAGTTTATACCCTACAGGGGTGTCCCAACTTAGCCCATGATAAGCTCTCGCGATCAACGAAGGATATTCCTTCTCCCCGGGATGACCCGATCAGTCTCGGAATCCCGGCTACAAGACATTTCGACAGCAATAAAACAAGACCAGCAAGACCTCCTGGCGTGCCGACACCCTGATAGTAGCCGGGCGTATCCCGTCTCAGGCCATGACCAGATGAGCAGTCCGTACAACTAAAACCAGCCCTCAAGTTTCCCTGAGGTGGCGCTGCAAAGGGCTCTAGTTTGGACCAACACTTAGACAAGCATTGGCCCGGGGGGGCTAAAATAAAGATGACCCTTGGGATGCACGACTCCCAAGGGAAAAAGGCTAGGTGAGGCAAATGTAAAACCAATGTTGGGCCTTGCTGGAAAAGTCTTATTCAAAGCGAACTGTCAAGGGGGTCCCATAAATCACCCGACCGCGTTAGGGACGCAAAATCCGGGAACATAATACCGATATGACGGAAACTAGGGCGGCAAGAGTGGAACAAAACACCAGGCATAAGGCCGAGCCTTCCACCCTTTACCAAGTATATAGATGCATTAATTAAATAAGATATATTGTGATATCCCAACAAGTAAACATGTTCCAACAAGGAACAACATCTCCATGTTCCAACAAGGAACAAACTTCATCTTCACCTGCAACTAACAACGCTATAAGAGGGGCTGAGCAAAGCGGTAACATAGCCAAACAATGGTTTGCACAGGAAAGGTGTCAAAGGTTAGAGGCTGACATGGCAATTTGGGATGGCTTGATAAACAGGTAATAGGTAGCGCAGCATAGCGATAGAATGAAGCAACTAGCATAGCAATGATAGTAGTGAGATCCAGGGTAGCGGTCATCTTGCCTGAAATCCCGCAAGGAAGAAGAACGAGTCCATGAAGAAGACGAATGGATGAAGCCGAACCAAGCGTAGACGAACGAATCCTCACGATCGCAACGAAACAAGAACTAACAAGAAGAAGCACACAACATAGTAAACACACCACACATGAACAAGGCATGATGCACGAACAAGCATGATGCATGACAAGGCTAGATGAGGCTACTCATGGCAAGAGATGATGCAAACAAGAACAGCACATCAAAACAAGTTTAAATGAGGCCGGAAGCAACATAGAACAATTCCGGTAAGTCCTCATATGCAAGTTTCGAAATTGGTCCAGATCTGAATAAACCTTATGTTCAAGTTGTTAAACAGCAATTTAAGATGCACCACGATGATCTACACGAAATTCTAGTCAAGTTACATATAAAGTTCATTTAATTCGGAGCTACGGCCTAGAAGATATGAGCAAAACAAGATAAACATGGCATTGATGCAAAATGCATCCAAACATCAAGCAAACCCCTCAAAACAAGGATGCAACATGATAATATGAAACTACATGCAAAATCAAGCAAGTTTCATATAGAGCACACTCAAAACGGAGCAACGGTGCAACACATACACACAATACAAGTTATAGCAACAATTTGTCCAAGACAGCAAGTAGGCATATTGTAAGCGAAAACAACATGCTACAGGACCTCAACATGAAAACAAAAGGCGTGGGCATGATGTACAGGTAAAGCATGACAAAACATGAACACTGAGCTATCTCCAGAAATCACTAGAACATGCTCAAAATGACATGGCAAGATTGCACATAATAACAGTTTCAGACTTTAGCAGAAATAACATCAGGTTGCAATGTTTAGAGCTATCAAACAACATGTTACATGAACATATCATGGAAAAAAAGGCATGGCATGAATCTACTAATCTCATAGAACAAATGTCCCTTACTGACCATTAGCCAAAAGGGATCAGAAAATACAATTGCAAGCATGTGAATATAGCAAAAACATAAACAGATTCAGACTTAGTGAAAAACTGGAGCATGGCCAAAACAGATAACAAGTAGGCATGTTGGTGAGCTTGAACCACTCACCACAGAGAAATACATGGCATGGAAAGGCAACCAATAGCAAGAAGACATGGCATAGAAGCTATACATGGCAAGAACAACATCATAGGGTGCATGGATCACTAACAACAACCTTGGAAAAATTGAATAACATGTAAACAATCTGCCAGGAAACATTTTATAGCAAAAGTAGAGCTCGATTGACTCAAGCTATGGCACTCCATAATTGCAAACAAGGGCATGGATGGATATAGAATAACCATATGTTCAAAACATCCTTACTGAACTATCTCAAAATAAGCATGGATCTCTCGGTAGCATCAAATTTACATGGCATAAAAATATCAATGAGCAATGGGCTGAAATCAAGAACATCATGAAGCCTAGTTTGCATGCTTGTGCTAGTCACCACAGAGATCACAAAAATACATGGCAAACACCCCTGTAAAGATGGCATGGCATATTCCAAAACACATGTAGGACTCAAGTTCATTGGGTGCACACATCAATCATGGCAAAAATCACAAAAGTGCATGTTCTGATAAGAATCTGAAACTAACATCACATAGCACTCTTTTAACAGCATTTCGGGGATCAAGATGAGCTCAAATGAAAATGATGCAATGAGATGAAATGATGTACTCGTTGAGACGAACAATTTGACATATTACACGCACGAAACGGAGCAATATGCAGAGAGTTATGGCACGATGAACATGGCATGATAATATGCAAATAATTACAGGGACTTGGTCGTTTTTCAGGAAAAAAAACGGAGTGAGCACAATTTAGTAAATAACGCACGGACGGGGATCTGTGGGTTGCTCACCACATGGGCTTCGGCCCATAGGCAGAGGAGGTGAGGCAGGCCGGGCTGGGCGTAAGCCGGGCTGGTCGACGTAATGAGGGCGCTGGGACCACGGGGATGGAGGCCCGGCGTCCTCCTCCTCGTGCACCTGCCCGAGCACGCAGGAGGGAGGCGGCCATGGCAGCGGGCGGGCGGCGGCGCCGGTCGGCAGGGAGGCCGGAGGAGGCCGAGGGGCGGTGGATCCGGCGGATCCGCCCCGGGACCCTGCCTCAGGGCGGCGGGGGCTGGGCGGCGCCGGGGACCATGGCGGCGGCGACCATGGGGAGAGAGAGATAGACGCCATGAGGGAGAGGGAGAAGGAAGGAGAAAGAAGGAGAGGGCGGCGCGGTCTGGCCTGGCCGTGGAGGTCGCCGGCGGCGGTGGCGCGCCTCCTCCGGCGAGGACGAGCGGCGGGCGGCGAGGAGCCTCCTCGAGCTCGGGAGCGGCGGGAGGCGGGCGCAGAGGGCGCGGGCGGGCGCCTGCAGGCACTCGGCCCAGATCCGCCCAGGCGGGCCTCGGATGGACTGGCAGGCCGCGTGAAGTGGGGCGCGGGGGAGGACGTGGCGCCTTCCGGTTGGCCCGGGGCTTAAGCTGCGGCGGCGGAGGCCAGTGGGGGCACGCCACTTGGCGGCGGTGGGCTTGGCCGGCGCGGAAAACGAGGCTGAGGTGAGAGGACGCTGGCGGCGCGCGGATTTCGAGTGGGGCTAGGTATTCCTAGAAATGGAAGGGGAAGGAGGCTATATATAGCAGTTTTTGGCTAGGGTTTGGTCTGGGGGTTTTCGGACCCTCCGATCGTGATCGGGCGGTTCTGAACGCGAGGAGAGGTAGGCTGGGCCAAGGTGGGCTGAGAAGAGAGGGTTGGGCTGAGAGGAGAGGAGAGAAATGTAGACCGACAACTATTTCCGGAGACCGAAAACGTAAGACGATAGACCGGGTATATTGCGGTTGTAGGTTTAACGGTAGGGCTACCAAATGGACTCCGAATGCGACGAAACTTGGCAGGCGGCCTGTCTACACTATAATAAGACCGCACGACAAGTTGCAACCCATTCTGAGAACATTTTCATGCCACTTATAAAATAATATTTCGGAGGTGCCGCGGCGCGTGCGAGTGTGGTCTGGACTCCGAACGGACAACGGAGAGAACCGGGGGAACCCGAACGGATGCAAGTTTTGAAAAACATGCATATGAATTGAAGATGATGACATGGCAAAATGCAACACGCAAGCAAATGACATGGCAATGATGACGAATAATTGGTGGACACCTGGCGCATCGGATCCGGGGCGTTACAAGATGGCCCCACCCGGTGGACCCCCGGGACCCTTCCGGTGGTCCCGGTACAATACCGGTGACCCCCGAAACTCTCTCGATGGCCGAAACAGCACTTCCTATATATAATTATTTACCTCAGGACCATTCCGGAACTCCTCGTGACGTCCGAGATCTCATCCGGGACTCCGAACAACTTTCGGTTTGCTGCATACTCATATTCATACAACCCTAGCATCACCGAACCTTAAGTGTGTAGACCCTACGGGTTCGGGAGACACGTAGACATGACCGAGACGGCTCTCCGGTCAATAACCAACAGCGGGATCTGGATACCCATGTTGGCTCCCACATTCTCCTCGATGATCTCATCGGATGAACCACGATGTCGAGGATTCAAGCAACCCCGTATACAATTCCCTTTGTCAATCGGTATGTTACTTGCCCGAGATTCGATCGTCGGTATCCCAATACCTCGTTCAATCTCGTTACCGGCAAGTCACTTTACTCGTACCGTAATGCATGATCCCATGACCAAAAACTTGGTCACTTTGAGCTCATTATGATGATGCATTACCGAGTGGGCCCAGTGATACCTCTCCGTAATACGGAGTGACAAATCCCAGTCTCGATCCGTGAGAACCCAACGGACACTTTCAGAGATACTTGTAGTGCACCTTTATAGCCACCCAGTTACGTTGTGACGTTTGGTACACCCAAAATACTCCTACGGTATCCGGGAGTTACACGATCTCATGGTCTAAGGAAAAGATACTTGACATTGGAAAAGCTCTAGCAAAACGAACTACACGATCTTGTGCTATGCTTAGGATTGGGTCTTGTCCATCACATCATTCTCCTAATGGTGTGATCCCGTTGTCAATGACATCCAATGTCCATAGTGAGGAAACCATGACTATCTATTGATCAACGAACTAATAATAATCCTTTTTTTATTGCCTCTAGGGCATATTTCCAACATACACAAGGCACATGATCTGAAGTAGTCCTAGCCAAAGGAAGAGCCTCAGTAATAGGATAAACAGTGATCTAGTTGGTGGATGCGAAGAACCAATCTAGTTGCCAAGAAAGGGGAGTCTTGCATGTTGGACCAGGTGAAATATCTCCCCTTAAGAGGCAACTCTAGAAGGCCAAGGTGCCTAATGATTTCATTAAAAATAAAGATATCATTTATATCTCCCCTGGCATATTTCTATTTTCAGTGGATCTTATGAAGTTAAAATCCCCAATGATCAACCAGTTGTCATCAACTGGGATATTTAAATTATATAACGATGACACAAAATTATCTCTGGCCTCACCCTAACAAGGCCCATAAACAGACACCAAAGATCACCGCTCATTATTCTGCCTAGAGGTAAAACGGACAACCACAACATAAGGTTGCACCTCCACCAGCATGCCAAATAAAAAAGATGAATTCAAGACCACAAGAATCCCCCTAAGGCACCCACATAAGGTGCAAAAACAAATGTATCGAACTGTTTTGGACGGAAAGCCCTTATTTCTCTGATGTCAAAGTTCTCACATTTGGTCTCTTGAAAGCATGCTACCACACATTGGATCTCATCATTTTTTTGTTTGACAACACGTTTCCTGGCAGGAGAGTTAAGCCCCCTCACATTCCAACACAACACACTCTAGCTCTTGCAACTGAAGGGTAGCATAGAGGCACTACATAATAGCACTTCAGATAGTTCGGAGCCAAAACACAGAAAGGTTCCAGACCTAAATTATTACAAGGATGATAACAAGCCAACAGATAAGATAATAAGGACATTGCCACTTTATGGGCATGGCAAGCCCATAAAAACATATAACAACTAATCATCTTCACCAGCCGGCTTGTCTTCTTTTGGATTAGCCATACGCTTTTCCACAGTGAGCTGCTCATCAGGTATCTGAAGATCATGGCCAGTCTCTTGAATTAGCCTGATAGGAGTAGGAGGTGGCACTGCATTTGGCACCTCGGCACTAAGAAATTCCTCAGAGAGAGAGATGCAGTCACATGCTTGCACTTTGGCTTCTTCTTATTCTTGGGTTGCTGCTGTAATTCCTGGAAGACAGGCTTATAACCATCCCTCTTAACTTAACCACGGGTGCATCTTCTAACCTTAGTGTCCACAATGGGAGTGGGAGCCAGTGTCTTCCAACGACGAGACTTCTTCCTGTCACATTGCACAGAGAAAGAAAAAACCTCATTAGGCCGGACCACCGGAGTCACTTCGAGCATGTCCTGACTGTCAACCAGTGGCTCCAAAAGGAAATTATCAGACACAGCTGGTTCAGAAAAGAGGGCTCTTGCAACGGGCCGAGGTTTGTTGAAAACCTGGGCCTCCCTCCACTATAGTTGCTAGAGGACTTGAACATCATCAAAGGCAATGGCCCAGCTCCTCTTAGACAACACTATGGCTACAAATCCAACATAGGCATCTGTTGAGGAATTTCATACATTGGGCAAAATTGCAAAAGTGATTCAAACGATCTTTTCCAAGCTATCTCTGGCGGCAAAACTGGCCCAGAAACAAGCTTGACTGAACCCAGAACAAATCTATCATACTGAATAGCAGGCGGCTGATATGGAACGATGGCCCAATCATTAACATCAAAGAACTGTTGAGGAGGCTCTTGCGACTGAATTTCAGACTCAGATTGCATTGAAATGTCAATGACCAAGGCGATTCAACATTTGTTGCTTGGCCATGATCAGAGGAACTACATCTTTAACCGTCTCCTCTGTATCTTCCTCTTCTGTCGTTCCTTCAGTTACTTGTCCAACACCCCAACCTACTGGTATTGCGATTCATTGGCTAACCAAATAATCAACATAGTTCTATTCCCCCACATCAGCAACTTTCGAGAAATACAAATCACACGAATCTTCCCTTTTGTGCATGAATCAAATTGGAAGATGATCAACCAAACTATTAAAAAATCAGCAATTGAAAGAAGTGGAACAATTCTTAAACATATTATTACCCCACGATTCGGGCATTTGTTGAAGGCTCGGCCAGGGTTGAGGATTGTGGTTGAGATGCGACGGATGACTCTGCGTGATTTGCAGCAGTGGCACCACACCAACGGCAGCGGGTTGCGATGAGCAACTGGCTGTGGTGCGTGTGTCGGCAGGGGTGTGATGAGACCCACAGGCGATGGTACGAGTGGTGACTTGGCGCATATCTCGTTGTTGCCTGCTGAAGAGCAGGTGGACGAGCCGCCAGCGGCCATGGTTGTTGCTGCCAGAGCTTCTGATGCTAGGCAGACTAAGTAGAGATGTGGAGTAGCGAATGTTGGATATGTTAGTTCATTACTTGCAGAGTAGCATAGCACCATATATAGTCATAGTCTAGGTTTGGATTCGAACCAGCCATAGGAGGACGTCTCTCTTTTTTCTAAAACTCAGCAACGTCTCTTTACTGGTACACTAGCTTGTTTTGTACGCCTTTTCAAGTCTTTGATTTTCTTTTTTTTGTGAGGAAGGAAAGAGGAGAAAATTGAGGGTTCCTGGGACAGGAACCCAAGACCTCTCGGTTGAAAACCGAGGGTGCTAGTCACTTACGTGGCGAACGTTCCCTGGGAGGAGGACGACAAACGAACGCATTTTCCTCGCAGTTTTAGTTGCGACACAACATCAAATGGTCACAGTTTCGGGAATGTTATGTGGCAAACAAGCCCAGTGTTTCTTTTCTTCCTATATATGCAAAAGTATGCTACTTGGTGTCAGCTTCATCAACAAATGATTATGCCAACCATGACCGTTGGATTGACATTCAACGTCTGTCATGTTTCTGCGGTCTCTTCTTCCTCCAGCCACCAAATACAAACCAACGCCGACGGGACCGCCTAATACCACCTCCCATGGTTGGCTGTGCTGCCGCACATGCGTCGTGGCCACATCACACCCTAAAACTCTGTGAATCTTCCCCGGCTCCTACTCGTCCTCTGCCTTGGTTCGCTCACTGCGGCGCCGCCTCCGGTGTTGTCAACATGGTCAACAACTGAGAGGAATAAGGAGATGACTGTACATGGTGAGGATGATAGTAGGGACCCACCAGGATCATGGTAGTAGGCAAGCAAGTGCCTCCTTTATTACAAGAAAAAAAGGGTTCCTCCTGATGGTTTCCTGACACTACTGCAGGATGCTGCTACGATCAGAGACCCTTCGAGAAACTGTGTGTGATGCCATAATCGCAAACAGTGCTGTATGAAAACCGTTAGAAATGTGTAAAACTTTTGCGATGACGGATGCATCAAACACGGTTCAGGTTTAGTTGCATGTGCGATGAAGGGCATACGGTTCAGTTCAATGAACTGTTTGCGATGAGGAGGAACAAAAGAAACAGGCAGCCAGATGGAGGCGTGTGCGATACACAGCATACGATTCACTCGGATGAACTGTTTGTGATTAGGCAACACAAAAGAAACGGCCAGCTAGATCAAAGGTGTGTGCGATATACGGCATGCGGTTCACTCGGATGAACTGTTTGCGTTGAGACATGAGAACAGAAATGGTTCAACTTAACAAGATGTGTGTGATATACGGCAAACATGTCTGTAATCAGAAATGTGTCTGAAGACCGATAAGAACACACATGGTTGCTGCTAATAAGACGTGTGTGTTGTGAGAAAACAATTGCTGGTATACAATTGTGAGTGATTGATGAAAACATCACCGATGGTTTCCATTGTCTAGTCCGTGTGCGATGTTATTTTCTTTGTCCGCACACCATCTCCGCTCTGTCTATAGAGCATCAACATATATACTTAAAAAGACAGCATTGCATAACCAAATTAAGCATACAATTACAAAAATGATTACACATATAACATTTGCACACACCAAAGTAAGCAATTACATGCATACTGAAGTAGGAGAAACGAGGATCTAATCATCTACTTATTGTTGCGATGACGCTTGCCATTGCTCTGCTTCCGGCTGGATCCCTGGCCGTTTAGGGGAAGGAGGGACTTCCTCATGTCAACGATCTGCCGGTACATGTCGTAGCTTGTGTATGCCTCCTTGGCCGCGTACAGGACGTGAGCTTTGTCGAGTTTCTCCATCCAGGCCTAGTGCCAGGCACGCTTGTCCTTGTTGCACGACTCCTTCATGTCTCTGTAGTAGGGGTCGATGATGGCCTTGGCGAGGTGAACCAGTGAGTCCTTCTCATGCTCCTTGCTGCCCCAAATCTTGTATTGGCCCTAGATGTCGACAAGATTCTGGCAGGCGATGCCCGAACTCTCGAGCGCCTTTACATCGTTGGTGATGTCCACCGTTGCAAACATGTAGTGGGGGATGTTGACAAACCTGGTGAAATGCTCGCAAGGCCTTGTGGAGAGGTTGTAGTGGTATACGAGGACGTGGTGGCACACGCACATCTGGGCGACGACGACCTTGGGACGAGACCCGGCATGAGCGCAGGTGTACTCGAGGTCGAACCCGACCACCTTGTACTTCTCCTCGGCAAGAAACAACTCCATGATGTGGATGGAGTGCTCCGCCCAGACCGGGTCGTTGGGGTACACCACCGAGAGGTCCATGAACCTTCTGTGGGTGTCCACCACGGCATGCATGGTGAACTGCTTCTCGTCGTTGGCAGCCGCTTGGAGCACCATTGGAGCCGCGCAGGATACCCTCTAAGAATTTCTCGTGGTGGGTGTGCTTCTTGCAATGGTGGGGCGCAATCGAAAGGTTGAAGAGACACAAGGGTAAGTTAAATGGCCGCTGTAATAATAAATGGGGGCCAGCCGGCCTGTAATCGTCACGTCTTGTCACGGCATTCATAGCGGAGGATTCCAGAATCCAGTGCACGCTTGACAACACCGCACCCCAGGTGTGGACACTCGAGTGCGATAAATAATTCTACGCTCTACAGTGCACATGGTGGAAGAAACCAACTGTGTGCAATAATGTCGAAGATCGCAGTCGAGTTAGCTATACAGATCATGTGCTGTGAGATCGACAAGGTAAACTGATTCGAGAATGGTTAATAAAATATAAGACCATTGCATATTAAGGTCAAAATAGTGCTAGCAATATACGAGTCTCATACGATGCCATTTCAATGATTGTAACACAAAAGCTCGAAATGTTACAAAGTTCAAATTCTAGAGTTATATGGCTCAAATTCAAAGATTACAAGGTTCAAACTGACATTCGAAATGAAATTCAGCTCATCAGCTGCAAACGCTCGCGCTGATGCGCTGAACATGGATATCAGAGAGGTTCAACCTAATATCACCGCTTCTAAGTCTGGCTTCGAAACTTCACAATTTTTGCAAAGGGGTCAGCCACTGAGAAGTCATGTATGGGGTTGACCCAATGACTTCCGATTACTCTGTCATCTGAAGTTCCAAAATGAATTCAACATTTTTGGAGCCTACACCATTCTGCCACAGGCACCGGCGCTGATCAACAAACCATTCATTTTTGCGAAATAAATGTAGGGCAAACCTCATTTCCTTCAACACCCTTCCTCTGAGAACAAAGAACCTGGTAAGGTCCCTCGATAGGAGTTCAAAGTAATTTCTGAGAGATGCAGATCTAGGCATTCGACATGATTGTTATATTGTATCACATTATTCACCACTGGGCCTAATCTTATCTGCAAAAGAAGAAAACATGTTAGTGCCTACATGAAGTTTTGAACATTACTACATGACTAGCTATTTGGTTTGCAGGATTTGTAAAATGCACTAACATGCCATCTTCGATCTGACATGATTAACATGGGCATTTGATTACATTCTAGAAAAATATAGCCTTCTTGACAAGAGGTTGGAGTGGATGAAAAGTTCCCTAAGAAAACTAGTACAGATGAATCCAATTGAGAAATGCTTATTGATTGTAACCATATGGATCAAGCAACCAATATTGGGGGGGGGGGGCATGTATGTACTGAAATCCTCCAAAAGAACCTTTAGAAATCGTAGTACATTGTCATTGTAAACTTGGAAAAACGTGTCACAAATTGAACTCCCTTATGGTTAACATTTAACAGGAAGGGAACATCACCTCGATATATAGCTTCTCCAGGCACGGAAAGCATCTCAAGAAACTGACAACTTGCTCTTGGTTGGGCCCGATAGATTCAAGTTCCAAGACCTTCACTATGCGCAGTTTTAGGGTCAAGCTTGTCGGAATCATTTTCTGAATGACAGACGAACAAACATCTTCAAAATTAGAAATAATGTTAATTTGTAGAAGGAGGGGTAGAAGGCGGCTGTTGTACCTAAACGGGTGTGGATCGAATAACAAGTTTGGAGTATTTGTCAGATGAGTAGCCCACCACTGTCAATTTCGGTGCAGAATGCCATTGATTCATGTTGGACCTTCTTGATCAACTACAAGTAATCTCTCAAGTGCAGGTGTGTCCTGGATGACCATACCGTGGTCCAACTTTTGTGATGTCTTCCTGCCGGACCAACAACACACATAAATAGTCCGGTGAGTCATGGAGGTGATGTGGACGGTACTCAACCCATTGATCGCCTGAAGACGAAGGTACTTGAGTGCAGTACAGCCACAGAGCAAGCGCTCCATGTCACCCTTTGAGAGGCAGACAACGACGAGCTCGAGGTGCTTCAGTCGTGGTAGGATAAGAGCGGGCGCGTCATTAAGGGGCGGGAAATGGCAGTTCCTGAACTTGGCAACGCACAGCGTGGGCGCGAGGCGGAGTGCAGACGTTGGCAGCGACCGCATATGCCCATCATCAAAAGTGAGCTCCTCGAGCTGATCTAGGGCGAGGGATCGGAACTAGTCGTCAAGCTTGGCTCGGTCCTTCCCATTGGAACGGAACTTGCCCATTCTAAGGCCTTTAGTTGGGCTAAGGTGACTGCCGAGGATCTTGGAGAACGCATCCAAGATTTTACGATAGCTATAGCAGAGCTCGTGGCTGTCGATGAGGTCGAGAGGGCTGGAGTTCCATAGGGGGTGCCACCACCGGGAAAGGAGGGTTGTCCGTGCCCCATATTTGATTGGGAGGAGGGATATGCTGACTCTCAACATATCATCGGGGAGGCTGCTGATTAAGTCTAGGTCTGCTGGAGTCGCTTGTGGTTCTAGCTCGCCCTGCCTTCGCTTGTTGGCAGCCGCGTTCTCCGCCTCCGGAGTCTCCTTGTCAGTGGCGCTTTCTGATAGAAATGGGAGTACAGGGAATATTTAGTTAAAATTAGGGCAACAGAAAAGTGTATTGGTAGCTAGAAGTTATTAGGCAGGAATATAGTAAGATAAGGGAATAACAATTGTTTTCTTAAATACTACATGATTCATTTGACATTGCTGGGTAAGTCAACATATCCAGATAGTTGAAAAGAAAACTTACATTGAACAAAGTCTGGATGGATGATTTTGTTGGGGAAGTTAGCATATATCTCATGACCAGGCCCTTCTATGTGAAATGCAATTTTAGTGCCAGCTTTTAGTACATAAAACTTTTCAATTTCATTCCAAAAGCCAGTGCCAAAATAGGAGTCACCACGTTCATCAAGTCATGCAGTAGCAACGATTGTAAATCCATGGTTTGTGCGCAGTATGACATTCGTGGAGCCTTGATGTATGTAAAGGGAAAAATTGTGCACTACATAATCTGTTGCATAGCGAGGGATTTCCTGCAGAAAATGGTAGGGTTGTTAAAGAAAATATGGTAACATGCAAATATGGGCCCAAATTGAAAGAACTGTACATCAGTTGAAATCGAAGGACAAAAGTCTATAATTAAACAGATAGGGTAAACATCTTGTCATGGAAATATGAGAGTAATTGAAAGAACAATACATCATTAATTTGTCTAATATAGAAAGAAGAGGGGAAAAAATCCTCTTTGACGTATATGGTGCATGTGGCACCTTTTATCCAAATGCAGCAATATTTAGAATATGTTTAGGAAAGTAGGCCATGCCAACAAATTTAGGGTGAGATTGAACATACCGCACGCATCCTCAAGTTATCTGTTACGATAAGATGGAATCTCTGGCGGCGGTCGCCAAGTCCTGAAGTATCGGCGCACTGTACATTCTATGAATGAAAGAAAACCCTCAAATCAGCTCGAATAAAAATGAATTCACGACGATTTCCGTTGGGTGATCAAAGGAGGCAGATGAACTGGGATAAGAGATGAGATAATATCTCGTTAAATGAGGTACCTTGTCGTCCATGAGAAAGAACCCTCAGTACGGCAGATTCCCCAACCGATCAGAGTTGGGTCGACCGTGAGCAGCATCGAGAAACTCGATGCGATAGGCGGCGGCAAGCGGAGGGCTTTGCCGGCAGCCTGGCGGAGGTGGCAGGCGTCGAGCTAAGTGTTCACCGCCGCGATAGGCGGTGCCATGGCATAGACACAGAGGAGCTTGTGCAGGTGTGAATGGGGAACGTACCGGAGGGGCCGAAGTGGTTGGCGGGAGGTGTGAGGGTTTTTGTGATGTGGTGATGGTGAGGGTTTTCTTTTTTCTTTTTTGAATTAGGTGGTGAGGGTTTTCTATCCCAGAAAGAATTTTGGGGGCGACGGTTTGCTAGAGCGAACCGTGTGTGATTGACGCAACAGGAAAAATGATAGTCATTGCACATGGTTCCAACTTTGGGAACCGTGTTTGATTGACGTACTAGCTCCGTCCTGGTTTATTGGTCCCACGTTGTAATATTTACCAAAATCTGGCGAAATATTTAACATACTAAAACATAGATAATAAGCGTACACGTACATAAGCATAGTTCAACCATAAGTATATAGTTCAACCGTCATTAAGCATACACAAGCGTACATAGTTCGATCCATCCCACATCCATCTCACATGCGGCCGACACGATCCTGAAGCTTCTCCACGTACTCGGCGTACGCGTCGTGCGCCACCCTACGAGAATACTTCTGCTTGAAGGAGCCAATGGCCCATCCTCTTGCATGCGCAAGAACACTTAGATACGCGTCATGAATCTTGTGGTTGCAAAATGGGCATCCATAGCCGTCGTTCCTGGTCCTAATACGCCTGTTATGCATTCCTGCATAAAGCTCCCTCGGGATTTGCCTCTTGTACCTCCTCTGGGCATCTTCATCCTCGTTGTCCACATCGTCAGACAGCACCTATACATATAGTAAAACAAATTTGGCATCAAATCACTGATTACATGTCGTGAAGTAGGATTAGGAATTTATGGCTATTTATTTATACATATTCAGAGATTATGGTTCAATTTTTAAGCACAGTCGTCTATGTACATACCAATCTTGAAGAAAATAATGGCACAAACATATGGAGGTCATTCAAAATCAATTGTCAAGTCCTGGCTAGGGATTATTAGCACGAACACTAACCCTAGTCGGATTACTAGCAGAAATCATTTGCACAGATGAAACATCTAATCACTTATCACCTGTACCATTCAAACAATCAATACACTACACGGATCTAACGAAACTTACTCATATTTCATGGATTGGGAGAACATAACCACGGGATTTCTATTCCAAAAAGGGGGAGGCAGGAGTAACCAGAGAAACCCTATGATCTATTTGACACATAAATTGGTATAGATGACTAACCAGCTATCTGTCGTCGTCGGAGTCGTCGCCGGAGTGGTCGTCGGATTCGTCGCCGGAGTGGTCGTCGGAGTGGGTGTGGAACTCTGCCTCCGGTTGTGGAAGCTCGACGCCGTCGACGATGTCAGGGTGCAGCGATAACTCGACGGCGGTGACGGCAACCTCTGTCTCCATCTCCGCGTCGTGCTCCGGTGCTTTAGCAGCCCCGGCGTCGCCACTCCCTCCTATGGGGCGCTTCGACGACATCCTCATACACTGACGGCTTTGAGGACGGAGAGCGGCGTCGAGGTTGCAAGCGGAGAGAGAGGATTGTGTGTGCGTAGCGAGGATGGGGGTGCGCCCGCTTGGGCGCACCATTAATATGGAGTTGTGGGAGAGAGGCGGGCGGCGGTCAAACCGATGGCTCGCCTCCCGGTGAGCCTACGCACCGGACTGCTGGCATGCCTACCAAAGTTTCACACAGCTACTCGCACGCCTCCCGGTGACACTGTGCAGAGAGCACGCCTCCATCAATTCACACACCTGCACGCACGCCTCCCTGTCTGCCTGCGCAGCGGACTGCTCGCATGTGTCCCATCAACTCACGCCTTCTCGCACGCCACACGGGTCACGCGGCGGCACGTATATATTTTTTCTATTTGGATGATTAATGTTGCCGCTTTATTGCTTAACCGAAGCATGACACGTATCCATTGTTGATCTAACGCTCACGGTTCGAATAAATAATCAGTTTGGGATATTGGTTCCCATTTATTAATAATCTCCCATATGTAATTAGATAAAGATCACATCAAAACTGGTCTCAAATTTGACAAGTACAAATGCCACTTTATATTGGTGTCCATATGACAACACGATAAGTTTCATGAACATCAAATAAGTTTTGGATATACTAGAATTTAAAAATCAAGATTCTCAATGTTTGAAATTTGTTGCACGGGGAGTAAACATGCACCCAGTGAGACACATGTGTTTTTGCAATCCATTTAGGTGCACTGTCACGTGTGCATGTAGCTCAAATTTGATTTTTGCACATTATACCCATAGAAAGTCAATCAATGTACTAAAACGTGTCGGTGTCAAAATCGGCGGATCTCGGGTAGGGGGTCCCAAGCTGTGCTTCTAAGGCGGATGGTAATAGGAGGCGGGGGACACAATGTTTACCCAGGTTTGGGCCCTCTTGATGGAGGTAATACCCTACTTCCTGCTTGATTGATCTTGATGATATGAGTATTACAAGAGTTGATCTACCTAAACCCTTGAAGCTAGCCTATGATTATGATTGTTCTTGTCCTACGGACTAAACCCTCCGGTTTATATTGACACGGAGGTGGCTAGGGTTACACAAAGTCGGTTACAAGGGAGGAGATCTACATATCCGAATTGCCAAGCTTGCCTTCCACACAAAGGAGAGTCCCAACCGGACACGGGACGAAGTCTTCAATCTTGTATCTTCATAGTCGAACAGTCCGGCCAAAGTATATAGTCCGGCAGTCCGAGTACCCCCTAATCCAGGACTTCCTCAGTAGCCCCTGAACCAGGCTTCAATGACGATGAGTCTGGCGCGCAGATTGTCTTCGGCATTGCAAGGCGGGTTCCTCCTCCGAACATAGAAGATTTTAAACACAAGGATCGTGTCCGGCTATACAAAACAAATTCCACATACCACCATAGAGAGTACAATATCCCACAAATCTAATCTGCTGACACATTTCATAATGTGACATCACGCCATGGCCCGGTCATTATTCGAACCGTTTTTCTCAACTAGCTACTGCACATATTGCGAGGCGGTTTTCTTTGCACGTCTTGTTGAAGTAGAGATCATGTCCCCTTATCACGGGATTCTCATCAATACGGGTGTGGGTAACCCAATCACGCCTGGTGGTATGCCTCCTCGATTTTAGGCAAGTCCCGAACGGCCATGCGGAGGATGCTTGATATTCACCCTCTTTATAAAGGGGCCAAGGCCTGTCCTTTTCTTCTCGCGCTTGATCCTTCCCTTCCCCCACCTAGAATTCCAACACCCAAGGCTCAGGCTAAGCGCTTCGGACCTTCAATCATGTCCGGATCCAACTTCAAGGCCGGTGGATGGCCGAGGAGGACATCAAGAAGCTAAGAGAAGCCAGGCATCTGACCGCCGAAATCTCGCACAGGCTGCCTGCTCAAGGGCAGGTCATCCCCACTCCCGAACCCAATGAGAGTGTAGTATTTGTTTCCCACTTCCTCCGAGGGCTAGGCTTTAGTCTTGATCCCTTTGTTAGAGGGCTTATGTTCTATTACGGGCTTGATTTCCATGATCTGGCTCCGGATTCCATCATTCACATCTCGTCGTTCATCGTCGTGTGTGAGGCCTTCCTCCGCATCACCCCACACTTCGGCTTATGGCTTAAGACCTTCAATGTGAAGCCGAAGATGATCGATGGGCAACACACAGAATGCGAAGGTGCCATAATAAGCAAAGGCGCCGATGCTCCATGGCCAAAGGGTTCCTTCCCGGAGATGTCCAACTTATGGCAGCGGGAGTGGTTTTACATCACAGCTCCCCGAAGTACTAAGTGGGTAGCTGCCCCCGCCTTCCGTTCGGGCCCCCCGCCACAACTGGTGTCATGGGTCAACAAGGGGCTGGACTGGGGGCCAGTTAATGACGTGCCGACATTGCAGAGTTGCATCCGAGATCTCCTCAAGAGAGATGTCAGCCTTGTCAAGGTCATGCAAGTCATGCTAGTTCGTCGGGTCCTGCCATGCCAACGTCGACCCCTCCGTATGTGGGAGTTCAACCCGGAAGGACCGCAAACTATTCAACAATTCTTCGGCGTGACGCTCGAAGAGATGTATGGATTGTTCTTTGGATCACGAATAAAGTGTCCGGACAACACCGAGGATGCGGGTCTAAACTGCAATCGTCCAGATACCCACGTAAGTAATTCTGTGGCCGAACATGCCGTCTTTTTATTTGTCACAACATCATTGTGAAAAAATCGCTCTTTGACTAGGACTGGATAAAAAAGGCAAAGATGATCAGGTGTTTGGCCCCCCTTCCCGAAGGCTCACCGGATCCTGTACTAGCCAGGATGCTTAGCACGCACCTTATCCAGTGCCGTCAGAGGAATATACAGGGAGGAATAAAGAAGCCGAAAGCGGGCCTCACGCATTACTCATCCAAACCGGGGGAATTATTGTCTCCATGAAGGAGGATAATCGGGGAGAAGAATCTAAAATTCCCTCTCCCCAAGGAAGAAAAAGGACCGCCTCTGAAGACTTGGAAACAAGGGTTTCCAAACGGGGGAAGAAATCTACGCCAGGGGGCCATGCCATGGAGGGCACCCTTACCGCATAGTGCCCGCAAGGGGATCAGCCCTCCACTCAGTTGTACATGAACAAGAGTACTTTTGGTAAATATATCCTGCTTCATCTCCGAGGACAGTAACCGGGACGTATGTCTTGCAGTTCGGATTGTAGCCCTTCTCGACAGAGTTCGTCTTCGGGGGATCTTCTTCCGGAGATGATGGAGAGCGAAACGCCTCCCCCTGTCTCCCCGCCTCATGAGGCGGACGACCCTGAGGTGTCGTAACGGAGGATTTCTCCTGATCCGCCAAGGCCAGAAGGTAACCCTTCGGCCACCCGATGTCCGGAGTATTCGGCTCCTAAGGAGAGCAACAGAAAGAGTCTGGGACTGTCTGGTGCACGACCGGACGCACTGATGGGTCTTCTGGAGCAAGCGGCTATCTCAGAGGCACGTTGTACTTTGATGGGTGCGGTGGTTGAGAGGATTTCATCCGCCAAAAATGGGTTGCATGATGCTTTTATGAGCCTGCTAAAAGGCTTTGAGGTACATAAAGTAATATATATATATATATATATATATATATATATATATATATATATATATATATATATATATATATATATATTTTGATTTGCATCGCACACGCTAGGTGTGCCCTATACAGATAGTAGCCCCTGAGACTCTGGTTGTTGTCCAAAGGGGGAAAACAGAGGATCATAGTCCCAGGTAATGATCATGCTGCTTTCATGTGCAGGTGGCTGAGGGTACGGTGGCTGGCCGGACTGGTGAGTTTGCCGAACTGAGGCGGCAACTTGATGCGGCAGATGCAGAAATCGTGCTTGTAAACAAGCGGCTTGACGAGGCACAGGGTATGTATTCTCCGGTTGTCAACAGATATTAAGAGGAGCATGATGCTAGTATCTATAATATGCTGTAACTGCAGATGGAGCTGCCGCCATGGAGACCCTTTGGGTGGAGCTTGCCCGAGCCAAGGAACAAGCCAGGAGAAGTGATGCGGCTGCCCTAAAGGCGGTCGAAGAGTTAAGATCCGAACAGGCTGTTCATCGCCAGAGCGAAGATAAAATAGCCAATATGGCTGTTGAGCTGAAGAAGGCCGCCGACCAGTATGAGTTTCTTGAAAAGGAAAGCCAAGCAAACGCGACAGACCTAAAGAAAGCCACGATAGCAGCCAAGGAAACCCGCTCTAAAATCAGAGCGGCGAAGGAGGAGCTTCATCAAGCCGGAGATATCATGGCTGGGAAGCCCTTTTTGTTGCGGACGAAGTTCGGAGATCTGAAGTATGCCCCTCTGGATCAATTACGGAGTGCTACAGACGCTGCGTTTCTGATTTGGCAACGAAGTGCTCTTGATGCGATCGAGTTTTTCAAAGATCAAAAGATCACGAAGTGGAAAAGTTGTTCGGTCGCAGCTTCGATGCTTCGACGCTGCGTCTCTGTTGTTAAATGAGCAACTGGCCGAGTGGGCTGAGCTCAATAGGTTGTCCGGGCTTGCCATGAGGTCTGTCGTGGATCATCTTTGGCCAGAAGGACCATGGCCGAATAGTTATTTTGGTTTAGTGCAATGAGTCCTTGGTGTTGTGCCGCATATCGACGCTGTAAAGAGGTCGGCGTGCATAGAGGGTGCGCGGATGGCTCTTGCCCGTGTTAAGACATACTGGGCAGAGATGGAGGCCACCGCTATTGCAACCCGGGATCCGGCCGTAGGCCAGGTCTCAGCCGAGCACTATTTTGAAGAAGTCCTAGGAGGCACTCGTTTAATAGAAGCTCAGTGCTCGAAGAGTATCATGTTCGAGTGATATGTATCCCAATTGTAAAAACGATGCTATTTGTATTATGAAGGCCATGTTTATACTTTTGCCTGAAAGTATTATGATGCCTCATGTGCGGCCATTTATGTATGCATATAACCTGAAAGTATGCAGTCGTCGGCTTCAGCCCCCACGCATATAATGCGGGGGTGTTCGGAAAAGCGCATATTCACACTTGATCCAACGTCTTGGTCCATTAAGGAGGTGATGGCGCGGCAAACAAGGCAATCGGACTATATAGCTTTAACACTTTCACTTAGCCATAGGACTTTGACGGTGGGGCAACTATATACCCCTGGTACTTCCCCGCTCATCCGAATACGGGGCGCGTACATACATGACCAGGAAACCGGTCCTTCGTTAATGCAGAGGAACCGCAAAGATTCCGCTGAGTCATCGAGTGGTTGACCAGTCTCACGCTTTATCATGACAGTCAGTTTTTGGCTTTCTCTACTGAAGTGCTCATCCAGATGAACCAGGGCACAATCGCAGCAGTTCTCCTAGTGCCACCTTAGCCGATAGAGCGGAACGTAAGGTAGCAAAACACGGTAGCCGGGCAAACCCAACTATTGACCAAAGACATGATTCGGAGCTGATGCATATAAGGCCAAGCTCGTGACTCCGAACACTCCCTGAGGTATTCGGACTTTACAACATATGCTGGGCTAAGTAACGCCCTTGATAATAAACCCTGAATTTCCAGGGACATGCATTACTCTGACGTGACGAAATGTCAATAACGCCATCATCCGTCTCGGTTGTGTTGAGTATCCAGAGGGTGTGAAGCAACAAGAGACAATAAAAAAGGTTTACGCAGGGTTTTAATCTAAAAAGAAACCTTTGAACGGGGCCCTGCTGCACGTCTGCGCCTGTGTCTCCGTTGTGCCGTATCCTGGAAGTGTGTAGCACGATGATCATCTGTAAGAGAGAAAAACACAGGTGAAAGTTTTCGTGCGAAAAAATTGTTATTCTTAATAAACCATTAAAATTGAATCTAAATAAGGTCAAGCCGAACTGTAATCCATTTTACATGCGGGAAGCCCCTAGCACCACCTAAGGGGGTATATCCATCGACCCAATCTCAGGTTTATCTGAGCTGTTACAGCTAGTGGTGCGCCGGACTCGTCTAACCGTGTCCGCCGTCTTGACGACCGATCATTTATTCTGGTTGGAGGGGCCGTTCAGTGTTCGGCTGCTAGAGCTGCCACACGTTCTTCCGCACATAAGGAACGCTTTGTGTTTGCGCTAACTATGATGATGCCACGTGGACCGAGCATCTTAAGCTTAAGATAAGCGTAATGTGGTACTTCATTAAAACGAGCAAATGTCGTTCTTCCGAGTAGTGCTTGATAGCCGCTTCGGAATGGAGCGATGTCAAAGGTTAAGTTTTCACTTCGTAAGTTGTCGGGAGAACCGAATACAACCTCTAGTACTAGAGAGCCCGTGCAGCGGGCCTCTAGGCCTGGTATTACTCCTTTAAAGGAAGTATAGCTTTGGCTGATTCTTGTCAGGTCTATCGCCATTTTGCGGACTGTGTCCTGATATATCAGATTAAGACTACTGCCGCCGTCCATAAGAACTTGGGTGAGATGGTATCCGTCAACTATTGGGTCTAGCACCAAGGCAGCCGATCCTCCCTGCCGGATACTAGTCGGGTGATCCCTGCGATCGAAAGTGATCGGGCAGGCCGACCAAGGGTTCAACTTGGGGGTGACGGGCTCCACGGTGCATACGTCTCGGAGTGCGTGTTTTCTCCTCCTCTTCGTTACATGAATCATGTTCACTGTTTTGACCTCTAGTGGGAATTATTCCTGTCCTCTAGTGTTTTGCTGGCGATGCTCATCCTCGTCTTCACTTGGTGTCTCCCTCCCCTTGTGTTTGGCGTTTAGCTTGTCGGCCTGCTTGAAGACCCAGCATTCTCTGTTGGTGTGATTTGCAGGTTTGTCGCAGGTGCCATGAATCTGACATAATCTGTCTAGAATCTTGTTTAGGTTGGACAGTCCATCTCTGCTGCCTTTGAATGGCTTTTTCCGTTGACCGGGTCGAGAGCCCCTGAATCCGGTGTTTACCAACGTGTTGTCTGTGCTGTCTTCATTGTTTCGACGCTTGCTTTTCCATTGTCATCCCTGACTTCGGATGTGCCTGGGTCGCTGGTGCTGCTATGGGACAGCCAACTATCTTCGCCCGCGCAAAAGCGGGTCATAAGGCTTGTTAGGGCTGCCATTGTCCTCGGTTATTCCTGGCCGACGTGTCTGGCGAGCCATTCGTTCCGGACACTGTGTTTGAAAGCCGCTAAGGCTTCGGCGTCCGGGCAGTCGACAATTTGATTCTTCTTAATGAGGAATCTGTTCCAAAGCTTTCGGGCTGACTCTCCGGGCTGTTGGATTATATGACTTAAATCGTCTGCATCAGGAGGTCGGACATAGGTCCCTTGAAAATTAGCCCTAAAAGCATCATCAAGCTCTTCCCAACTTCCAATTGAGATTCCGGGGAGGCTCTTCAGCCAGTGCCGAGCTGGTCCTTTCAACTTGAGGGGCAAGTATTTGATGGCATGGAGATCATCTCCGCGAGCCATGTGGATATGAAGGTTAAAGTCCTCAATCTAGACCCCAGGGTCTGTCGTTCCTACGTATGCCTCTATGTTCACGGGTTTGAATCCCTCTGGAAATTCGTGATCCAGCACCTTATCGGTGAAGCATAGGGGGTGCGTGGCACCCCTGTATTTGGATGTCTCATGGCATTCTGACGGTTGTAGTGTTCGGTTTTGATTCTGTGCCAGAGCGCGCTTCCTAGATCTGTAGATGGACCTGCTCATACCGGCTTTTTGGTGCAAGTCCTCACGTAAATCATGTGCTGACTTATGTGCGACATCGTTACCTGCCCTGTCGCAGCCACGGGGTGGTCGATCCGGCTGATCTGCCGTTTTATTTTTCTGCTGCATAGGCTCTAAAGCCTCGTCATCGAATTTAGGCAGCAGCTTGCGCTTTGGATAACTCTTTGTGTGGCGGCTGCCATCGTACTTTTCTTCAGTGTCGAGCACTTTGTTCCATCTACTGTTGAGTGTATTTTGCGCGGCCTTAAGCCTTTGCTTCTGCTTCTTCAGACTCCTCGCGGTAGCAATAAGCCTTCTGTGGAGGTTCTCTTGCTCCAAGTGCCTTTCTGGGATGATGTGTGCATCATCGTCCAGACTGTTCTCCTCTCCGGAGACAGGTTGATTAGCTTTACCCTCGGTGTTGCCGTGATCGGACAGCGGCTCCGTACTATGTTCGCCGTCCGCTGGCTCATCCTGCTTTGTCGTTGCGTCCATGTGATCGTCGTTTCCTTTGGAATCGGCCGGGGTATTATTCTTTCTTGCGCTGTTTTTGCCGACGCGGGATTTGGAGCGGGGCCTAAGTCATCACTTTGGTTGCTTCTCAAGGGGATTATCCTTCGCTGCATCTTTCCGTTCCTCGTCATTGTTTTCTTTGGGTGTATCCACCATGCATATATTGTGTGATGTAGTGGCTGTCCCGCGCCCTGTGGGCGGTGGTTCCTGTTCCTCTCCTTCATCGTCGTCCATACCGTCGATGTCTTCGGACTCGAAATCAAGCATGTTGGTTAAATCGTCGACAGTGGCTATTAAGTGGGTGGTGGGTGGGGACCAAATTTCTTCGTCGTCCGCATCCCACTCGAGCCATACATAGTTCGGACGAGGGTCTCCTGACAAGGGAGAGAGACCTTAATGAATCTAGCACGTCGCCCAAGGGTGAGTGCTGGAAAATATCCGCGGAGGTAAACTCCATGATCGGTGCCCAATCAGATTCGATAGGCACGGACGCAAGCGGTTCGGAGCCCGTGACCGGGGACGAATCCAAGGGTTCGGCAACATAGGTCTCATAAGAGGTGAAGTAAATATTCGTCTCTATCGCCGCTGAGTGTGCGGCCTCCGTGGCGGGGTCCATCCACCCGTCCTCGGATGGCGCAATCTGCTTCGGGTGTGATCTCCGAACACCGTCTGACGACAGAGCTAATTCATAGCTCTCGATCTGCTCTAGATGGCCAAGCGAGTTGGCCCGCAGTGCGAAGCCGCCGAATACGAAGATCTTTCCGGGGAGAAAAACCTCACTCTGGATCGCATCGTTGCCGATGACCGAAGGAGCCATCAAGCCTAATGGTGACGGCACAGTGGAACTCTCAATGAAAGCACCAATGTCGGTGTCAAAATAGGCGGATCTCGGGTAGGGTGTCCCGAACTATGCGTCTAAGGCAGATGGTAACAGGAGGCGGGGGACACAATGCTTACCCAGGTTCGGGCCCTCTCGATGGAGGTAATACCCTACTCCTTCTTGATAGATCTTGATGATATGAGTATTACAAGAGTTGATCTACCACGAGATCGTAGAGGCTAAACCCTAGAAGCTAGCCTATGATTATGATTGTTCTTGTCCTACGGACTAAACCCTCCGGTTTATATAGACACCAGAGGGGGAGAGGGTTACACAGAGTCGGTTACAAGGGCGGAGATCTACATATCCGTGTCGGGGAAGCTGATCCACGAACACCTATGGGACCGGCGGACCGAGCCCCTTTCGGTTCGGCGGGGGGCGGAGATCGCACAAAGAGCGGATCGAGGCGAAGCACACGAGCAGTTTACCCAGCTTCGGAGCTCTCCGGTGAGATAACACTCCTACTGCTGCATGTCTGAGTGTATTGAGTTCTTGCTTGGGAGCGTTGGGTGCTACAGTACACACCCGCTGCTAACAAGACCTAGCGTGAGTGTTTTCTGGTTTCCAACCCCCCTCTACGTTGCGCATGGGCCTCCTTTTATATGTTTAAGGGGTCTCTGACAGGTGGCAACGTAGACAAGGGCAAAAATGGAAAAGGGATTGCGGTTGGTACAGCTACCTGTACAGTGTATCATACCTAACCCTGAGGGCAGGGGACAAAGGCATTAAATGCCCGTCTACGTCGCCCAAACAGTGCAAAGAGGGACCGATAGGGGGGCCACCGCTTGCCATGATGGCAATCTTGTCGGCGTCGCACCACCGGCGCTCCGCTGGCCACGACCTCTTGCCACAGCGTGCTTGGAAAGATCTCAAAGCGACACGTTGGTGGATGTCTTTGGAGCGCAGTGCAGATTAGTGATCTGCCGCGGCAAGCGCCTTACCGCGGTTGTTGCCTTTTCGCGTCCGGGCGCTTATGCGCTTCGCCGGGCCTTGCCCGATGCTGCGTGGCGCGCGCGGCAAGTTCCTTGAGATGCCTTGGTTGGCCTTCCCGGCAAGCTCCTCTTGCCGGGGCCTTGTCTCCTTGGCTTGAATACTTTGTTCTTGAATGGCTCCAAAGGAACCGCGGAGGACCTTGGCGGTCACCCGGCAAGCCTTGCCGCGGGGTGCTGCAACTGCCCGTGCACAAGTTCGGGATACTAGGGTACCCCTACTCTAGTACACCGACAGGAGCCCCCGGGCCTGGGCCACACACGGTGCCGAGCGCTGTTGGGCCAGGCCCAAAACAGGGCACGGGCACGCGCGGCCTGGGTTACGCCATAACTCACTCCGGACCCACCACGCCCTCCACGAACGGCACGCGTCGAATGCGGCATCGTGGGAGAGATCGTCGGTGGTTTCTTTATTAGGAAAGGCGGAACGTCCGCCCCCTCCCTCTTTATAAGGAGAGGAAACAGGGGCAGTTCGCCCATCTCGCCGGTTGCTTCTTCCAATCTCAAAAACCTCCGCTGCTCCCCCCTTCTTCCCAAGGCTGAAAAGAGAGCAGCGCTCCACTTCATCGCCACCAAAGATCCTGCAACGCCGTCGATATCCCCACCACCTCCGCCATGGCTCTGAAAGCCGACAAGGGAAGGTCGTGAAATCGGCCGATAGCGCGGCTCATGGCGCTGCGAAGAGGCGGGCAATCTTCCCCTCAGCTCGCCACGAAGGATCGAGGGAGTACTACTACCTCTTCGGTCGATGGAGACACGAGCGCATCCGCCGCCGCGAAGGTACTCCCAGCTGCCCGCTCGAACCGGCTCCGAATGGATACCCTTTCTTTGCGTTGTTCTTCTACTGCGGGCTCTGCCGTCCTTTCTCTGATTTTTTCTGTGACATCATGAACACCTACGGGTTCCGCCTCCTTGACTTCACCCCCAATGCCGTTACGACCATGGCAGTTTCGCACATCTCTGCGAAAACTTTGTGGAGTCTATCCCAACGTAGCTCTTTTCCGCCACTTCTTTATGCCCGAGTTGAGAGAGGGGAGCCTCTTCTTCGCGGAATCGCTTGGATCTCGAGGATTGGCAAGAAGGAAGCTTATCTGGAGGGAGAGCTCCGCAGCAAGTGGGAGGAATGGAGGGCGGGCGGTGCTGGATTGTCGAGGAGAACCGCAGCCATTTACCGCCGAGCGCCAAACCCCAATAGTGCGCGGCAGCGATTGGAACAGCGTGGCCCCGAAGATGCTAGATCGAAGATTGCCGTCACCGGATCCTGCGCCTTAGACTTGCGGGCTCCTTGTAGGCGCCGTTGCGCGAGACTTTCTTCGCCGCCGCGCCGCCCCTGCGGGAGAAGAGGAGACCCTTTGGGAGTTCGAGTCGCGCAGAGATCATGAGGCTGCGCCCGGGCCTCAACTTCAACTTCACTGTCTTGGAACTGGACGCGATGCTCTTGGAACTGTTCAAGCCCGATCCTGATCATCCCGAAATGTTCAGGTTGCCGAAGCGTCGTTCAGCGTGCAACAATTCCTCGCTCGACCGCATCCGTGCAATGATGCGGCTGTGCGACTCGCATGGAATTGTCCCAACTTGGCAAAAGCCTGCAGATGCGTCGTCGCGGGGAGTTCTTTGACGGCCTGGTAGAAGTGCCGGTCCACCCCGATGAACAGAGGCCTCACCGCGACACCACCGCGATGAGATGCAGCGACGCCACCAGTGCTGGAAGAGGCGGCAGAAAGCGCTGCCGCGGGCGGTTCGGATTCACCGTGGAGGCGGCAGAGGCAGCAGAGGCGGCAAGCCTTGTCGGCGAGGGAGCTTGCGGTGAGGAAGAGCTTGTCGGGCCCGGCTGAGTCGGCGAGCCCGCCGAGCGCCTCCTCCCACCTTGAGACAGCTTGCCGCCAGCGGAACCCCAGCTCCACCAAGAAGGCGTCTCCGCAAGGCCGGGGACGTAGCGGGGCGGCAGACGGGCCAACAGCCGCCGCGCCGCGCGATGCGCTCCACCGCGGCAAGCACTGTTGCCGCGGGAGCACCTCACGCCCGCTGCGGGCAACCGGAGCGGGCCCTCAGACCACCGCTTCACTCCGCCAAGCGGCCAAGGGAACCTACCTCCGCCTCGTCGCCTTTGGAGGCAAACCAGAATTTGATCTCTCCGCGCTCAGCTCCGACGAGGAAGAAGAAGAGTAAGATTCTTTGCTGTACTTGTAGTTCTTCAATTTTGTTGCTTTGTCTTGAATCTGATTTGCTTCACTCTGAACCCATTCCTTTTCAGGACGCTGGCCCAGAGAGCGTCGAAGAGGGCCAAGGTCCCAGTGATTGTCATCGAGGACGAACCCACCGCGACAGCGGGAGGCGTGTCCGAGACCACCTTGCCGGACCCGGCAACCCTTCCTCAAAGCAACCCCCAGCGCAGCCCCCAGCGTAAGTGTATGGTTTACTTCCTGCTATTAGGCGTGCATGGGTGCTCTTTCTTTGCTGACATCTGACTGTTGGTTTGTGTAGGAGCAGAGCAGCCTCACCAGGAGTGCTCGGAAGCCGCTCCAGAAATGCCATCTGCTTCGACTACACCGCCAAGGGAGGATTCCCCGGCAAGGGAGCGTTCTCCGGCAAGGGAGACTTCTCCGGCAAGGGACAGTTCTCCAGCAAGGGATAGCACCAGCGACCCTCCGGTGGTTGAGACCACGGCTGCAGATCCTAGTTCAGGTAATCCTCTCGCTTGAAAACTTCCCTTGTGTTCTTCTTCTTCTGATTTTCTTTTGGATATTAAGCTTGACTTTTCTTTCTTTTCGGTCGTCGAGATCCATCGCCTGAGCCAATGGAGACCGAGGTCGCCGGCGAGAGAGGATGTCTTGGCAATCTTGATGACGCCGTTGTCACCGAAGAGAGCCGGGCGCTGATGATCCCTTGCCGGAGAGCCGCATAAAGCTGCCGCCGCAGAAGCCGGGCGAGGTCCGGCGGTCGCCGCAGACGGCCCGAGGCCGCAGGAGCGCCAGGCGCTACGCCAACCGCCGATCCCTCCGCCGCTGCTGCAGCGTCGGGCTCCGAAGAGCCCCAGCCCGGCGCCTATTTGAAGGCCGGCGATGGCGTCTTCATCAAGCTCCCCTAGGCGTCGAGCTCCGGCGCTGTCGAAGAGAGACCTTTGATGAAGAGTTGCTCGCCTCCGCTTGGGCTGGCGTTGGTCGACGCGCCAAGCAGCAGCGGCCGCGAGTCTCGAGGAGGCAGCTAACTGCGGAAGCTGTTGTCGCTCTACCGCGCCCGACAGAGCCAAGCTGGAATCCCGAGAAGCGCTTGTCGCGGCGGGAGCAGACATCGAAGCAGCGAAGGAGCTCAAGGCCTCAACTAGGAAGCTCTCGGTCCACAGCAAAGGCGCGGAGCAAATCGCCGAGGCGCAAAGCCTTCCTCCTCGAGCAGGCTAAAGTTGAAGAGCAAGAGCGGCTTGCCGCCGAGAAGTGTCTGCGCAGGAAGGCGGGTGGGCGCAGCGAAGGTTAACCTTGACAGCCACGAGGAGGATCTTGCAGCGCCACGAGCAAACATTGGCGGGGCTCTCAAGGAAGCAAAGGATGTTGACGCAGCTGCCGAGGCCGCCAAGAAGGAGCTGGAGGCGAAGGTGGGCGCAGGCTGGAGGCCAATCTCAGGAGAGCGGCGAGGAGCTTGCTGCGCTCAAGCGTGGCGCGAGAGGACGCCTACACCCTTGGCGAGCTGCGGGGTCATCTCGCCGAGAGGAGCAAGGAGCTTAAGCGCCGCCAAAGACTCCAACGCAGATCTTGAGTTGAAGCTGGCCACCTTGACTCGAGATCTTTGGGCCAGGCGCCAGGGAGGCGGGAGGTGGCCTTGGAGGAGAAGATCAAGGCCGGCGAGGCACTGGCTGGCGAGTCTTGCTGCCGCCTGAACACCTTGGGGAGAATGTGGAGCCTTTGGACCGAGGGTCTCGTGGATGTTGCCGCAGCCATCGGCGAGGGAGCTGGCGCGACTGGGGATGGAGGATCTCGGGTATTCTTCCGATGAGCACCTCCAACCTAGCGCCAAGCTCAGCTTGTTCTTCAAAGGCGTGGCGACGGCCCTCCAGCGACTCGGGAAGAGATCCCAAAGCAGCTGGCGGCGAGTCGCGCCCGGATCTGCTGGAGCTCTTCAAAGTGTTGATGAAGGTGGCCTTCCGCAACCCGGCCTCAACCTCCTGCGTCCTCAAGACCTTCCTGCGGGAAGCTGATGTGGAAGCGCTCAAGACCCTTGTCGCACCCATTGTGGACAAGGTGAGCAAGATCAAGAGGGTTGAGGGCGATCGCGTAGATTAGGCCGCCCGTTTTCTCTTTTTCTTGCCGCTGCTGGTCAAGTTATGAGAACAATCTATTAGAGCTGCGACAAGCTATCTTGTAATATAACTCTATTTCGGGTAGTGATTGCTATGTTATTTCCTTTACTTGATTCCTTCCTTTGTATGTTTTTGCCCTATGCTTTTAGGGAACTTGTCGGCACAGGCACCTTAGCATGGCGTTGAGTGCGGAGACGTCGATAACCTATTGGCGGTGCCGCTACCGACAAAAACCTTGTCGCAACTAGTTGCAGCTCACTTAATTTTTGGCGGACTCGAGACAAAGTAAGGCGTAACTAGCTACGAGTTGGTTCCTCTGCTTTGGTTTTCCATACAAAGCACGGTCGTTCGAGGAAGATAACTTAAAAATTTTTAAACTGATTGCTCAAATTTTGTAGCGTAGCTTTTCTATCGTTTGCTTCGGTAAGTGAAAACTTCCTCGGCGGCTTGGTCCACACCCTTATCTTCTCCTTTCCCCGGCAAAGTTGTGGGCGAGGAACCTTCCTTTCTTTGAGAAAGAAAGAAGAAAATAAAGATATGGAGCCTTACGGCTCGTTATTGCTACGGGGTAGGTGCTGCACAAAGTGTCGATAATGCATAAAATAAAAAAGAAAGCATGAAATTGACAAGATGTGCGGACCACATGAGCTTTACTTATGCAGGGTCTGCGCCCGGCTTGTACAAAGGATTACATGCAACATCGGCAAGACTTGTACAAAAGGTGGTTGTCGGAACAGGTTCCGCAACCGCGCCTCTGAGTAAAACTTACGAAGATGCTCAATGTTCGAGGAGTTGCTCACGGAATGCCATCTTGGTCTCAAAGCGGACAACGCCGGGCCTAGTGACTTGTTTCACCGGTAAGGGCCCTCCCTTGGCGTCAACTTGTTGGAATTCTTGAGTGGACTGAGCGCGCCAAGAACAAGGTCGCCTTCCTCGAGACTTCGGCATTAACTGCGGCTATGGTAGCGGCGCAAAGCTTGCTGGTATCAAGCAGCTCGTGCAGTGACCTGAAGGCGGCCCTCCTCAAGGGCGGTGCATCATCTTGTCGCATATCTGCTCTTGCTCAAACTCATCATAGCGAGCACTCGAGGTGAACCGTATCTGAGTTCCGTGGGGAGAACTGCCTCTGCTCCATAGACTAGGCGAAAGGTGTGCGGCGGTGGCTCGATTTGGCGTCGTCTGATCGACCAAAGAACCACCGGCAGCTCCTCAATCCAGTTCTTTCCGCACTTGTGCAGCTGTCGAAAGTCTGGTCTTGAGCCCGCGCAGCACTTCAAGATTGCCCTCTCCGCTTGACCGTTACTTCTCGGATGAGCAGCGAAGCGAAGCGGACCTTGGCGCCAAGATCTTGGGCGTCTGCATGAAGGTGCGGCTCGTGGTTGCGTGCCGTTGTCGGTGATGATCCTGTTAGGTATTCTGAAACGGCAAACAATCGACCTGAAGAACTTGACTGCTGACTGTGCCATCACCTTCCTCACTGCTTCCACTTCCGGCCACTTTGTGAACTTGTCGATGGCAACGTACAAGTACTCAAAGCCTCCGACAGCTTCGGAAAGGGGCCGAGGATGTCGAGCCCCAGACCGAAAATGGCCGGGATAAAGGGATCGTCTGGAGAGCTTGAGCTGGCTGGTGTATCTGCTTGGAATGGGCCTTGCGCTTCACACTTGGTTACTTGTGCGATTTGCATCACAGGTCTTGTCGGCCAAAAGAAACCTTGCCGGCAGCTTTGCCGGCAAGTGCTCTTCGCCAATGTGGTGACCACATATGCCTCCATGTATCTCTGCCAACTGCTTTTGTCCGTCTTCCCGGTGAATACACTTCAATTTCACGCCGTTGAGTCTTCTTACATCACAGTGTGTTGTCGACAAACTGGTACATACTTGACTGCCGGCTACTCTTTCCGCTTCTTCTTGCTCTTGGGAAGTTCTCATGCTCAAGGAAGCGGACAATCTGCTGGGCCCATCTTTGGAGCTTGCGGCTCGACAACAAGGACTAAAGGCACATCTGCTGCTGCGGGAACATCCGCTTCTCTGGCGAGAACCTGCGGCTCGGCGGAGCTTAGCGTTCCCGGCAAGCTTGCGAAGCAAAACTTGTCGGGGCGTCGCTTCAGCGGAACAAACCCTAGGGCTTGCGGAGCAGACTGCTCCTCGGCATCCTTAGTGTTGATCTTGAGGACCTTCTTGGCGGCGGCCGGGAGCTCTGCCGGAAAGTAGTCACCAAATCAACTTCCTCTTCTTGTTCTGTCCGAGTTGATGGCGTTACAGACGGTTGAGTCGGTTTGAGCACAAAGATCCCTGGTTCCACAGTAACTTAAGTCGGCGCTTTTCGATGAGCCATCAGGAATGTCGTTACGAGCTCTTGGAACATGTTCCATCTGTAGGCCGTCAAAGTGCTTTTCTAGCTTTCTCACTTCATGAACGTAAGCTTCCATCAATGGACTCTGATAATTCTTGTTTACTTGGCGGACGACAAGCTGTGAGTCACCCCTGACAATGAGCCTCTTGATCCCAAGGTCTGCTGCGATCCTGAGACCGGCAAGCAAACCTTCATACTCTGCAGTATTGTTCGTTGCTTTCTCCTTGGGAAAGTGCATCGGACTACGTGCTTGAGGTGCTCTCCGGTGGGTGCAACAAGTAACACACCCGCACCGGCGCCTTGCAGCGAAGGCACCATCAAAGTACATCAGCCACTCTTTGCTTGCTTCCTTGGCGGGGATGCTCGTTTCGGAATTTCTTCATCTTGTGTTGGCGTCCATTCTACTATGAACTCCGCCAATGCTCGCTTTGGATAGTTGAAGTGCTCTCAAACTTGAGGCCAAAGCTTGACAGTTCAGTGCCCACTCGACAATCCTGCTGTTGCTTCGGATTTTGCGATATCCTCTTCAGCGGAAAACAAGTGGCATTTGTGATCTCATGTGCTTGGAAGTAATGGCGCAGCTTTCGAGGCCATGAGAAGGCGAAAAGCAATTTCTGCACACCAGAGTACCTTGACCTAGCCCCTGCGAAGGGCCGACAAAGTAAACTGGGCGCTGCACCATTCTTTTCTCGCATCTTCTCACACGCTGCTGCAGATCCATCTTTAGTCGGGACGGAGCTTGCGGTGAAGTCCCTTGCTTGTCGCTGGATGCATCTGCCCTGGTTGTTGGCTCATCATCCACCTCCCTCTCCGCTACTAACGCAGCACTAACCACTTGATTGGTTACCGCTATATATAGCAACAACTTCTCTTGTGGCTTAGGTGCGACAAGTGTTGGAGTGGAGGGCAGAATATCTCTTTAAATCCTGCAGCGCAGCCTCCGCTTCGGAGTTCATTTCATTGGACCTGCCTTTTCAATATTTTGAAAAATGGCGAGGCGCCTTCAGCAGAACCTAGAGATAAACCTCTTGAGAGCAGCTACGCAACCGCAAGTCTTCGTACATCCTTGGCGCTTTGGTGCTTCAATCTGCTCAATGGCCTTGATCTTGTCGGGATTGGCTTCAATTCCCGCTGAGACACGAAGAACCCGAGAAGCTTGCGGAGGGACTCCAAACACACACTTCTCGGGGTTGAGCTTGAGATTGATCTTGCGCAGATTTGCAAAGGTTTCGTCTAAATCTTGAATCAGAGTCGCCTTGTCCTTGCTCTTGACTACTATGTCATCCATGTAGGCTTCCACATTTCTGTGCATTTGCGTCTCAAAAGTGTCATGGACCACCCTTGCAAATGTTGAACCAGCATTCTTTAAACCGAAAGGCATCCGTACGAAACAGTATGTGCCACATGGGGTGATGAATGCGGTCTTCTCCTCATCCTCTTCTGCCATGAAGATCTGAAGGTATCCTGAGTATGCATCAAGAAATGAAAGCAAGTCACATCTGGCCGTGGAGTCAACAATCTGGTCGATACGCGGCAAGGGAAATGGGTCTTTGGGACAAGCTTTATTACCATCGGTAAAGTCGATACAAAGCCTCCATTTCCCGTTTGCCTTGCGCACGACTACAGGATTGGCCAACCACGTAGGATGGAGCACTCCTCTAACAAGGCCTGCTGCTTCCAATTTCTTGATTTCTTCTGCGATAAATTCTTGGCGCTCCACTGCCTGCTTCCTGACTTTCTGCTTGACGGGGCGCATGAGGACAGACGGCAAGATGGTGCTCGATTACTTTCCTGGGAACACCGGGGATGTCAGACGGTTGCCATGCAAATCGTCGGCGTTCGCCCGAGAAAGCAACGAAGCGCCTTCCTATTTAGGGTCGAGAGTGGCACCGATGGTGAAGGTACCACCGGTGCCATCCTCATGGCGGACACCCTCTTGGTCTCTGGTGGAGCTGCCATTGTCTTCTTACACTTGCCGGTGGAGCTCAATGGTGCGTCCTCGACGGTAGCGCAGCACTCCGAAGAGGTGCGCTTGCCGGAGTGGGCATCAGAACTCTTGCCGGACTTGGTCTTCTTCTTCGCCCCGGGAGCTTCAATGGCAAGTGACTTGCGATCTGTTGCGGCTGCTGCTTCCTGGTAGATCTTGTCGGCGCAGATAAGAGCATCCTTCTTGTCGCCAGGGACAGATATGACACTTATCGGGCCTGGCATCTTCAGCATGTTGTATGCATAGTGAGAGGCCGCCATGAATTTGGCGAGTGTTGGACGGCCAAGTATCCCATTGTAGGGCAATGGAAAGTCAGCAACGTCAAAAGTGACCCTCTGAGTTCTGAAGTTCAACTCGCTGCCAAATGTCACCGGCAACGTGATCTTTCCTTGACTTGCTCCTTCGGATTGATTCCTTGGAATGTGCCGGTCTCTTCGAGCTCACCATCAGGGATCTGGAGTTTCTGGAGTACCGCTGAGGAGATCAGGTTCAAGCCGGCCCTGCCGTCAACTAACATCTTAGTGACCTTGAGGTTGCGGATAGTTGGTGAAACCAACATCGGCAAGCACCCGACCGCAGTTATGCTGTCAGGGTGGTCCTCAGTGTCAAAGATGATAGGCATGCTAGACCATTTCAGAGGCTTGCGTGACTCGACGGATGGTTCTGCCGCATTGACTTCCCGCATCCACTGCTTGAGCTGGCGGTGTGAGGTATGCAGAGAAGCACCGCCGTCAACGCATAAGACCTCTGTGGCTTTCTGGAACTCCTGCTCATCGGTCTCGTCATCATCCATATCTTCATCGTCATCGTCATCTTCATCCTTGTCGCGGCCGCGGGGAGGTCTGTCTCCTTGCCGCTGCTTGGCCTTGCCGCGGCGTCCTCCCCAGCCGTGGAGTTTCTGGCTGGCTCCTCCAGCACCTTCCTGGGCCTTCTCCTTGTCGCGTCGTTCGTATTCAGCCTTTTGCTGCTCGACAAGCTGCTCGACCTTCTTGCAGCTCTGGAGGTCATGGCCCTTGGTGCGGTGGATCTTGCAGTATTGCTTGTTGGTGCCGTCCTGCTTATCGGCGACCGCCACGGCCTGGTAGTTGGTGCCCGCGGCAATCTCCTTGCCGGAGCTACCAGCTTTGGCTTTCTTGGCGCCACCTCCGTTGTCGGACTGCTCAACAACTAGCACATCTTTGCCTTTCTTCTTCCTATTGTTCCGCCGCTGGTTTTTCTTTGCCGGGGCAGCCTCCTCACTATCAGATCCTCCTACTTCTGTATTCTCTCCGAGGAGTTTCCTCCTTCCTCAAAGACGCACACACAGCCGGCGGGGCATATAGCTCACTGGCGTCTCGATCTTGTGCATCGCCATCTCCTCCGCATCTGCGGTATCGCACGTTCGATGGAGCAGCTGATTACAGTGGCAGGTGGACATCTGAGATGTTGTCTTTGTCTGTGGCTGAATCTCTGAATGTACTTGCGCAGGGCTCTCCTTCCTTACAGGCGGCAGATGAAGGTCGCTCTCTTGGCCATGAGGCTTGTGGCACGCTGTAAAGCGCCGACAAACTGATGGCATAGATCTGCCTAGGAGGATATGGGTTGTCCGGCAAGTGCATGAGCGAGATCGACATTGGGCTTGAGTACCGGTAGGAAGTAGTTGGCTAGGATCTTGTCGTCCGCCCGGCAGCTTGCACCGCAATGGTGTAGATGATGAGGAACTCCGACGGATCACGACTTGCCGTCGTACTTCTCTGAATGCGTCGGCTTGAAAATCTTCGTCTTTGGGCCCTTTGGACTTGCCGCAACTCATGAGTGAACGCAGGGCAACCTACCGCGTACGGCAAGTCGCCTGGTTCCCGTGGTGCGTGCATGTCGATAGATGGCCCAGCGCGCTGGTCTGATTGACGCCGCGCTTCTCTTCGGCGCTCGATGCGAGTTCGAGCGTCTTCTTGCTGTCATTTGTGAAGAACTTGGCGCTGATCGCGACGAGCTCGTGGATCCGATGATGCGGTGGAGTCGCTGTCGAGGTGGATCCGATGAGTCGGCGATCTTGGCCTTCGGGGTGGAGAGTGCATGGTGGTTGCACCCCCACCGGTTTCGTCGCCACCGGCTCGTGCTTGGCAGTCCTGCCGCGGCAGTGATATACTCGGCTGCCGCGGAGTGTCGCCGTTGGCAAAGCCGATGAGACTCTGAATGGTGGCCCTCCATTAAATCGATCTTGTCCGCTGTTGGAGGGTAATCCGGGGCGATTGAGCTCGCCAAAGGCCTGCTGGAGTAGTGGCGGCGATGGCGAGCAGCGCGAGGCGGGATATGCTCGGACTTCTAACTATGTTAGAAGGAGCGATATCCGTCGCGCGACCGTGCCTCGCTCGTGCCAGACTGTTGGCGTGCATCTGGTCTTGAGCATCCCGAGGTCCACCAGCTCGATCTTGGCCCATGAGCGTATGGTACTGCGAGTACCATAACGCTGTCGGTCCAGCGCCTCTGAGATGGGCGCGGTGCATATCTGACGCCGAGGTCTGCGCAGCCTTGTCCTTGGACTTGGCAGCACCATGGGCTCCCTCGTCGACGCCCGTTCTTCCGCCGGCGTCTACCCCACGACCCGTTTGCTCCGGTGGTGGTGGGATCGACATGGACGGATCAGCTGCCGCCGAAGCCTTCTTCTTCGGTGGCATGTTGATGCATGCATGCATGCATCACTTTGACCTACGTCGGGAGATATTAATTAATTTCACCATCGATGAGGATTCTTTTGGGTTGTACATATATTACGGCAGGAGCATATAGTATGCGGTGAAGAGGGGGGAAGGGGACCATCATATGTAGTACGCTTGATATGAACCTCGCTCTCTGTGGGTGCATGGTTTAAGATTTTTGAGGCATGTGGCACATCAAAGTTGTCTATTTTGGGTATTCAACATATATATGTTTTCCCCAAATGCAAAGCGGTGGTGGTTGTCCTCTCGCACCCACTTAAGCGGTTATCAGCGATATCGATGCTTTCCATTTGTAGGCCCGCTTGGTCCATCACTTCTTTTTTCCTGACAACAAGAGAGGTTAATTTGACTTAGGAGGGGATTATTATTTTTGCTCGGGGTTGACATGCATGATACACTTTGAGAACAGAACACATGTATGCATGTGTACGCATGAATCCCTCTCATTGAGTTGAAGTGGCTAGTACAACGAAACCGCATCATGAACCGATCTCGCTCTGTGTGGGGAGCTAGTGTACAATTTTTGACACACGCGCCAGATCAATGTTGTGTATTCAAACATGCATGCATGGATCACCTCCATACATATGCATGTAGTGGTTACCTTCGAACGATACACTCCCTCGCATGGTTATCGGCGACAAGCCTATATATTCAAGGGCCCGCGTGGACATCCATGATCACCTTGACCAACAACAAGATAGGTTAGCATGGCGGATTCTTCATTTGGTTAGTGTTATCATAGAGTAGGTCATGGTGAGATTCAGACATAATTAAGTTTGAGCGCATATACTATGCACGCATGCATGCATATATGAATCCCCGTCGTTGGCTTGAAGTGTGGTGTAACATACATATGCATCGTCAACCTAAAGCTCACTCAGTGTGGGGATTTCTAGTTCGAAATCACGGTGCCATATCAAAGTTGTTCATTGTTACTCAAAAATGCACCTCTCCATCTCTGAGGTCGCATGGACAGACATCACTTTGACCAACAACAAGAGAGAGGTTGTACGACCAAGGTGGATTATTCTTGGTCCGTTTTACGTTCCATCTTGGTGAGATATATGCCTCTCGGCCCTTGTTGAAAGTGTGTGTGTGTGGGGGGGGTGGGGTTGCTACATCGCACTTTGTTAGGCGAATCTTGGTTGGGGGGCATGCATTCATAGCTTAATTAGGATGTTCTTCATGGCGACACGAGGAGGGTGGGGCTGCTAGCTACTTCGCACTTTGCTAGGTGAACATCGGTTGGGGGGAGGGCATGCTCATAGCTTAGGATTCCCTTCGTGCCGACCGCAGCGCAGGCTGCTAGCTACTTCACACTTTGCTAGGTGATCCTCAGTTGGGGGGCATGTGCATTCATAGCTTAGGATTCCCTTCGTGCCGACATGAGGGAGGGTGGCTGCTAGCTACTTCACACTTTGCTAGGGTGAACCTCGGTTGGGGGAGGCATGCATTCATAAGCAGCTAGGATTTCCTTCGTGCCTACGAGGGAGGGGCTGCTAGCTACCGCGCACTTTGCTAGGTGAACCTTGGTTGGGGGGGCATGCATTCATAGCTTAGAAATCCCTTCGTGCCGACACGAGGGAGGGGGCTGCTAGCTCCACTTCACACTTTGCTAGGTGAACCTCAGTTGGGAGGCATGCATTTATAGCTTAGGATTCGCTTCGTGCCGACAGGAGGGAGGGGGCTGCTAGCTACTTCGCACTTTGCTACGGTGAACCTCGGTTGGGGGGCATGCATTCACGTATAGCTTAGGATTCCCTTCGTGCCGACATGAGGGAGGAGGGGGGCTGCTAGCTACTTCACACTTTGCTAGGTGAACCTCGGTTGAGGGGGAGGGGGCATGCATTCATATATAGCTTAGGATTCCCTTCGTGCCGACACGAGGGAGGAGGGGGGCTGCTAGCTATGTACTTCGCACTTTGCTAGGTGAATCTCAGTTGAGGGGTAGGGGCATGCATTCATAGCTTAGGATTCCCTTCGTGCCGACACGAGGGAGGAGGGAGCAAGCAATACCGTGCTCTTTGCAAGAGAGGTGCCAAATCGAAGTTGCATTTGGTATTTGAAAATCAAACCGCCCTTTTGATACATAAATTTTGTCCACATGCAAGTGTGTTCGTGTTCTGACCCTCCCCCGCATCATTTTTCGCCAAATTTATGAACATTAGAAATGTCGGATGACTCAACAGACACGGTTCACTCAAACTAACCATGTGCCACGCCGGTGCACCTGTCACGCACAAATCCGCACAGTACATTGGGCTCCACGAGGCTCCCCCTCTCGAAAATATCTGCCTGCTTCGAGGGTTTTTCTGTTTCATAACACACGGTTGTTATCTCCGGACCGTGTGCAATGTTTCTTGTTCCCAATCCCGCCTGCATCGAAAATATCTGCTCGCCTCGAGGGTTTTTCTTTTTCATAACACACGGTTGTTATCTTCGGACCGTCTGTGATGCACTATCATCAAAATTTGCAATAGCCCGGCATTTTCTATACCCGCGTCATTTCCTCAAACACCCTGCTGTTGGGGAACGTAGTAATTTCAAAAAATTTCCTACGATCACGCAAGACCATGGTGATGGCATAGCAACGAGTATAGAGTATCCGTCCACGTACCCTCGTGAACCGAAAGCGGGCGTTATAACAACGCGGTTGATGTAGTCGTACTTCTTCCCGATCCAACCGATCCAAGTACGAGCGTCGGCACCTCCGAGTTCTGCACACGTTCAGCTCGATGATGTCCCTCGAACTCCGATCCAGCCGAGTGTTGAGGAGAGTTTACGTCGACCGACGGCGTGGTGGCGATGATGATGTTCCACCGGCGCAGGCTTCGCCTAAGCTCCACTACGGTATGATCGAGGTGTAATCTGGTGGAAGGGGCACCGCACAGCTGAGGAACGATCTAATCGATCAACTTGTGTGTCATGGGGTGCCCTCTGCCCTGTATATAAAGGAGGGAAGGGAGGGCTGGCCGGCCAGAGGGGAGGCGCACCAGGGTGTCCTACTCCTACTAGGGTAGGATTCCCCCAAATCCTAGTCCAACTAGGGTTTGACCAAGGGAGAGGGAGAGAGGCGCCACCCCTTCTCCTAATCCTAATAGGACTAGGGAAGGGGGAAGGCTGCGCCAGCTATAGGGCCCCTTTTCTCTTTCCCACTAAGGCCCATCAAGGCCCATTGACCCCCGGGAGGTTCGGTAACCCCGGTACTCGGTAAAATTCCCAATTTCACCCGGAGTGATTCGGAGTCAAACATAGGCTTCCAATATATCAATCTTTATGTCTCGACCATTTCGAGACTCCTCGTCATGTCCATGATCTCATCCGGGACTCGAACAACCTTGGTACATCAACATCATAAAACTCATAGTAAGCTGTCATCGAAGCGTTAAGCGTGCGGACCCTACGGGTTCGAGAACTATGTAGACATGACCGAGACACCTCTCGGTCAATAACCAATAGCGGGACCTGGATGCCCATATTGGTTCCTACATATTCTCTGAAGATCTTTATCGGTCAGACCGCATAACCACATCGTTGTTCCCTTTGTCATCGATGCGTTACTTGCCCGAGATTCGATCGTCGGTATCAATACCTAGTTCAATCTCGTTCTTGGCAAGTCTCTTTTCTCGTTCCGTAATACATCATCTCATAACTAACTCATTAGTTACAATGCTTGCAAGGCTTAGGTGATGAGCATTACCGAGAGGGCCCAGAGATACCTCTCCGACAATCGGAGTGACAAATCCTAATCTCGAAATCGCCAACCCAACATGTACCTTCGGAGACACCTGTAATGTACCTTTATAATCACCCGATTCGTTGTGGCGTTTGGTAGCATCAAAAGTGTTCCTCGGGCAAGCAGGAGTTGCATAATCTCATAGTCATAGGAACATGTATAAGTCATGAAGAAAAGCACTAGCAACAAACTATACGATCAGGTGCTATGCTAATGGAATGGGTCATGTCAATCAGATCATTCAACCAATGATGTGATCCGTTAATCAAATAACAACTCCTTGTTCATGGTTAGGAAACATAACCATCTTTGATTAACGAGCTAGTCAAGTAGAGGCATACTAGTGACACTCTGTAGGTTTATGTATTCACACATGTATTATGTTTCCGGTTAATACAATTCTAGCATGAATAATAAACATTTATCATGATATAAGGAAATAAATAATAACATTATTATTGCCTCTAGGGCATATTTCCTTCACCTGCGCCCCCCTCCACACACACACACACACCAAAACCTCCTCGGGCGTGCGCGCGCACACACACACACACCCTCCCTCGCTCGAAACCCTAGCAAAGTCCCCGCCGCCGCTGCCGCCACCGCCGCAAGGCATCCATTGTCAACATCTGCCGGTTTGCCCGTGCAGCTTACCAACCGATCTCCATACCCAGGCCGCCCATGCCTGCCAAATGCCCCCTTCCCCGCAGATCCCGATCCCCATCCCCCACTCCAGAGCGTCGCAGCCTAAGCCCGGCTACACTTCCCATGGAGCTCGAGGAGCGACTGGCCCAAAAGAGGTGTATAGCGGTCTCTTTGCCCGAAGTCGCCAAGGGAGCTGATGACCATTACTGGCGGAAGGAACTCAAGCAGCAAGCTAGAGTATGCGGGCATGTCTTGTCCGCTGGCTATGACATCGAGGTCATCGACAGCAACGCCCTCAGATGGGCTGTGTCACAGGTTAAGTGGCCCACCCCCAACCTCTCGGGTTCAACCGCTGTTGAACTCATCCATGGCCCCGCCGCTGATCTCCTATGGATCGTTGTCAACAATTTGCCATTCTACATCGCCATCGAGCCCCTTTTGTCATTTCTGAAGGACATGTTCTGTGATGCTGGCTTGGGATCCACAGCTTCCAAGTCAAACCTCATCGACAGCGACCACGAGGAGGGCACCCTCTCCGGCTCTTCCAAGGCGAAAGAGCCCATCTGCTCTTCCAAGGGGAAAGCGCCCGTCTGCAACATCAGGGAGGGCACCCTACAGCCGTGCTCTTCCAAGGGTAAGGAGCCCATCTGCGACAACATGGAGCGCATCCAGGGTCCATGATCTTCCCACGGGAACGAGCCCATCTGTGACAAGTGAGGAAACCCATGATTTGTTTATTTCAGTTGTTCACAATGTGATGCTCTATATGTGCAATTATTTACTGTGCAGTACATTTCAGCAATCCAGTTTCCAACATACCGATAGGAATGCATATATTTGCTTGCTTTTAAGACTGTTATACCTAGCATATGCCTCTTTTGAAGTTTTTTGATTGTTCGGTTGTTTGTAGTTAGCATATGTTCAGTTTCAAATGCTATCTTTGGTTTTTCGTAGTATGCCTTGTTTATTCCAGTTATTCACAATGTGATGTTCTATATGTGCAAGTATGAACTGTGCAGTTCAATTTCATCAGTGCCAGTTTCAACAATACCACTATGAATGACTACATTTGGTTGCTGCATCTTGTAGTTAACACGCCTTTCCATTTTTATTTAACCATAACCAGTGTACTTAGACCGGCACAATACCAGTTTGAATGACCATGTTTACTTGTTGTTAAATGTTAGGCCTGTTGCAGTTAGCACACCTTTCCACTTGGTTTGCTTTACTAGCGTGCTTAAACCTGCACACTGAAGCTATCTTTTGGAGATTATTTTTCTGCCATGTGTAATTTTGGTTGATGTTTAGCCTGTTGTGCTTAACGTGCTTCTTGATGTACCTACACAGGACAATTTTGGGAACGACTGTTGTTTTCCATCGAGGTTAGTTTCATCCCATGGCTTATATCTGCTCACTTTTCAGGATATCCGTAGTTGGTACCATATAGGCCTACGGCTGATAAGGGACTAATCGATGAATCAGACTTTTAACTGAATATATCTGCAACCCATTTTTCCTTAGGTTAACTAGGGCCATATGTAATATATCTGATGCTACATAGCAACATGCACTATACTTAATGTCTAAATATGCAATCCTAGGCTACATAGCAACAAGGAAGAGTGTTACATTAATGTTCTATTTATGTCTAGATATACGTAGAAGAGCAACAGTAACAACAGCAACAACACAGCCCTGTTTGGATACTCAACGTAGCTAGAGGTTAGAGTTAGTTTCTAGCTCATTACTAACCCTGAACTAACTCCATCCAAAGAGTTGTTTCGATGGCAAGGTTAGATTGACAATAAATGCACTAGGAGAACTAGCTCCAATTAGCACCTCTTGGGTTGGATACTAGTTTTTTGGGTGGGTTATAGCTGCAACTAGCTCAAACTAGCCCTCATGTTTAGATATACTTTAGGGCTATTTGAGCCCGAACTAGCTCAAACTAATTGTAACCCGTGCATACAGCAGCAGATAATTTTTAAGAACGAACTAAACTCCTTTCGGCCCATAATATAATATGCTAATTCATCTAATATGTGAGTATATTGGATGTTATAAGATACTCCCTCCGTTCCTAAATATTTATCTTTTTAGAGGTTTCAAATGGACTACCACATATGGATGTATATAGACATATTATAAAAGAGTGTTTTACTACATCATTGTGCCATTGTTGTTTAGCTTCTAATATTAACTTGGTGCTTTTAGGTACATATGTCATTGGTAAAGATCCGTGTTTTGACCCTTTCTACATATGGCGCAATGAGATATCGATGAACCAGCATCAAATGAGGAAGCTGATAAAGATTGTTAGTAAAATGGGTCCAAAAAGATGGCAATTAAACTATTTGTTTACACTTTATCCAAGACAACAGCGAACTGCAGGATGGTAAGTAAGAACTCTGCAGCCTTCTTTTTACTACCCATAATGAGTTGTGTTAGATGAAAATGTCTGAAATCTTATTCCTTTGCAGTGGTTGCCAAAGCAGTTTACTCAAGATTACCTCTCAAACTACATGATTGGTGGGCATGCAAAGGTTAAAGTATTTCTACCAGAACACGATGATTATCTAGATGTTTTCATGAAGATCATGAAGGATGGGCGGTCGGCCATCACAAGGTGTTGGACTAGAGTCGTGCGTGCCTTCTGCATGGAGGAGGGCACAATATGGGCATTCCGCTTCACCTTGTTCAGTAACCAAAATATATTTCGCCTCTTTCTTTACCGTCTTTAATAGTACAAGTATACAACTGTGGTACATCATTCTTTATTTGGTTCTTACGTATTACTTGAACATATGTACCGATGAATCAAATAATGCATTGGTTGTTTGAACCTGAGGATATGAATAAAGTTGTAGCATACATTCAAATTCAAATCCAAATCCGGTACAATTTGGAAAAGCAGCAATTAAATTACGGTGAAATTACGCTCTCCAGGTTGTTATGGCACACACGGTTGGTAAAAATAAACGTTTGCGATATGCACCATAATCCGAGACGGTTCACAGAGAGGAAACGTGTACAAGCATGCACACAGTTGCGTTTGCAAAGCGTGTGCGATGTCAGACAATATAAAAAACGGTGCGAGCAAACTAAACATTTGTGTTAGTTGCCTTATCGTACACGATTCGCAACCATGAACAGTTTCTTATGAAGTACGCATCATAAACGTTGCACCACAGAATAGCGTGTGCGATAGTTGTCGTGTACGATGATTTTACGACGGTCCGACGTTTCATAATCCTGTCCGACACTTGTACGACGATTAGCTAATCTTCTTAACGATGAACCGTTTCTGATGGGCCACGATCATACACGTTCTATAATTGTGAAACGTTTGTGATGGGCCGTGTATCATAAATGTAGCACCACAAAATACCGACTGCAATGGCAATGCAAGAAGAAACGAGTAGGAGTACTGTAGGGGCCCTATCCCCGACGTTTTCTAGGTCGTGTGGGAAGGACCCCCTATCGCCCACACTCACATGGTGACGGTTCCAAATGCCGTCGCAGAAAGGGGTTTTAAACCGTTTGTTTATGACCGATGCGCACCAGTGTGACATCTGGGTTGCACGCCACTATCAACGTAGTCAATAAGTGAGATAATTGCACATGGAGCGGCAGACACCCGGGACCCAGCAGCGCGCGCATTTTTTTCGGGACGGAGAAGGGTATCAACTGGGTTGTGCGGGAGCTATGGCCCGTCTAGCCGAGGCTTTTTATTTCATATGTTTACCACATGACCAGCCTAGTTTTTTTCCTTTCTAAAAATGGCTAGCCCAACTATTTTGTTTTTTTGCAAAATAACCAACATAGGCCTACTTGCTTTTCTACACCATGCTGGGCTGGAAATCTTTCAAGACGAGGAGGAAAACATTCAGGCTTGCCCAGAAAATGGGCTATAAGTAATAAGAAATGGGCTGTAAAATGAAAAAATACAACAAACAAGCAATTAGTTCCAAAATACCTTTTTCTTTCGGATTTTGATATTTTTAAATTTCATTGTTTTTGTGCGGGTAAAATTTCATTGGATTTAAATTAAGGTGTGATTAGTTTTTAAATTAATTTGAATCTGGCTAGAAATTTTGGGTTGTATGCTGTTTGGGATAGATGTGGAGGCTGACTTGTGGGTCTACTAGGTTGACGTGTACGAAAGATTTTGTCAACTTAGTCCACAAACGATTCTAGCAGCAGTGACCGTTGGATGTTAATCCAATGGTAGTGCTGCTTCTTCAATATCTAATCTTCTTGCTCTAGCCGCCCAAACCAGCGGCAGTGGGACTGCCTGCTGCCACCTCCCGTGGCCGGTTGTGCTGCCGCACCGCCGCACCCAAATCCATCGCTGGCTAGTCCATTCCTCTATTCACCCACACCTCCTGTTATTTTCTGGTGACGGCAGCCAAACCAGTAAAGCCTCGTACTCCCCACCGCGTGGGCAACCACTGCCTAGTCTTACTCGGCTCCGGGTCGTTCCCATCCTAGACCTCGCCATCGTCCACCGGCCTGGTGCTCTGTAACACCCCGGATGCAATTTTCCATATTCGTAACTCAACTCTTGCCTTTTCCGGAGATGTGTTATTTTATTTCCTTCGTGGTTGGGTTTTTGTCTTTTGTTTTGCGTTTTGTTCATGTCATGCATTTCATCATCGCATCATTTGCATTGCATCGGCACTCGTTGCTGTCATTGTTTTTTTTAAAAACTTGCATCCGCTCGTAGTTGCCGCTTCTCGCTTCTCTCCGTTGCGTCCGTTGACCTTTCTTGGACCAACCATTCTTTTGTTGCCCGACCGTTTGACCTCTCTTGCCAGCTCGCAGCCCCCCTCTTGCGCGTGTCGAAACTTGCGAACCGAACGATGCTGTCGTCACCGTTGGGTTCGGATCATCCCCAAACGTCTACAAAACATCTCCGTTTTGTCAATTGGGCTCCCTAACTATTTTATTCGCGACCGTCCGATTACGATCGTAGGGATGAGATAGCCCCTAACCTAATCCACCTACTGTATATATATTTTGTCCAACCCTAAAATTGAGGAGAGATGTCCCATCCTCCCAGCCAGCCGCCGCCGCCACTCCACAAAATCCCCATCGGGATCCTCCCAGATCCACCTCCCTCCTCATTTTCCTCTCCTGCCAGATCCAACCAGCGGCCCGACCATCTCCCTTGATTTCCACCGCCACCCAACCAGTGCATCCCCTCGATCCACCAACCAGTGACAGAAATATCCGCATGTGAGAGCCAGGGGCTCGATCCCCTGCTCATGCCCGAACTTCTCCAACCTCGGCGTCGTACCGCTCCTCTGCATCGGCAGCCAGGGCCCCGAGCGCCGCCCTCACCCTCGAGCTTGATCAGGCTGCTCCGCGCCTCCTCCCCTCTTCCTGTGCCTTGATCCAGGGTGGACCGAGAGCAGCGCCGTCCGGCCCCAACCAGCCCCCACGCCATGGCCCCGCCGCCAAGCCGCTCCGATCCGCAGGTCCTCCTCACCGCGCCACCTCCCTGCTTTGCTCCTGCACGAGCAGGACGACGACTGCAAGCGCAGCCGGTCGCCGCGTTGACCGCGCCCCTCCTCGTCGCCATGGATGCCGCCAAGTTCCCCGCCCGCTTGGCCAAGTCCTTCGTCTGGTTCGAGCCGGAGCTCGTTTTCCCCTCGCTCGCGAGCACCCGAGGCCCTGTCTCGTCCGCGTCTTCCGAGCCGAACCCCTCGCGCGCCTCCTCCCTGCCTTCTTCGGGGCCACCGCGTGCGAGCCCGCAGGAGCTCGGGCTCGAGCAGATCGAGCCTGCCGCCCGCCGATGACCGCAGCAGCAGCTGCTGCCTGCTCCTTCTCCCTGCCTCTCCTCCCGTCGCCTCGTCGGACCGGCCGCTGCAGGCAACCCGAGAATAAAGGCGCCATCGGGCCGTCCTCGCCGCCTGCTCCCTTCCCTTTTCTCTTCTTCGTTGAAGCTCTCTCTGACCACCTCCCTCGTCCTATTTCTCTCTCAGGGAACCTAAGGCCCCGCCATGGATGCTTCATGTCGTCGCCACCGGTCACGTCCCTTGCCGAATCCTGTGACCTTCGCCTCGGATCCGCGGCGGCGCCTGTTCTGGTCTTCCCGCCTCAAGTTGCGGCGCCCTCGCCGAGTCGCGCCTCCACATGCCCCGCAGCCCGCCCGCGTCGCGCCTGCCGCCGTTCAGGAAGGGCGGCGCCTCGACTACTGCCCTGGGCTTTCGTCCTCGAGCGTTGACCGTGCCAGCGTGGACCAACTCCAAGTCGACCACGCCAAGGCCCAGCTCCTCTTCGCCAAATCCGACCGGCCTCAAGGCCCAATGTGAGCTGCTCCCCAGCCCGGTTTGCCTCAGATTCAGCCCGCCTCGTTTTTTCCAGATCTACTTAATTTAGCTTTTAACCCGGATTTACAGTTTTGCAGAAAAACCCCTTAATGTTCATGCATCAATAATTAATTAACCATGCATCGGATTAAAACAAATTATATATGTAAAGTGCTTAGAATTTCATCTAGTTTCATAATATGTCATTTTCATCCCATGTAAAAATGTTTAACTTGCTGTTTATTTAAATTTGCTAATATGCCATGTTAAAATGATTTAATTCATAACTAAATAACCGTAACTCGGAATTAAATGTTCTTTATATGTAAATGGGGTGGAAAAATGCCTAGTTTAACATGGTGCAGTTTATTTTCCTGTTTAACAACAATAAAATATATTTTAGGACAGAACAGTACCAACACAAAACTTGCACATGAGGATTTTCCGGAATTGTTGTTTGATGTTTCCGGCCTCATTTGAACTTGCCTAGATAGTGTAGTTTTATTATGTTTCACCTCTTGCCATGTTTAACAACATTTAATATTGTTGAGTACCTAAACGAGATCAAACTAAATATTTGCATGTGGTGTTTTGTCAATATGCAACTCGTCGCATATTGAGCTCCACTTAATTGGTAGTATTGTTTGTTGCACTTTGCCATGCCTTGCCTCATTAAACCGGACATGCATCATACTTGATTGTGCATCATGCCATGTTTATGCTTGTGCATTTATCATGTTGTTTGTTTCTTTCCGGTGTTGCTTCTCGGTTCCGGTAATGTTGCGATTGTGAGGATTCGTTCGACTACTTCCGTTCGTCTTCTTCATGGACTCGTTCTTCTTCCTAGCGGGATTTCAGGCAAGATGACCGTCACCTTGGATCTCATTACTATCATTGCTATGCTAGTTGCTTCATTCTATCGCTATGTTGCGCTACCTATTACCTGTTTATCAAGCCATCCCAAATTGTCATGTCAGCCTCTAACCTTTTGCACCCTTCCTAGCAAACCGTTGTTTGGCTATGTTACCGCTTTGCTCAGCCCCTCTTATAGCGTTGTTAGTTGCAGGTGAAGATGAAGTTTGTTCCTTGTTGGAACATGGAGATGTTGTTCCTTGTTGGAACATGATTACTTGTTGGGATATCACAATATATCTTATATTATTAATGCATCTATATACTTGGTAAAGGGTGGAAGGCTCGGCCTTATGCCTGGTGTTTTGTTCCACTCTTGCCACCCTAGTTTCCGTCATATCGGTGTTATGTTGCCGGATTTTGCGTCCCTAACGCGGTCGGGTGATTTATGGGACCCCTTGACAGTTCGCTTTGAATAAGACTCCTCCAAAGAAGGCCCAACATTGGTTTTACCATTTGCCTCACCTATGCCCTTTTTCCCTTGGGTTTCGGAGCCCGAGGGTCATCTTTATTTTAGCCCACGGGCCAGTTCTCCTTCGAGTGCTGGTCCAAACCGGCGATGTCCGGCGCCCCAGGCAATCAGGGTTTATGCCAACCCGACGTCTGGCTCATCCGGTGTGCCTCGAGACCGAGATATGTGCAGCTCCTATCAGGATTTGTCGGCACATCCGGCGGCTTTCTGGTCTTGTTTTATTCTTGTCGAAATGTCTTATAGCGGGATTCGAGACTGATCGGGTCTTCCGGGGAGAAGGAATATCCTTCGTTGATCGCGAGAGCTTATCATGGGCTAAGTTGGGACACCCTGCAGGTATAAACTTTCGAGAGCCGTGCCAGCGGTTATGTGGCAGATGGGAATTTGTTAATATCTGGTTGTAGTAAACTTGAAGCAAACTCTTCTAAAATACACCAACCGTATGCGTAACTGTGAGTGTCTCTTTTGGAGGTTGATCGAGAGGAGAACACGGTTTCTGGGTTATGTCTGACGTAAGTAGGAGTTCAGGATCACTTCTTGATCATTACTAGTTGACGACCGTTCCGCTTGCTCTTTTCTCGCTCTTATTTGCGTTGGTTAGCCACCATATATGCTTAGCCGCTGCTGCAACCTCACCACTTTACCCCCCTTCCTTTCCCTTTTAAGCTTTGCTAGTCTTGATACCCATGGTAATGGGATTGTTGAGTCCTCGTGGCTCACAGATTACTACACCACCAGTTGCAGGTACAGGTTTGCGATGATCATGACGTGAGAGCGATGTTTGCTTGTGTTGGAGTTCTTCTTCTGCTTCTTCTTTGATCAGGGGATAGGTTCCAGGTCGGCAGCCTGGGCTAGCAGGGTGGATATTGTTTGAGTTTCTGTTTCATCCGTAGTCGGATGTTGATCTCTTGTATATTATGTTGATGTATTCTTGTGGCATTTGTGCCTTTTGTATGTATCCCTATGTATTATGTAATGTTGATGTAATGATATCCACCTTGCAAAAGCGTTCCAATATGCGGGTCTATCCTTGGTGGGACAGTCGAGTTCCTTTTGGATAGGGTCGCATATTGGGCGTGACAAGTTGGTATCAGAGCCTCGACCGACCTTAGGAGCCCCCTTGTTTGTTGGCCGTTGTTGAGTCTAGAAGAAAATTATTTTGAGTCTTAGGATTATATATATCGAGAGTAGGATTCTTTTTACTCCTCGGTCCCTTAAATCAGCTCTGGTGAGGCCTCCCGACGTAGATGTTTTGTCTTTCCTCTCCTCAAATTTCACGAATTTTTTTAGGATCACGCGGGTATCTTGGAATCGTTCGATGGTTTTGTGATGAGAACATTGTTCTTGGTGCCTCGACATTTAGGGGTTGTGGCGGTGTCTCGGGAGTTGAGCTCCGAGGTGTTGTCGTCACAATTTTATCGTTGCAGTTCTGGAATACGAGCTTTGCCGACATCGAAATCTCTTTTGTACAGTTGTTGGTGAGATAACCCGATAACCCGATCTTGGGGCGAGCTCGGGAGTATTGCCATGACTCATATAACGGATGCTTTTCAAGGTCGAGGTACACGATTTCGGAGTTTTCTTGGTTATGTGTTGACGGATGGATACAAATGGATCTAGGTATTGTTAGTTTGGGTGATATATTTTGTGTCCCTGTATCCCCAACACCAGATTGCATAACCAGAAAGTTTCGGGAGTTTATAGGTGGGAATTCAAGTAGCTCCTAGAATATCTTTTCGACAGATGCATGATATGAGATTGGGTAAATCTCTATCATATGTATTTGTTCTGGCTTATTCTGCAAGCCAAATCCTTTGTTTTGTTTTATTTGTGGTATTCAAGTTGCTTCGAAGTCAAATGTTGAATCCATACCTTTTCCTAAACGGTGTTCTCATATTTCTATGTGAATACTAATCCTTCTTGATCGTCGAGGTCGTCATGTTAATTCTTTTCCAACCGGCGTGCTTCTCCTCAAGTGGATCCGATCATTTTCAACATCTGCGAGATCAATTCTAATTTTTTCTCAACGGTGTTTGTTTCATCCGTCCCATGTTGTCTTTGTTTTCCCGCCCTCCCACCCTTTTTCTTTAAGGACTTATATATTTTAATCAAGTATCCATTTATTCATGTGAAGTCTCTTCATTCTTTTCTTTCAATGTTCTTATCCGGTGATTTCCCATGAAGATGCTCAACAGTTTCAAGTTCATCATTCTTCATTCTCGTATTCTTTTCCGGTGGATTTAATTCAAGCTTTCGGTGTTGATCATACCCCTTTCCTCGTTTCAAATGTTTTTCCATGTCGGTGCATCTCTTAACTGTTCACCTCTCGCTTTCCATTTGTTCCGGAGTGCTGAAGATATCTCACAAGATTCATGTTTCCATTCTCAATCCGTTCAAGTTATTTTGAGGTTGTTATCCCATTCAAGCCATTTAATTCTTCCGATGCAATCTTTATTTCAAGCAATCCTTCAACGATGTTTCTTTCGAGTGGGCCCTAACCCACAGGTCTTTTCCTAGGATCTTACCTGACTCTTCTAATTCTCCCAGAGTTATTCTCAAATCCTTTTCGAAGTTTGACGTAAGAATGGATTTTCATCAGTCACATGCCTTCTCCAAGGTCGCTTTCAAATTTTTTCATCTTTGGCTCAACCTTTCCTCTTTTAATCCTTCCGGAGTTTCTCTACAATTTGGTGGTGTTTCTCCTCGTCATTCTCAGCATGTGAAGACCGAAGAAGAGTTTTTCCTCTAAATCTTGTTCCGTTCTACCGGAGATTCGCGGTGCTAGCTCGTTGTTATCCTCTCAAATTGTTTTCAATTGTGCAAATTCTTTTCACCCATCCGGAGCATTTCATGAGTTGTTTCCATTTCTTTCCTCCAAAGGCCATCATGTCATAATTCTTCATTCTCAGCGTGTAGCTACCGTTCTCCAAATCTTACCGGTGCATCATTCAAGTTTTCACTAATCAGTTCATGATCTCTTCATTCTATTGTATCTAAATCCTCTCAAGTATCTTTGTTTTCTTTTTCTCCAATTCTTCCTGGTGATTTGTGCCTTTGCTACTTTCATTTTCAATTCTTACGGTGGTTCGTTCAAGATTTCTCTTCCTTCGTTATCATATCAATTCATTCATTCTTTCGTTGTTTCAATCCCACCGGTGGTTCCATCAATAGCTTCTCAAGTTTACGCTATATCTCTCTTAATCCTTTATACGGGAATAAGTAGTATGCCAAATCCGTTGCTTATCATCAATTAAATTGGTGAAGGATACGCATAACATAATTCTTATTCTTGTTTCATCCAAGTGATTAATTCCTCTTTCGGAGTTCCAAGTTTTCCGCATTATCTCGTCGCGAAGCTCCATCTAAATCATCGCAAGGCTTCAACTTGTGTTCTCAACTTCTCTTTCTTTTTATCATCCTTTTTATTACCGGAGTTCTTCATGGAGGCTCTACATGGTGGTTCGTCAAGGATTCTTTTCATTCTTCAATTGTTCTCAAGTTTTCTCTCGAAGTAATGACCCGCCAAGCTATACTCAGAAATTAAACATGGTTCTCAACACATGTTTTGTTTTGAGGAGTTCAAGCATTCTTCATCGTGCATCCCGAAGTGCAATTCTTTCTACCTTTTGAGGTGGTCTTATGTCATTCTTGACAATTTCATTTCGTGTTTCATGATTCGCAAGTTGTTAAGAATGAGATATTTAAATCCATCATTTTCTCTTTGTTCAAGAGATCTTTTCAACCATCAACCTCGTTGTTAGAGTTATCTTGTGTCATATTTCACCTAAAGCCTTCCCTAAGGAATGTTGCTTTTGTGGTGCTTATCAATGATCCAAGTTATCTCTCTATCATCTTGGTGGAAGAAATTTTTCATCTCGTCGGTGTTATCAATTATATTATTTGTTTCCTTTAGTGGTCGGTTGTCACCTCATAATGTTGAGATGTTAACATAAGCCCACTACAAACTTATTCTTTTCGTTGTTGGTCTTCCAACAACTCTATTCTAACCTTCTTGCAAGGATGCCTTCCAAATTCAATTGTGGTAGAAGTTGTCATTTTCTTCTCCGCCCCTTTATCCCAACGGTCTAGCTTCTATTCTTTCGTTCCGGAGGCTTTGTGATGTTGCTCTCTTCTACCAATTATCTTCTTTTGTCAAGATCATGTTATTTTCCTTGCTTATCCGTTTAGCCGGAGTGTTGTGTTCTCATTCAAGTTCTTTCATCTTATCAAGTTTTGCCTCTCTTTTCAACCTGAGTGCTGTCTGAAATCCCTCTTACCCATTGCAGTATGTTGTTGATTTCATCAAGTATCCTCTCATTTGTCAAGTTCATGTTCAACTCCTTCCATTTACAGTCGGAGTGCTGCCCAAATTATATCAATCTTATTCCTTCTCTATCTAGTTTTAACCGGGAGTGGTTTCGAATTCTATCTTGTCCATTAAACTCTTGATTCATGTCTTTGCAACCTTCAAGTTCTCGTAATACTCCTTGTTCCTCTTTTCGACCGGACTGTTTGCAATCTCGTTCTTCTCTGTTGTACTCTTTCTTTTAAATTGTTTAACCTCTCAAGGTTCTTTGGTTTCACTCATTGGTCGAAGAAGCAACTTGGTTTACCGCTTTTCTTCCTCTTCCTTTTCCCTCCGGTGCCATCCTAGATCTCGGGACGAGATCCTCTCGTAGTGGTGGAGTGTTGTAACACCCCGGATGCAATTTTCCATATTCGTAACTCCAACTCTTGCCTTTTCCGGAGATGTGTTATTTTATTTCCTTCGTGGTTGGGTTTTTGTCTTTTGTTTTGCGTTTTGTTCATGTCATGCATTTCATCATCGCATCATTTGCATTGCATCGGCACTCGTTTCTGTCATTGTTTTTTTTTTAAACATGCATCCGCTCGTAGTTGCCGCTTCTCGCTTCTCTCCATTGCGTCCGTTGACCTTTCTTGGACCAACCATTCTTTTGTTGCCCGACCGTTTGACCTCTCTTGCCAGCTCGCAGCCCCCCTCTTGCGCGTGTCCGAAACTTGCCCGAACCCGAACCGGTATGTCGTCACCGTTGGGTTCGGATCATCCCCAAATGTCTACAAAACATCTCCATTTTGTCAATTGGGCTCCCTAACTATTTTATTCACGACCGTCCGATTACGATCGTAGGGATGAGATAGCCCCTAACCTAATCCACCTACTGTATATATTTTGTCCAACCCTAAAATTGAGGAGAGATGTCCCATCCTCCCAGCCAGCCGCCGCCGCCACTCCACAAAATCCCCATCGGGATCCTCCCAGATCCACCTCCCTCCTCATTTTCCTCTCCTGCCAGATCCAACCAGCGGCCAGACCATCTCCCTTGATTTCCGCCGCCACCCAACCAGTGCATCCCCTCGATCCACCAACCAGTGACAGAAATACCCGCAGGTGAGAGCCAGGGGCTCGATCCCCTGCTCATGCCCGAACTTCTCCAACCTCGGCGTCGTCCCGCTCCTCTGCATCGGCAGCCAGGGCCCCGAGAGCCGCCCTCACCCTCGAGCTTGAGCAGGCTGCTCCACGCCTCCTCGCGTCTTCCTGTGCCTCGATCCAGGGTGGACCGAGAGCAGCGCCGTCCGGCCCCGACCAGCCCCCACGCCATGGCCCCGCCGCCAAGCCGCTCCGACCCGCAGGTCCTCCTCACCACACCACCTCCCTGCTTCGCTCCTGCACGAGCAGGACGACGACCGCAAGCGCAGCCGGTCGCCGCGTTGACCGCGCCCCTCCTCGTCGCCATGGATGCTGCCAAGTTCCCCGCCCGCTTGGCCAAGTCCTTCGTCTGGTTCGAGCCGGAGCTCGTTTTCCCCTCGCTCGCGAGCACCCGAGGCCCTGTCTCGTCCGCGTCTTCCGACCCGAACCCCTCGCGCGCCTCCTCCCTGCCTTCTTCGGAGCCACCGCGTGCGAGCCCGCAGGAGCTCGGGCTCGAGCGGATCGAGCCAGCCGCCCGCCGATGACCGCAGCAGCAGCGCTGCCTTGCTCCTTCTCCCCTGCCTCTCCTCCCGTGCGCCTCGTCGGACCGGCCGCTGCCGGCGACCCGAGAACAGGCGCCATCAGAAGGCCATCCTCGCCGCCCTGCTCCCTTCCCTTTTCTCTTCTTCGTTGAAGCTCTCTCGACCACCTCCCTCGTCTGTTTCTCTCGGGGAACCCAAGGCCCCGCCATGGATGCCCGTGCCGTCGCCACGGTCACGTCCCTTGCGAATCCGGTGACCTTCGCCTCGGATCCGCCGGGCGCGCCTGTTCTGGGTCTTCCCGCCTCAAGTTGTGGCGCCCTCGCCGAGTCGCGCCTCCTGTGCCCCCAGCAGCCCGCCCGTCGTCGCGCCTCGCCGTTCTAGAGGACGGCGCCTCGACTCTGCCCGCCGCTCGTCCTCGGCGTTGACCGTCTGGCGTGGACCAACTCCAAGTCGACCACGCCAAGGCCCAGCTCCTCTTCGCCAAATCCGACCGGCCTCAAGGCCCAATGTGAGCTGCTCCCCCAGCCCAGTTTGCCTCAGATTCAGCCCGCCTACGTTTTTTTTTCCAGATCTACGAATTTAGCTTTTAACCCAGGATTTACAGTTTTGAAGAAAAACCCCTTAATGTTCATGCATCAATAATTAATTAACCATGCATCGGATTAAAACAAATTATATATGTAAAGTGCTTAGAATTTCATCTAGTTTCATAATATGTCATTTTCATCCCATGTTAAAATGTTTAACTTGCTGTTTATTTAAATTTACTAATATGCCATGTTAAAATGATTTAATTCATAACTAAATAACCGTAACTCGGAATTAAATGTTCTTTATATGTAAATGGGGTGGAAAAATGCCTAGTTTAACATGGTGCAGTTTATTTTCCTGTTTAACAACAATAAAATATATTTTAGGACAGAACAGTACCAACACAAAACTTGCACATGAGGATTTTCCGGAATTGTTGTTTGATGTTTCCGGCCTCATTTAAACTTGCCTAGATAGTGTAGTTTTATTATGTTTCACCTCTTGCCATGTTTAACAACATTTAATATTGTTGTGTACCTAAACGAGATCAAACTAAATATTTGCATGTGGTGTTCTGTCAATATGCAACTCGTCGCATATTGAGCTCCACTTAATTGGTAGTATTGTTTGTTGCACTTTGCCATGCCTTGCCTCATTAAACCGGACATGCATCATACTTGATTGTGCATCATGCCATGTTTATGCTTGTGCATTTATCATGTTGTTTTTTCTTTCGGTGTTGCTTCTCGGTTCGGTAATGTTGCGATTGTGAGGATTCGTTCGACTACTTCCGTTCGTCTTCTTCATGGACTCGTTCTTCTTCCTAGCTGGATTTCAGGCAAGATGACCGTCACCTTGGATCTCATTACTATCATTGCTATGCTAGTTGCTTCGTTCTATCGCTATGCTGCGCTACCTATTACCTGTTTATCAAGCCATCCCAAATTGTCATGTCAGCCTCTAACCTTTTGCACCCTTCCTAGCAAACCGTTGTTTGGCTATGTTACCGCTTTGCTCAGCCCCTCTTATAGCGTTGTTAGTTGCAGGTGAAGATGAAGTTTGTTCCTTGTTGGAACATGATTACTTGTTGGGATATCACAATATATCTTATATTATTAATGCATCTATATACTTGGTAAAGGGTAGAAGGCTTGGCCTTATGCCTCGTGTTTTGTTCCACTCTTGCCGCCCTAGTTTCCGTCATATTGGTGTTATGTTCCCGGATTTTGCGTCCCTAACGCGGTCGGGTGATTTATGGGACCCCTTGACAGTTCGCTTTGAATAAGACTCCTCCAAAGAAGGCCCAACATTGGTTTTACCATTTGCCTCACCTATGCCCTTTTTCCCTTGGGTTTAGGAGCCGAGGGTCATCTTTATTTTAGCCCCGGGCCAGTTCTCCTTCGAGTGCTGGTCCAAACCGGCGATGTCCGGCGCCCCCTGGGCAATCAGGGTTTATGCCAACCCACGTCTGGCTCATCCGGTGTGCCCTGAGACCGAGATATGTGCAGCTCCTATCAGGATTTGTCGGCACATCCGGGCGGCTTAGCTGGTCTTGTTTTATTACTGTCGAAATGTCTTGTAGCCGGGATTCCGAGACTGATCGGGTCTTCCCGGGGAGAAGGAATATCCTTCGTTGATCGCGAGAGCTTATCATGGGCTAGGACACCCCTGCAGGGTATAAACTTTTGAGAGCCGTGCCCGCGGTTATGTGGCAGATGGGAATTTGTTAATATCCGGCTGTAGTAAACTTGAAGCAAACTCTTCTAAAATACACCAACCGTATGCGTAACTGTGAGTGTCTCTTTTGGAGGTTGATCGAGAGGAGAACACGGTTTCTGGGTTATGTCTGACGTAAGTAGGAGACCAGGATCACTTCTTGATCATTACTAGTTGACGACCGTTCCGCTTGCTCTCTTCTCGCTCTTATTTGCGTTGGTTAGCCACCATATATGCTTAGCATTGCTGCAACCTCACCACTTTACCCCCTTCCTTTCCCTTTTAAGCTTTGCTAGTCTTGATACCCATGGTAATGGGATTGTTGAGTCCTCGTGGCTCACAGATTACTACACCACCAGATTGCAGAGTACAGGTTTGCGATGATCATGGCGTGAGGCGATGTTTGCTTGTGTTGGAGTTCTTCTTACGCTTCTTCTTGATCGGGGATAGGTTCGGTCGGCAGCCTGGGCTAGCAGGGTGGATATTGTATGAGTTTCTGTTTATGTTTCATCCGTAGTCGGATGTTGATCTCTTGTATATTATGTTGATGTATTCTTGTGGCATTTGTGCCTTTTGTATGTATCCCTATGTATTATGTAATGTTGATGTAATGATATCCACCTTGCAAAAGCGTTCCAATATGCGGGTCTATCCTTGGTGGGACAGTCGAGTTCCTTTTGGATAGGGTCGCATATTGGGTGTGACATGCTCTCAACGCGGCATCCATCGGAAGAGGACTGTATGTGGAGGGGCTGACAGCCAGGTCCAAGACCGCACGCAAGAAAGTGCCTCCTTATTACATGAAAAATAATGATTCCTCCACCTGACAGCAGGGACCCATCGGAAGGGCCTCTGTATTTCATGAAAAACCGTTCCTCCCGCTGATAGCTCGGACCCACCAGCTATACCTTCACGCGCAAGGAAGTGCCTCATTATTACGCACAAAAAAATGAATACTCCCCCTGCAATCTGGGACCCACTATAGTTGGAGGCTGACTTGTGGGCCTACTAAGTTGACGCGGACGGAGGGCTTTGTCAACTTAGTCAATATGAACGATTCTAGTTCCAGTGACCATATGATTTCCATTCAACGGCTGTAGTGATTCTTCAACCTCCGGTCTTATTGTTCCAGCCGCCCAAACCAGCGCCGGTCGTGCCGCCTGCTCCTGCCTCCCATGGCCAGCTCTACTGCCGTGCAGGCCTCATCACCCCACCCTACTCCCATCGCTGGCCTAGCCATCCCTGTACTCAACCAGACCTGCTGTTATTCTCCGGCTACGGCAGCCTCCCACTACAGCCCAACTAGTAAACCCTCGCACACCCCACCGCGTGGGAAACAACTGTCGAGTCTTCCTCGGCTCCGGATCATTCCATTCCTAGGCCTCGCCATCGTCCACCGCCTTGGTGCTCTCATCGCGGCGTGGTCAACGTGGTCAAGGTACGACTTACATCAAAAGAGGATTGTGCATGGAGAGGCTGACAGGTGGGTCCACGGTCGTAGCAAGGAAATGCCTCCTTATTACGCACAAAATAATGATTCCTCCACCTGACAGCATAGACTTACCGGAAGGGCCTCTGTATTTTGGCTTAGTTGTATTTTGGGAAAAAATGTTTTCCCCCCTGATAGTTGGGACCCACCAGCTATATCTTCGGACACAAGGAAAGTGCCTCCATATTAGGTGCGAAGAAAATGAATCCTCCCCCTGACAGCTTGGACCCACCATCAATAACTTAGCACGCAAGGAAGTACCATCTTATCCTCCCTGACAGCCGGGACCCACCTGGTCGAAGCGTACGTAGCATTGTCGCAAATGTGTACGTACATACTGGTCGATCGGTCTATCTACAACGATGAACCATGGCCGAGCAAGCAGCGGCACGTGTAGTAGTAGAACCCCTGACGTAGCATTTCAGAAAGCCCTTCTAAATGTACGTACATACGGGAGGGGTCTCGAATGCGTAATCACGCATACGTACGGCCAGGGCTCGTGTACATGGAGAGGCAACTAACGAAAGTGCTACCTCTTGAGCACTGCGTTGGTTTTCCCTTGAAGAGCAAAGGGTGATGCAGCAAAGTAGCGTAAGTATTTCCCTCAGTTTTTGAGAACCAAGGTATCAATCCAGTAGGAGGCCACGCACGAGTCCCTCGCACCTACACAAACAAATAAATCCTCGCAACCAACGCGATAAGGTGTTGTCAATCCCTTCACAGTAACTTACAAGAGTGAGATCTGATAGATATGATAGGATAATATTTTTGGTATTTTTATGATAAAGATGCAAAGTAAAATAGAAGCAAAATAAAAGGCAATGGAAATAGCTAAGTGTTGGAAGATTAATATGATGCAAAATAGACCCAGCGGCCATAGGTTTCACTAGTGGCTTCTCTCAAGAGCATAAGTATTTACGGTGGGTGAACAAATTACTATTGAGCAATTGACAGAATTGAGCATAGTTATGAGAATATCTAGGTATGATCATGTATATAGGCATCACGTCCGAGACAACTAGACCATCTCTTGCCTGCATCTACTACTATTACTCCACACATCGACCGCTATCCAGCATGCATCTATAGTATTAAGTTCATAAGAACAGAGTAACGCTTTAAGCAAGATGATATGATGTAGAGGGATAAATTCATACAATATGATATAAACCCCATCTTGTTATCCTCGATGGCAACAATGTTGGGGAACGTAGCAGAAATATAAAATTTTCTACGCATCACCAAGATCAATACGCATCACCAAGATCAATCTATGGAGTGAATAGCAACAAGAGAGGGAGAGGATGAGTGTATCTTCATACCCTTGAAGATCGCGATGCGGAAGCGTTACAAGAACGCGGTTGGTGGAGTCATACACGCAACGATTCAGATCACGGTTGATTCCGATCTAAGCGCCGAACAGACGGTGCCTCCGTGTTAAACACACGTACGGTTGGGAGAGACGTCTCCTCCTTCTTGATCCAGCAAGGGGAGAGGAGAGGTTGATGGAGATCCAGCAGCACGACGGCTTGGTGGTGGAAGCAGCGGGGATCTTGGCAGGGCTTCGCCAAGCTCAGCGAGAGGGAGAGGTGTTACGGGGGAGAGGGAGGCACCAGGGGTTTGGGTATGCAGCCCTCCCTCCCCCCTCTTTATATAGGGGCCCTGGGGGCGCCGGCCCCCTAGAGATCCAATCTCAAGGGGGCGGCAAGGGGGAACTGCCCCCAAGTCGGTGGGCGCCCCACCCCTGGGTTTCCAACCCTAGGCGCAGGGAGAGGCCCATGGGGGGCGCACCAGCCCACCAGGGGCTGTTTCCCTTCCCACTTCAGCCCATGGGGCCCTCCGGATAGGTGGCCCCATCAGATGGACCCAGGACCCTTCCGATGGTCCCAGACAATACCGTGACCCCAAACTTTCCGGTGGCGGCTGGACTTCCTATATACAAATATTTACCTCCGGACCATTCCGGAACTCCTCGTGACATCCAGGATCTCATCCGGGACTCTGAACAACTTTTGGGTTACCGCATACTAATATCTCTACAACCCTAGCGTCACCGAACCTTAAGTGTGTAGACCCTACGGGTTCAGGAGACACGCAGACATGACCGAGACGACTCTCCGGTCAATAACCAACAGCGGGATCTGGATACCCATGCTGGCTCCCACATGCTCCTCGATGATCTCATCAGATGAACCACGATGTCGAGGATTCAATCAATCTCGTACGCAATTCCCTTTGTCTATCGGTATGATACTTTCCCAAGATTCGATCGTCGGTATACCGATACCTTGTTCAATCTCGTTACCGACAAGTCTCTTTACTCGTTCCCGTAACACATCATCCTGTGAACAACTCTTTGATCACATTGAGCTCATTGTGATGATGTCCTACCGAGTGGGCCCAGAGGCACCTCTCCGTCACACGGATTGACAAATCCCAGTCTCGATCTATGCCAACCCAACAGACACTTTCGGAGATGCCTGTAGTGTACCTTTATAGCCACCCAGTTACGTTGTGATGTTTGGTACACCCAAAGCACTCCTACGGTGTCCTGGAGTTGCAAGATCTCATGGTCTAAGGAAATGATACTTGACATTAGAAAAGCTCTAGCAGACAAACTACACGATCTTGTGCTATGCTTAGGATTGGGTCTTGTCCATCACATCATTCTCCCAATGATATGATCCCGTTATCAATGACATCCAATGTCATGGTCAGGAAACCGTAACCATCCATTGATCAACGAGCTAATTAACTAGAGGCCCACTAGGGACATGTTGTGGTCTGTGTATTCACACATGTATTACGGTTTCCAGTTAATACAATTATAGCATGAACAATAGACAATTATCATGAAAAAGGAAATATAATAATAACCATTTTATTATTGCCTCTAGGGCATATTTCCAACAGTCTCCCACTTGCACTAGAGTCAATAATCTAGTTCACATCACTATGTGATTGCAATGAATCCAACACCCACTGGGTTTGATCATATCTCGCTTGTGAGAGAGGTTTATTAGTCAATGGGTCTGAACCTTTCAGATCTGTGTGTGCTTTACAAATATCTATGTCATCTTGTAGATGCAGCTAGCAGGCGCTACTTGGAGCTATTCCAAATGACCGTTGCACTAAACGAATCCGGTTTACTACTCAGAGTCATCCGGATTAGTGTCAAGGTTCGCATCGGCGTAACCTTTTACGACGAACTCCTTTACCACCTCCATAATCGAGAAAATTCCTTAGTCCACTAGTTACTAAGGATAACCTTGACCGATGTCCTGTGATACATTCTTGGATCACACTTGTACCCCTTGACTGACTCATGGCAAGGCACACTTTAGGTGCGGTACACATCATAGCATACTGTGGAGCCTACTTCTAAAGCATAGGGGATGACCTTCGTCCTTTTTCTCTCTTCTGTCGTGGTCAGTTCTTGAGTCTTTACTCAATACTCACACCTTATAACATGGCCAAGAACTCCTTCTCTGCCGATCTATTTTGAACTCCTTCAAAATCTTGTCACGGTGCATACTTATTTGAAAGTACTATCAAGCGATTTTTATCTATCCTTATAGATCTTGATGCTCAATGTTCAAGTAGCTTAATCCGGGTTTTCCCTTGAAAAACACTTTTTCAAATAACCCTATATGCTTTCCATAAATTCTACATCATTTCTGATCAACAATATGTTTACAACATATACTCATCAGAAATTCTATAGTGCTCCCACTCACTTCTTTGGAAATACAAGTTTCTCATAAACTTTGTATAAACCCAAAATCTTTGATCATCGCATCAAAGTGTATATTCCAACTCCGAGATGCTTACTCCAGTCCTTAGAAGGATTGCTGGAGCTTTGCATACTTGTTAGCATCTTTTAGAATTGGCAAAACATTCTGGTTGTATCACATACAACCTTTCCACAAGAAAACGGTCGAGGAAATAATTTTTTTTGACATCCTACCTGCAAGAATTCATAAATAATGCAGTAACTGCTAATGTAATTCCAACAGACTCATAGCATCGCTACGAGTGAGAAAGTCTCATTGTGGTCAACTCCTTGAACTTGTCAGAAACATCTTAGCGACAAGCCAAGCTTTCTTAATGGTGACACATACCATCATTGTCTGTCTTCCCTTTTAGAATCCATCTGTACCCAACAGCCTTACGACCATCAATTAGTTCTTCCAAAGTCTACACTTTGTTTTCATACATGGATCCTCTCTCGGATTTTATGGCCTCGAGCCATTCGTTGGAATCCAGGCCCACCGTTGCTTCTCTATAGCTCGTAGGTTCATTGTTGTCTAGAAACATGACCTCCAAGACAGGATTATGTACCACTCTGAAGTAGTACGCATCCTTGTCGACCTACGAGGTTTAGTAGTGAATTGATCCGAAGTTTTGTGATCACCATCATCATCTTCCACTTCAATTGGTGTAGGCGCCACAGGAACAACTTCCTGTGCCCTGCTACATACTAGTTGAAGTGACGGTTCAATAACCTCATCAAGTCTCCACCATCCTCCCACTCAATTCTTTCGAGAGGAACTTTTCCTCGAGAAAGGACCCGTTTCTAGAAACAATCACTTTCGCTTCCGGATCTGAAATAGGAGGTATACCCAACTGTTTTGGGTATTCTATGAAGATGCATTTATCCGCTTTGGGTTCGAGCTTATCAGCCTGAAACTTTTTCACATAAGCGTCGCAGCCCCAAACTTTTAAGAAACGACAACTTAGGTTTCTCTAAACCATAGTTCATACGGTGTCATCTCAACGGAATTACGTGGTGCCCTATTAAAGTGAATGCGGTTGTCTCTAATGCCTAACCCATAAACGATAGTGGTAATTCAATAAGATACATCATGGTATGCACCATATCCAATATGGTGCAGCTATGATGTTCGGACACACCATCACACTATAGTGTTCCAGTCGGTATTAGTAGTGAAACAATTTCCACAAGGTCTTAATTGTTTGCCAAACACATAACTCAGATATTCATCTCTATGATCATATCATAGACATTTTATCCTCTTGTCACGACGATCTTCAGCTTCACTCTGAAATTACTTGAACCTTTCAATAATTCAGACTCTTGTTTCATCAAGTAAAATACTTAGAATCTACTCAAATCATATGTGAAGTAAGAGCATAACGATATTCACTGCGTGCCTCAGCACTCATTGGATTGCACACATCAAATGTATTACTTCCAACAAGTTGCTCTCTTGTTTCATCTCACTGAAAACGAGGCCTTTCGGTCATCTTGCCCATGTGGTATGATTTGCATGTTTCAAGTGATTCAAAATCAAGTGAGTCCAAACGATCCATCTGCATGGAGTTTCTTCATGCGTATAAACCAATAGACATGGTTCGCATGTCTCAAACTTTTCAAAAAAAAAACGAGTGAGTCCAAAGATCCATCAACATGGAGCTTCTTCATGTGTTCTATACCAATATGACTCAAATGGCAGTGCCACAAGTATGTGGTACTATCATTACTATCTTATATCTTTTGGCATGAACATGTGTATCACTACGATCGAGATTCAATGAACCATTCTTTTTAGGAAGTCCATTGAAGGTATTATTCAAATAAACAAAGTAACCATTATTCTCCTTAAATGAATAACCGTATTGCGATAAACATAATCCAATCATGTCTATGCTCAACGCAAACACCAAATAACAATTATTTAGGTTTAAAACCAATCTCGATGGTAGAGGGAGCATGCGATGCTTGATCACATCAACCTTGGAAACACTTCCAACATATATCGTCATCTCACCTTTAGCTAGTCTCCGTTTATTCCATAGCTTTTTATTTCGAGTTACTAACACTTAGCAACCGAACCGGTATATAATACCCTGGTGCTACTAGGAGTACTAGTAAAGTACAAATTAATATAATGTATATCCAATATACTTCTGTCGACCTTGCCAGCCTTCTCATCTACCAAGTATCAGGGTGGTTCTACTTCAGTGCCCGTTCCCCTCATTACAGAAGCACTAAGTCTCGGGTTTTGGGTTCAACCTTGGGTTTTTCACTAGAGCAGCAATTGATTTGTCGTTTCATGAAGTATCCCTTCTTGCCCTTGCCCTTCTTGAAACTAGTGGTTTTACTAACCATCAACAATTGATGCTCCTACTCGATTTCTACTTTCGCGGTGTCAAACGTCACGAATTGATCAAGGATCATCATGTTTATCCCTGATATGTTATAGTTCATCACGAAGCTCTAATAGCTTGGTGGCAGTGACTATGGAGAACCATCACTATATCATCTGGAAGATTAACTCTCACTCGATTCAAGTGATTGTAGTACTCAGACAATCTGAGCACATGCTCAATGATTGAGATTTTCTCCCTTAGTTTGCAGGCTTAAGAAACTTGTCAGAGGTCTCATACCTCGTGACGTGGGCACTAGCCTGAAATCCCAATTTAAGTCCTTGGAACATCTCATATGTTCCGCGACATTTCAAAATGTCTTTGATGCCTCAATTCTAAACCGTTTAACATTACGCACTGAACTATCACATAGTCATCAAAACGTGTATGTCAGATGTTCGCACCATCCACAAGCGACGTTCGAGGTTCAGCACACCGAGCGGTGCATTAAGGACATAAGCCTTCTGCATAGCAACGAGGACAATCCGCAGTTTACAGACCTAGTTCGCATAATTGCTACTATCAACTTTCAACTAAATTTTCTCTAGGAACATATCTAAACAGTAGAACTAAAGCGTAAGCTACGGCATAATTTGCAAAGACCTTTTGACTATGTTCATGATAATTAAGTTCATCTAATCAAATTATTTAATGAACTCTCACTCAGATAGACATCCCTCTAGTCATCTAAGTGATACATGATTCGAGTCAACTAGGCCGTGTCCGATCATCACATGAGACGGACTAGTCATCGTCGGTAAATATCTTCATGTTGATCGTATCTTCTATACGACTCATGTTCGACCTTTCGATCTCTTGTGTTCCGAGGCCATGTCTGTACATGCTAGGCTCGTCAAGTCAACCTAAATGTTTCGCATGTGTAAATCTGGCTTACACCCGTTGTATGCGAACGTTAGAATCTATCACACCCGATCATCACGTGGTGCTTCGAAACAACGAACCTTCGCAACGGTGCACAGTCAGGGGGAACACATCTCTTGAAATTTTAGTGAGGGATCATCTTATTTATGCTACCGTCGTTCTAAGAAAATAAGATGTAAACATGACAAACATCACATGCAAAATCATAAAGTGACATGATATGGCCAATATCATCTTGCGCCTTTTGATATCCATCTTCGAGGCGCGGCATGATCACCTTCGTCACCAGCATGACACCAGGATCTCCATCATCATGATCTCCATCATCGTGTCTTCATGAAGTTTTCTCGCCAACTATTACTTCTACTACTATGGCTAACTATTAGCAATAAAGTAAAGTAATTACATGGCGTTTTTCATTGACACGCAGGTCATACAATAAATTAAGACAACTCCTATGGCTCCTGCCGGTTGTCATACTCATCGACATGCAAGTCATGATTCCTATTGCAAGAACATGATCAATCTCATACATCACATATATATAATTCATCACATCCTTTTGGCCATATCACATCACATAGCATGCCCTGCAAAAACAAGTTAGACGTCCTCTAATTGTTGTTGCATGTTTTACGTGGCTGCTATGGGTTTCTAGCAAGAACTTTTCTTACCTACGCCAAAACCACAACATGATATGCCAATTACTATTTACCCTTCATAAGGACCCTTTTCATCAAATCCGATCCGACTAAAGTGGGAGAGACAGACACCCGCTAGCCACCTTATGCAACTAGTGCATGTCAGTCGGTGGAACCTGTCTCACGTAAGTGTACGTGTAAAGTCGGTCCGGGCCGCTTCATCCCACGATGCCGCCGAATCAAGATAAGACTAGTAACGGCAAGTAAATTGACAAAATCGATGCCCACAACAACTTGTGTTCTACTCGTTCATAGAAACTACGCATAGACCTAGCTCATGATGCCACTGTTGGGGAACGTAGCAGAAATTCAAAATTTTCTACGCATCACAAAGATCAATCTATGGAGTGACTAGCAACGAGAGAGGGAGAGGATGAGTGTATCTTCATACCCTTGAATATCGCGATGCAGAAGCATTACAAGAACGCGGTTGGTGGAGTCATACACGCAGCGATTCAGATCACGGTCGATTTCGATCTAAGCGCCGAACAGACGGTGCCTCCGTGTTGAACACACGTACGGTTGGGAGAGACGTCTCCTCCTTCTTGATCCAGCAAGGGGAGAGGAGAGGTTGATGGAGATCCAGCAGCACGACGGCTTGGTGGTGGAAGCAGCGGGGATCTCGGCAGGGCTTCGCCAAGCTCAGCGAGAGGGTGTTACAGGGGAGAGGGAGGCACCATGGGCTTGGGTGCGCAGCCCTCCCTCCCCCCTTTTTATATAGGGGCCCTCGGGGGGCGCCGGCCCCCTAGAGATCCAATCTCAAGGGGGGCGGCGGCCAAGGGGGGGAACTTGGCCCCCAAGTCAGGTGGGGCGCCCCCACCCCCAGAGTTTCCAACCCTAGGCGCAGGGGGAGGCCCATGGGGGGCGCACCAGCCCACCAGGGGCTGGTACCCTTCCCACTTCAGCCCATGGGGCCCTCCGGTATAGGTGGACCCACCCTGTGGACCCCCCGGACCCTTCCGGTGGTCCCGGTACAATACCGGTGACCCCCGAAACTTTCCCGGTGGCCGAAACTGGACTTCCTATATACAAATATTTACCTCCGGACCATTCTGGAACTCCTCGTCACGTCCGGGATCTCATCCAGGACTCCGAACAACTTTTGGGTTACCGCATACTAATATCTCTACAACCCTAGCGTCACCAAACCTTAAGTGCGTAGACCCTACGTGTTCGGGAGACACGCAGACATGACCGAGACAACTCTCCGGTCAATAAGCAACAGCGGGATCAGGATACCCATGTTGGCTCCCACATGCTCCTCGATGATCTCATCGGATGAACCATGATGTCGAGGATCCAATCAATCCCGTACGCAATTACCTTTGTCTATCGGTACGATACTTGCCCGAGATTCGATCGTCGCTATACCGATACCTTGTTCAATCTCGTTACCGACAAGTCTCTTTACTTGTTCCCGTAACACATCATCCTGTGAACAACTCTTTGATCACATTGAGCTCATTGTGATGATGTCCTACCGAGTGGGCCCAGAGATACCTCTCAGTCACACGGAGTGACAAATCCCAGTCTCGATCTGTGCCAACCCAACAGACACTTTCGGAGATACCTGTAGTGTACCTTTATAGCCACCCAGTTACGTTGTGATGTTTGGTACACCCAAAGCACTCCTACGGTGTCCAGGAGTTGCATGATCTCATGGTCTAAGGAAATGATACTTGACATTAGTAAAGCTCTAGCAGACGAACTACACGATCTTGTGCTATGCTTAGGATTGGGTCTTGTCCATCACATCATTCCCCCAATGATGTGATCCCGTTATCAATGACATCCAATGTCATGGTCAGGAAACCGTAACCATCCATTGACCAACGAGCTAGTCAACTAGAGGCTCACTAGGGACATGTTGTGGTCTATGTATTCACACATGTATTACGGTTTCCAGTTAATACAATTATAGCATGAACAATAGACAATTATCATGAACAAGGAAATATAATAATAACCGTTTTATTATTGCCTCTAGGGAATATTTCCAACAAAAATACAATATGTGCCTTGTTGCCCCTACTATCACTGGGAAAGGACACCGCAAGATTGAACCCAAAGCTAAGCACTTGTCCCATTGCATGAAAGATCAATCTAGTAGGCCAAACCAAACTGATAATTCTAAGAGACTTGCAAAGATAACCTATCATACATAAAAGAATTGAGAAGATTCAAATATTGTTCATAGATAAACTTGATCATAAACCCACAATTAGTCGGTCTCAACAAACACACCGCAAAAGAAGATTACATGTAATAGATCTCCACGAGAGAGGAGGAGAACATTGTATGGAGATCCAAAAAGAGAGAAGAAGCCATCTAGCTAATAACTATGGACCCGAAGGTCTGAGGTAAACTACTCACACATCATCGGAGAGGCTATGGTGTTGATGTAGAAGCCCTCCATGATCGATGCCCCCTCCGGCGGAGCTCCGGAACAGGCCCCAAGATGGGATCTCAAGGGTACAGAAGGTTGCGGCGGTGGAATTAGGCTTTTGACTTCTTATCTGGTAGTTTGGGGGTACGTAGGTATATATAGGAGGAAGGAGTACGTCGGTGGAGTAACAGGGGGCCTGATGACCCACAAGTATAGGGGATCTATCATAGTCCTTTCGATAAGCAAGAGTGTCGAACCCAACGAGGAGCGGAAGGAAATGATAAGCGGTTTTCAACAAGGTATTTTCTGCAAGTACTGAAATAAGTGGTAACAAATAGTTTTGTGATAGGATAATTTGTAACGAGCAACAAGTAAAAATAAATAAATAAAGTGCAGCAAGGTGGCCCAATCCTTTTTGTAGCAAAGGACAAGCCTGGAAAAACTCTTATATAGAGAAAGCGCTCCCGAGGACACATGGGAATTATTGTCAAGCTAGTTTTCATCACGTTCATATGATTCACGTTCGGTACTTTGATAATTTGATATGTGGGTGGACCGGTGCTTGGGTGTTATTCTTACTTGAACAAGCATCCCACTTATGAATAACCTCTATTGCAAGCATCTGCAACTACAAAAAAAGCATTAAGGTAAACATAACCATAGCATGAAACATGTGGATCCAAATCAGCCTCTTACGAAGCAACGCATAAACTAGGGTTTAAGCTTCTGTCACTCTAGCAACCCATCATCTACTTATTACTTCCCAATGCCTTCCTCTAGGCCCAAATAATGGTGAAGTGTTATGTAGTCGACGTTCACATAACACCACTAGAGGCTAGACAACATACATCTCATCAAAATATCGAAGGAATACCAAATTCACATGACTACTAATAGCAAGACTTCTCCCATGTCCTCAGGAACAAACGTAACTGCTCACAAAGCATATTCATGTTCATAATCAGAGGGGTATTAATATGCATAAAGGATCTGAACATATGATCTTCCACCAAATAAACCAACTAGTATCAACTACAAGGAGTAATCAACACTACTGGCAACCTACTAGTACCAATCCCGGGCTTAGAGACAAGAATTGGATACAAGAGATGAACTAGGGTTTTGAGAGGAGATGGTGCTGGTGAAGATGTTGATGCAGATTTCCCTCTCCCGATGAGAGGAGCGTTGGTGATGACGATGGCGATGATTAACCCCTCCCGGAGGGAAGTGTCCCCTGCAGAACAGCTCTGCCGGAGCCCTAGATTGGTTCCGCCAAGGTTCCGCCTCGTGGCGGCGGAGTCTCGTCCCAAAAGGTTGCTTATGATTTTTTCCTTGACGAAAGACTTCATATAGCAGAAGATGGCCACCGGAGAGCTAACAGGGGGCCCACGAGGTAGGGGGGGCGCGCCCTGGGGGGTTAGGGCGCGCCCCCACCCTCGCGGCCAGGTGGGGCCCCCTCTGACGTACTTGTTCCGCTCAATATTTTTTATTATTTCCAAAAATAACTTTCGTGAGGTTTCAGGACTTTTGGAGTTGTGCAGAATAGGTCTCTAATATTTTCTCCTTTTCCAGCCCAGAATTCCAGCTGCCGGCTTTCTCCCTCCTTATGTAAACCTTGTAAAATAAGAGAGAATAGGCATAAGTATTGTGACATAACGTGTAATAACAGCCCATAATGCAATAAATATTAATATAAAAGAATGATGCAAAATGGACGTATCAACTCCCCCAAGCTTAGACCTTGCTTGAACTTAAGCGGAAGCCAATAACGATAAATATGTCCACATGTTTAGAGGTAGAGGTGTCGATAAAATAAAATACGGGCATGAGGGCATCATGATTATTCTCAAAAGAGCAACATAGATGGATATTGTCATATGATTTCTTATGCTCAAGTAATAATCTATTCACAATGCAAAAGTACGAATCAGAAACTTTATTGAGAACTAACAAACTATAATCTCAGTCATTGAAGCAATTGCAATTTATAATAACATCACAAAGAGTCTATGTCAGAGCTTTCTAGAAAATCCACATTCTCAACTATCATTTAGTCATTCATAATTGCTAGCACTCACGCAATACTTGTGGTTACGGAGTTTTAATTGGACATAGAGAAACATAGGGGCTTATAGTTTCGCCTCCCAACCTTTTACCTCAAGGGTAATGTCAACAATAGTAACTAATGCTGACTTACATCCAATTAGATATATTTATCAGGATCTTTCCAACACCCTGTGCTTGCCAAAGGATAAAATATAAAAAGGAAAGGTGAAGATCACCATGACTCTTGCATAAGGTAGAAGATAATAGTAACGGATACTCCCTTCACAGAGGGATGCAGAGGTTGCCATGTGCTTTCAAGGTTGGATGCACAAAATCATAATGCGAAAGAACGTCACTTTATATTGCCACTTGAGATATGAACCTTTATTATGTAGTCCGTCGCTTTTATTTCTTCCACATCACAAGATCGTATAAAGCTTATTTCCTCCACACCAATCAATCATACATATTTAGAGAGCAATTTTTATTGCTTGCACCGATGACAACTTATTTGAAGGATCTTACTCAATCCATAGGTAGGTATGGTGGACTCTCATGGCAAAACTGGTTTAAGGGTTTTTTGGAAGCACAAGTAGTATCTCTACTTGGTGCTAAGAATTTGGCTAGCATGAGGGGGAAAGGCAAGCTCAACATGTTGGATGATACATGACAATATACTTTATCTCAGATATAAGAAAACATAACCCATTACATTGTCTTCCTTGTCCAACATCAACTCTTTAGCATGTCATATTTTAATGAGTGCTCCCAATCATAAAAGATGTCCAAGATAGTATATCTATATGTGAAACCTCTCTTTCTTTATTACTTCCTATTAATTGCAACGATGACCAAAGCTATGTTTGCCAACTCTCAACAATTTTTATTCATCATACTCTTTCTATGTGAAGTCGTTACTCTCGATAAGATCAATATGATCTCTCTGTTTCTTTTTATCTTTTCTTTTATTCACTCAAGATCACGGCAAAATAATCAAGTCCTTGACTCAACAGTAATCTTTATTATATATAGCTCACGGACTCGATTACATAGAGGGATCATAAAGCAAAACTCAAAACTAGATCATGCCATAAACTTTATTATACTAGATCAAGATACTACTAATAGGATCGAACTAAGAAAAACGGTAAAGATAGGAGTGTGATGGTGATACGATACCGGGGCATCTCCCCCAAGCTTGGCAGTTGCCAAGGGGTGTGCCCATACCCATGTGATTATGTCTCATTTGCCGGTGAAGAGGATGGTGGTGATGATGGGTAGTCGCACATCAAGCGTAAGAGGTCCTCCAGCTTGCGGATTATGCCCTTGAGTGCAGCAATATGCTCCTTCAACAAAATATTTTCACGCGTGAGATACTTGTTCTGTATACGAGCTAACTCAATCATCTTGAAAGCTTCGATCTCAGTTGGGGTAAGAAGATTATGATCAAGTTGAAGGATGTCTTCTATTGCCGGAGCTTGATCCTCCGTGGCCTTCTTGATCCCTTCATCCTTGTTGATCTCCATGGGTTCTTCCCTCTTCAGCTCTATCTTCATTAGCCAAGCATCGTCGTCACCATTGTTGGAGGAGGGGGACGACATGATGCCTGGCCTTGACAACCCTGATAGAGAACAACTCGAAACAACAAAGAGGATATTTGCGTGATACAGGAGTCAAAACTTTCGGGAGATTATATAATCAATTTTTACCGACCAAAATACGTGTTGTGCAAGAAAATGGAGTCCGAAGAGCACAGGAGGTGCCCACGAGGTAGGGGGTGCGCCCAGGCCAAACATGTCGGGGAAGTTGATCCACGAACACCTATGGGACCGGCGGACCGAGTCCCTTTCGTTTCGGCGGGGGGCGGAGATCGCACGAAGAGCAGATCGAGGCGAAGCACACGAGCAGTTTACCCAGCTTCGGAGCTCTCCGGAGAGATAGCACTCCTACTGCTGCATGTCTGATTGTATTGAGTTCTTGCTCGGGACCGCTGAATGCTACAGTACACACCAGCTGCTAACGAGACCGAGCGTGAGTGTTTTCTGAACCCCCTCTATGTTGTGCATGGGCCTCCTTTTATATGCTCAAGGGGTCTCCGACAGGTTGCAACGTAGACGAGGGTAAAAATGGAAAATGAGTTGCGGTTGGTATAACTACTTGTACAGTGTATCATACCTAACCCTGAGGGCAGGGGACAAAGGCATTAAATGCCCGTCTACGTCGCCCAAACAGTGCAAAAAGGGGACCGTCAGGGACGCCACCGCTTGCCACGATGGCAATCTTGTCGGCGCTGCCACACACAAGACCGCTGGCCACACAGCCTCTTGCCACGCGCGCCTAGAAAGGTCCTGTATACACGTTTGTGGATGTCTTTGGGCGCTGGTCTGAGTGATAGTTTGCAGCGGCAAGCGCCTTTGCCATGTCGTTGTCTTGTCGCGTCCGGAAGCTTGTCGCTCACCGGGCCTCGCCGGGACGCATGGCGCGTCGCGGCAAGTTCCTTGAGATGCCTTGGTTAGCCTTCCCGGCAAGCTCCTCTTGCCGGGGCCTTGTCTCCTCGGCTTGAATACTGCCTTCCCGGCAAGCTCCTCTTGCTGGGGCCTTGTCTCCTTGGCTTGAATACTTTGTTCTTGAATGGCTCCAAAGGAATCACGGAGGACCTTGGCGATCACCCGGCAAGCCTTGCCGCGGGGTGCTGCAACTGCCCGTGCACAAGTTCGGGATACTAGGGTACCCCTACTCTAGTACACCGACAGGTAGGGCGCGTCCTCCACCCTCGTGGAGCCCTCGTGTCCTTCCCGGACTGCTTCTTATTTTTCTATTTTTCCATATATTCCAAAATGGAGAAATATTTCCTTAAAAACTATTTTGGAGTCGGTTTACTTACCGTACCACATACCTATTCATTTTAGGAGTCTGAAACGTTCTAAAAGTGTCCCTTATGTATTCCTCCGGGGTTACGGTTTCAACAACATTGGTTTCAACATTTATGGGATTACCTGAGATATAATGTTTAATTTTTGACCGTTCACCACCTTCAGATTTGTACCTTCGAAGTTGTTGATTTTTATGGCACCGGGACAATAGACCTCCTCGATAACGTAAGGACCTTCCCGTTTAGAGGGAATTTTTCCTGCAAAAAATCTTAAACGAGAGTTGTATAACAATACATAATCACCTACATTAAACTCACGCTTTTGTATCCTTTTGTCATGCCATCTTTTAACTTTTTGTTTAAACAACTTGGCATTTTCATAAGCTTAGGTTCTCCATTCATCAAGTGAGCTAATATCAAATAACCTCTTCTCACCGGCAAGTTTGAAATCATAGTTGAGTTCTTTAATATCCCAATATGCCTTATGTTCTAGTTCGAGAGGTAAGTGACATGCTTTTCCATAAACCATTTTATACGGAGACATACCCATAGGATTTTTATATGCAGTTCTATAGGCCCATAATGCATCATCAAGTTTCTTGGACCAATTCTTTCTAGACCTATTGACAGTCTTTTGCAAAATTAATTTGAGCTCTCTATTACTCAACTCTACTTGACCACTAGAATGTGGGTGATAAGGAGATGCAATTCTACGATTAACATCGTATTTAGCAAGCATTTTACGGAAAGCACCATGAATAAAATGTGAACCACCATCAGTCATTAAATATCTATGGACTCCAAACCTCAGAAAAATAACTTCTTTAAGCATTTTAATAGAAGTTGTATGATCAGCACTACTAGTTGGAATAGCTTCTACCCACTTAGTAGTGTAATCAACAGCAACTAAAATATGTGTATATCCATTAGCGGCAGGAAAAGGTCCCATATAATCAAAGCCCCAAACATCAAATGGTTCAATAACAAGTGAATAATTCATAGGCACTTCTTGATGTCTACTAATATTACCAATTCTTTGTCATTCATCACAAGATAAGACAAACTTACGAGCATCCTTGAAGAGAGTAGGCCAATAGAAACCGGATTGCAATACCTTATGTGCAGTTCTATCTCTAGCGTGGTGTCCTCCATAAGCTTCGGAGTGACACTTGCGTAGGATCTATTCCTGTTCATGCTCAGGTACACAACGTCTAATAACACCATCTACTCCTTCTTTATAAAGATGTGGGTCATCCCAAAAGTAATGTCTCAAATCATAGAAGAACTTTTTATTTTGTTGGTATGTGAAACTAGGTGGTATGAATTTAGCAACAATATAATCAGCATACCACGGAGCAGTACGAGAAGCATTTATGACATTTAATTGCTCATCAGGAAAGCTATCATCAATAGGTAGTGGGTCATCAAGAACATTTTCTAACCTAGACAAGTTGTCTGCAACGGGGTTCTCAGCTCCCTTTCTATCAACAATATGCAAATCAAATTCTTGTAGCAAGAGAACCCATCTAATGAGTCTAGGTTTAACATCTTTCTTTTCCATAAGATATTTAATAGCAGGATCATCCGTGTGAATAGTTACTTTAGAACCAACAATATAAGGTCTGAACTTATCACAAGCAAATACAGCTGCTAAGAATTCCTTTTCAGTAGTAGCATAATTTCTCTGAGCATTGTCTAGAGTCCTACTAGAACATTGAATAACATTTAATTTCTTATCCACTCGTTGCCCTAGAATAGCACCTACAACATAATCACTAGCATCACACATAATTTCAAAGGGTAAATTCCAATCAGGTGGCTGAACAATAGGTGCATAGATCAATGCTTTCTTAAGTATTTCAAATGCTTCTACACAATCATCATCAAAGACAAATGGTATATCTTTTTGTAATAAATTAGTCAGAGGCCGAGAAATTTTTGAGAAGTCCTTAATGAAAATCTTATAAAATCCGGGTGACCAAGGAAACTTCTTATACCTTTGATGTCCTTGGGACATGGCATATTTTCAATGGCATCAACCTTGGCTTTATCAACCTCAATACCTCTTTCAGAAACTTTATGCCCCAAGACAATACCTTCATTAACCATAAAGTGGCACTTTTCCCAATTCAAGACAAGATTAGTTTCTTCGCATCTCTGCAAAAGTTGATCAAGGTTGCTCAAGAAATCATCAAAAGAGGATCCGTAGACGGAGAAATCGTCCATGAAAACCTCACAAATCTTTTCGCAAAAGTCAGAGAATATAGCCATCTTGCATATTTGAAAGGTAGCAGGTGCATTACATAAACCAAAAGGCATAAGTCTATAAGCAAAAGTACCAAAAGGGCAAGTAAAAGTAGTCTTTTATTGATCATTGGCTGACACAGGTATTTGAGAGAAACCAGAATAACCATCTAGAAAGCAAAAATGTGTATGTTTGGATAATCTTTCTAGCATTTGATCGATAAAAGGTAAGGGGTAATGATCCTTTTTAGTAGCCTTATTTAATTTGTGGAAATCAATTACCATCCTATAACCTGTAATAATTCTTTGCGGAATCAATTCATCTTTATCATTAGGAACGACAGTAATACCTCCCTTCTTAGGGACACAATGGACAGGACTTACCCATTGACTATCAGCAACGGGATAAATTATACCTGCCTCAAGAAGCTTTAGTATTTATTTTCTTACCACTTCTTTCATCTTAGGATTCAGCCTCCGTTGATGATCACGAACTGGTTTGGCATCTTCTTCCAAATTTATTTTATGTTGACATAGAGTGGGACTAATGCCCTTAAGATCATCAAGAGTATATCCAATAGCAGCACGGTTCTTCTTCAGAGTTTTCTATAATCTCTCTTCTTCATGCTCTGAAAGGTTAGCACTAATAATAACAGGATATATCTTATTTTCATCAAGATAAGCATATTTAAGAGTATCAGGCAACGGTTTAAGCTCGAACACGGGATCACCCTTGGGTGGAGGAGGATCCCCTAGGATTTCAGCAGGAAAATTGTGTTTCAGGATAGGTTCCTGTTTAAAGAATACTTCATCTATTTCCCTTCTTTCATTCATAAACATATCATTTTCATGGTCTAGCAAATATTGTTCTAAAGGATCACTAGGAGGTACGACAATAGAAGCAAGACCAATAATTTCATCCTTACTAGGTAATTCCTCTTCACTGTGTTGTCTACTAAATTTAGAGAAATTAAACTCATGAGACATATCACCCAAGCCAATAGTAACAACATTCTTTTCGCAGTCTATCCTAGCATTGAATGTGTTCAAGAAGGGTCTACCAAATATAATGGGACAAAAGCTATCTTGTGGGGAACCAATAACAAGAAAATCAGCAGGATATTTTGTTTTTCCACACAAGACTTCAACATCTCTAACAATCCCAATGGGTGATATTGTATCTCTATTAGCAAGTTTGATAGTAACATCAATACCTTCTATCTCAGTAGGTGCAATTTCATCCATAATTTCTTTGTATAAGTCACGAGGTATAGCACTAACACTAGCACCCATATCACATAAGCCATGATAACAATGATCTCCTATTTTAACAGAAATAACAGGCATGCCTACCACAGGTCTATGTTTATCTTTAGCACAATGTTTGACAATTCTAGCAGTTTCACCACAGAAATAAATAACATGCCCATCAATATTATCAGCCAAGAGATCTTTAACAATAGCAATATTAGGTTCAACTTTGATTTGCTCAGGAGGTGTATAAGTTCTAATATTGCTTTTACGAACCACAGTTGAAGCTTTAGCATGATCCTTTATCCTAACAAGGAAAGGTCGTTTCTCAGCATAAGAAGTAGGAACAACAGGATTATTATAAGTGATAGTCTTTTCTTCAACTTTAGTAGGTGCAACTACTTTTCCTTCCATGGGAGGATGATATTTAAACCACTTATCCTTTGGGAGATCAACATAAGTAGCAAAAGATTCACATAAAGAAGCTACTATCTCAGAGTCATGTCCATATTTAGTGCTAAATTTACGGAAAACATCGGTATCCATAAAAGATTTAACACAATCAAACTTAGGTTTCATACCTGACTCCTTACCTTCGTCGAGGTCCCAATCTTCAGAGTTGTGTTTAATTCTATCCAATAAATTCCATTTGAATTCAAGAGTCTTCATCATAAAAGAGCCAGCACAAGAAGTATCGAGCATGGTGTGATTGTTATCAGAAAGCCGAGCATAAAAACTTTGAATAATTATTTCTCTTGAGAGCTCATGATTGGGGCATGAATATAGCATTGATTTAAGCCTCCCCCAAGCTTGAGCGATGCTTTCTCCTTCGCAAGGCCAAAAATTATATACATAATTGCGATCACGATGAACAAGATGCATAGGATAAAACTTCTGATGAAATTCCAATTTCAATCGTTTGTAGTTCCATGACCCCGTATCATCACATAGCCTATACCATGTCTATGCATCTCCATCCAAAGATAAAGGGAAGACCTTCTTCTTAACAACATCATCAGGTATACCTGCAAGCTCAAATAATCCACAAACTTCATCCACATAGATTAGGTGCTCATCAGGATGCTTTGTTCCATCTCCTGCAAAAGGATTAGCTAGCAGTTTTTCTAACATACCCGAAGGAACTACAAAGGGAACATTTTCATTTTCAGTAGGTTCAGTAGGTTGAGGAGAAACTCTTTGCTCTACTGGTCGGGGTGAGGATACCCCAATCAAGCCCCTCAGAGGATTACTTTCCATAGTAACAAGTGACTGTAAATTTCAGCACACTATATAAATTTTTCCTTACCAAATTCCACCTACCAAAGGCGCTTCACTCCCCGGCAACGGCGCCAGAAAAGAGTCTTGATGACCCACAAGTATAGGGGATCTATCGTAGTCCTTTCGGTAAGTAAGAGTGTCGAACCCAACGAGGAGCAGAAGGAAATGATAAGCGGTTTTTAGCAAGGTATTCTCTGCAAGTACGGAAATAAGTGGTAACAAATAGTTTTGTGATAGGATAATTTGTAACGAGCAACAAGTAACAAAAGTAAATAAAGTGCAGCAAGGTGGCCCAATCCTTTTTGTAGCAAAGGACAAGCCTGGAAAAACTCTTATATAGAGAAAAGTGCTCCCGAGGACACATGGGAGTTATCGTCAAGCTAGTTTTCATCACGTTCATATGGTTCGCGTTCGGTACATTGATAATTTGATATGTGGGTGGACCGGTGCTTGGGTGCTGTTCTTACTTGAACAAGCATCCCACTTATGATTAACCTCTATTGCAAGCATCCACAACTACAACAAAAGTATTAAGGTATACCTAGCCATAGCATGAAACATGTGGATCCAAATCAGCCCCTTACGAAGCAACGCATAAACTAGGGTTTAAGCTTCTGTCACTCTAGCAACCCATCATCTACTTATTACTTCCAAATGCCTTCCTCTAGGCCCAAACAATGGTGAAGTGTTATGTAGTCGATGTTCACATAACACCACTAGAGGCTAGACAACATACATCTCATCAAAATATCGAACGAATACCAAATTCACATGACTACTAATAGCAAGACTTCTCCCATGTCCTCAGGAACAAACGTAACTACTCACAAAGCATATTCATGTTCATAATCAGAGGGGTATTAATATGCATAAAGGATCTGAACATCTGATCTTCCACCAAATAAACCAACTAGCATCAACTACAAGGAGTAATCAACACTACTAGCAACCTACTAGTACCAATCTCGGACTTAGAGTCAAGAATTGGATACAAGAGATGAACTAGGGTTTTGAGAGGAGATGGTGCTGGTGAAGATGTTGATGGAGATTTCCATCTCCCAATGAGAGGAGCGTTGGTGATGACGATGGCGATGATTTCCCCCTTCCGGAGGGAAGTGTCCCCGGCAGAACAGCTCTGCCGGAGCCCTAGATTGGTTCCGCCAAGGATCCGCCTCGCGGCGGCGGAGTCTCGTCCTGAAAGGTTGCTTATGATTTTTTCCTTGAGGAAAGATTTCATATAGCAGAAGATGGCCACCGAAGAGCCAACAGGGGGCCCACGAGGCAGGGGGCGCACCCTGGGGGTTAGGGCGCGCCCCCCACCCTCGTGGCCAGGTGGGGCCCCCTCTGACGTACTTCTTCTGCTCAATATTTTTTATTATTTCCAAAAATAACTTTCTGGAGTTTCAGGACTTTTGGAGTTGTGTAGAATAGGTCTCTAATATTTGCTCCTTTTCCAGCCCAGAATTCCAGCTGACGGCATTCTCCCTCCTTATGTAAACCTTGTAAAATAAGAGAGAATAGGCATAAGTATTGTGACATAATGTGTAATAACAGCCCATAATGCAATAAATATCGATAAAAAAGCATGATGCAAATGGACGTATCAGGGCCAACAAGGGTGGAGGGAGCGCCGGGGGGGGGGTTAGGCGCGCCCCCTACCTCGTGGCCTCCTGGTTGAAGTCTTTACGTAGGGTCCAAGTCCTCTGGATCACGTTCGTTCCGAAAATCACGTTCCCGAAGGTTTCATTCCGTTTGGACTCCGTTTGATATTCTTTTTCTGCGGAACTCTGAAATAGGCAAAAGCATCAATTCTGGGCTGGGCCTCCGGTTAATAAGTTAGTCCCAAAAATAATATAAAAGTGTATAATAAAGCCCAATAATGTCCAAAATAGAATATAATAAAGCATGGAACAATAAAAAATTATAGATACGTTGGAGACGTATCAAGCATCTCCAAGCTTAATTCATGCTCGTCCTCGAGTACGTAAATGATAAAAACAGAATTTTTGATGTGGAATGCTACTTAGCATAATTTCAATATAATTCTTCTTATTGTGGCATGAATGTTCAGATTTGATATGATTCAAGATAAAAGTTTAATGTTGACATAAAAAGAATAATACTTCAAGCATACTAACTAAGCAATTATGTCTTATCAAAATAACATAGCCAAAGCAAGTTATCCCTACAAAATCATATAGTCTGTCTATGCTCCATCTTCCCCTTACAAAATATCCATATCATGTACGACCCCAGTTTTGCCAAGCATTTGGTTCATACTTTTAACGCGCTTCAGCCTTTTCAACTCTTACGCAATACATGAGCGCAAGCCATGGATATAGCACTATGGTGGAATAAGGTATAATGGTAGGGGTTATGTGGGAAGACGAAAAAGGAGAAAGTCTCACATCAACGAGGCTAATCAACGGGCTATGGAGATGCCCATCAATTGGTGTTAATGCGAGGAGTAGGGATTGCCATGCAACGGATGCACTAGAGCTATAAGTGTATGAAAGCTCAAAAAGAAACTAAGTGGGTGTGCATCCAACTTGCTTGCTCACGAAATCCTCGGGCAGTTGAGGAAGCCCATCATTGGAATATACAAGCCAAGTTCTATAATGAAATTTCCCACTAGTATATGAAAGTGACAAAATGAGAGACTCTCTATTATGAAGATCACGGTGCTACTTTGAAGGACGCATGTGGTAAAAGGATAGTAACATTGTCCCTTCTCTCTTTTTCTCTCTTTTTTTATTTGGGCCTTTTCTCTCTTTTTTTATGGCCTCTTTTTTTAGTCCGGAGTCTCATCCTGACTTGTGGGGGAATCATAGTCTCCATCATCATTTCCTCACTTGGGACAATGCTCTACTAATGATGATCATCACACTTTTATTTACTTACAACTCATGAATTACAAATCAATACTTAGAACAAAATATGACTCTATATGAATGCCTCCGGCGGTGTACCTGGATATGCAATGAATCAAGAGAGACATGTATGAAAGAATTATGAACGGTGGCTTTTCCACAAATACAATGTCAACTACATGATCATGCAAAGCAATGTGACAATAATGGACTATGTCATGATAAATGAAACGGTGGAAAGTTGCATGGCAATATTTCTTGGAATGGCTATGAAAATGCCATGATAGGTAGGTATGGTGGCTGTTTTGAGGAAGATATAAGGAGGCTTATGTGTGATAGAGCATATCATATCACGGGGTTTGGATGCACCGGCGAAGTTTGCACCAACTCTCAAGGTGAGAAAGGGCAATGCGCGGTACCGAAGAGGCTAGAAAATTGCGGAAAGGTAAGTGTGCGTATAATCCATGGGCTCACATTAGTCATAAAGAACTCATATACTTATTGTAAAAAATTATTAGCCCTCGAAGGAAAGTACTACTAAGCATGCTCCTAGGGGAAGGGTTGGTAGGAGTTAACCATCGCGCGATCCCGACTGCCACACAAAGGAAGACAATCAACAAATACTTCATGATGCGACTTCGTTACATAAAGGTTCACCATACGTGCATGCTACGGGAATCACAAACTCCAACACATGTATTTTTCAATTCCACAATTACTAAACTAGCACAACTATGATATTACTACCTTTATATCTCAAAACAATTATCAAGCATGAAATTTCTCATGGTATTAATTAAAGCAAATTGCCATGCTATTTTAAGACTCTCAAAATAATATAAGTGAAGCATGAGAGATCAATAGTTTCTATAAAACAAATCCACCACCGTGCTCTAAAAGATATAAGTGAAGCACTAGAGCAAAACTATATAGCTCAAAAAATATAAGTGAAGCACATAGAGTATTCTAATAAATTCCGAATCAAGTGTGACTCTCTCAAAAGGTGTGTACAACAAATATGATTATGGTAGACCAACAAATAAATACTCAAATAATACAAGATGCTCCAAGCAAAACACATATCATGTGATGAATAAAAATATAGCTCCAAGTAAAGTTACCGATGGAAGTAGACGAAAGAGGGGATGCCTTCCGGGGCATCCCCAAGCTTTCGCTTTTAGGTGTCCTTAGATTATCTTGGGGTGCCATGGGCATCCCCAAGCTTAGCCTCTTGCCACTCCTTGTTCCATAATCCATCAAATCTTTCACCCAAAACTTGAAAATTTCACAACACAAAACTCAGCAGAAAATCTCGTAAGCTCCGTTAGCGAAAGAAAACAAAATACCACTTCAAGGTACTGTAATGAACTCATTCTTTATTTATATTGGTGTTAAACCTATTGTATTCCAACTTCTCTATGGTTTATAAATTATTTTACTAGCCATAGATTCATCAAAATAAGCAAACAACACACGAAAAACAGAATCTGTCAAAAACAGAACAGTCTGTAGTAATCTGTAACTAACGCAAACTTCTGGCACTCCAAAAATTCAGAAAAAATAAGAAGTCCCAGACAATTTGTTTTTTGATCAGAATAAATTGAAATCAATATTTTATCGAGTTCTAGTGATTTTTAAAAATTATTTTCGTGAACAGAAAGTTTCTGGAATTTTCAGCCAGATCAAATAACAATCATCCAAGAAGATCCTATAGGTTAAACTTGGCACAAACACTAATTAAAACATAACCAGAGGCTAGAACAAATATTTATTTCTAAACAGATGCAAAAAGCAAAAAAACTAAAAATAAAATTGGGTTCCCTCCCAACAAGCGCTATCATTTAACGCCCCTAGCTAGGCATAAAATCAGGGATAGAACTAGGTATTGCCGTCTTTGGTAGGAAATTCCTCAATGAGACACCTATCACCCTTAGGAGTTTCTTTCTTTTTATTAATTATCAAACTTCTAGGCATATATCCGCGAAATTCATGTGTAGCAAATGGTTCCTTAATGATAGCAAAAAGATTGGGATGAATACTTATAGATTTGAGATCCGCAGTTTCCTTACTAGAGGATTCACCCTTATTTTTAGGAACATACATAAGCTTGGCAATTTTAGTTGGAGGACTTGGAGTATTCTTTATGGAAGAAAAAGCGGTTCCCAAGTTGGTAATAATACCCTCTATTTTATCGATTCTAGTCGAATCCAGATTTATTCTTTCACTAACTATGGGTTCCTTCTCCTTAATATTTTTCAAAGTGACTCCTACCTTAGATCCATATTGGGTAATTTGGTTGTGGATCTTTTTATCCAAATTTTCAAGTAACTCTACGTTAGCAACTTTATTTTCAATAATTTCAAGTCTTTGCATTACATGCTCCAAAGTTAACATAGTTCCATTAACCAAAAGAGGTGGTGAGCCAAACAAATCTATCATAGCATTATAAGAATCAAAAGTATGGCTACCCAAGAAATTCCCTCCGATAATGGTATCAAGGATATATCTATACCAAGGAGTAGCGCGTACATAAAAATTGCGGAGAAGAACGGAAGTAGATTGCTTCCTGGTAGATCTATTTTGAGCATTGCAAATTCTATACCAAGTGTCTTTTAGATTTTCACCCTCCCTTTGCTTAAAATTTAAAACTTCATTCTCGGGAGACAACGGAGAAGATAGAGGTATAACGATAAAGCAAGCGAGAAAAAAGCGAACGAAAAAGAGAGGGCGAATAAAACGGCAAGGGTGAAGTGGGGGAGAGGAAAATGAGAGGCAAATGGCAAATAATATAATGCGGGAGATTGGGATTTGTGATGGGTACTTGGTATGTTGACTTTTGTGTAGACTCCCCAGAAACGGTGCCAGAAATGGCTCGTTGTCGGGAGTCCAAATCTTGACTTGATCTTGCGTAAGCCTCCCCGACACGGCGCCAGAAATTCTTCTTGCTACCTCTTGAGCACTGAGTTGGTTTTCCCTTGAAGAGGAAAGGGTGATGCAGCAAAGTAGCGTAATTATTTCCCTCAGTTTTTTAGAACCAAGGTATCAATCCAGTAGGAGGCCACGCACGAGTCCCTCGCACCTACAAAAACAAATAAATCTTCGCAACCAACGCGATAAGGGGTTGTCAATCCCTTCACGGTCACTTACGAGAGTGAGATCTGATAAGTATGATAGGATAATATTTTTTGTATTTTTATGATAAAGATGCAAAGTAAAATAGAAGAAAAATAAAAGGCAACAGAAATGGCTAAGTGTTGGAAGATTAATATGATGGAAAATAGACCTGGGGGCCATAGGTTTCACTAGTTGCTTCTATCAAGAGCATAAGTATTTATGGTGGGTGAACAAATTACTGTTGAGCAATTGACAGAATTGAGCATAGTTATTAGAATATCTAGGTATGATCATGTATATAGGCATCACGTCCGAGACAAGTAGACCGACTCCTGCCTTTATCTACTACTATTACTCCACACATCGACCGCTATCCATCATGCATCTAGAGTATTAAGTTCATAAGAACAGAGTAACGCTTTAAGCAAGATGAAATGATGTAGAGGGATAAATTCATGCAATATGATATAAACCCCGTCTTGTTATCCTTGATGGCAACAATACAATACGTGCCTTGCTGCCCCTACTGTCACTGGGAAAGGGCACCGCAAGATTGAACCCAAAGATAAGCACTTCTCCCATTGCAAGAAAGATCCATCTAGTAGGGCAAACCAAAATGATAATTCGAAGAGACTTGCAAAGATAACCAATCATACATAAAAGAATTCAGAAGATTCAAATATTGTTCATAGATAAACTTGATCATAAACCCACAATTCATCGGTCTCAACAAACACACCGCAAAAGAAGATTACATCGAATAGTTCTTCACGAGAGAGGGGGAGAACATTGTATTGAGATCCAAAAAGAGAGAAGAAGCCATCTAGCTAATAACTATGGACCCGAAGGTCTGAGGTAAACTACTCACACATCATCGGAGAGGCTATGGTGTTGATGTAGAAGCCCTCCATGATCGATGCCCCCTCCGGCGGAGCTCCGGAACAGGCCCCAAGATGGGTTCTCATGGGTACAGAAGGTTGCGGCGGTGGAATTAGGTTTTTGGTTCTGTATCTGGTAGTTTGGGGGTACGTAGGTATATATAGGAGGAAGGAGTACGTCGATGGAGTAACAGGGGGCCCACGAGGGTGGAGGGCGCGCCTGGGGGGTAGACGCGCCCCCTACCTCATGGCCTCCTTGTTGAAGTCTTGACGTAGGGTCCAAGTCCTCTGGATCACGTTCATTCCGAAAATCACGTTCCCGAAGGTTTCATGCCGTTTGGACTCCTTTTGATATTATTTTTCTACGAAACTCTGAAATAGGCAAAAAAAACAGCAATTCTGGGCTGGGCCTCCGGTTAATAGGTTAGTCCCAAAAATAACATAAAGTGTATAATAAAGCCAAATAATGTCCAAAACAGAATATAATAAAGCATGGAACAATAAAAAATTATAGATACGTTGGAGACGTATCAGATAACAACGGCATCCTGTTCATCGGGTAGCCAACCGGCTGGGTCAGAACGGAGAAACAACATACTGTTCATCGGGAGGCAACAAACTGGGTCGGAGTGCGTCCTGTTCAACGGGAGCCAACCGGCTTGGACGGAACTGCCGAAATGGGGTCTGGTGTACTACAGTATGGAGGAAACGACCTTCTGTTCGACCGGCTACGTTCGAAACGGGGTCCTGTTCACCGGGAGGGGTGTGACGTACCGCAAAACGGAGGAAACTGACTTGTGTTGGAGCGCTACGATCGAAACATGGGTCATGTTCATTGGGAGGGGTGTGGCATACCGCGAAACGGAGGAAACGGACTTGTGTTGGAGGGCTACGGTTGAAACGGGGGTCCTGTTCATCGGAGGGGTGTGGCGTACCGCAAAACGGGACTCCACGGGCTACTGTTCACCCACCGTCGACTTCCTTCAGCCTCCACCTGCACTGTTCATCCACCGCATCTTCCTCCTGCCTCCACCAGGTACAGTTCATCCACGGGCAACTGTTCATCCAGCCCTCCACCAGCTACTGTTCAACCAGCCCTCCACGGTGTCCTATTCATCCACCCCCAACTAGCTTCGATGTGGCGGCCCTTCTCCCGGGGTCCTCTTCATCCAGCTGCAACGGCCTACTACTACTACCACGAGGTCCTGTTCATCTTACCCCCACCAGGAATTGTTCATCGAACCCCAACAACGTACGTCTGGACTCGTTCAACTAACCCTCACGTTCACTCTTCATGAAGAGGCGGCAAGTTCTGTCGGCTTTAGTTAGTAGCAGTAGCGGAGGAATCCCTCGATCGGGTTAAGTTAACAGCCAGGGATCGATCGATCGCTCGGGTTCAGTAACGTATCTAGTGCAATCGCTCGGGTTCAATAAGGGAACGCCTCGCGCGGGTTTAGTAAGAGCCCAACGCCTCGCACACACGCGCGTACGTGTACGAGGGAAATGCACAATCCCTCGGTGCATCGCTCGACCCCGACCACCCAACGTAACCGCGAACTCCCCGAAATTTTCCTCGCCCTCCCTTCTACCATGGTTTTTTCCATCATGGACGGCCCAAAGAATGTCATGCAAGTGCGTCTCCAGTACGCCCAGTACGAAAAGCCCATTTTTTCATGATTTTTTGTCATAGAAGTAGGAGCCCACCACATATATGATGATAACGGGTCTGTCACAATTATTGTCATAGAAGTGTCATAAGCATGACAGAAAAAAAATCCGTTCAGCCCAAAATGTCACAGATGTGTGTTTTTTTGTAGTGCACATCTTTGAATGAAAATAATGCCTCTTTGCACACAAAAGCATAGTAAATAGATTTTCTAAAATCTAGATTATCAATATCAGATTTGGTGGCAAGTAAACATCCACTTTTCAATTTAATTTCAGAGTGGCCTCCTCGATGCGCGGGCAAGATTTTTAATTTTTTTTAATAATGAGTACAGATTAGTTAATTTTTCTAAAGAAAAGTTGGAACCAAATGTGATGACATTTACAAATATATGACTTTTGGAGCTCTATACTATATCTTATATCTGAAGCAATATATTGAGAAAATTGTTAATCAAAAGCATCTATTGTTGTGAGGATATCATCTTTAGTGTGTGCAAGTGATTGTACAAAATTATGCTTCCATAGACATATACTTTAATTACATGACTGGGAATACTTTATTTTCATTGTCACTGCAAATTTACGATAAGAGAATACCACATGCTTGAGAAACATCTCTAATTTGTTTTTAATAATTAATTTATATTTGTTACTTATCATTAACATTAAGATTTGGAAAAAACAATTTAATTAGTTTTCTTGATACTTTCAAGATGTATAGTACTCGAACTCTCTCCTTTAGTTTTTAGTAGATGTGGGAGAAATATTTTTAATGTTAACTTAGACGGACAAAAGTGATATCATTTTTCAAACAATATTTTCAATATCAACATTAACAAACTAATGTCGCACTAAATTATTATACTTTTTATGAACCGCCCTGAATTCCGTATGTGAATGGATAATTGATAAGACATTTATAAATGTTTTGCGAAAAAATATATGAATTCTTATTGGGAATTGAGGCATGTCATTTTATTTATTTTAAAATATTATTATGAACTAAAACACAATTTAATAGAATGTGATGAAAATAGATTAACTACGATCGTCAATACAAATGTTTACAAACATGATAGAAATGATAGTAAATATTGTTCGACCCAGCTAGGTCCTTTCCAAGCAGGCATAAGACATGTATTGTCTATCTTCAAATTTTTGCCTACTTTACCAAGGATCAAGGTCAAGTTGGTTATCCCAATGAATTTAGTGGTGCATGAGAAATTAGAGCTATAGACATGATAAAAAAACATAAATCAACCAATCGAGCTAGCTAATTTGTTAACATGCATTCTCATTTTGTGAAGAGTATAAATATGTAAATGTTTAGAAAATGAATGAATAATTTGAGAAAACAAATCGTGTTGTCACATAATAGTATCCTAAGCGTAATTTTAAGAGTGGTATATGAACAAAAGAGTAGTACACCATTTTTCAAACAGAAGATATCAGTGTCAAAAAACATCTTATATTAAGTCATTGAGGGTGTAATACGTAGAAGTATACAACATTGTCTTAAATTAGCAAATAAATGTAGCCTTTGTGTAAGATTTCCTAAAATAATTAGGAAAAAAAGCAAATATACTCACCATATCATTCCTCTTTTCACTTTTCCACTAGAACTGTTATCGCAAGCTCCAGTTGAACCACCATATATAAGTTTGTGCCTAAGCTGCATCAATAATGTAGTTTCCAACAAGTTTAGTTCTTTTTTTCCTTTTAAAATCGAAAGTTAGAAGAGAACATTTACTCAAATATTACAGAAAAGCTATATGGTTGTTGTTTTGATAATGTCCTAATTGCTCAGATATGTAAATAAGGTGAACCTGGGTGGAATGTACACCATAAGTAAATTAGGTACCAAGCAGAGAAGGCTTCAAAAAAGGTACTAAGCAGAGAAAGCAATGTAACTGATGCGTCATACCTAGCAGTTTTCCACGATGATGTAGGTGAAGACAGCTTTCCCATGTTCGAACCTCATAAGGTATTGTATCAAAGAAGGGACGTCCTCCTCTAGGATAAATCTATTGATGAATAAATGTAGCACATACTTTGTATACCCGCCCGAAAGATGAGTAAAATCTGATTAATGGTCTAAATTATGACCAAACACAGTAGAGACATATGCTATCACGAAAAAAGTGAGAACGCCAAGGTTCTTTATTTTGGATGAACTGTAACGTGGTAATTATGCAATACCACTGAAGAGCGCCATTGTTGACACACCATATAAATCAATGTATCATATATACACATGTAGCCATATTTTTTTATGTCAACAGGCCCAAATCAAGTAAAGATAACTGAAACCTCTTGTGTGCCAGCAGGCATGCATATTTGTAAATTTTATTGGATGTTCATTCTTTACTCTTCCATCACATCATCTCCTTGTGGACCTTGTGCTTCATCTATAAAAAAAACCTGAAGTCAACAAAAAGATAGATTAGCTTGTACAGAAACAACAAATATGGTGTTTTCTAACTGACAAATTTCCAAGACAACAAATACTCCCGTTGCTGTCAAGAAAATATATGCCTATGCATATGCAGTTACTCCTAATATTAGTATTCTATACTTCCAATAGTAATTATTGCTCGAATTACGACGGTGTCATCGAGCTTGTGGTAAATATGGGAAGAGCCGGAACGTATCCCAACTTCCTAGAGACCTATGTATTTGTGTTAACTTAGGAAGCTAGGTTGGATATAATTATATATACATACTATATTTACTGTCTCAAGATAATCAAATCAAATGCGGGCAAGTGCCGCAGAGTGCTAACGCCGGAGAGGAACATTATAATTATGCAAGTGTTCAACACTGAAATAGACTAAGATATATGCTGAGAAACAACATCTAACTTTTAGAGCCGCGCATGTAATACAGATTAGAGATTTTAAGCCTCCTATATTCATTAATTAGCCGACGGACAATGTCTCTGTTCAGCAAGCAATGGCCTCTGTTGGTAGCATCCAATCCCTTCCATAGCTAGCTTTTTATACACACATACAATAAAGAAAGTCATGCCATTACGTACGAATACCTAGCGATCCTCCATTTATGGATATATTGCATGAGGTAAATTTGAAACCTGGGTTACCTGATGTGCATGTTGTGACACGGAGGTGAAAGTGCAGCTCCTATATGTTTCCTCACCTGCCATGGAGGAAGCTACAGATGCTCGCATACCTAGGCTAAAGGCCACGACAGCTCTGACAAAATACAGGACCTGTCAAGGAACGTTAGGCAAAGAAGAAGAACATGCACCGCATTGAGAACTGAGAAGAATACACACCTTGCCCTCAGTATACCGGGAGGAAGGATGGTTGAGAATGGGAGGAGGAGCCATGGAAGGTGAGGGATGCGGGGCTTTCTACTTATGGTAGGAAAGTCTACATGTTACAGGAGATCCTGGAGAAGGCCAATGACTGCAGCGGTGGAGAGGGTCAGCGTGAGGAGGAAAAATAATAGGAGAAATTGAGTAGATGGAATACTGAAGGGTATGACCACAGGGAAGAAAGGTATTAAAGTAAACCTAGTTTTTGTTTTACGATTTGGTATAGGCAAACAAAAATAACCTCCCATAGGATATGTGTAAGGGCAAAGGTGGGTAATTTTCTTTTACTTTAGATCAAATGGCTATAGATTTTAAGTCTATGAAATAGACGGTCAAATATGTGTAATTAATCTGGGATTTTCTTGTTTTTTTTACTTTTTTACGGTGAGCCTCTCAATTACTTTTTATATATAAATATATTTCAGAGTCAATACTAGATGATGGTTTGATATTAGGCTTCATTTGTTGCTCAAATTATTTTGCTACAATCTTATTTTCACTCTTGCTTTGCTCATGTTTTGCTTTACTAGATCTATTAATATCATCTTTCAAAATGAGTTCAAGAGATATAGGAAGCAAAGTAATATGTTTATCCTTATGAACAAGAGTATACTGATTTTTCCTACCGTGGTGTACATAAATTTTATCGAATTTCCATGGTCTACCAAGTAATAAGGAGCATGCTTGCATGGGTACCACATCACAATCAGCATAATCATCATATATAGCGATACTAAAATGTACACAAACAATACAAGTTACCATAACCTTGTCGTTGTTGTTGAACCATTGTATCTAGTATGAGGTGTTGCTTAATGAGCCTTTTGCTTCATGTGCTTAGTGATATGCTCCAAAACCCTCCACTACTTCCTCACTTCCACACATATGACCTAAACATAAAGTCAAACTCGGCCCTACCAATTCTTTCTATCCGGCGCCACCGAGTTCAGATGTCACAGCCACTGCCACAAACCCTAGGCAAATCGGTTTCACTGATAGGGATCTCGGTCTCACCGAGATGGGATTGTAATCTCTCTGTGTATGTCCATCACCATATTCGGCCTCACCGAATTTGTGTAATCGGTACTACCGAGATTACAATGCAAACTTTCTGGTTAACTTATTACCCAAATCGGTCCCACCGAGTTTGAGTAATCGGTCTCACCGAGTTTTCCTGACCAACTCTCTGGTAGCTAATTACCAAATTCGGTCTCACCGAGTTTGTGTAATCAGTCTCACCGAGATTACGTTATGCCCTAACCCTAACCATATCGGTCCTACCGAGATGCATGTCAGTCCCACCGAAAACCCTAACGGTCACTAGGTTTAATAAATCGGTCCGACCGAGTTTGATGATTCGGTCCCACCAAGTTTGGTAAATTGTGTGTAACGGTTAGATTTTGTGTGGAGGCTATATATACCCCTCCACCTCCTCTTCATTCATGGAGAGAGCCATCAGAACAAACCAACACTTCCAACTTACCAGTTCTGAGAGAGAACCACCTACTCATGTGTTGAGGCCAAGATATTCCATTCCAACCACATGAATCTTGATCTCTAGCCTTCCCCAAGTTGCTTTCCACTCAAAACTTCTTTCCACCCGATCCAAATCCTATGAGAGAGAGTTGAGTGTTGGGGAGACCATCATTTGAAGCACAAGAGCAAGGAGTTCATCATCAACACACCATTTGTTACTTCTTGGAGAGTGTTGTCTCCTAGATTGGCTAGGTGTCACTTGGGAGCCTCCGACAAGATTGTGGAGTTGAACCAAGGAGTTTGTAAGGGCAAGGAGATCGCATACTTCATGAAGATCTACCGCTAGTGAGGCAAGTCCTTCGTGGGCGACGGCCATGGTGGGATAGACAAGGTTGCTTCTTCATGGACCCTTCGTGGGTGGAGCCCTCCGTGGACTCTCGCAACCGTTACCCTACGTGGGTTGAAGTCTCAACCAACGTGGATGTACGATAGCACCACCTATTGGAACCACGACAAAAACATTCGTGTCTCCAATTGCGTTTGAATCTTCCAAACCCTCTCCTTTACATTCTTGCAAGTTGCATGCTTTATTTTCCGCTGCCTATATACTCTTTGCATGCTTGCTTGTTATGTATTGAGAATGTTAAACTTGTGCCTAAACTCCACTTAAACCTAAAAGAAGTTAAAAACTGCAACTTTGGTACTTAGTGTCGAATCCCCCCCTCTAGACACCTCTTCTCAAGATCCTACACATTGTTATATCTATGTGCCTCCCGTCCCGATATTATGCTAGGTGTGTGCATGTGTGCACGATGAGGGAGTCCTGGATTAGGGGGTATCCGGAAAGCCGGACTATATCCTTTGGCCGAACTGTTGGACTATGAAGATACAAGATTGAAGACTTCGTCCCGTGTCCGGATGGGACTCTCCTTGCCGTGGAAGGAAAGCTTGGTGATACGGATATGTAGATCTCCTCCCTTGTAACCGATTCTGTTTAACCCTAGCCCCCTCCGGTATCTATATAAACCGGAGGGTTTAGTCCATAGGATAAGAACAATCATACCATAGGCTACCTTCTAGGGTTTAGCCTCTAAGATCTCATGGTAGATCAACTCTTGTACTACTCATATCATCAAGATCAATCAAGCAGGAAGTAGGGTATTACCTCCATCGAGAGGGCCCGAACCTGGGTAAACATCGTGTCCCCTGCCTAATGTTACCATTCTCCTTAGACGCACAGTTCGGGACCCCCTACTCGAGATCCGCCGGTTTTGACACCGACATTGGTGCTTTTATTGAGAGTTCCACTGTGCCGTCGCCGTAAAGCTGGATGGCTCCTTCGATCATTGATAACGATGTGGTCCAGGGTGAGGTTTTCCTCCCCGGACAGAAGTTTGTATTCGGCGGCTTCGCACTACGGGCCAACTCGCTTGGCCATCTGGAGCAGATCGAGAGCTACGCCCCTGGCTGCCAGGTCAGGTTTGGAAACTTGAATTACACTGCCGATATCCCCGGAGACTTGATCTTCGACGGATTTGAGCCCATGCCAGGTGTGCCGCACGATCATGACGAGCATGATGTAGCTCTGCCATGGGACAGCGTTCAGGAAATCACGTCAGCAACCACTCTGGCCTTCAATCTGGAACAGATCACGCCATCCGAGGACGGGCGGATAGACCCCGCCTTGGAGGCCGCAATCTCAGCAGGGATAGAGCCGAACACTGACCTTACCCTTCACGAGAGCCATGACGCCGAACCAATGGACTCGTCTCCGGCCACGGACTCCAAACTGCCTGCGCCCATACCTATCAAATCCGATTGGGCGCCGATCATGGAGTTCACCTCCGCGGATATCTTTCAGCACTCGCCCTTCGGCGATGTACTAAACTCTTTAAGGTCTCTCTCCCTGTCAGGAGAACCTTGGCCGAACTATGTTCGGGTAGGATGGGATGCTGATGACGAAGAAATTCTCTCCCCACCCACCACCCACTTAGTAGCCACTATCGATGATTTAACCGACATCCTCGACTTCGACTCCAAAGACATCGATGGTATGGACAATGATGCAGGAGACGAACAGGAACCACCGCCAACAGGGCGCTGGACCGCCACTACATCACATGACATATACATGGTGGATACACCCAAAGAAAATGATGACAAGGAACGGAAGGATGCAGCGAAAGATAGCACCCTCGAAAAGCAATCAAAGCGGCGCCGTAGGCACCTCTCCAAATCCCGCCTCGGCAAAAACAGCGATAATATCGCAAGAAAAAACAATACCCTGGTCGACTCCGGAGGAAACGATGACCGAATAGACCCAGCGATAGAGCAGGGTGAGCCAGCGGACGACGAACAAAGTACGGAGCCGCTGTCCGAACACGGCGACACCGAGTGTCAAGCTAATCAACTCGTCTCCGAAGAACAGAACAATCCGGATGACAATGAACACATCATCCCGGAAAGGCAGCTGGAGCAAGAGAACCTCCATAGAAGGCTTATCGCCACTGCAAGGAGTCTGAAGAAGCAGAAGCAAAGGCTCAAGGCTACACAAAACACACTCGACAGTAAATGGAACAAAGTGCTCGATACGGCAGAAAAGTATGGTGGCAGTCGCCACACGAAGAGCTACCCAAAGCCAAAGTTGCTGCTTGAATTCGACGATGAGGCCTTAGAGCCCCCACAGCCAAAAAATAAAACTGCCGACCAGTCGGATCGACGACCTCGTGGCTGCGATAGAGCGGCCAAGGAGGCCGCACATAAGTCAGTACATGACCCACGCGAGGACTTGCATTAAAGGACCGGCGCAACCAGATCCATCTACGGATCAAGGAAAGGCGCTCAAGCACTCTACCAAAACCAAATATCACAACCGTCTGATCGCCAGGGTGCAGCTAAATACAGGGGTGCCGCACACCCCCTATGTTTCACCGACAAGGTACTAGACCATGAATTTCCAGAAGGATTCAAACCAGTGAACATAGAGGCGTACGACGGGACAACAGACCCGGGGGTCTGGATGGAGGACTTTGTCCTCCATATTCATATGGCTCACGGAGACGATCTCCAGGCCATCAAATACTTGCACCTCAAGCTCAAAGGACCAGCTCGGCACTGGCTAAAAAGCCTCCCGGAAAACTCCATCGGAAGTTGGGAGGAGCTCGAGGATGCTTTTCGGGCTAATTTTCAAGGGACTTATGTCCGACCTCCGGACGCAGACGATTTGAGTCATATAATTCAACAGCCCGGAGAGTCAGCCCGAAAGCTTTGGAACAGGTTTCTCACTAAGAAGAACCAAATTGTCGACTGTCTGGACGCCAAAGCCTTAGCAGCTTTCAAGCACAGCTTCCGAGACGAATGGCTTGCCAGACACCTCGGCTAAGAAAAACCAAGAACAAGTCAGCCCTAACAAGCCTTATGACCCGCTTTTGCGCGGGCGAGGACAGCTGGTTAGCCCGAAGCAGCACCAGCGACCCAAGCACATCCGAAGTTAGAGATGGCAATGGAAAACCATGACGTAGTAAAAACAAGCGCCGGAACAAAGAAGACAACCCAGATAACATGGCGGCAAATGCCAGATTCAGGGGCTCTCAACTGGGTCAGCGCAAAAATCCCTCTAAAGGCAACAGAGATGGACGACCAGCCTAAACAAGATTCTAGACAAACTATGTCAGATCCACGGCACCCCCGGTAGACCTACAAATCATACCCACAGAGAATGTTGGGTCTTCAAGCAGGCCGGCAAGCTAAACACCGAAGACAAGGGGGAGGACACACCGAGCGAAGACAAGGATGAGCCTCGCCAGCAAGGCACTGGGGGATAGAAAAAATTCCCACCAGAAGTCAAGACAGTAAATGTGATCCACGTGACAAAGAGGAGATACAAATATGCACTCCGAAATACAAAAGCCGTAGAGCCCGTCACCCCTGAGTTCTACCCATGGTCGGCTTGCCCAGTCACTTTTGATCGCAGGGATCACCTAATAAGCATCCGACATGAAGGATCATCCGCCTTGGTGCTGGACCCAATAATAAACAGATACCATCTCACACGAGTCCTTATGGACGGGGCAGTAGTCTAAATCTGATATATCAGGACACCATCCGCAAAATGGGGATAAACCCAACAAAAGTCAGCCACAGTAATACTACCTTCAAGGGAGTAATACCAGGCACAGAGGCCCGCTGCACGGGCTCTCTAGTACTTGAGGTTGTGTTCGGCTCGCCCGACAACTTCCGAAGCAAAAAGTTAACCTTCGACATTGCTCCATTCCGAAGTGGCTATCAAGCACTACTCGGACGAGCGGCTATCGCTCGTTTTAATGCAATACCACATTACGCTTTTCTCAAGCTTAAAATGCCCAGTCCGCGTGGCATCATCACAGTACATGGAAATGTTGAGCGCTCTTTACGAGAAGAAGAATGTACGGCTGCTTTAACAGCCGAACACTAGACGACCTCGCCACCAGAACAGATGACCGGTCGTTAAGACCACGGACAGGGTTAGACGAGTCCGGCTAATCATTGGATAGAGATTGGTTTGATGGTTATACCCTTATAGATGGTACCAGGTGCTTCTTAGCAATAATTCGGCTCAACTTTACCCATCTTGACTTTTAACTGGTTTATTTATAATAGCCAACTTTTTGCACGACAACTTTCAACTAAGTTCCTCTCTTTTACAGATGAAAATCGTGCTACACCCGTCCAGGATACGGCACAACAGAGACACAGGCGCAGACGTGCAGCAGGGACCCGTTCAAAGGTTTCTCTCTAGATTAAGACCCTGCGTAAACCTTTTTTACTATCTTTTGTTGTTCACATCCTCCGGATTCTCAATACAACCGAGAAGGATGCTGACGTTCTTGGCATGTGGCCATGTTAGAATATTGCTCGTACCCGGACACTAGGGGCTCATTATCCAAGGGCACCATTTAGCCCGGTACATATTTCAAAGACCGAATACCTTAGGGAGTGTTCGGTGTCACGATTTTGGCCTTATATGCATCAGCTCTGAATCATGTCTTTGGTCAAATGTTGGGTTCCCCCGGCTCCTATGTTTTGCTACCTTACGTTCCGCTCTATCGGCTAAGGCGGCACCAGGAGAACTACTGCGATTGTGCCCTGGTTCGGCCGGACGAGCACCTCAATAGAGAAAGCTGAAAACTGACTGTCATGATAAAGCGCGAGACTGGTCAACTACTCGATGACCTAGCGGAATCTTCGGGATTCCTATGCATTAACGAAGGGCCGTTTCCCGGCCAGGCATGTACGCGCCCCGTATTCGGATGAGCGCGGAGCCACCAGGGGCTATATAGTAGCCCCACCGTCAAACTCCTATGGCTAAGTGAAAGTGTTAAAGCAATATAGTCTGATTGCCTAGTTCGCTGCGCTATCACCTCCTTAATGGACCAAGACGTTGGATCAAGTGTGAACACGCGTCTTCTGCGAACACCCCCGCATTATATGCGTGGGGGCTGAAGCCGACGACTGCAAACTTTCAGGTTATATACATATATACATAAACGGCCGCACAGGAGGCATCATAATACTTTCAGGCAAAAGTATAAAAATAGCCCTTACAATTTAGTAAAACATTGTTTTTCAATGGGAATACATGTCACTAGAACATAATATTCTTCGAGCACTGAGCTTCTATTGCACGAGCGCCATCAAGGACTTCGTCAAAGTAGTGCTCGGCAGCTACTCGGCTAACGGTCAAACTCGGGGTTGCAATTGCGGTGGCTTCCATCTCCGCCTAGTATGTCTTGACACGGGCAAGCGCCATCCACGCACGCTCGATGCACGCTAAACTCTTCATAGCGTCGATGCGCGGCACACCACCAAGGAACTGCTGCACCAAACTAAAATAACTGTTCGGCCTTGGCCCTTCCGGCCATAGATGATCCACAACAGACCTCACGGCAAGCCCGGACAACCTATGGAGCTCGGCCCATTCGGCCATCCGCTCATTTAAAGGAAGCGGACGCGATGGAACGCTAAATTGTGACCAGAACAGCTTCTCCACTTCGCGATCTTTCTGATCCTTGAAGTATTCGGCCGCATCAGCGGCACTTGCTGCCAAATCCAGATAAGCGTCTGCAGAACTCCATAGCCGATTAAAAGGAGCGTACTTAGGATCTACGAACTTCATCCGCAGCATAAAGGGCTTCCTAGCCGCGGTATCCCTGGCGTGACGCAGCTCCTCCTTCATCGCCCTAATTGTAGAGCAGGCGTCCTTGGCTGCCACCGTGGCCTTCTCCAGGTCCGTCATCTTCGCTCAATCTTCCTTTTTGAGAAGCTCGTAACAGCCGGCGGCATCCTTCAACTCCACAGCCATCTTGGCTCTTTCCTTCTTGCTTCGGCAATGAGCAGCCTTTTAGGCTCTCAGCTCCTCGACCGCCTTCAGGGCGGCCGCATCACTTTTTCTGGCTTGTTCTTTGGCCCGGGCAAGTTCCGCTCGAAGGGTCTCCACGGCCGCAGCTCCATCTGCAGGCGCAACATATTAAAGATACTGGCATCATGCTCCACTTACTACGTATCGATCACTAGAGAAATCACATACCATGTGCCGCGTCAAGCCGCTTGTTGACAAGCACGATGTCGGCATCCGCCGCATCAAGTTGCTGCTTCAGCTCGGCAAACTCACCAGCCCGGCTAGCCACCGGACCTGCCGCCACCTGCATAAGAGGGCGGCCGGATTGTTACCTGGGACTATGATCCTCTGTTTGCCGCTGTTTTCGACAGCAACCAGAGTCTCAGGGGCTACTATCTGCATAGGACACACCTTAACGTGTGCGGTACTGTAAAAAATACACACTATTTCACGTACCTCAAAACCTTTCAGCAGACTCATAAAGGCTTCATGCAACCCGCTTTCGGCGGATGAAATCCTCTCAACTACCGTACCCATTAGCGTACGATGCGCTTATGAGATAGCCGCTTGCTCTAGCAGATCCTTCAGTGCGTCCGACCGCATAACAGACGGTGCCGGACTCTTTCGGTTGCTCTCTTCAAGAGCCGGATACCGAGGACTTCGGGCGGCCAAAGGATTACCCTCTGGCCTTGCCGGATCAGGAGAAGCCCTCCGCGACGACACCTCGGGGTCGCCCACCTCGTAAGGCGGGAGGGCATGGGGAGGCGTTTCGCTCTCCATCATCTCCGGAAGAAGATCCCCCGAAGACGAACTCTGCCGAGAAGGGCCATGATCCGGACTACAAAATAAATATTTCGGTTATTTTCCTCAGAAGCAAAGCAGGATGTTTTTATTATTAAATTCCCCTTTCTACTTACAGCTCGGTTGGGGGCTGACCCCCTGGCGGGCATTGTGCGGCCGGGGTATCCCCCGGGGCAGGACCCTCTGGCGAAGATTTCTTCCCCCGTTTGGAGACCATTGTCTCCGGGTCTTCAGAGGCGGTCCTCTTCCTTCCTTGGGAGGGGGGAATTTCAGTTTCTTCCCCCTGGTTATCCTCCTTCGCGGAGGCGCTAGCCTCTTTCTTCCCCCCTTTGTCTTCCCCTAAGGGCGCTTGATAAGGCGCGAGCTCCACCATCCTGGCTAGTACATGATCAGGTGAGAACTCGGGGAGGGGGCCGGAGACCTGATCATCTTCGCCTTTGTTACCCAGTCCTAGTCAAAGAGCGACTTTTCAGAATGATGTTGCGATAAATAAAGATACAGCGTGTTCATTTACAGGACTACTTACTTGGATATATGGACGATTGCAGTTCAAACCCGCATCCTCGGTGGTGTCCGGACACATTATTTGTGGTCCGAAGAACAATTTGTACATCTCCTCGAGCGTCATGCCGAGGAAATGATGGATAGCTCGCGGTCCCTCCGGGTTGAACTCCCACATGCGGAGGGGACAACGTTTGCAGGGAAGGACTCGACGAATTAACATGACTTGCATTACCGTGACTAGACTGATGTCTCTCTCTAGGAGATCCTGGATGCGGCTCTGCAATATTGGCACATCCTTTACTGGCCCCCAGTCTAGCCCCTTGTTGACCCCTGACGCTAGTTGTGGCGGGGGGCCAGAGCGAAAAGCAAGGGGAGCCACCCACTTGGTACCCCTGGGAGCTGTGATATAAAACCATTCTCGTTGCCATAAGCTGGACACCTCCTGGAAAGAACCCTCTAGCCATGGGGCATCGGCACTTTTGCTTATTACGGCACCTCCGCACTCTGCGTGCCGCCCCTCGACTATTTTTGGCTCCACCTTGAAGGTCTTGAGCCACAGGCCGAAGTGAGGGTGTAATGCGGAGGAAAGCTTCACACACGACGATGAATGACGAGATGTGGAGGACAGAATCCGGAGCGAGATCATGGAAATCCAGCCCATAGTAAAACATGAGCCACCTCACGAAGGGATCAAGAGCAAGGCCTAGCCCTCGGAAGAAGTGAGATATGAACACAACGTTCTAGCCCTTGAGCAGGCAGCTGGTGCGGCATCTCGCCGGTCAGGAACCTGGCCTCTCTTAACTTTTTGACGTCTTCCTCCGTGACGGAGGAACGCATCCACCGACCTTGAAGGTTGGATCCAGACATGGTTGAAGGTCCGAAGCGCCTGACCTGAGCTTCGGGTGTTGGAACTCGAGGCGGGGGAAGGATTCGATTGAGTTCGAGGAGTAAAAAGGATAGGCCTTGATCTCTTTATAAAGAGGGTGAATACCAAGCGTCCTCCTCTTAACCGTTTGGGACTTTCCTACAATCGAGGAGTCATACTAACGGGCATGATTGGGTTACCCACGTTCGTTTTGATGAGAATCCCGTAATAAGGGGACACGATCTCTGCTTCGACAAGACGTGCCAAGGAAACCGCCTCGCGATATGCGCCAAGGCTGGTTGAGAATAACGGTTCGAATAAAGACCGGGCCGTGGTATGTTGTCATCATATCGAGTGTGTCGGCAGATTTGATTTGTGGAAATATGATTCTCTCTATGGTGGTATGTGGAACTTGTTTTGTAGAGCCGGACATTATCCTTGTGTTAAAAATATTCTACGGAGTATTCGGAGGAGGAACCCGCCTTGCAATGTCGAAGACAATCTGCGTGCCGGACTCATCGTCGTTGAAGCCTGGTTCAGGGGCTACTGAGGGAGTCCTGGATTAGGGGGTATCCGGACAACCGGACTATATCCTTTGGCCGGACTGTTGGACTATGAAGATACAAGATTGAAGACTTCGTCCTGTGTCCGGATGGGACTCTCCTTGGCGTGGAAGGCAAGCTTGGTGATACAGATATGTAGATCTCCTCCCTTGTAACCGACTCTGTGTAACCCTAGCCCCCTCCGGTATCTATATAAACTGGAGGGTTTAGTCCGTAGGACAAGAACAATCATACCATAGGCTAGCTTCAAGGGTTTAGCCTCTACGATCTCGTGGTAGATCAACTCTTGTACTACTCATATCATCAAGATCAATCAAGCAGGAAGTAGGGTATTACCTCCATCGAGAGGGCCCGAACCTGGGTAAACATCGTGTCCCCTGCCTCATGTTACCATCCGCCTTAGACGCATAGTTCGGGACCCCCAACCCGATATCCGCCGGTTTTGACACCGACACACGATATCAAGCGCCCCCCAAAGAATGGCATCTTAAGGCTGTTAAAAGGATAGTGAGATACTTAATTCATACACCAAATTTTGGCATTTGGTATCCTAAGAGGTCTTCTTTTGATCTTGTTGGCTACTCAGATTCAGACTATGCTGGTGACAAGGTTGATAGAAAGTCCACTTCGGGTACTTTTCTATTTCTTGGTAGATCTCTTGTGTCTTGGTCCTCCAAGAAACAAAACTCAGTATTCTTATCCACCACCGAAGCGGAATACATTGCCACCGGTTCATGTTGTGCTCAATTACTTTAGATGGCCCAAACTCTTAAAGATTATGGGATCTATGTGAAACATGTTCCATTGCTTTGTGACAATGAAAGTGCTATTAAGATTGCTCACAATCCCGTGCAACATTCTCGAACTAAGCATATTGAAGTTCGTCATCATTTCATTCGAGATCATGTTGCTAAAGGGGACATTGATCTTAAGCATGTTCGTACCGATAAGCAATTGGCGGATATATTCACCAAACCGCTAGATGAGAAAGTATTTTGCCGTTTGAGAGGTGAATTGAACATCATTGATGCTTCAAACTTGGAGTAGAAACTCCATTTGGATACATTCAAGGCATGAGCCTATGACTAATCCTTGATATTTCCCTAATGATGATAATCATATGTCCTGGATATGTTTGCACCCTTGCATGCTATCTAACCCTTTGTCACAGCCCTAGAGCTTGCTTGTAACTAGTAGCATTGCATCCATGCATCATGTTTAATTTTCATGAAATTTGAAATGGGGATTGCCTAAACCCCTAGCACCAAATAATGCAAATAGGTTCAACTTCAAAATATTTTCAGTAACCCAAATGGCCTTCAAAAATGTTCACCATTTTTGGAAAAATGCTTTAAACCAGAACCAGAGGTGCTGCACATTTTTCATGTCATATTTGGTCACTGGATTAATTCATAAAGTATTTGCATTTGGGCATTTAATGCTAATAAATATTTTAAATGTCCAAATACTCCTAAACTGAAATGTTCCATGTTAGATATATTCTATACATGGGGCATGCACAGTTTGGTGATTTTTAAAAGTGCCTGGATATTTTAATAAAGCCGCAGAGTTTTCAGAATAATAGAAAACAGAAATAAAGAGGAAGAGAGAGAAACTCACCTGTAACCTACCTGGCATTCTAGCCCACCAGGCGGCCCACATCTTGGCAGCCCAGCTGCCAGGTCATCTTCCTCCCCTCGCCTGAAGCAGCTGCGTCTTTGGGCGACGCTGCCGACGCCTGCCACCTCCTCCTTGTGGCCGAGGCCTCTCCTTCGTCCTAATCCACGTCTGGCGACGCCACGCACCCCCACTGGGCCCTCTCACTCTCCCCCGTACCCCTCTCCCCTCCTCTCTCTCGCTCTGCGCGCCTCGTGCCCAGCGCCCCGTCCGCCACTGTCGCTGTCGCGCATGACCACCGCCTCCCCTTGCTTCTCCGACACGCCCCCGAGCTCCGCCACCTCGTTCCCTACCTCCTCACCGAGTCACGCGACCGGAGAAGCCCCGAAGCGCCGCCCCGACGCCTTTCCCCTCCTCGGCCACCGAGGATCGCCGCCGTCGAATTCGCCACCGTCGTCGCTTCCCCGAGCTCGCCACCGCCTCTACGCGACCCATGTGAGCCTCCGGTCGATTCCCCTCTCTTCCCCGCGTCATTTACGCCTCGTAGCCGCCACCGCCATTGAAGCCGAAGCTCACCGCCGCCGTGCCTCGTCGCCGTCGTGGCTAGAGCCACAATGGCTCGACGCCAACCCCACCTCTGTGCTCAGCGCAGCACCAGGAGCTCGTAGCCACCACCCGCTCCTCCTCCCGTGCACCGTAGCATCAAACCCGACCCCGCCCGAACTCCGGCCGCCGCCTTGGAGCTCGCCGCCATCGATCCCGGCCACCCCGACCCCGGCTAACTCCACCAAGAGCTTCGGCAAATTATGAATAGGATGAATCATGATTAGGGCAAATTATGAAATAACATTTGGAGTTGGAATTTGTTCTTGTTTGAATTCCACTTCAATTAACTTGGCTAGATATTACACTAGGTGAATTCAGTACCTTAACATGACATGTCATTCATGTGAGTGTGCATTGCATTGATTGTGTTCTCTCTTGTTTGCCGGTAATTGCCCCCTCTCAGTAGACGACGTACCGACGATGAGTTCGATGACACCGATGAAGAACTATATTATCTTCAGAAGTGCCAGGCAAGCAAAACCCCCTTGTTCATTCCGATACAATCCCACTCTCTCGCTCCTGCTCTCTTTTATTGCATTAGGACAACATCGATTCAACTGTTACTTGCTGCGGTAGCTGAACCCCTTTATCCTCTGCATGACATGTCATTCCACAGTAATTAGATGAAACCCACTAGCATGAGTAGGAGTTGTTTGAGCCATGTTGTGCCTACTCATTCATGCTTGTTTGTCATGCCTGCTACTGCTTAGAGTTGAGTCAGGTCTGATTCATCGGGAATGAATTGGAATGGTTGTGTGAACATGTCCTAATGTGTGTGAGCTAAGTGTGTGAACACGATTTGGTAAAGGTAGCGGTGAGAGGCCATGTAGGAGTACATGGTGGGTTGTCTCATTGCAGCCGTCCCTCGTGAACTGAGTTCTGTGTTTTGATCCATGATACTGCTTACTACCACGCATTGGGCCCGAAACCAATGGACCCTCTCGCTTCTTAACCACCCTTGTTCTCTGTCCGGGAGTTGCAACTAGTTTCGGTGTTTGTAGGATATGTGTTGGAGGCCGTGCGTGGCGCTGACCCTAGGGGTGGGCTATGATGCGGTAGATATACCGTGGCCCAAAGTACCTAATGCCCGTTTGGTATCTCGGGAACCCCGCACACATCGTTCGGGCTGTATGGGAAACCTCGGCGGACTCCTGGATGGAACCTGAATAGGCGATAAACCTGGACTAGGGACTTGAGTGTTTAGGTAGGCCGTGGCCGACACCCACGTTGGGCTTCCGCTGAAGGTTGCCGAGTACATGTCGTGTAAACGGCGGTAAGTGGTGAGCGTGTGTGAAGAAGTACACCCCTGCAGGGTTTAATATGATCTATTCGAATAGCCGTGTCCACGGAGAAGGACTTCTGGGTTTCCTATATCAGTTCATAGACAAGTGAAAGTGGATACTCTAAAATGCGCAAGATAAGCGTGAGTGCTAAGGATGGCGTTCTCGTAGGGAGACGGGAGCGGGTCCATATGTTGGAAATATGCCCTAGAGGCAATAATAAAAGCATTATTATTATATTTCCTTGTTCATGATAATTGTCTTTTATTCATGCTATAACTGTATTATACGGAAATCGTAATACACGTGTGAATACATAGACTACAATACGTCCCTAGTAAGCCTCTAGTTGACTAGCTCGTTGGTCAACAGATAGTCATGGTTTCGACTATGGACATCGGATGTCATTGATAACGGATCACGCCATTAGGAGAATGACGTGATGGACAAGACCCAATCCTAAGCATAGCACAAAGATCGTGTAGTTCGTTTTGCTAGAGCTTTTCCAATGTCAAGTATCTCTTCCTTAGACCATGAGATCGTGCAATTCCGGATACCGTAGGAGTGCTTTGGTGTATCAAACGTCACAACGTAATCGGGTGACTATAAAGGTGCACTACAGGTATCTCCGAAAGTGACCATTGGGTTGACACGGATCGAGACTGGATTTGTCACTCCGTATTACGGAGAGGTATCACCGGGCCCACTCGGTAATGCATCATCATAATGAGCTCAAGGTGATCAAGTGTCCGGTCACGGATCATGCATTGCGGTACGAGTAAAGTGACTTGCCGGTAATGAGACTAAACGAGGTATTGGGATACCGACGATCGAGTCTCGGACAAGTAACATACCGTCTGACAAAGGGAATAGAATACGGGTTGCTTGAACCCTTGACATCGTGGTTCATTCGATGACAACATCGAGGAGCATGTAGGGAGCCAACATGGGTATCCAGATCCCGCTGTTGGTTATTGACTTGAGGTAGTCTCGGTCATGTCGCATGTCTCCCGAACCCGTAGGGTCTACACACTTAAGGTTCGGTGGCGCTTAGGGTTAATAGGAAGACAAGTATGTGATTACCGAATGTTGTTCGAGTCCGGATGAGATCCCGGACGTCACGAGGAGTTCCGGAATGGTCCGGAGGTAAAGATTTATATATGGAAAGTGGTTAAACGGACTCGGAAAGTTTCGGGGTATACTGTAATGTACCGGGCCACCGGGAGGGTTCCGAGGTCCACCGGAGGGGCCACCTCCCGGGGGCCACATGGGCTAAGTGGGAGAGGAGCCAGCCCCGGTGGGCTGGGCGCCTCCCACCTAGGCCCATGCGGCTAGGGTTTGGGGAGGAGGAAACCTAAGGGAAAGGGGGCGCCCCCTTGGCTTGGGGGCAAGCCACCCCTTTCCTCCTCTCCTTGGCCGCCGCCCCCCCTAGGGTTTTCCCTAGAGGGCCGTCCCCCCTTTGCCCTCTCCTCCTATAAATAGAGGGGTGGGCGGGAGGGCTGCTAACACCATTGAAGGCGCAGCCCCTCCCCTCCTCAACTCCTCTCTTTCTCCGTGTGAGCTTGGCGAAGCCCTGCCGAGAACCTCAGATAAATTGCACCACGCCGTCGTGCTGCCATTGGAGTTGTCTTCCTCAACCTCTCCTTCATCCTTGCTGGATCAAGACGGAGGAGACGCCATCGTCCCGTACGTGTGTTGAACACGGAGGTGCTGTCCTTTCAGCACTTTGGTCATCGGTGATCGGAATCACGTTGGGAACGTCTTCATCATCACCACTCCCTCAATCGCTTCCGTACTCGATCTACAAGTGGTATGTAGATGCAAACTCTCTCGTGACTCGTTGCTTAGTAGAACTCATAGATGGATCTTGGTGAAACCGTAGGAAAAATTTTAATTTTCTGCAACGTTCCCCAACAGTGGCATCATGAGCTAGGTCTATGCGTAGTTCTCTTTGCACGAGTAGAACACAATTTTGTTGTGGGCGTGATCTTGTCAACTTACTTGCCATTACTAGTCGTTTCTTGCTTCCGCGGTATTGTGGGATGAAGCGGCCTGGACCAACCTTACACGCATCTTCGTGAGACCGGTTCCACCGACTAACATGCACTAGTTGCATAAGGTGGCTGGCGGGTGTCTGTCTCTCCTACTTTAGTTGGAGCGGATTCGATGAACAGGGTCCTTATGAAGGGTAAATAGAAGTTGACAAGATCACGTTGTGGTTATTCGAGGTAAGAAAACGTTCTTGCTAGAACCCAATTGCAGCCACGTAAAAGATGCAACAACATTAGAGGACGCCTAACTTGTTTTTGCAGCAATTGTCATGTGACGTGATATGGCCAAGTTGTGATGAATGATGATATATTGTGATGTATGAGATCATGTTCTTGTAATAGGAATCACGACTTGCATGTCGATGAGTATGACAACCGCAGGAGCCATAGGAGTTGTCTTTATTTTTGTATGACCTGCGTGTCATTGAAGAACGCCATGTAATCTACTTTACTTTATTGCTAAACGCGTTAGTCATAGAAGTAGAAGTAGTCGTTGGCGTGACAACTTCATGAAGACACAATGATGGAGATCATGATGATGGAGATCATGGTGTCATGCCGGTGACAGGATGATCATGGATCCCCGAAGATGAAGATCAAGGAGCTATATGATATTGGCCATATCATGTCACTACTTTATAATTGCATGTGATGTTTATTATGATTATACATCTTGTTTACTTAGAACGACGGTAGTAAATAAGATGATCCCTTAGAACAATTTCAAGAAGTGTTCTCCCCTAACTGTGCACCGTTGCTACAGTTCGTCGCTTCTAAGCACCACGTGTTAATCGGGTGTGATGGATTCTTACGTTCACATACAACGGGTGTAAGCAAGATTTACACACGCAGAAACACTTAGGGTTAACTTGACGAGCCTAGCATGTACAGACGTGGCCTCGGAACACGGAGACCGAAAGGTCGAACACGAGTCGTATGGAAGATACGATCAACATGAGAATGTTCACCGACGCAGACTAGTCCGTCTCACGTGTTGATCGGACACGGCCTAGTCGACTCGGATCGTGTAACACTTAGATGACTAGAGGGATGTCTAATTTGAGTGGGAGTTCATTGTAATAATTTGATTAGATGAACTTAATTATCATGAACTTAGTCTAAAACTTTTGAATGATATGTCTTGTAGATCAAATGGCCAACGCCATGTCAACTTGAACTTCAACGCTGTTCCTAGAGAAAACCAAGCTGAAAGATGACGGCAGCAACTATACGGACTGGGTCCGAACCCGAGGATCATCCTCATAGCTGCCAGAAACAATACGTCCTAGAAGGACCGCTAGGTGACGCTCCGTCGAAGAACCAAGACATTATGAATGCTTGGCAGTCTCGTCTTGATGATTACTCCCTCGTTCAAAGGCGGCATGCTTTACAGCTTAGAACCGGGCTCCAAAAGCGTTTTGAGCACCACGGAGCATATGAGATGTTCAAGAGCTGAAACTTGTTTTCCAAGCTCACGCCGGGTCGAGAGATATGACATCTCCGACAAGTTCTATAGTTGTAAGATGGAGGAAAACAGTTCTGTCAAGGAGCACATTCTCAAGATGTGCAGGTTGCACAACCGTATGACCCAATGAATATTAACCTCCCCGATGAGGCGGTCATTGACAGAATCCTCCGATCGCTCCCACCAAGCTACAAGAGCTTTGTGATGAACTACAACATGCAGGGGATGGTAAAGACCATTCTGAAGTGTTCTCTATGTTGAAGTCAGCCGAGGTTGAAATCAAGAAAGAACATCAAGTGTTGATGGTCAATAAGACCACTAAGTTCAAAAAGGGCAAGGGTAAAAGAACTTCAAGAAGGACGGCAAGGAGATTGCCGCCCGCAAGCAAGTTGCCGGAAGAAGTCAAAGAATGGACCCAAACCCGAGACTGAGTGCTTTTATTGCAAGGAGGGTCATTTGAAGCGGAACTGCCCCAAATACTTAGCGGATAAGAAGGCCGCAACACCAAAGGTATATTTGATATACATGTAATTGATGTGTACCTTACCAGAATCGTAGTAACTCCCGGTATTTGATACCGTGCCGTTGCTCATATTTGTAACTCACAGCAGGAGCTGCGGAATAAGCGGAGATCTGGCGAAGGGCGAGGTGACGATGCGCGTCGGGAATGGTTCCAGAGTCGATGTGATCGCCGTCGGCACGCTACCTCTTCATTTACCCACGGATTAGTTATAAACCTTAATAATTGTTATTTGGTGCCAAGTTTGAGCATGAATATTGTATCCGGATCTCGCTTAATGCGAGATGGCTACTCATTTAAATCCGAGAATAATGGTTGTTCTATTTATATGAGAGATATGTTTTATGGTCATGCTCCGATGGTCAATGGTTTATTCTTAATGAATCTCGGCGTAGTATTACACATGTTCATAGCGTGAATACCAAAAGATGTAAAGTTGATAACGATAGTCCCACATACTTGTGGCACTGCCGCCTTGGTCACATTGGTGTCAAGCGCATGAAGAAGCTCCATGCTGATGGACTTTTGGAGTCTCTTGATTATGAATCATTTGACACATGCGAACCATGCCTCATGGGCAAGATGACCAAGACTCCATTCTCTGGTACAATGGAGCGAGCAACCAACTTGTTGGAAATCATACATACCGATGTGTGCGGTCCAATGAGCGTTGAGGCTCGCGGAGGATATCGTTATGTTCTCACTCTCACAGATGACTTGAGTAGATATGGGTATGTCTACTTGATGAAACACAAGTCTGAGACCTTTGAAAAGTTCAAGGAATTTCAGAATGAAGTAGAGAATCAACGTGACCGAAAGATAAAATTCTTACGATCAGATCGTGGAGGAGAATATTTAAGTCACGAATTTGGTACACACTTAAGAAAATGTGGAATCGTTTCACAACTAACGCCACCGAACACCTCAACAGAACGGTGTGTCCGAACATCGTAATCGCACTCTATTGGATATGGTGCGATCTATGATGTCTCTTACCGATTTACCGCTATCATTTTGGGGATACGCCTAGAGACAGCTACATTCACTTTAAATAGGGCACCGCCTAAATCCGCTGAGACGACACCGTATGAATTATGGTTTGGGAAGAAACCTAAGCTGTCGTTTCTAAAAGTTTGGGGATGCGATGCTTATGTCAAGAAACTTCAACCTGAAAAGCTCGAACCCAAGTCGGAAAAATGCGTCTTCATAGGATACCCTAAGGAAACCTTTGGGTATACCTTCTACCTTAGATCCGAAGGCAAGATCTTTGTTGCCGAGAACGGAACCTTTCGGAAAAGAGTTTCTCTCGAAAGAAGTAAGTGGGAGGAAAGTAGAACTCGATGAAGTACTACCTCTTGAACAGGAAAGTAGTGCAGCTCAGAAAATGTTCCCGTGATGCCTACACCAACCAAGAGGAAATTCATGATGATGATCAAGGTACTTGGATCAAGTTGCTACTGAACTTCAGAGGTCCACTAGGACACGCTCCGCACTGCAGTGGTACGGCAACCCTGTCCTGGAAATCATGTTGTTAGACAACGGTGAACCTTCGAACTATGAAGAAGCGATGGCGGGCCCAGATTCCAACAAATGGCTAGAGCCATGAAGTCCGAGATAGAATCCATGTATGAAAACAAAGTGTGGACTTTGACTGACTTGCCCGATGATCGGCGAGCGATAGAAAACAAATGGATCTTTAAGAAGAAGACGGACGCGGATGGTAATGTCACCATCTATAAAGCTCGACTTGTCGCTAAGGGTTATCGGCAAGTTCAAGGGATTGACTACGATGAGACTTTCTCTCCGTAGCGAAGCTTAAGTCCGTCCAATCATGTTAGCAATTGCCGCATACTATGATTATGAGATATGGCAGATGGACGTCAAAACAGCGTTCCTTAACGGTTATCTTAAGGAAGAGCTGTATATGATACAGCCAGAAGGTTTTGTCGATCCTAAGAATGCTGACAAAGTATGCAAGCTCCATCGATCCATTTATGGGCTGGTGCAAGCATCTCGGAGTTGGAACATTCGCTTTGATGAGATGATCAAAGCGTTTGGGTTTATGCAGACTTATGGAGAAGCCTGCGTTTACAAGAAAGTGAGTGGGAGCTCTGTAGCATTTCTCATATTATATGTAGATGACATACTTTTATGGGTAGTGTTTAATATAAGACTACTACGTGACCATGCTTGTCTGGGACAACGTGTTCACCCGTTTGTAGCAGAACCCGCTCATGTTTTGGAGCTTTCTACCATAGTCCATCTCCCGAGAATCTCGCAACATCGTCTCGTCGATTTGTGTTGCAACCCTTCTTTTCAGACATGCTGAGTCTGAAGTGTCCTATCACCAATCGGATCTGAATCTCAGGAAGATATGATGGTTGGAACATTCCAACAGTTGCATTTCGTTCCCAGCTTGCACCGTCCTTGTGCCATTTCACTATGGGCTGCCTTCTTAGTAATTCTTGTCTAGGATCATCCTCAAAAGTGGACTTACCATGGGTCCCATCCATTTCCGGTGATAAGCAAAAATCATCCATTGCGTTGTCTTCAACAAGGTAGTCCACATCATCCATTCTAGTCCGGGTGTACCATTCCTTAGCATTCCACCAAACGATCGTTGTGAATTGCCTTAGGCTGGTATGAAGAGTTTCAATGATCTTTGTATCAAAAGTAATTCTTTTTGCCACTTAAGGGAATAGTTCCTCGCGTCACCTCCCCTGAGGTGCCCCGTTATTAAATCATGGTAAATATTTCCTCGCCACCTTGACACCATCCACCATCTTTCTAAGCGTGGAATTGTTGCCACCAATCAAACCCCGTCGTTTGTTCTTCCATCCCTATCAATGTGTTTTGTGTCTCAACTCGAGATGTTTCACCATCTCAGTCCGTGAGTCGATCATGTTTACTTGATCTTCGTGAAGATCGAATCATGTAGGGTTTTCCCCCTCTATCTGTTGTCGTGTCGAGTGAAGATCCTGAAAGCAAAGACGTCTAGACCAAGATGATGGAATGACTCAACATCTTTGAGAGGGGCAAATGGAGCATGAAGATTGTGATAGTTTTGTGACTCCCCTTTTCCTCTTACCTCACGTCTTGAATCTCGGGGCGAGATTCTTGTTTAGTGGGGGTGAGTTGTCACAGCCCTAGAGCTTGCTTGTAACTAGTAGCATTGCATCCATGCATCATGTTTAATTTTCATGAAATTTGAAATGGGGATTACCTAAACCCCTAGCACCAAATAATGCAAATAGGTTCAACTTCAAAATATTTTCAGTAACCCAAATGGCCTTCAAAAATGTTCACCATTTTTGGAAAAATGCTTTAAACCAGAACCAGAGGTGCTGCACATTTTTCATGTCATATTTGGTCACTGGATTAATTCATAAAGTATTTGCATTTGGGCATTTAATGCTAATAAATATTTTAAATGTCCAAATACTCCTAAACTGAAATGTTCCATGTTAGATATATTCTATACATGGGGCATGCACAGTTTGGTGATTTTTAAAAGTGCTGGATATTTTAATAAAGCCATGAGTTTTCGAATAATAGAAAACAGAAATAAAGAGAAAGAGAGAAAACTCACCAGAACCTACAGCATTCCAGCCCACTGCTGCCCGTTCTTGTGCAGCCCAGCTGCCAGTCATCTTCCTCCCCTCGCCTCAAGCAGCTGCGTCTTTGGGCGACGTCGGCCGACGCTGCCACCTCCTTGCTACTGAGGCCTCTCCTTCGTCCTAATCCGCGTCTAGCGACGCCACGCACCCCGGGCCCTCTCGCTCTCCCCCGTACCCCTCTCCCCTCCTCTCTCTCGCTCTGCGCCTCGTGCCCGAGCGCCCCCGTCGCCACCGTCGCCGTTCGCCGCGGCCACCGCCTCCCCCTTGCTTCTCCGACACGCCCCCGAGCTCCGCCACCTCGTTCCCTACCTCCTCACCGAGTCACGCGACCGGAGAAGCCCCGAAGCGCCGCCCCGACGCCTTTCCCCTCCTCGGCCATCGAGGATCGCTGCCGTCGAATTCGCCACCGTCGTCGCTTCCCCGAGCTCGCTGACCGTCTCTACGCGACCCATGTGAGCCTCCGGTCGATTCCCCTCTCTTCCCCGCGTCATTTACGCCTCGTAGCCGCCGCCGCCATTGAAGCCGAAGCTCACCGCCGCCGTGCCTCGTCGCCGTCGTGGCTAGAGCCACAATGGCTCGACGCCAACCCCACCTCTGTGCTCAGCGCAGCACCAGGAGCTCGTAGCCACCACCCGCTCCTCCTCCCGTGCACCGTAGCATCAAACCCGACCCCGCCCGAACTCCGGCCGCCGCCTTGGAGCTCGCCGCCGTCGATCCCGGCCACCCCGACCCCGGCTAACTTCACCAAGAGCTTGGCTCCTCCCAGCTACTCCTAGATGCCCTCATGGCCCATTTGGTCGCGGAGTGGCTAAACCACTCTCGCCGCCTGCGCTCGCTGGGCGGCTAGACGCCGCAGCCGACGTCGACTTTGACCACGGTGGGCCCTAGTTGACCTGTTGACCCTATGACAGTGGGGCCCAGCCATTAACTATTTAGGATTAGTTTAATTAATTTTAGTTAAGCTAATCACACGACATCGGGACCCATTGTCGGGTTTGACCGAACCGTGACACTGTTGACCATCGACGTCACATGCGGCGTCGGTGGACGCAATAACTAGTTTTCTCGGAATTATTAAAATTCAGGAAATTTCAGAAAATACCCCAAACTTCAAATATTCATAACTTTTAATCAGAACTCCAACTTAAATAATTTATATATGAAAATGATCGAAAAATATGAATAATCTGTTTATGGCACTTTCATGCATGATTGAACAAGTTAACCTCACTGAATAGGATGAATCATGATTAGGGCAAATTATGAAATAACATTTGGAGTTGGAATTTGTTCTTGTTTGAATTCCACTTCAATTAACTTGGCTAGATATTGCACTAGGTGAATTCAGTACCTTAACATGACATGTCATTCATGTGAGTGTGCATTGCATTGATTGTGTTCTCTCTTGTTTGCAGGTAATTGCCCTCTCGAGAGAGCGACGTCTCGATTTATGAGTTCGATGACACCGATGAAGAACTATATTATCTTCAGAAGTGCCAGGCAAGCAAAACCCCCTTGTTCATTCCGATACAATCCCACTCTCTCGCTCCTGCTCTCTTTTATTGCATTAGGACAACATCGATTCAACTGTTACTTGCTGCGGTAGCTGAACCCCTTTATCCTCTGCATGACCTGTCATTCCACAGTAATTAGATGAAACCCACTAGCATGAGTAGGAGTTGTTTGAGCCATGTTGTGCCTACTCATTCATGCTTGTTTGTCATGCCTGCTACTGCTTAGAGTTGAGTCAGGTCTGATTCATCGGGAATGAATTGGAATGGTTGTGTGAACATGTCCTACTGTGTGTGAGCTAAGTGTGTGAACACGATTTGGTAAAGGTAGCGGTGAGAGGCCATGTAGGAGTACATGGTGGGTTGTATCATTGCAGCCGTCCTCAGGAACTGAGTTCTGTGTTTGTGATCCATGATAGAGTTACTACCACGCATTGGGCCCGAAACCAATGGACCCTCTCGCTTCTTAACCACCCTTTTTCTCTGTCCGGGAGTTGCAACTAGTTTCGTGTTTGTAGGATATGTGTTGGAGGCCGTGCGTGAGTCTGACCCTAGGGGTGGGCTATGATGCGGTAGATACACCGTGGCCCGGTGTACCGAATGCCCGTTTGGTATCTCGGGAACCCTGCACACATCGTTCGGGGCTGTATGGGAAACCTCGGCCGGACTCCCTGCGGATGGAACCTGAATAGGCGATAAACCTGGACTAGGGACTTGAGTGTTTAGGTAGGCCGTGGCCGACACCCACGTTGGGCTTCCGCTTGAAGGTTGCCGAGTACATGTCGTGTAAACGGCGGTAAGTGGTGAGAGCGTGTGTGAAGAAGTACACCCCTGCAGGGTTTAATATGATCTATTCGAATAGCCGTGTCCATGGAGAAGGACTTCTGGGTTGCCTATATCAGTTCATAGACAAGTGAAAGTGGATACTCTAAAATGCGCAAGATAAGCGTGAGTGCTATGGATGGCTTTCTCGTCGGGAGACGGGAGCGGGTCCATAGTGGTGTATTGATATGGTGAATATGTGGACTCGTGTGCGCCACCTCAAAAGAGTTACTTGCAGTCGTTGTTCAGATAGCCACCGAGTCAAAGCTGGCTTGCTGCACCAAACTCCACCACCCCTTTTGATAATGATGCATATGTAGTTAGTTCGATGTAAGTCTTGCTGAGTACAATTGTACTCACGTTTGCTTATTTTATGTTTTGCGAGAGACGTCGGTCTCGCTAGTAGTTCCACGTGGACTTGACGCTTAGCTTGTTACCTCAGCTACGATCTTGTGCCCTCGGCGAGATCTGGTAGATAGTCGGGCTTCTCAGCCCTTTTCATTTATAGTTATGCGTACTCGGACATGTTTAGCTTCCGCTTGTGCTTTGACTTGTATGTTTCGAGTGTTGGGTCATGAGACCCATGTTTGTAATATCTCGCTCTTGAGCCTAATGAATAAATATTTGAGTCGTAGAGTTATGTTGTGATGCCACGTCGTATTTACACATATTGAGCATATTGTGTGTATGTTTGAAATGCTTGGTATGTGTGGGATCCGACAAACTAGTTGTTTATCCTCGGCAGCCTCTCATATGGGGAAATGTAGTCTCGTGCTTCTGAGCGATAGTAGTCCGCTACAGCCCGGTTCACCGAGTCCTGCTAGCCCAAACACTACTGCTTGGACACTTGACTGGCCGGCATGTGTTTCACTTCGTTCCTATGTCTGTCCCTTCGGGGAAATGTCACGCGGTGTTATTCGGAGTCCTGCCTAGCCTGCTACAGCCCGGGATACCGGAGTCCTGTTAGCCCAGTGCTACAGCCCGAATTTATACGTTGATGACCGACATGCTCGATGTGATTCATGTATGCCTGTCCCCATAGGTTAGCGCCGCTTTGGGTTCACGACTAGCCATGTCGGCCCGGGTTCTTTGTCATATGGATGCTAGCGACACTATCATATACGTGAGCCAAAAGACGCAAACGGTCCCGGGCCATGGTAAGGCGACACCCGTGGGAATACCGTGCGTGAGGCCGCAAAGTGATATGAGGTGTTACCGGCTAGATCGATGTGACTTGGAATCGGGGTCCTGACACCCTAGTAGGTACTTGGATGAATCAAAAACTATGAGATTGCAAATCACTCACATCTTGAGCAATCTCTACAACACCATGTCTCTACAATATGGTGTAGAAGACAAGGAAGCATGAAACCTTTCCACATATCCTTTGACAATTTCTCTTTATATCAAATTTCATTTGGTATCAATTTCATGATTGTCATTTTGGATACACAAGTGCTCTTCCTTGTAAGACTAAGCCATGTAGGTACATGAACTCAAACTACAAGTGGTGTTCCTGACCATTGATGAGCTACATCAACCTTGAGCATCCTACACAAGTTCACCTACATGATCAAGATCAACACCACCACCCAAGGTATGTTATTCCATCTTAGAGAAGCTTTACCCCCAAGTCATGGGTCAAAGTAGCTCAACAAGATGTGAATACATCAAAATGCTTAAATGAAAAATGGTAACCCCATTTTGAGCTTAAACGATGAGTATGACCTACGATCAAGTGTTCTCACTTGACTCCTCAGTCAATATACTCTAACATAGGTGACTTTGTCGCTGACCAATTCGATATGAAGTTCTCTAGTGTTTCTCTGTGATGTTTGCATTTGTCTCTTGCATATTTGTTCCCCTCCTTTATTCAAAAAAACTTCATCTAGATTTCTTTTACTTTTCTCTGTTATGTTCTTCATTCCCTGCATCCAATTCATTGCAAATCCTTCAGTAAATTCTTTGCAAATCTTTGTCAGATCCTATTTACCTAGTGAGCTGAGATGACACTTGTTCTCTCTCTGTGTTGAACTCAGACACACCGATTTGTCTCTTTCGGTTAAACCGAACCATTTCAGTGCCACCGAAGAAAACAACTCAGTGTTACCGATTTCAATGCTTAGAAGACAATTTGCCATTTGCATCCTGCATATTTGTTCCAGCTTCACTCGATGATTCTTGTCCTCTACCTGCCTCACATTCTATATGCTGCTTTACTTTGTAACTCAAGGACCAAACCTATTTTGGTTCACACTCCAGAAGATCCCTTCATGGAAATTGATGTCAAAGGGGGAGAGAGAGATCACATCAAAGCTTAATCACATCAAAGGGAGAGAGAGACCTCAGATGCTTGCTATTCAAGAGGAGAGAAGTCACATGTCTTTAAGAGGGGGAAGACATGTTAGTATGTGTTATGAATATTTTTTGCTGATTTTTCTTGTTTTGCTCTGATTTTCTTTTCCTATCTTCTCCCATTATCCAATATAAGATATAGGGGGAGAAAGACATCTAAGGAAAGGAAATCTTCGAATTCATTGCATATCTTTACCTCTTTGGGGACATGTCTATATCCAATAGAGTACCTAGTACTCACTCTCTACATGTCATCCCAATCTTGGTACTCTTGTTGTTTGCTGTCCTTGCTCTATTTAGTAGATGTTTCTGTGTTATCTAACCTTGTTTACTCATGTTCATCTCTTCCAAAGCCAACTCAAGACCACAAGGTAACACTTGTATGCGTCGGTCCTAAACAAACTGTTTTTAACCCCTTTCCGCGACAGCATTTGGAACCGTCGCCAAGTGAGTGTGGGCGATAGGGGGGTCCTGCCCACAAGACCCAGAACCGTTGGGGATATGCCCTCCTAGAACATACACTCAGCAAAATGAGTTCATGTGTGACCGGCGAGAGCTCAAATACGGAAATACGTACAGTAGAGCTAAAAAATACAATTATACAAGCGAAATTGTTTCCGGTCGCAAGTACATCCCACACAGTCAGTCCCCGCTAAACGTTTCCGCTCGTATGTACATCCCACACAGTCGCTCCAAGGAAAACGTATCCGTTCATAGGTACATCACACAATTTTTCCCGTTAAATCGTTTGCGTTATTGAATGTATCACCCACGGTCCATAGAAGAAACTATGTGGCAAAGGTTGTCCATCACACACAGTTTTTATGTGGTAAACATTTGCGCAAGATGTCCTAACGCAAACAGTTTTCAAGAGAAAGTCATGTGTGATTGTTCATTGATCCAACATGGTTTATTCCGAGAAACTGTGTGCATTGCCTGAGGTCATCGTCCATGGTATTTTTTCAATAACCGTATGCAATATCAAAACCCAATTAGCAGGCTAATTCGCCATTAGCAGGCTAATTGCCCTATTATTAATAATCCATTTATTAATCTAATTGACAATCATATTAAGCACACAATATATTTCATTTCCATACTAAGGAAGCATAATTTCATTGAAATACATCAGAGTACAACATGATATAACTTCAGCACTCAGCTACCCCATTACACAACTACACCAGCACCAAGTTCCACATGCAACATGTAGAACCTTTTGAAATTAGCATCATAGACGGTATATAGACATATGCATCTCATCTGGAAAACTGTTGAAGCGGAAGGCGAATATTGAGCCTTTATTCATGTTTAAGGTCTTTGCAACTTTAGGCCAGTGCCTGTGGATGATTGACCGTCCGTTCTTAGTCCTCTTCAGGAACACTTCAATATTGAACAGTGGGTGTTGTAAGAAAACCTTCCTTGCCTCCTGACCATAGAGGTTGTTTGATAAGTAATCATCATTGAACTACTTTGGAAAGGCATGAAAACAAGGATGTGCATAAAAATCTTCTCTATATTGGAAATGGGGTAAAGGAATAAAAAAAGGCAAGGTATAATAGTTAGTACCATCTTGTAGTGAACTGATGCCTTCTTCATTGTGCAGACAAAGATCTTGTTGTTTTTTGTCACTAATTTATTTATCCTAACAATCTTTCTGAGTTTCTTGATTTGATTGATATTCATGGACAACTCATTTCCCCATATGCAAAAAGGGTCGAATAGTGGGTCAAAACCTCTGACAGCAGGACCTACATGTGCAAGACCAAATTGTTAAAAACGAAAATATTAGAATGGTTCCTACAATTGCACAATGATGTGCTATTAGAGAATGGACCATGCACATGCTAACCTCGATTGTAAACCTCGGTGCCTCCCTTTGTTTCCCTGCAACACATATAAGGTAGTTAGTCATCAGGTTAAGTAAGGGTTCGCATGCTATCAGTAAAATATGTTGATGAAAAATAAGCACATTGCAGATTCATCAGATTAATTCAAGTCAGAAGGAAAACCCATTTATCCAAACCAAGCATAATTAAGAACTAAGAAATATAGCACTTGTATATGTTTCTCATGTATTAAGTGCAGCCAAATTTGATTTATTCCTCACATGCACAACAATACAAAATTCTAGGGTTCACTGGTTCGGCTGCGGTGTGAGGTTGCCATTGCCGTAGAATAACAAGAGGTGTTGGTGAGTGGAGGAATGACCTGGAGGGCGATGGGAGTAGGATGGACCGCTGTGGCCTGCGCGGCAGCACAGCCGGCCATGGGAGGCACGGTAGTAGGTGGTTCTCTCTGAAAAAGTGGATGTTGGAAGTGTAGGCATGTTCTGATGGCTCTCTCACAAATGGAGAAGGGGGTGGAGGGGTATATATAGCCTCCACACAAAATCTAACCGTTACACACATTTGACTCATATCGGTGGGACCGAATGGTTAAACTCGGTGGCGCTGATTAGTTCAAAAAATGGGAACGATAGGAATCTCGGTGGGACCGACAAGAACAACTCGGTGGGACCGGTATGCTAGGAATTAGGGAAAACCATATCTCGGTGGCACCAATTGCATCAACTCGGTGAGACCGAAGTGAAGCAATAAGGCAACAAAGAGTTGGCCAAGCCATCTTGGTGAGACCAATTGCTATTTTGGTGAGACTGAAATAATTGCAATAGGCAACAGAGAGTTGGCAAGCCTGTCCCGGTGAGACCGAGATCTGTATCGGTGTGACAGAATTGTTAGGGTTTCTGGTTGTGGCTATGTCATATGAACTCGGTGGCACCGGTGGGGCCGATTTTGAGTTTAGGGTTTTGAGATATTTGGATGGAGAAAGTGGCTGAGGGTTTTGGAGCAATATCACTAAGAATTTGAGCAAGAAAGACATTAAGCAACACCTCATTCCCTTTTAATAGTATTGGCTTTCCTATTGACTCAATTTGATCTTGGATCACTAAAATAAAGATGAAGAGTCTTGAGCTTTTACCAATATTTGTCCTTAGCATTTTGAGGGGTCCACATCTCTAGTCCATGACATGCCATTCATTGAATTTCCTGATATATTTATCTTGAATGAATATTAGTTCAATGAGCTATATGTTGTTATGAATTACCAAAACCACTCGGGGATTAGTTGCACTTTCAATCTCCCTCTTTTTGGTAATTGATGACAACACATAGATCAAAGTTTCAACAAAAGATAAAATGAATGAAATACATCGTCGCTTTGAGAAGTATGTGATAAGAAAGAGCTCCCCCTAAATTTGTGCATTATTTGGAATTTGCGTATGAATGCAAATGCTCAATCGACTAGGATCATGGGTCACTCTTCCATGTCACATACATCTTTGTGGAGCACACAAAATAATAAGAATGAAATAACCTGCACGCATCACCAAATACATAAGTGAATGATCATACACAAATAATCATTGAGATATGCATAGATCACACACTAAGCATAGTATGATCAATCATATAACCACACAAAGTATCTCACGAGCATAAAACAATAGGTATCACAAACCAAATGGACAAAGTAGCAACCGGCAATAAATACCAACGAGCAAAAGAATGAGACATACTCTCTCTCAAAGCCTATGATCTATACTTTTTCTCCCCATTTTTCAACAAGTTACCAAAAATCTTGAAAAAGTATAGTGTTATACGACACTCTAGGCATGATCTCCGGGAGATCCTAAAGGGTCTTCTGGCTTGTTGCTCTGGTGTGCGTAGATGGCATTGGGAGAACTACTTCTGCAAATGCCTCGGCTGATGTCTGCTAAGCTAGTGGTGTTGATGCTGGGGGTGGTACTGTAGCAGTGGCGGCATGTGCATAGTGGGTAGTCCAGGTGTCTGCTAGTGGCACAGCTGAAGACCTGGGTGCCCTTGGCATAGTCTAAAACCTCTCAGTGGTAGTGTCCTCATTTCCATCTTCAGCATCATCTCTCAGCTTCTCCATAATAGACTGTGTCTCTGTGATTTTGACGTCAAGATTGTACATTTTGTCCTCCACTATCCGCTCTAGCCTCTCCTGGTTCTTGGCTAAGTTGGCTAGACTTTGCTCAATCCTCAATGTTGCTTCTAGCAGATATGTCAACTAGTCTTGCTTTGATTTGAGATTGACTATTGAAGCATTGGGTGCATTTGCTGCCTTTGCTGCTATTGCTGCATCTCCTTCTCTTGAGCCTCAACTGAAGTTGGATGTGAAGCATCCATCACCACTTTATTGTCTTTGAATTCTGGCCAAAGAGGAAGGTGTTCACTGTCAAGTAGATATGTATTTGTACCAACTTTGGAGTTGATAAGCATCTGGATGTGTGGTGCATATCCACATGACCTCTTCTGGTCAGTAACTGTCCTCTTGATTGTTTCAACAATCAGGCTCATGACTTTGAACTGCTGTGGAACATCAAACAAATGGAACAGGTTGATGGAGTGGCCACGAATCACCCTCTCATCTCCAGACTTGGGCAACAAGGTGTGCCTCAAAATATGGTTTGTGGTGGCCAAACTAGCAAGCAAATAGTATATGGATCAAAACTTGTGAGTGTCCAAATCCTTGTCAGGAATACTCTTGTACATGTGTGCCATAGTGTTGAGATCCATCATGAGATTCCCATATACATGAACATCATTTTCATCTTCCTCTGGGGCATTAATGAGAGCAGCCCACTCAAAGATACATGACTGTCATCTTCTGCCCTCAGTCATCCACACAATTCTGCCATCCAGATAAAAGTGTGTTGTGGAGTAGAACTGCATCAGCATCTCATCATTCCATTTTGTAAGATTTTGTCCAACAAAAGCATCAATTCATGTAAGCCTGAAGCTCTCATGAACATGGGGGAAGTAATCTTCATTTGCATCTATGTACTTCTAGTCCACCCATTTCATGTTACTTATGATGGGCTTCTTGTCAAGTAGCATTGTCTCATAAAAATCTTACTATTCTCGGGTATGTAAACGATAGTCACAAGCTGTTCTTCTCATTATAGAATATGGATCACTTCTGCTCCAGTCTCTCAGACCTTTGTCCTTTCTGAGCTTCATATTTTGAGCAATTGGATGTCCATCATCATGATCTGGAATCTTTGGCTTCAACTTTCTAAGCACTAGTGGCTCTTCATCCTCTTGAACTTCTGGCACTAGGGCCTTGTTCTTTTCAGTAGCTGGGATGTTCCTTGTTGACCTCTTGGGTGCAGCAGCCTTAGGTTTAGGCTTGGGCTTAGATGGAGAACCAGCTGACTTCATGGCATCTGCCATAGCTTCTGAGATTTGGCAAGAGGTGCAGCTGGTTCCTCTTCCTCCTCTTCTTCATCATCCACTATCATAGATGGTCTACCAATCACTCCGGCAATGGTATTCTTCACTCTCTCTTTCCTCTTTTTATTTGCAGCAGCAGCTTCTTCTTCTGTTTGCTCAAGAGTGAATCCCATGGTCTCTTGTGGAACAATATTTTCTGGCTTTAGACATAGGAACCCTCTTGGCTAGAGCTTTCTTCTTGTGACCTGGTTTACTAGCAGCTGCTATGTGATATGTCTCCATCGTATCTACTTTTCCAAACTTTTTGCCCTTGCTTTGGACTCTAATTTCCATGATTTGAATGGAATTAACCCGTACTGATGCTGTTCTCAGCAAAATTGCCTTGGTGTTATTTTTGTGCAGAAATAAAAGTTCTCAGAATGACCTGAGACTTAACGGTATTTTTGGAACAAATAAAAAAATATTGGCGAAAGAATCAACCAGAGGGGACCCACCGGCTGTCCACAAGGGTGGAGGGCTCCCCCCTAAGCACGCCCCTGTCTTGTGGGTCCCCGGACCTCCACCGACCTCAACTCCAACTCCATATATTCACTTTCGGGGAGGAAAATATCAGAGAAAAGGATTTATCGCATTTTACGATCCGGAGGCCGCTACAACCTCCTGTTCTTCATTGGGAGGGAAGATCTAGAGTCCGTTCGGGGCTCCAGAGAGGGGAATCCATCGCCATCATCATCACCAACCTTCCTCCATCACCAATTTCATGATGCTCACCGCCGTGCGTGGGTAATTCCATCGTAGGCTTGCTAGACGGTGATGGGTTGGATGAGATTTATCATGTAATCGAGATAGTATTGTTAGGGTTTGATACCTATTATCCAATATGTTCTAAGATTGATGTTGCTATGACTTTGCTATGCTTATTGACTGTCACTAGGGCCCGAGTGCCATGATTTCAGATCTGAACCTATTATGTTTTCATGAATATATTTGTGTTCTTGATCCTATCTTGTAAGTTGTAGACACCTATTACGAGTTATGATCCGCATACCCAAACGTGACAATAATTGGGATTCTTTCTGGTGATTACCATAGTTTGAGGAGTTCATGTATTCACTAAGTGCTAATGCTTTGGTCCGGTTCTCTGTTAAAAGGAGGCCTTAATATCCCTTACTTTCCATTAGGACCCCGGTGCCATGGGAGGGTAGGATAAAAGATCTCATGCAAGTTATTTTTCCATAAGCACGTATGACTATATTCGGAATACATGCCTAAATTATATTGATGAATTGGAGCTAGTTCTGTGTCACCCTAGTTTATAATTGTTGCATGATGAATGCCATCTGACATAATTATCCATCATTGATCTTTGCTACATAACTTTACCATTGCTACTGTTACAATTGCTACAAAACTGCTACTGTTACTTTTGCCACCGTTATAATTACTTCCATACTACTTTGCTACTAAATACATTGCTGTAGATATTAAGTCTTTCAGGCGTGGTTGAATTGACAACTCAGATACTAATTCTTGAGAATATTCTTTGGTTCCCCTTGTGTCGAATCAATAAATTTTGGTTGAATACTCTACCCTCGAAAACTATAGCGGTCCCGTATATTTGTGGGTTATCAAGACCTTTTTCTGGCGAAGTTGCTGGGGAGCATAGCTCTATTCTCTGAGTCACTAGGGATTTATATCTGTTGACCACTATGAGGAATTTTAAAGATACTAGAACCAAGATTTTTCCCTGTACTACGAGGGGAGGTAAGGAACCGTCGTCTAGCTCTGCACTTGATTCACCTTCTGTTTTGAGTAAGCATTGTGACACCTACCCCTGCTATTGATTCTGATACGTCACATGTTATTGATGATGCTACTTCTACTATGAATGATGCTCATGATGCTACTACTTTGCTTGATAAAACTGTGCCATTGGGTGAATTACTTGATGAACATCTTGCTAGAGTTAGAACTATTAATTATGTTGAAGATGATGATATTTCTGAAACTGATGAAATTATTGAAACTGAAAACTTTGTAACACCTGATAAGACTAGCACTCCTAGATATGAACTTCCTGTTATGCATGAGGGTTATGTTATGGATGGAGATGTAGCTAGGGACTTTCTTGCTTGTAAGGATTTATATGATCTTAAGAAATTATTATGCAAGTGGAAAGAAAAGTCTTTGAATGCTAGAATGCAATATGATCCTAAGTTTGATACTTCACCTATCTTTGTCACTGATAAGGACCATGAATTCTCTGTCGATCCTGAGTTAATTACTTTGATTGAATCTGATCCTTTCCATGGTTATGAATCTGAAACTGTTGTGGTACATCTTACTAAATTGAATGATATAGCCACACTATTTGCTCATGAGGAAAAAAATCGCTATTACTATATTCTTAAGTTGTTTCCTTTCCCCAATTACTTAATGCTTTGCCTAATCATCCTCTCAAGAAAAATTAAATACTTGATATCTTTTATAACGGACTAACGGATGCTTCTAGAGACCACCTAGATAGTTGTGTTGGTTGTGTTTTCAGGGAATGAAGATAATGATTGGACACTCCCTGAACCAACTGCTAAGCCAACTCCGAAGAAAAGAGGTATTCTATTTCTCAGTCCTAAAGTTATGCAAGAGGCAAAGAAATCTATGAAAGAAAAAGGAATTAAAGCTGACGATGTTAAGAATTTACCGCCTATTGAAGAAATACATGGTCTTGATAACCCGACACCGGTAGTAGAGGTAAATTCTCTCTATATGTTTGATGAAGGTATATTCCTCATAATAAGTCTGCTAGTTAATGCTTGGATGAGTTTGATAATTTCATTGTTAAATAACAAAACTTCAATGCTTATGTTAGTAGACAATTGAAAAGTAATGCTTATATGCTTGACTGCTTGGGTGATTATATGAGTAGAACTGTTAGTGATCTTAAGATTATTAGTAATCATGCTTCTATGGTGAAAACTCAAGTAGAACAAGTACTTAAGGCACAGGATGACTTGCTCAATGAGTTGAATAGCAAGAACAATGATAATGTTGTTAGGGTTATGACTAGAGGTGGTAAGATGACTCAGGAACCTTTGTATCCTGAGGGCTATCCTAAGTGAATTGAGAAAGATACTCACAGAATTAATACGGATGCACCTAGTCCTAGTAATAAAAACAAAAAGAAAACTGATAGGACTTTGCATACTTCTAGTGAACCTATTATAGACACACCTGCGAATCCCAATTATATTTCTATTTCTGATGCTGAGACACAATCTGGTAATGAACATGAACCTAGTGCCAATGTTAATGATGATGTTCATGTTCATGCTCAACCTAGTAATGATAATGATGTGGAGGTAGAACCTGTTGTTGATCTTGATAACCCGCAATCAAAGAATCAATGTTATAATAAGAGAGAATTCATTGCTAGGAAACATGGTAAACAAAGAGAACCATGGGTTCAGAAAGCCATGCCCTTTCCTCCTAAACCATGCAAGAAAAAGGATGATGAGGATTTTGAGCGCTTTGTTGAAATGCTTAGACCTGTCTTTTTTGCATATGCGCTTGAATGATATTTTGAAAATGTCTCCTTATGCTAAGTATATGAAAGATATTATTAAAAATAAAAGAAAGATACCGGAAGCTAAAATTTCCACCATGCTTACTAATTATAATTTTGAGGGTGGAATACCAAAGAAACTAGGAGACCAGGAGTACCAACTATACCATGCTCCATTAAAAGAAACTATGTTAAAACTGCTTTATGTGATCTTGGAGCCGGTGTTAGTGTTATGCCTTTCTCTTTGTATCGTCGACTTGAATTGAATAAGTTGACACCTACTAAAATCTCTTTGCAAATGGCTGCTAAATCAACTGCTATACCCATTAGTATTTGTGAGGATGTGCCTGTTGTGGTTGCAAATGTTACTATCTTAACGGACTTTGTTATTCTTGATATTCCCGAGGACTACATTATGTCAATGTCGGCGTCCTGGGAACGGGGGTACCCAGACTTGCCTACCTGCAGCCCACGATGTGGCTCCATTGACGTCCTGCTATGGCCCACCTTCAGCATCAACAACTCAAGACCCTCGTGAGGGGCCAAGCCTCGCGAGGCGGACGACACCAAGACCTCCAGCAGGAGCGGCCTCCTCAGGCTGGCTCCTGAGGAGCGGAGATTCCTAAGAAAGCCTCACCTCGCGAGGTTCAGATGACATGAGCCATGACGACCAAGGCTAGGCGGGCGCCAGCGGGCGCAGTGCATCAGTTTCCTCTTTGGTGCTAAAGAAGCAAGCGTAGGTGCAGAGTCCCGAGGAATCAGCGAAAGGTTTACATTCCCATGCAACAAGACCAAGACCGCCAAGACGACATGACGGAGGTCAAAAAGCTGGAAGAAGACGACGGGATTGTTGATAGATCCCCTCTACATCCTAACCAAGAGGACCAAGTGCAAACCTCTATCTCTTTTTTCTCGCCGGGTGGAAAGGTTATTCTTTGCCAGTAGTGCCCTCTATAGGAAGAATCTTTGTTGGGCCCACCACGGCGTCATGACCAGAGGCTTTGCAGGAGAAGACTACTTTTGTCAGGATAAGATGTACTAGTTATCTCCTTTCGAATTTGACCGTTGTGGGATCCCTTCCCGCTTCCATTTTGGGGGAAGAGGACCAAGGCCACTACAAATAGGACCTAGCCACCACCATAGAAGGGGAGGGATCATTCAGATCATCCTCTCCTACACCAGCTCAAGAACACACCTCCTGAGGTCGTTCTTCCACTGTACTAGTTCATCCTCAGCCCATTGAGGCCAATCCACCACAAAGCAGGAGTAGGGTTTTACATCGCAAGGTGGCCCGAACCTGGGTAAACTGATGTGTCACATTTCCTTCCTGTTCGTCGAGCTAGGACATGGGATTGGCAAGTAGGCAGACTGGGGAGGTTGAGTTCTTCGCACACACCCCAGAGTTCAAACAACTCAAGGGCCTGCGGAGCCCGAAATCCGACATTTGGCGCGCCAGTCGATCCGCCACCACCCTGCAATTCTCATGGCTGACACTCCAAGGGCTCACATTGAGCACTAGGTTATTCGGCCTGCCCAAGCAGTGTCGTCCGCCCAAGAGGATCTCAACTCCGCGCTCCTCGCAGCCCGCACGCCGCCCGGTGCCGTTGGTCACGGGCGGCGCAGGCCGCCGCCGCTTGCCCTCGCGCCACACCGTAACTGCGCCACCACGCGATCTTCGAGCTGTGCCGCGGCGACAACATCACACACTCGCCGGGAGCAGGCGAACATGTGAGCCGCGCTCATCATGGCACGATAGCTGATGCGATGCAGGTTGGTGGAAGGCGGCTGTGATGCCCTGCTGGAGGGGGTCGCCGAGCTGCTTGATGCCGCCTACAGGGGCGCGACACCTTTTTGCACCCTGCCTATGTCGCGAACTCTGGCATGGGTGTGTGTCGGCCCCCGCCACACCTGCGCGCCCCTCCCTGGAGCACCTGGGGGACCCAATGACGCCAACCCCGCCCGCGGCACCGCTCGTACTACCCTGACTATGCTACCTCCAGGCGAGGCAAGCTCGGGCGGTCCCTCCTGGGGCTGCGCCGGGATGCCACCCCGCAGCCATTAGAACCTGGCGCGGAGCCTGGTGGCCAACGATGCGGGGCGCCCAGGCGACGACCCTCGCGCGACAATTTTACAGGCCTACGTACCTCCCATGATGGACCTGTTGCACACGTCAAGCGAAGGCCCCTGCCCGTTCCCCTCACCTGGCTAAGTATCGGGGGCACGTGAAGCTGAGGCTCTTCGCGAGCCGCTCCAGAGCTTCACCATAACCTTCAATGACAACAACCACTGGGTAGAGCCGATATCTTAGGAGTACGATTACGCTAACCATGGACCGCAGGTGAACGAGGCCACAACAGCAACCAGCGACCCCAGGATGATGGCCCTGCCACAGGCGGACGGAGTGCACTGGGGGTTGCGCGGGGGGAGCCCAGTACAAGGGCCTCCTCCGCTCCGCATGGAGCAAGGAGCTGCACGGAGGTAGGTCCTCTATCGGGGAAGGCACCGGCGAGCCCTTCCCCCCGGCAGAGGGCCTGCGGTCGACTGGGGCGCCGCCAGCGTCCCCCTTGCCCCTTGTTCTCGTCTTGGTTTCCAGACACCCCAACGGTGGTCGGGGGAGGCGCAGGGTGGGGCCCTCGTCAGGCGCCATGGAAATACATGAAGGTCTCCACTCATGACACTCTCATGTAATAATGAGTTGGGGCTATACATGCCCCGGAGTCTCCTGAGTGCCGCCCTCGGGCCTCACGGGGGCTCCCACCCATGTCCAAGTGGAAGCACCATGCTCCGTGCTTGCCGTCGATACTGTCCTCCAATGACTATGCCCACGCCCAGTGGAAGCACTTAGCTCCACGCTGGTGAGAAGAATAGCTAGGTGCCGGATGTGGCTGTTTGCTTTTGCCCTCTTTTTGTAGCCCAATTTGCCATCTTCTGGAATGAGATTTGGACTTTCGTGTGCTTATCAAAAGAAAACGGGAGTAATCTTTCTTAACTCTTGGTGATTTCTTGCTTTTCTGGCATTTTGTTTAAAGAGTAAGGCTCACACCTGCTACGCCCCCCCTATGAGCGCCCCGCAAGCGGGGGCTAGGTGTGGTACGCGCACGTCGAGCACGCTCGGGCTAGCCCGGGCAACGCCAAGGCCCCCTGGGGTCTGGAGTGCAATCACCGCACGCAAACCTTGCCGTGATTCAGCAATTAGGATCCTCACGAGGCTCTGTTAGGGCGGGCCAGCAGGCCCCTCGGGAGGCCAAAAACCTCGCAAGCCCTCAGAGGACTCGCCTCAGGAGAAGGCCACTTCCTCAACAAGAGGATCTGCTCAAGACCTACGGAACCAAAGATAAGTCGCAACAACTACCCCGCTCGGGAGCCCACAGGCTCGCGACAGCACATTCCAAATCCTACCTCAAAAGCATATCATCATTTCATACATTACAATGGGCCCCCCTTCAAAAAATGCTTTCACGCCCCGCAGGGCCGTGCCCAAAGGTTTTTTGCATACAAGTCAAGGCAAAAGCGAAATGCAGGCCTAGCTGGAGGCGCTGCCTTCGGTGCCGTCATCGTCATCTTCATCCGCGCCACCCGCGCTGTCGCTGGCGTCATCATTATCATTGTCATCCGCACTGCCTTCTTTGGCCGCAATCACGAGTGCGTCATCCTCGGTAGAGAACTCTGCGACCAGGGCGTCCACATGGTCGTCCACCCAGTTCGCCAGGTTGTCCTGGATGACCCTAGGCACGGGGGCTATGGCGACGTCGAAGTCTAAATTATGGTCAAGGTTGAGGAGGTGACTGACGACGCGTGAGAACGCACGACCGAGAAGGCCCCGGCTTCTCTCCTCGATGAGCTGACGGGCCCTCACGACCCGGTCCTCCTGGCGGGTCACGATCTAGGTGAAGAAGTGAAGGTGGCTGGCGTCGTCATCCTCGTGCGGATGAGGGATGCTCTCCTCATAGATGGTTTCCAGGGCCCGGTTGGCCCTGACGCTGAGGCCCTGGAGCATCGAGGAACGCATGTGCTGCATCGTCCGATGGCGGCAAGCTTCATTCATGTTCTTCTCCGCAAGAGATGCGGCGCCCTCAACCTGGTGCTGAAGTGAAGATAGGTCGGTGCGAGCGGAAGCCAAGTCGGCTTGAGAGGAGGCCTGAGCTTCCTTGGCGGCCCTCTCGCTTTTTTCTGCCGCGTCCAGCTTCATCTTGAGGGCACTTGGCCTGCCCTTAAGCTCGGCCTCCCAGAGCTCCAGTTTCAGGCGGTACTCGTTGGCAAGAGCCGCCAGAACCTTCGCCACCCTCTGTTCGACCTCCTGCTGGATCCTAGCCTCCCGAGCGATGACGGCGTCCTCGACCGTGGCTACCTGGTGCTCCCTCACCTGCAGTAGCTCTAGCTCCAGGTTGTGCTCCAAGACCTCAAGCGCCAGCGCCTCCTAACATTCCTGGAACTCCTTCCCATCAAAGGGTCCAGGCTCAGCGGTGCCGCTAGGGCAGCCCTATGCGCCTGGTTCTGCCACTCAAGGATGGCGTTAGAAGCTCGAAGCTCCCGATGTCACTCCTCGGCCGCCTCACGAAGGCAGTCGGCGGCCCTGGCTTCCTCTAGAGCGCGGGCAAAAGCCTCGAGAAGCTGCAAGGGATACCGCAGCGCTTGCACTGTCGCGCTCATACTGAAGATGCCCGAGGTTGATGGTGACCTTCAACTGGTGCCACTTGTGCGCCTAGCGAAGATCCTCCGTCGAGGCTGACGTTGACATTGGCAGGCTCTCCTCCAAGCCAACTCAGCGCACTCATCACCTCCCGGAAAAGCTCATGCAGGACTGCGCTGCGCGCGCGGCCAAGCCCATCCTCCGTGCCGGGGGCTGTCGAAGAGGCGCGGAGCGGTTCACCTGCCTCTGGCAGGGGCCTAGAGGCCAGTGCCTTCCCAGACGCTCTCTAGACCTCGGCGAAGGCGCTGGGCGACACGGTCTCAGTGCTCAAAGATGAAGCCGACGCTGGGGTTGCCCAGCCACCGGTGATGACCAACGGAGGAGCCCTCGGCACTCCTCCTGCACCCCATGCCAGACTGCGAAAGAAGGATGCTGGAAGCACAGGCTCACGGCCCCCCAGCAGCGCATCCACCTCTCGGTCAGGCCCTGTACCTCACGCGGGTGTCTGGTGCAGGGGGCTCGGAATCAAGAGCGGACCATGGACTTCTGGGGGTAGCTTCCCAGGAGCTTTCGCCGCCATAGCCGAAGGGAACCCGAGGAGCCTTGGTCAGGAAAGGATGTGACATGCGGGAAATCACGAAGATAAGGTACTTGCTCGTCTATGGATGTGTACTTCCTTTGCTTCAGCGGCTGGTAGGCATCACCACAGCAGCTCGGAGGCCCTTGCCTCTTGTGGAGTGCTTCAAGGTTCAGGCGAAGCTGGCCGAGGTTCGGGGCGTGACTCTTAGCAGCTGGGGCACTTGACGGGGCTTCTTAGGTGGCATCCTCAGGAACACCAGGCCGCACCTGCCCACTAGCCGCCACCTAGGGACCACTCGCCCGAGCTTCGGGGGCAAGCGCCTGAAAGTGCAACTAGCCCTAGGTGGTTTTGGTAATTCATAACAACATATAGCTCATTGAGCTAATGCTATTCCAAGACAAATATTTCAGGAAATCTCAACGAATGGCATGGCATGGATGATGAAAGTGGATCCCTCAAAATATCAAGGACAAAGGATTGGATCAAGCTCAAATGCTCAAGACTCTACATTTTACATTTTAGTGATCCAAGATCACATTGAGTCTATAGGAAAAGCCAATACTATCAAGGAGGGATGAGGTGTTTCTTAATGAGCCTTTTGCTTCATGTGCTTAATGATATGCTCCAAAATCCTCGACTACTTTCTCACATCCACATATGACCTACACCTAAAGTCAAACTCGGCCCTACCGATTATTTCTATCCGGCGCCACCGAGTTCAGATGTCTTAGCCACTGCCATAAACCCTAGGCAAATCGGTCAACGATAGGGATCTCGGTCTCACCGAGATGGGATTGTAATCTCTCTGTTTCCCTTCGTAACATTTCGGTCTAACCGAAGTGAGCGATCGGTCCCACCGAGATTATAATGTAAACTCTCTGTTTCCCTTTTGTAACTTTTCGGTCTCACCGAAAGAGCAAATCGGTCCCACCGAGTTTACCTGACCAGCTCTCTGGTTAGCTAATTACCAAATTCGGTCTCACCGAGTTTGTGTAATCGGTCTCAGCGAGATTACGTTATGCCCTAACACTAACCATATCGGTCCCACTGAGTTGCATGTCAGTCCCACCGAAAACCATAACGGTCACTAGGTTTACTAAATCAGTCCGACCGAGTTTGATGATTCGGTCCTACCGAGTTTTGTAAATTGTGTGTAACGGTTAGATTTTGTGTGGAGGCTATATATACCCGTCCACCTCCTCTTCATTCGTGGAGAGAGCCATCAGAACATACCTACACTTCCAACTTACCAGTTCTGAGAGAGAACCACATACTCATGTCTTGAGGCCAAGATACTTCATTCCAACCATATGAATCTTGATCTCTAGCCTTCCCCAAGTTGCTTTCCACTCAAATCTTCTTTCCACCAGATCCAAATCCTATGAGAGACAGTTGAGTGTTGGGGAGACTATCATTTGAAGCACAAGAGCAAGGAGTTCATCATCAACACACCATTTGTTACTTCTTGGAGAGTGGTGTCTCCTAGATTGGCTAGGTGTCACTTGAGAGCCTCCGACAAGATTGTGGAGTGGAACCAAGGAGTTTGTAAGGGCAAGGAGATCGCCTACTTCATGAAGATCTACCGCTAGTGAGGCAAGTCCTTCGTGGGCGACGGCCATGGTGGGATAGACAAGGTTGCTTCTTCGTGGACCCTTCGTGGGTGGAGCCCTCCGTGGAGTCGTGCAACTGTTACTCTTCGTGGCTTGAAGTCTCTATCAACGTGGAGGTACGATAGCACCACCTATCGGAACCACGACAAAAACATCCGTGTCTCCAATTGCGTTTGAATTCTCCAAACCCTTCCCTTTACATTCTTGCAAGTTGCATTCTTTATTTTCCGCTGCCTATATACTCTTTGCATGCTTGCTTGAATTGCTTGAAGATTGCTTGAGTTGCTTAAAGATAGCTAAAATCTGCCAAAGTCTAAAATTGGGAAAAGGTTAAGTTTTTATTTGGTCAAGTAGTCTAATCACCCCCCTCTAGACATACTTCAAGGTCCTACAAGTAGTATCAGAGCCTTGGTCTCCATTTGCTTTGATTTCCATAGCTTTTGGTGGTCATAGCCTTGGTGTCACAACCTAGGAGAGTATGGCTTCTAGCGAGGGAAATTATCACCGTAGAGGTCCTTACTTTGATGGCACTAATTTTGCTAGTTGGAAGCATAAGATGAAAATGCATATTCTTGGACATAACCCCGCCGTTTGGGCTATTGTGTGTATTGGCTTGCAAGGTGAATTCCTTGATGGGAGAGAACCGAATCGTGAAGCTAGTGCGAAGGAGTTGAAGATGTTGCAATACAACGCTCAAGCTTGTGATATCCTCTTCAACGGATTGTGCCCCGAAGAATCCAACAAAATCAGCCGTCTTGAGAATGCAAAGGAAATTTGGGATACTTTGATTGATATGCATGAAGGTACCGACTCCGTCAAGGAATCCAAGTTGGATGTGCTCCAAAGTTAGCTTGACAAGTTCAAAATGAAGGATGGTGAAGGTGTTGCTGAAATGTACTCTAGGCTTGCTCTTATCACAAATGAGATTGTCGGCTTAGGAAGTGAAGAGATGACCGACAGATTCATCATCAAGAAGATCCTAAGAGCATTGGATGGAAAATATGATACCGTGTGCACATTGATCCAAATGATGCAAAATTACAAAGATCTCAAGCCAACGGAAGTCATTGGAAGAATTTTTGCCCATGAGATGTCACTCAAGGATAAGGAGGAACTTCACAACAAATCAAGTGGTGCTTACAAAGCCTCATGTGAAGCCCCCACATCATCAAGTGAGAAACAAACCTTCAATGAAGAATTGAGCTTAATGGTGAAGAACTTCAACAAATTCTACAAGAGTAGAAGCAAAGAAAGAAGCTCCAAGTCAAGGTCCTACAATGACAAAAGATCTTCTAGTCGCGAGCGCAATTGCTACAATTGTGGGAGACCCGGACACTATTCCAATGAGTGTACGGCACCCTACAAAAGAAGAGAAGATTCTCCCAATAGAAGAAGTAGAAGAGAGGAATCACCACCCAGAGAGAGAAAGAGTAGAGATGATCGTTATGAATGAAGACCCTCACGGAGAAGCAAGGATTTGGAAAGGAAGGACAAGTCATCAAAGAGCTACACAAAACGAAGACATCAAGCTCATGTTGGTGAATGGGTATCCGGCTCCGACTCCGACAATCACTCCGAGAGAAGCTATCACTCCGACTCCGAACACACTCAAGATGAAGGTGTTGCCGGTTTAGCACTTGTGTCAACCAACTCCTACGACATATTTGAATCACCAAATGAAGGAATTGGAAGATGCTTCATGGCCAAAGGTCCTAAGGTAACACACCCCGAGTATGTTGATTTTAATAGTGATGAAGATGACTTGCTAGGTGATGATGATTTACTTGTTGACAACTCTAGTGATGAATACTATGATGAAACGTCAATAAATCATGCTAATCAAGATGAAACAAATGACAATGATAAGGAGAAAATTGAACGTCTAACTAAAGAACTAAACACTCTTAAGTTAGCTCATGAAACTATCTTCGAAGATCATCGAGAACTTTTAAGGGCTCATGAAAAGTTGCGGTTTGAAAAGCTCAATCTTGAGCAAGAGCATGAGTTCCTAAAAGCGATCAATGATGATCTCCGTAAGAAAAGTTCTTCTTATATTGCCAAGCGTTTACTCTTATCTACTTACATGCCTCAAGTAAAGTCTAGTAACAAGAACAAAAATGATTCTTCTTCTAGTAGTAACAATAACAATGCTAAACCCAATATTGTTGCTTCTAGTAGTTCTCTTGATTCCACTAATGATTCTCTTAGCCAAGTTACACTTGAGCAAGAAAATAGCTTATTGAAGGGAATTATAGAGAAAGGTGTATACAAGAGCCTTGCCAGGAGTAAGTAATTTGAGGAAATTGTACACAAGCAAGGAAGGCACCGGAAGAATCAAGGTGTTGGTTTTGAAAGAAAGTTCAATGCCAATGGAGTTGAGTGGGAAGAAGATCAATAACCCAAGACGAAGTTTGTTCCTCAACAAGAGAAGTATGATCCTACTTCCTTCAATGTAACACAAGCACAAGATGATCTTCCACCACAAGACCACAAGAACAAAGGCAAGGACAAGCTTCAAGAGGAGATTGATGAATTTGAAGAAGCACCTAAGGCCTTGGTCAAGTGGGTTCCCAAGACTACGTCAAGTTCTACTTCATCAAGCACAACTACTACACCAAGGATTCCCATCAAGATGATGTGGATCCCGAAGAAGAACAACTAGAGAGTTCTTGAGGGTGACTCCGCCAACATTTTTCACTCATATCATTATGGCGAGGACAAGTGCAATCAACTTCCATATCTTGCACTAGTTCAAGGAGTCACAAACCCTCATGTTGGTAAGGCAAGGGACAAGGTAACCTAATGTTTTCATGGACATCATTTTGTGTGTGCATCACTCTATGTCTATGGATATTCTTGTTTGTTCTTGTGGGACTAACCCGTGTAGGTATTGAAAGTGCAACTCACTCCAAAGGATTGCTCCAAAAGATCTACATCAATATTGAGCATCCACATCTTCAACACCTACATGAAGTCATCAATGACAACCCAAGGTTAGTTTATCCCTCTAAGGGGCGATCTCACATATAGGGGGAGCTTAACTCTAAAAATTGAGTCAAAGCAACTCTAATGATGTGAACACATAAATGCTTTATGTAAAAGTGGTAACCCCACTTGAGCTTAAACGATGAGTATGACCTATGATCAAATGTTCTCATTTGACTCCTAAGTCAATATACTCATATATAGATGACCTAGTCATCGCCAATTGTTTGATAGATGCTAGAATTGGTTGTGCATGCTTTGTCACATATTTCATTTGTCATTTTATTGTGTGAGCATGTTGGTTGCATATTTTACTCATTCGAGGACATCCACTTGTTGTTTGATTGATTGGTTTCTTTTTCTTTTGCCAAGTGGATGGACAAGAATGCCTAAGAACCTTCTCTAGCTATTTATGCTTTTCTCGTCTCAAACTCTATTCATGCTACATCACAAAATTTGACCAAGTCAGATTTGAACCACTCTGTGTGAGGAGCACTTGGAGTCCCCGATTCTTCATAGACTTAAACTTCCAAAACTTCTTTGTGATTTTTGGTCTGACCGATTCCTCCATTTCGGTCATACCGAGATTACTAAGTCGATCTAGGTTTTCAATCTCGGTGCAACCGATTTTAAATTTTCGGTCACACCGAGTTGTCAGAATCATTAGCGCTTATGCATCTCGGTTACACCGAGTTGTTCAACTCGGTCACACCGACAGTGTCGGGCTATATATACACACGGGCAAATTTTTGGAAAACTTTCTCCGAAACTTCTCGCCCACCCATAGCTCGCTCTGCCTACCAGGTCTACGGATCGTCGACTTTGTCGCCAGCCGCCTCTCGTTGCTGGTCTGCGCCGCTGTCAACGAAATTCTCCTCCGCCGTTGCCGTCGTAGCGAGTTCACCGCCGAACTAGGGTATGAACTCGATCATTGTGCTACCCTCATCCGACTCTCAGCACATTGTATTCGTAATGCATCTTGCCACGATTGAAACACTTCTATCCAGTCAAAACAATCCTTAGAATAGGTATGATTCGAAAATTTAGGGTTAGGTTTCTGCCAAAACCATCTCGGACCCACCGAGTTGAAAAACTCGGTCCCACCGATTTGGCTAACGCCATTGCACTAGTAAGTCTCGGTTTGACCGAGAATTACAAATCGGTGTGACCGATTTTAGAACTTTGTGAAACCCTAGCAGTCTCGGTGCCACGAAACTGTGACTCGGTCTGACCGAGTTCACTAGGTTAGGTTCCAAAAATGCTTCGGTATCACCGAGTTTAAAAATCGGTAGATCCGAAATGCTTTCTGTGGAAAACTAAAACTAAGTTTTTTGAATCATTCTTTTGCAAAAATCTCTGCATTTTATGATGCTCATCCACTCTACCTCATCTATAACTATTCACAGGGTCAGCAGTCAGTGTAAGCAGCATGTCAGACCAAAGTGACAGCAGAACAGGTCAGAAGAGTAGATTCACATGAGTGAGGGCACTAGTCCCTCTAGCAGCTCAGATGAGGGGAGCAGACGCACTCCCAGCAATTTGCCCAAGGATGCCACAAGGACAAGGAAGAAGAAGACCTCAGAGTCTGAGGATGAGGATTATGTGGCAGCTGAGGATGAGGCCAGTTCCAAGAAGAAAGTGCTCAAGAAGGAGTACAACTCGACAGCAGTTAAGCCTGAAATGAAGATCAAAAGGCCAGCAGGTAGAAAACCAATGTCCAAAGCCAGAGTCTCCACTCAAGCTTCTTTGGAATCCCAACCCAAAGAACCCGCTGCTGCTGAAGGAAAGAAATGGAAGGAAAGGGTCAAGAATACCATGGCCAGAGTGATTGGGAAACCTTCTATGATGGAGGAAGAGGAAGAAGAAGAGGTTGTTGAGCCAGCACCCAAGGCACAAAAGCTGATGGGTGATGCCATAAAGTCAGGGGCTGCAACTTCAAAGCCCAAATCTGCACCCAAGCCCAAGAGTGCACCAAAGAGGAATACCAGGAGTATACCAGCAGCTGAGAAGAACAAGGCTCCAATGCCTGAGGCTGATGCTGAGGAAGATGAAGAAGGGAAGGTCCTAAGAAAGCTCAAACCCAAGATCCCAAACCACAATGATGCTCATCCTGTGGCTGAGAAATGAAGATCAGGAGAGATCAAGGGTTGAGGCTATGGAGAGAGTCAGATCCATATGCCACCAGGAGAAGGACTGCTGTGGATTACAGGTTCCACACCAAGGAATAGCAAGACTTCTATGAGACCATCCTATTGGATAAGAAGCCCATAGTTTGTGATATGAGGTGGGTCGACTGGACCTACATTCAGGAGAATGAAGAACACTATCTGGAGTGTATGACAGCTTCAGTGCTTGTGGAGTTGCAGATTTTGTTGGGCAGAAGCTCACAAATTGGAACGACGAGCTCATAATGCAATTCTACTCCACATCACATTTCTATCCAGATGGCATGATAGTTTGATGTCCAAGGAACGCGTATCACCAACCATAGAGGAATGGGCAAGTCGATCAATGCCCCAAAGGAAGATGAAGATGACCTGGACATTTATGCCAAGAAGAAGATGGGTCACAACTCAATGTCACAGATGTACAAGGAGACACCTGATGATGCACTTGAGTCCTTCAAGTTTGGATCAGTTCATTTTCTTCTGTCAGGGCTGCCTACAATCAACTGGATCCTAAGGCACACTCTTTTGCCCAAATCAGGTGACCACAACATGATCAGAGGGCATGCAATCAATTTGCTTCACATTTTTGATGTGCCTCAGAAATTTAAAGTCATGAGCCTCATAGTTGAAACTATCAAGAGGACTGCAGCAGACCAGAAGAGGAGCTGTGGATATGCCCCACAGATTCAGGAGTTGATTAACTCAAAGATGGGCACAGGGAAGTATCTGTTGGATAAGGAACACATGGTTCTCTATCCTGACTTTGAGGACAATCAAGTTGTCATGACTGAGAATGAACCATCAACAGTACAAGCGCAAGAGAAGAAGGATAAAGCAAGGAAAGAGAAGGCTGCCAAGATGCCAACTCAAGCAGAGGCATCTGAATACTTTCTGAAGAACAAGCAGGAGCAGCTTGGTTACTTGATAGCATCAACTCTGCGGATTGAGAAGGGGTTGGCCACCCTAAATCAAAACCAGGAGAGCCTGGAAAGAATCATGGAACAAACATTCTATGATCTTGATGTCAAAGTAACTGAGATTCAGTCAACTGTGGAGCAGCTACAGGATGACATGCAGGAGAGGAAGGGCAGGATAATGACTGATGCATTTGCTAGAGTGCCACGAGCTCAGATATCAGCTGCAGAGCCAGTTCAAGACACCAGAGTCACTTCATCAGCTCCAGCTACAACTCCAACACCACCAGCTCCAGCACAAACTCCTTCAGCTCCTACTACATCGACTGAAGCCTTCGTTCTTGGAGTTCTCCGGACACCACCACCACCAGAAGACCAAGCCTGAGAGACGATATAGTCCTATGCATTTTCTAGGAACTTTTTGGTAACTTGTTGCCAAAGGGGGAGAAAATGTATAGATCATAGGCTTCGAGAGAGAGAGATTTGCTCTTGTTCTCTCTTGTCTTTTTGGTTGAACTTTATTTGCTTTTGATTGTTTGAGATACTATGCAATTACCTGTGAGACATTGATGATCATGTGTTTGATCATAAGCTACACTTATGCTCGTTATGATATTATCTTACTTATCCTTATATGATCATTCATTTTGCTTGGTGATGAGTGCATGTATTCAATCTTTGTTATTTTGAGCGCTCCACCAAGATGTATGTGACATGGAAGAGTAACCCATGAGCCTAATTCCTTGTGCATTTTCAGTCCAAAGCAAATATTACTATGCACAAACTTAGGGGCAGCTCTTTCTTATCACATACTTCTCAAAGCGACGATGTTTTTCAAATTTTACTATCATTTGTCGAAGCTTTGATCTATATGTTGTCATCAATTACCAAAAAGGGGGAGATTGAAAGTGCAACTATCCCTAGGTGGTTTTGGTAATTCATAACAACATATAGCTCATTGAGCTAATGCTATTCCAAGACAAATATTTCAGGAAAGCTCAATGAATGGCATGGCATGGATGATGAAAGTGGATCCCTCAAAATATCAAGGACAAAGGATTGGCTGAAGCTCAAATGCTCAAGACTCTACATTTTACATTTTAGTGATCCAAGATCACATTGAGTCTATAGGAAATGCCAATACTATCAAGGAGGGATGAGGTGTTGCTTAATGAGCCTTTTGCTTCATGTGATTAATGATATGCTCCAAAACCCTCCACTACTTTCTCACATCCACATATGACCTAAACCTAAAGTCAAACTCGGCCCTACCGATTCTTTCTATCCGGCGCCACCGAGTTCAGATGTATTAGCCACTGCCACAAACCCTAGGAAAATCGGTCTCACCGATAGGGATCTCGGTCTCACCGAGATGGGAATGTAATCTCTCTGTTTCCCTTCGTAACGTTTCGGTCTAACCGAAGTGAGCGATCGGTCCCACCGAGATTACAATGTAAACTCTCTGTTTCCCTTTTGTAACTTTTCGGCCTCACCGAAAGAGCAAATCGGTCCCACCGAGTTTACCTGACCAACTCTCTGGTTAGCTAATTACCAAATTCAGTCTCACCGTGTTTGTGTAATCGGTCTCACCAATATTACGTTATGGCCTAACCCTAACCATATCGGTCCTACCGAGTTGCATGTCAGTCCCACCGAAAACCCTAATGGTCACTAGGTTTACTAAATCGGCCTGACCGAGTTTGATGATTCGGTCCCACCGAGTTTGCTAAATTGTGTGTAACGGTTAGATTTTGTGTGGAGGCTATATATACCCCTCCACCTCCTCTTCATTCGTGGAGAGAGCCATCAGAACAAACCTACACTTCCAACTTACCAGTTCTGAGAGAGAACCACCTACTCATGTGTTGAGGCCAAGATACTTCATTCCAACCATATGAATCTTGATCTCTAGCCTTCCCCAAGTTGCTTTCCACTCAAATCTTCTTTCCACCAGATCCAAATCCTATGAGAGAGAGTTGAGTGTTGGGGAGACTATCATTTCAAGCACAAGAGCAAGGAGTTCATCATCAACACACCATTTGTTACTTCTTGGAGAGTGGTGTCTCCTAGATTGGCTAGGTGTCACTTGGGAGCCTCCGACAAGATTGTGGAGTTGAACCAAGGAGTTTGTAAGGGCAAGGAGATCGCCTACTTCGTGAAGATCTACCGCTAGTGAGGCAAGTCCTTCGTGGGCGACGGCCATGGTGGGATAGACAAGGTTGCTTCTTCATGGACCCTTCATGGGTGGAGCCCTCTGTGGACTCGCGCAACCGTTACCCTTCGTGGGTTGAAGTCTCCATCAACGTGGAGGTATGATAGCACCACCTATCGGAACCACGACAAAAACATCCGTGTCTCCAATTGCGTTTGAATTCTCCAAACCCTTCCCTTTACATTCTTGCAAGTTGCATGCTTTATTTTCCGCTGCCTATATACTCTTTCCATGCTTGCTTGAATTGCGTGAAGATTGCTTGACTTGCTTAAAGATAGCTAAAATCTGCCAAAGTCTAAAATTGGGAAAAGGTTAAGTTTTTATTTGGTCAAGTAGTCTAATCACCCCCCCTCTAGACATACTTCAAGGTCCTACACTGCCTCAGGAGCGTCGGGTCGCACCAGGTTTCCTGTGGCTCCCTCAAGAGCACTCACCTAAGCTTCAGTAGCGGCTACCTCGGGAGCACCTGACGACACCCGCTCCCCAGCAGTCGCCCCAGCGGTACCCGGTGGCGTTCGCCCCCCTACATCCACGTCCGGGGCGCGAGCCACAGGCACTACAAAAAAATACACTTCCGTGATGATACCTGTTTGTCACAGTAGGTCGCGTTTTTTGTCATGCATGTACATCCATGACAAATTTATGACAGAATCAAGATAGTCATACACGTCTTTGTCGTAGAAGTGTTCCATGACATTACCAAAATTATCATCATGGAAGTGTCCACTTCCATGACGATAAATGGCGCGTCACAGAAGTGCTTTCGTCAAGGGTGACCGACACGTGGCATCCACCGTAACGGAACGCCGTTCAGCTATCGGGCCAGGTTTTGGATCCGATAACCCGTTAACAGCCCCGACCAATGGGGATTTTCCACGTGTAAAATCATCATTGGCTAGAGGAAACACGTGTCGGCTCATCATTGGGACAGATGTCATCCACTCACTGGACAGAAGGCGCCTATGATACGTCGACACGTGGCACGGCCCAATAGTGGCCCATTCCTGTTAAAAGGCCAGCCTGTTTGACTTGGTCAAAAGCTGGCAGGCCGACCCATGGAAAGCCTATTAACGACTTGTTCGCATATAGCCCATTTACTGCCCGCTAACACAAGGCCCGTTACACCCTATCTGAATTAGGCCCAGTAGCGTCATATGGGCCACCCAATATGATTCCAGGCTGTTTTCACTTCTGGACAATGTATAGCCCATGACGTCTTTCGGCCCATATGAGGCCCTTTGTAACTCTTGGCCCATTAGCAGCCCGTGCTGAAACTGGCCCGTAATGAATAGTGTATTACTTTACACCCATTAACGGCCCGTGGTGAAGCTGGCCTGTAATGAACAGTGTATCACTTTATACCCATTAACGACCCGTTATTCCGTTGGGCCGCTTCCAGCCCAAGTTAACTTTCGGCCTTCTGAGGGCCAATTTATTCTTGGGCTCATTTGCGGCTTTCGGTTACTTACGGCCCGTTACTGTCATTTTCTGCTTGTGGGCCAAATTCAGCCCATCGTTACAGCCGGCCCGTTTGTGGACCGTTAGTCTGTTGGGCCATTTTCATAGCATCACCAAATACGGCCTATTAACGGCTCGTTATGGTCAGCCCATAAAACGTACAATTTCCATTAAAGGCCCGTCTACGGCCCATTAAAGGCCCGTACAAGACCCATAAATGAGTCGGCGGCCCATGGATTCTACGAGACGTAGAAGGCCCATGGATCCGACGGCCCGTGAAGGGCCATGGTCGGGCGAGTTGGCCCCCGTTTGAACGATATAGCATATTCAAAGAATTATCCTACTCAATACTATCACCTCTAAAAAGCATACACTATACAACAAAGATATCAAGGCATAGAAAGGTAGAATAATCCTACACTATACAATAAAGAAATTACAGCCGATTATACCCACTGGGCATTATGGTTCGGCATAGGTGATAATAAAGCATACACAAACAGCAAATTACATATACTGGGCAAATGCAGCTCATACATCATGGACACGCATCAACTTAACTCCTTTTGAACTACAATCTCTTCAGAAAATAGGATTGGCCGGATTCAGATAGCACAAATTTCCGTCTGCAAAATCTCCAATTCTTTCATGGTTAACTCAGTATCTTGTTTCATTTTTTTGACTCCTGCATCTAATACCTGGATGCCCAGTCTCAACTTGTTGATTATACGTTGACAATGATGTACACGTTGTCTTGACAACACTAGTTGATGCTCGAGAACATCAGCACATTCCAATTCCAATCCATAATCATTCGGTAATGGCCATGCTGCACTGCTCGCAGATCTTTGTGTTGATGTCACTTCATCCTGAAATGTTTCTGTAAGTATACATGACTAGGGCAAAAATATAGTTACAACAGTGAAGCGAACAAGACACTATTTTGTACTACATGGCAAAACAGGACTAACAATAATGTTACACGTCACTTTCAAAAAAATGTTACGCGTCATGAAGCATAAGCATGTGATATTTTAAAAATTATAAAAAAGATAGTCTGTGCAGCCTGCATACATAAATCCCTCTTCGCTCACCAGAGGAGCATGATGTTGGGGCCCAATCAAAAACACAGACAAGTTACAAATTTACGCAGCACGTTGCGTATAAGTAAGCAAGCACTTGGCCATTCTATGCCTCAATTAAAGTCTTAGGGAGCATAATGAACAGCAGAGTGTTTCATACAAACATACTACAGCAAGAAAAACTATGCAATCATTAGCGTAGTATAAACTAGATTGTGAGGCTCATGCAATAATAGTTGGTTAATAGACTTCAAAGCTTCAGGCACACTTCGGCAGAGTAATTAAATGGTAAGGCCTTTAATTATGTCAACTAATAGTGATACAAGTACCGAACATCAGGCATGATTATTTGGGCATCTCATTAACTGAGGACAAATAAAGCAATTTAAAAGAGAAAATTAACTATGCCTGAAACAAACAAGGAACTGAACTGTTGAGTTGCATACAGTGACTTACCTTAGCAGGTTGAAGAGGCTCAGCGCAGCTCCTACTTCTCTTGCAAGGCTCCTTCCTACATCTTGTACTTGGAAATCCTAAATCTTATCTTCATTGCACCCCCTCTGCAAGGTGACACAAACTAGTTACTCATCTCCTTGGAAGATAAATATGCATACTTTAAAGTCTGTGAACACAAAAGGATGAGATTATAACAAAACAAAACCACACAATGAAACATGCCGCATCTCTTGCACTTGCACACAATGAAATGAGCATTTACTATGTCTGCACTATGTAAAAACTAGGCATACCTTCAAACTGTATCTCCAGGTACTCTTGGAGAGCCTCCTGTAGTGTACAGCCAAACATTTATATCACCTATGAGTTAGACAAGGCCCCACTACAGCAGCCCTTATTGTTTAAACATTGACAAGCTCTATTAGAGTGTTAGGTCAAGAACAACAAGTAATCAAAGCAAATAGTCCTAGTATGGCTGGCTGATGCAAACAAGCAATTGGACAGATGTGTGAGCAAATCTTACATATCAAGAAAAGAAGCAAAGAAGGAGGCTTAAAGACCATCATTTGACTGACCAGATTTAAGCGGCATTTAAACATCATGTGCAACGTATGAACTAACATAAACATTGCATATTCTAGATTCTACAATGGAATGCACATGTATTAGGTTATGCCATGTCTGATGATGCCTAAATGTAAAGATAGCAGGCAGGAGTGATTCATCATTGCACGCACAATTAAATTGTAGGTTAAGGGCTAGTCCGATTCCGCCTTTTCGGCGCATATTGTCAAAATAAGCCATAAAAGATATAAAGAAGTCATTTTTGAGTTATGGGCTTGGGGTTAACTAATTTCGCTTTGGAGGGGGTTGTTTCGGGTAGAACCTCACTAAAAATTGAAGGGAAGGGGAATAGTGAAACGACTCTGTTGTCTGCCTATATTACACTCAAAATGCAACTATCGATGCCCGTGTCACACCTGACCCTCAAGTAAAAACAAACACGCAAGCATTCATTGCCTTGCTCGCTTCCATCTCCTCTCCCCTTTCCCTCTACCTCGATCCCTGCCTGCAGCACTAGGGTTCCTCCAGCGAGCCGTCGCCACTGGTCCCATGTGGCCTGGTCCTCGACGATGCTATGTCCAGCTAGGCTACATGGCCGGTGGGTAGGGGCAAATCTCCCTGGTTGCTCCTCCCTCTGGCGCCACCCCTCATTCTCATGGTCTCCAGCAGCTGCTCCACTGTGGTTCGTCCAACGCACTACTCTGGCGGGCGCTGCACAACTATTGCTGATGCCACACTGCGGCAGAAGGCACCTTATTCCCCCTCCCCTCCTCCCAGGGCATGACCTTGAGGTGCTGTTGAAGGATGAGCTCATCCCACAAGGTGAGGATCTCCTCTGACTTTTTGCCAAATTTTCATTCTGATCCACTATACGATGAATTGCTATGAGCTGCTTCTGCTGCTGCTATATGATGCATTGCTATGAGCTGCTCCTGCTGCTACTATATGATGAATTGCTATGAGCTGCTGCTGCTGTATGATGAGTTGCTAAGAGCTGCTGCTGCTGCTATATGATGAATTGCTATGAGCTGCTGCTGCTGCTGCTATATGATGAGTTGCTACAAGCTGCTCCTGCTGCTGCTCTATGATGAATTGCTATGAGCTGCTCCTGCTGCTGCTATATGATGAATTGCTATGAGCTGCTCCTGCTGCTGCTATATGATGAATTGCTATGAGCTGCTACTGGTATATGATGAATTGCAGACTGCTGCTGCTGTATGATGAGTTGCTATGAGCTGCTGCTGCTGCTATATGATGCTTTCAGGTGGTGCTGCTATACGATAATAACCAACCACTTGGACCATCGAATTTCAATAAATAATTGTTCTTCATTTAAATGTGGGTCATGCGTTCTTCGTTTAAATTAGGCAATGGGATCTATATGGAAAACATTGACCAAAGTAGATTGTGCCAAGTAGATGGTATCTTTGTATTTGCATTTTGAGCAAATAGTGATGGTCTTTTTTCCTATCATATTAATTACTGCACTGGGTTCAATTTGTGATGTTTGCAAGTCAAATTAATTTCCATATGGGCAGCAAAATGAAAAAAATATAATGCAATCTAGACTTTCCACTGATCATACCAAAGATAAGCTGAAAACGCAATGAAAAGAACTGGTTGGCTTATTACATGGAGCTTATATTCACATGTTCTTATTTTCTTAGGATAACTCGCAATAACTGTCCCTAAGAAACTTGGCTAATAGAACTGTCATACAAATAACATGTCACGATGATTACAATGGAGGAGTGACGTACCATAGCACACTGTATAGGCTCACCGCTGCCTCTCCTTTTTTTGCGATGTTCTATGAAATTGCCACATACATCTTGTACTTTTTCATTGTGTAACCCTATCTTCAAGTTGACACGGCTAATTTCAGGCATCTCTACATGATACTACATTGCATATCCCTTGCGCATATTTAAACCACCAATTCATGATTGTGTGCGTACCATAAACTAGCCATTACTCTGTATGCTGGACTAGCAGGCACTCTAAGGGAGCCTAATGTAGTGCACTGAAATTCCTACATGCCACCTACGATTTTGTGTAATGTACTGCTCCTGTTCCTAAATATATGTCTTTGGAGAGATTCCAGTATGGACCACATACATATGTATATGGATGCATTTTCAAGTGTAGATTCACTCATTTTGCTCCATATGTAGCCTATAGTGTAATCTCTAGAAAGACTTATATTTATGAACGGAGGTACGAGGTAGTATCATGTATGGCATCTACATATCTAATTTAGCAGCCAGTAGTAGAAATCATTGTCTGCACAAATGGATTACTGGTCGAAAATCCTAGCAAAGCACGCTGGCAGGCACAGAACAATACAAGAGAGAGAGAGACGTGCTCACAAGATCATAGCAATGCCTCAGTCCAGGATCTTGGTTGGCCAAGCTATTAGACCCAGAAGAAACATCGTCCTTGTAGTTTTAGCCAGCTACATAACAGGTAACAGCGACCGGTTAGTATATTTGAAGTACATCGGGCAGGTGATGCTGGATAGGTTTAAAGGTGACAAGTACCTAGGCCGTGGCGGGTGCTTGGCATCTCTCCAGATGGTGGGAATCAGGTTAGAAACATCGAGGGTGATGACACTGCGCTGGCTGTCAGGGTCCGGTAAGGAGATCTAGAACCGTCGAGTAGGGTGTTTGTGGAGCGGCTCCGTAAGGGTGGACTACGGTGTGGGCAAAGCGGATCTGTGGCCGTGGACGAGGGCGTAGGTGAAGCTGCTCCAGTGGTTGGGTTAAGGATGGTGTTGTGACGCCCCCGATTCAATCGTACACTAATCATGCACGCTAACGTGTACGATCAAGATCAGGGACTCACGGGAAGATATCACAACACAACTCTAAAACATAAATAAGTCATACAAGCATCATAATACAAGCCAGGGTCCTCGACGGCTCGAATACAAGTGCTGGACCATAGGAGAGTCAGCGGAAGCCACAATATCTGAGTACACACATAAGTTAAACAAGTTTGCCTTAAGAAGGCTAGCACAAACTGGGATACAGATAGAATGAGGCGCAGGCCTCCTGCCTGGGATCCTCCTAAACTACTCCTGGTCGTCTTCAGGGGGCTGCACGTAGTAGTAGGCACCTCCAGTGTAGTAGGGGTCATCGTCGACGGTGGCGTCTGGCTCCTAGGCTCCATCGTCTGGTCGCAGCAATCGGGTAGGGAAAAGGGAAAAAGGGGGAACAAGGCAACCGTGAGTACTCGTCCAAAGTACTCGCAAGCAAGGAGCTACACTACATAAGCATGGAAATATGTGTAAAGGGCCATATCGGTGGACTAAACTGCAGAATGCCAGAATAAGAGGGGGATAGCTAATCCTGTCGAAGACTAGGCTTCTGGCAGCCTCCGTCTTGCAGCATGTAGAAGAGAGTAGACTGAAGTCCTCCAAGTAGCATCGCATAGCATAATCCTACCCGACGATCCCCTCCTCGATGCCCTGTTAGAGAGCGACCACCGAGTTGTATCTGGCACTTGGAAGGGTGTGTTTTATTAAGTATCTGGTTCTAGTTGTCATAAGGTCAAGGTACAACTTCAAGTGGTCCTGTTACCGAAGATCATGGCTATTCGAATAGATTAACTTCCCTGCAGGGGTGCACCACATTACCCGACACGCTCGATCCCATTTGGCCGGACACACTTTTCTGGGTCATGCCCGGCCACGGAAGATCAACACGTCGCAGCCCCACCTAGGCATAACAGAGGTCAACCGCCGGTCTAAACCTAAGCGCCACGGGTGCAGGCCCCATCGCCTTAGCACACCTGCGCTATGAGGGCGGCCGAAAGCAGACGTAGCCTAGCAGGCGTTCCAGTCCAATCCGGCGCACGCCGCTCAGTCGCTGACGTCACGAAATGCTTCGTTTGATACCACGACGCCGGTTGCCCATACCTTGTCCCACGTGGCGGTTAGTGCGTATAAGGTCAACGGCCCAACTCAGATCAAATACCAAGATCTCGTTAAGCGTGTTAAGTATCCGCGAACGCCGAACAGGGCCAGGCCCACCTCTCTTCTAGGCTGTCTCAACCTGCCATGTCGCTCCGCCACAAAGATCCACACAGAGGGCCGCCGGGACAAAGGTCCTTTCAGCCCCCAATCCGTGAATCACTCGTGGGTGCTCCTCGAGCCGACCCGACTTTAGTCACCACATGTATCATGTATAAAGTATATAGATATACCGTGATCACCTCCCGAGTGATCACGGCCCGATAGTATAGCATGGCGCATTTAACAAGAAGGTAGGGCCACAGATGGAATACTAGCATCCTATGCTAAGCGAGAGGATAGCGTAAGGGTAACAAGCAGAGTAACAATGACAAAGCTATGCAGCAGAATAGGATTAATGGAAAGCAGTAACATGCTACACTACTCTAATGCAAGCAGTATAGAGAAGAATAGGCGATATCTGGTGATCAAAGGGGGGGCTTGCCTGGTTGCTCTGGCAAGGAGGGGCCATCTTCAGTGTAGTCGAACACACGGACATCGGCACCGGTCTCAAAGTCTACCGGAAATAAGAAACGAAGGGGGAACACAATAAATAACAGAGCAATCAAATGTAACACAAAGCAAGACGCGGTAATATGCGGTGCTAGGGGTGACCTAACGTAGTGGTAGGTGATACCGGCGAAGGGGGGGAACATCCGGGAAAGTATTCCCGGTGTTTCGCATTTTCGGGCAGACGGACCGGAGGGGGAAAGTTCCATGTTTGCTATGCTAGGGATGTGTGGCGGACGAACAGGCTACGTATCCGGATTCGTCTCGTTGTTCTGAGCAACTTTCATGTAGAAAGTATTTTCACCTGAGCTACGGTTTATTTTATATTAATTTTAAAAGATTTAAATCATTTTTAGGATTTATTTAATTATTTTAAAACAACATTATCCAGAACAGTGTTTGCTGACGTCATCATGATGTAAGCAGTCAACAGGGCGTTGACTGGGTCAAACTGACGTGTGGGTCCTGTTCGTCATAGACACATCACCCTAACTAACAGATTAGTTAGGTTAAATTTATATTTTAGGTTATCCATGCTTAATTAGTTTAACTAAACGGGATTAATTAAGTTAATTGTTTAGTTAATTAACTAATTAATTAATTAATTTTATTATTAATTATTTATTTATTATACATGTTTTATTAAATTCCTTTTTTTTACGTTCTCGGGGCTAGGCCCCACATGTCATTGGCCCGAGGCCATAGTGGGTTCGGTACTACGGGCGCCGCCCGAACAAGCACCGCGGGTGCGGGCGCTGGGCGCATGCCTGTGGGCTGGAAGGGCGGCGGACTGGCAGGTCGCCAGTCGGCGAGGGCGAGGCCAGAACGGGTGAGGCGTGGCGAGGCGAGGCCGGCCGAGCACCAGAGGCGTGGCGGCCGCCAAAGAAGCTGCGGCCAGGCGGGCAGAGGCGCGCAAGGCAGCGGCGGGCGCCTGGTCGGGAGGTCAGGCATGTTCAGGGGTTGCTGCGTGGACGGCGGCGTACAACGAGCAGAGAGAGGGAAGGGGGGAGCACGCTCATGGGGGGGTGTAGGGTTCGGGGCAGCGGGGCGTGAGGAGGAGGACGGAGACGGCGCGCGACGGGGAGGCAGTCCGGCGACGGCAAGGTCTTCGGGCGACGGTGGTGACGCACAGCGAGGACGTCGGTGAAGGAGGCGCCGGGCTCGTTGCCCCTTCCCGATCGAGATTGGGTCGGGGAAGAGGAGCGAGAGGGGAGGCGAGCCGGAGACGGGTGGCGGGGAGGAGTGGGGTGCGTTGTAGGCGCGGTTGGGCCGGGGGAGGGAATTGGGTCGGCCTGGCTGGGCCATGGCCCAGTTGGGCCGAGCGGGAGTTCTTTCTATCTTTTTGTTTTTTATTTATTTGTTTTTGTTATTGTTTTGTTTATATTTTGAGCATCTAACTATTTTATCAAAATGTGGTTTCTCCACCATAATTGCTCATGATTTATTTGACCTATCTTGAACATTTTAGTTTTAACTTTTGAAATCTTTATTCCTTTGACTTGATTTTGAATTTGACTTTGAATGAGATCTGAATCATCATGAGATTAGCAACAGTAATCGTGGTGACGTGGCCTCATTAGCATGGAATTACTGTAGCTTAATTATCCGGGCGTCACAATTCTCCTCCGCTACAAGAAATCTCGTCCCGAGATTTAAGAGGGGAAGTAAGGGGGAAGGGATTTGGTTACGAAATTCTAACGATTCTTCTCGGTCATACTTGCTCTTCTCGAAGAGGTCGATCCATGACATTGATGTCTTCATTCCTCTGCTTCAGGTCATCATGATGAAGTTGTCGTCGAGGTAGTCCTGGACTAGGGGGTGTCCGGATAGCCGAACTATCATCTCGGCCGGACTCCAAGACTATGAAGATACAAGATTGAAGACTTCGTCCCGTGTCCGGATGGGACTTTCCTTGGCGTGGAAGGCAAGCTTGGCGATACAGATATATAGATCTGCTACCATTGTAACCGACTCTGTGTAACCCTAACCTATCCGGTGCCTATATAAACCGGAGGGTTTTAGTCCGTAGGACAAACAACAATCATACCGTAGGCTAGCTTCTAGGGTTTAGCCTCCTTGATCTCGTGGTAGATCTACTCTTGTACTACCCATATCATCAATATTAATCAAGCAGGAGTAGGGTATTACCTCCATCGAGAGGGCCCGAACCTGGGTAAAAACATCGTGTCCCTTGTCTCCTGTTACCATCCGCCTAGACGCACAGTTCGGGACCCCCTACCCGAGATCCGCCGGTTTTGACACCGACATTGGTGCTTTCATTGAGAGTTCCTCTGTGCCGTTGCCTATAGGCCCGATGGCTCCTTCGATCGTCAAAAACGACGCGGTCCAGGGTGAGACTTTTCTCCCCGGACAGATCTTTGTATTCGGCGGCTTTGCACTGCGGGCCAATTCACTTGGCCATCTGGAGCAGACCGAAAGCCACGCCCCTGGCCATCAGGTCAGATTTGGAAGCTTGAATTATACGGCCGACCTCCGTGGAGACTTGATCTTCGACTTATTCGAGCCATAGCCAAGCGCGCCGCACTGTCTCGATGGGCATGACCTAACTCTGCCGCTGAACGGTGTCCTGGAGGCCGCACTAGTGTCCTCTCTGAACATTGATTCGGAGCCGGTCTCGCCGATCGAGGATGGTTGGTTGGACACCACCTCGGGGCTGAAATCTCTACGGCGATTAAGTCGAACTCAATCCATGTCCTTTGCGAAGACCGTGACTCCCAGGTGCCGGACTCCTCTCCGGACTGCGAACCCTTCGCGCCCCTGCCAATCGAATCCGATCGGGCGCCGGTCATGGAGTTCATCGCCGCGGACATCTTTCAAAGACTCGCCTTTGGCGACATCCTGAATTCACTAAAGTCTCTCTTTTATCCGGAGAGCCATGGCGGACTACGGCCAGGAAGGTTAAAAGCGGACGACGAAGAAATTCAACGCCCACCCACCACCCACTTCAGAGCCACCGCCAGCTTACACGACGTGCTCGATTTCGACTCCGAAGACATCGACAGTATGGACGATGATGTAGGAGACAATAATGAACCAGCGCTTATAGGATGCTGGACAACCACCTCATCCCATGATGTATACATGGTGGATACACCTAAAGGAAATGAAGACGAGGAACAACGGGACGCTATGAAGGATAAATCCCTCGAAAAGCAGTCAAAACGACAACGTAAACGCCGAACCAAGTCCCGCCTCAACAAAGACCCAGCCATAGAGCAGGGTGAACCGGTGGACGACGAACATGCTATCGAGCAATCGTCCGAACAAGACAACTTGGATAAACAACCCGTCCTCGGCGAAGACAACAGTCCGGACGATCTCACGCTGGACAAATTGTTGGAGCAGAATAACCTCCACAAAGGCTCGCCGCCACGTGCGTAGCCTGAAAAAGCAGAAGCGGAAGCTCAAAACAGCGGAAGATGCACTCAAAATCAGATGGAGCAGAGTATTCAACACCGCAAACAAATACGGCGACAATCGCCGAACAAAGAACTACCCAAAGAGAAAGCTACTGCCTGAATTTGATGAGGAGGCCATAGAGCCCCCACAATCAAAAAGTAAGAAGGCCACCCGGTCGGATGGATGACCCCACGGCAAAAAGAGAGCGGCAAATGGCGCCGCACACAAGCCGGTACGCGATCCGCATAAGGACTCACATCAAAAGGATGGCCCAGTTAGGTCCATCTATGGGCCGAGAAAGCAAGCTCTTCAAAGCAATGCAACACGCCAAATATCCGAACATCATGGCACACCCAAATACAGGGGCGCCGCACATCCCCTATGCTTCACCGATGGGGTGCTGGATCATGAATTTCCAGCGGGATTCAAACCCGTAAACATAGAGGCATACGATGGAACAACAGACCCTGGAGTCTGGATTGAGGATTACATCCTCCATATACACATGGCTAGAGGAGATGACCTCCACGCCATAAAATACTTACCCCTCAAACTCAAAGGGCCAGCTCGGCATTGGCTTAAAAGCCTCCCCGAAAATACCATTGGAAGCTGGGAAGAGCTCGAGGATGCGTTTCGGGCAAATTTTCGGGGGACCTATGTCCGCCCTCCGGATGCACATGATCTAAGTCACATAACTCAACAGCCCGGAGAGTCAGCCCGGAAATTCTGGAAAAGGTTTCTTACTAAAAAGAACCAAATAGTCGACTGTCCGGACGCCGAAGCCTTAGCAGCCTTCAAACACAATGTCCGAGAAGAATGGCTCGCCAGACACCTCGGCCAAGAAAAGCCAAGAACAATGGCCGCATTAACAAGCCTCATGATCCGCTTTTGCGCGGGAGAGGATAGCTGGCTAGCAAGATGCAGCACGAGCAACCCAAGTACATCCGAAGTCAGGGATGGAAACAGGAAACCACGGCGCAACAAGGACCAGCGCCGAATTAAAGGGAACGGTCCAAAGAGCGCAGCAGTCAATGCCGGATTCAAAAGCTCACGGCAGAACAATAAAAAACTGCCCCTCAAGGACAATAGCGATGAGCTATCCAACCTAAACAAAATCTTGGACAAGATATGTCAAATCCACAAGATTCCGGAGGCCTGCAAACCATACCCACGAAATTGCTGGGTCTTCAAACAGTCCGGCAGACTCAACGCCCGAACACAAGGGCTCGACACACCAAGTGAAGATGAGGACGAGCACCACAAGCGAGCCCCGAAAACAAAAGAATTTCCCACAAGAGGTTAAAACAGTAAACTCACTTCACGTGATCAAAGGGAAAAACAGAGCGGCGCCCACTAAAATGCGTGCCGCACAAACTACCCTAGCGGAGTACCAAAACTGGTTGTCAAAACCAATCACCTTCGACCATCAGGACTATTCCGAAAGTATCCGGAACACAGGATGGACTGCCTTGATATTGGATCCTATAATTGACGGATTCCAATTTACACAAGTCCTCATGGATGGCGGCAGTGACATAAACCTGATATATCAGGACACAATCCGCAGCATGGGGATAGACCCAACCAAAATTCGCCATAGCAACACCTCCTTTAAAGGGGTAATGCCAGGCCCATATGCCCATTGTACGGGCTCCCTACTGCTAGAAGTTGTGTTCGGCTCATCCGACAACTTCCGCCGCGAAAAGTTAACCTTCCACATCGCCCCATTCGGCAGTAGCTATCAAGCACTATTGGGGCGTGAAGCTTTCACCCGCTTTAACGCAATACCGCATTATGCATCTCTTACACTTAAAATGCCCGGTCCACGCGGCATCATCTCATTAAAAGGGAGTATTAAGTGTTACTCGAGCACGGAGGAAAGTGAGACTGCCTCGACAGCCCCACACCTACCCGACTCCGCTAGTCAAAGAACCTGAATAGGTCATTCAAACTCCGGACACGTCTAGACGAGTCCGACGCCCACTAGCGGCATACCCCCATACAAGGGGCTGCATGCAAGAGACAATAAAGCTCAATCTTACTCACTTCTTCGAATCACACTCTGTTTATTTAATATAAAGTACATCCTTCGCACGATCTTTTTTATTTTAAATTAAGTTCCTATCTTTACAGATGAACAACGTGCTACACCCGCCCGAGATACGGCACAACGGAGACACAAAGCAGAGACGTGCAAGAGGGACACGCTGCAAGGATTCTTTTCAGATTAAGACCCCTGTAAACCTTTTTTACTGTCTCTTGTTGATATACATCCCCCGATTTCTTACTATAACCGAGGAGGAGGCTCGCGTTTTGGCATTAGCCGCACCAGAATTTTTGCGCGTACCTGGACACCAGGGGCTTAGGGCATTATTCTGCCCATTTTTGTAAAGACCGAATACCTTAGGGAGTGACGGTGTCCTGGACTAGGGGGTACTCACCACGTCGTCCCCCAATCGGTTAGATTGGGCCGAGGACCCCCAGGGCCGCATACTCATGGGCCAGTCCGGACAGGTGCCGCATACAAGGAAGATTCCACAAGACTTGGTGATCAAGACAAGGACTCCTCCCCACCGGCGATTCGGCTTAGGACTCTTGTTATCCTAGGCCTCTGGTGCATTATATAAACCAGGGCTAGGCTAGTCGACATATATACAATATACAACAATCATACCATAGGCTGGCTTCTAGGGTTTAGCCTCCTTGATCTCAATATTAATCAAGCAGGAGTAGGGTATTACCTCCATCGAGACCCGAACCTGGGTAAAAACATCGTGTCCCTTGTCTCCTGTTACCATCCGCCTAGACGCACAGTTCGGGACCCCCTACCCGAGAACCGCCGGTTTTGACACCTACATTGGTGCTTTCATTGAGAGTTCCTCTGTGTGTTCGGCAAAAGGTCGATGGCTCGCCCAGCAGTCAATCGCGACTTCGCATATTCGTCACCCACCGACCGTCACCTTGGTTCGACCAAGGACTGCGCCCTATCTCGATCGTCATGTTCGGATGAGGGCCTTCATCAACATCAACTCCAATCTCTATCAAGATCATGGAGGAATCATCCAGGGAGCCCGGGGGCTCAACGTCAACATTGCCCTCGGGCGATCAGTCTTGTTTTTACGGACAGCGGACTAGTGTCCGCCGCCACCACCTCCTCAAGTGTCGTTTTAACGATTGCTTCGGTGGAATTGTGCGGAATTGAGTCTACAAAAACCCTGGAAAATTTCATCGAGTTCCGATGGAGGAATCTCTGGCAATCTCTGGTATACCGGAGCCGCATTGAATCTGGACGAGAATCCGGACGAGTTTAGGGCGTGGTGTCCAGATTCTAGCTCGGACTTCCTTTGGAAGATCCAACCATTGTTCGGCTGCGGAATTCTTATATCTACCACCCCTCAAAATTTCAGCTCGATCCGACCGTCCAAATTCTGGGAACCTTCCGATTAGTGCATCAGTTTTTGGATCTGTTTTCTGCGCGAAAACGAATCCGACCCGAGTTCGTCTTTTTTATGAACGGGATTTTGGACATCCTTTTTGAAGGAAGTTTTGTATGGGGTATTGTGTTTTATTCACGAACACATCCCACTAACTTTAAAATCTTTTGAACATGATCTTCAATATCATGCTGGTGTCAAACCAGTCCGGCAATATTGCTCCACGACTGCCGACATGCTCAACTTCTTCGGATCATCACGGTAAGCCGAACAAGAGTCCGGCATCACGAAGGATAAATCATCACCAACATCGCCGCCCCGCGTATTACACTGAACGGGCATACCGGCATCGCCGCACGGTCGCTTCATCAAGCCGGCATCGACCACGTCACGACCGGCATCGACCATCAAGCTGGTGTCCGTCACGCCGACCTACTTCGACTCATCGACTGACACTAAGGCTTCATCACATTAGCTGGACCGGGGGCTTCATCATCTCTTCATCAACCTACTACGGACACTTCGGCGTCGCTAGCCGACCAGCTCCGTCACGTTAGCTGGGCCGAGGGCTTTGCCTCGGCGAGCCAACCTTTGCCAGCATTACCATGCCGTCGTTTTATCGCCCATCAGGGAATGGGTGCGCGGATCGAGTCCCAATTCTGGGAATCACCTTTCTTCAGATTGCTACAACAAATAAACCAGGTGCTATTAATCGTAGTATTTTTTGCTTGTTTGGATTCATTTTTCCCAACGAATTATTACTCTAGTTTGTCCATCATATGTACGCAGGTCTATCAAATGGTGGCCGCATTAACGATGGTTGCATGGTGGTTCGGTCAGTTTCCGTACATAGTTCGGCGAACGCCGCATTCGGAACTCGAACCGACCTGTGAATTCAGGCCTTGCCATGCCTTTACCGCATCACACCGCCGCCCTGCATCGACATTGACTTCGGCGCCAGGCCATATTTCTTTTATTACTCACTTTGCATAAATTATTTATTATGCAACGATTTTTTTTATTACTATTATCTCTGGTTTGCACTATTTTTTGTGCACAGAAAAATGATCCAGCCGGACTATATCCTTTGACATCATCTCGGCTGGACGGGGGGCTTCGTCAACACTCCATTACCCCATGCCAGGGACTTCAGCATCACTCTGCCGTCCTGCATTGACCGTGCTATGTCACCACTTCACAGTGCCGATCTCTTTTGTGCCGCCACCTCGGGACCGGCTTGGGGGATGGAACCTTGCCCCGCATCAAGCTCGGACCGCATCGTCAATACCGAACACATTAACCAGCTAAGTTGCCTTCATGCTCAAAGTTTTAAATTTCTAACTTGTGTTCGGTTCGACCAAGCATTATACTTTTTTGGAAAAAAAGTTGCTTGTAAAAATTTTCCTTGTCGAAACTTTGTTCAAGACACACTTGACGCGCTACCCGCTCCATTATACTGGCGGCTTCTTTAATGAAGCTTATTAATTCGGGCTTTATGCCCAACACATGTGTCACACTTCTGCATGTACCTTTTATTCACCATTATATGCATCGATATGACTTAAGTTTTGGCCAAGCTGGGTTGCCTGGCTCCTGTGCTTACCCCTACGTTCCCGTCGGCTAGGTGGTAAAGGGAGCACCTCTGCGATTGTTACTGCCGGTCCAGCCGGATGTGTACCTCAGACTGGGTGAAGCCGAAAGCTAGCGTTCTTAAGAGAATACTCGGTCGGTGAACTAAAAGATGATTTCTTACCTATTCATTTACCTGCCCCCAGATGTTTTTCTGCTCTTTTCACAGTCCGGACATGCACTTTAGGGCTTGCCTCCCAGGGAAAGGAACCCTTAACGGAACTATTCTCCCTGGAAGATGTTTTTTACTAACCATGTAATATAACATAACTAGTTGGGCACTTGTCTGATAAAGCACTAATGACCCCTACGCCTGGTCTCCAGGCATGCCCCGTTTTTATAACATGAGGGTATTCAGACACACTCCGGACTATTGGGTCCAGAGGTTGAAGCGAAAAGGTCCGCTACGACAAACGATCTACAATCCGGCTAGAAGGCATTTTACATGTCACCTTACATTATATAGTCAACTTTTACCCAAGTCACTTGGGGGCTCTTATGTTTATTTGAGCCGTTTTATACTAAGTGTTTTTCTTCTTAGTTGTTGCATAGTTTTTTATTTATCACTCCTTTTTTCGACACGAGTGTGCGCTCACTAGCCGGGGAGCCTAATTTCTCTCTGAAAACCGCTAGAGTTTAGTTTTCTAAACTGGCCTAAGGAGAAGTACTCCGCCTTCGGGATGGGAGACCGAAGCCGAGGCTGACCCGCTTGAAGTCTTGAGATAGGATGTGTCATGTTAAAGCACCCATGTAAGCACTTTTTTTTCTAAAGTCCAATTTTCGGATTGGCACTTGATCTTGTTCGGACGTCATGTTTTTACTGACGTTTTTTGGTTTTCCAAGCTTTTGGCACTTTTAAACTATTTGTGTGTTTTCAGCACAAGTCTCGCAGTGCAACGCCGGACACCTTTAGAGATTTGGCAAAAACATTCTCGGATATTGCTATGTATGCATCAGTTTTGAATTGTGTCTTCGGTCAATAGTTGGGTTGCCGGCTCCCGCGCTTGCCTCCTACGTTCCGCTTTGTTCGGCTAGGTGTGCAAAGGGAGAACCACTGCGATTGCGCTTCCAGCTCGCATGGTCAAGCACCTCAGTGGAGAAAGACGAAAACTGGCTGTCACAATAGGTGTAAACTGGTCATCGGTCCGATGACTATATTAAACGACGGGCCATTCATAACATTGGCCGAAGTGTTTCTGGCTTGACCTCGACTGTCGCTGAACACTACCGGGGGCTAGTAACTGGCCTCCCAAACTAAATCCTCAATATTTTGCTCTTACATTGGAGCTGAGGTTTCATGATCATGCTTAGCATGACAACCCAAAGAAAGGAACCGATAGCGGGACTATTTTCTTTGGAAGAAATTTCTTCTGTTAAACAATAATATAACGTATCTCTCTGCGTACCTTTGTTTATAAAACCGCATGGCCAGATTGCCTTGTTTGTCGTAAATCTTTGCCCTCATAAAGGCTTTATAAAGTAGGATAAACACTCCTCGCCATCGCCGAGGAGGTTGAAGCCGATGGTCGGTCAACAAAGTTTTGTACAATGCGGATCCGAGCATTAATGACATAAAATACTTGGATACATTGAGTCATTACACATAATTTGTGATCTTACTATGGATATCGATCCTTAATTCGGCCACCCGTGCCCGCATTAAGGATCGGGGGCTACTGGGCTTCGGGCTTATTATTTACAAAAATTAAAGGGGCACATCAATCCCCTAATCTGCTGTTGCCACCCGACCAGTGTCTCGGGGGCTACTGCATTGCCTGTTCTATGCAGAAAATTTTAAGTGCAATACAGTTTCCGAGGAGATTTTGATCCTCAAGTTGGTCGGCCGCACCCAACCTGAGTCTCGAGGACTGAGCACGCCGCTTTTTGTGTCCCGAAGTATTCTGCCGAGCTAGTACTTGATCCTTAGGCCGATTTTGCAAATCAACCTGAGTCTCAGCGACTCACAGGATCGGTGGTCTTACGTCATCCTTCAGGTGCATCTCGGGTTTTAGACCGATACACACCTTGTGGGCTACTGGCTATGTATCTCGGCAGAGAATAAATTGCATCAAAAAAATATTGACAAAAATCGGCCCACATTCGGGGTGGTGCACCACCTCGGAAGCAGTCCGGCATAAAGCTTGGACACTAGTGGCTAGCCCCATAGAGGGCATTTCCGGCATTAAGCTCGGCTAAACTCCTTCAAAGTTCTTTGAACCAAGGTGGTTTACGACACCTCACATACAGTCCGGCGTTGGAGCTCGGATACATAGTCCGCCGTAGGAGCTCGGATACCGTCCGGCGTTGGAGCTCGGATACATAGTCCGGCGATAGAGCTGGGGAGCAGTCCGGCATTGGTGCTCGGCTGCAAAAGATACCTCGAATGCAGTCCGGCGTTGGAGCTCGGACGCAAGAGGACGCTGCCGCCCGGGAACAACTTCAACCCGAGGTGTGGCATAAAAATAACAAGGCATTGATAAAAGTTCCTAAACTTAAAGGGGCTCCTCGGATACCCGACGTATAAACTCGCCGAATGCATTTCGGCGATCCTCAAGATCGAAGATGAGAAGATTTGTTGAACCTGCCAAGACCGGAACCAAGATGGAGAACAGTTCGAAGAATCGAGGAGCGTCCCTAACTTGAAGACCGGTTCAGGGGGCTACTGACGGTGTCCTGGACTAGGGGGTACTCACCATGTCGTCCCCCCAATCCGTTAGATTGGGCCGAGGACCCCCAGGGCCGCATACTCATGTGCCAGTCCGGACAGGTGCCGCATACAAGGAAGATTCCACAAGACTTGGTGATCAAGACAAGGACTCCTCCCCCACCGGCGTATTCGGCTAGGACTCTTGTTATCCTAGGCCTCTAGTGCATTCTATAAACCAGGGCCAGGCTAGTCGACATATATACAATATACAACAATCATACCATAGGCTAGCTTCTAGGGTTTAGCCTCCTTGATCTCGTGGTAGATCTACTCTTGTACTACCCATATCATCAATATTAATCAAGCAGGAGTAGGGTATTACCTCCATCGAGAGGGCCCGAACCTGGGTAAAAACATCGTGTCCCTCGTCTCCTGTTACCATCCGCCTAGACGCACAGTTCGGGACCCCCTACCCGAGATCCGCCGGTTTTGACACCGACAAGGAGTATTCGGCGTCTCGAGTTAGGCCTTATATGCATCAGCTCCGAATCATGTCTTTGGTCAAATGTTGGGTTTGCCCGGCTCCTGTGTTTTGCTGCCTTACGCCCGTTCTATCGGCTAACGCGCACCGGAGAACTCTGCGATTGTGCCCCGGTTCGGCCAGGCGAGCACCTCAGTAGAGAAAGCCGAAAACTGACTGTCATGATATAGCGAGAGATTGGTCAATCACTCGATGACTCACCGGAATGTTTACGATTCCTCCGCATTAACGAAAGACCGTTTTTAGGTCAGGCACATACGCACCCCAAATTCGGGAGAGTGCGGTGCCCCCAGGGGCTATATAGTAGCCCCACCCTCGAACTCCTATGGCTAAGTGAAAGTGATAAAGCATTATAGTCCGGTTGCCTAGTTTGCTATGCTACCACCTCCTTAACAGGACCAAGACGTTGGATGAAGTGTGAAAAAGCGCCTTCTTTGCAAACACCCCCGCACTATGTGCGTGGGGGCTGAAGCCAAGGACTGCCATCTTTCAGGTTATATATACATATACATCAACGGCCGCCTGAGGAGTAGTTTACTACTTGAACGCACAAGTATAAAAAGCTCTTATATTATATTGAAACATTGTTTTCACAAATCATACATGTCATTTAAACATGATATCCTTCGAGCACTGCGTCTCTATTAAACGAAGCGCCTGCAGACTTCCTCAAAATAGTGCTCGGCGGTACTGCTTCAGACGAATCTTGGGACGCAGCATCGGTGGCCTTCATCTCCGCCCAGTATGTCTTGACATGGGCCAGAGCCATCCGCGCTCCCTCAATGCACGCCGACCGCTTCATTGGTCGATATGGGGTACCGCACAAGGAACTGCTGCACTAAGCCAAAATAACTCTTCGGTGGGTCCGCTTGGCCACAAATGAGTCATGACATGCTTCATGGCAAGTCCGGATAATCGATTCAGCTCGCCCATTCGCCAACCGATCGGTCAACGGAAGAGGACGCCCGGACTATGGAATTGCGACCAATATAGCTCTTCCTTCGTGCCCCTTCCGCCTCGGAAGTGCTCAATCGCGTCCGCAAAGGCTTCGCCGCTAAGTACAGATAAGCATCCTCCGAACTCCACAACTTGTCCAACTCGAGCATACCGGATCCATATATTTCCTCCGCAGCGTAAACGGTTTTCCAACCGCAATTGACCCGCCCGACTCAGCTCCTCCTTGGCCGCTCTCAAAGCGAACGGGCATCCTTGATTCGGCGGTGGCCTTTTTCAGCCCTCTTGCTCCGCTTGACGTTCTTTTCAAGAACCTCGCAGCGGTCGGTAGTATCCTTCAATTTTCTGCCATATCGGCCATTTCCTCTTTGCTTCGGCGAAGAGCAGCCCGCTCGCATCTAGCTCTTGGCCGCCCTTAAAGCGCGCATTACTATTTCTGCTTGCTCTTTCGCTCGGCGAGTTCCGCCCGCAGCTCCTCCACAAAGCGCGCACCATCTGCATTAAGCATACAAGTCGTAAGGCATGGGCGCCAAGCTCCCTTACCAGGTGTCCGCGTAAAAGTCGATACCTTGTGACTCGTCAAACCGCTTATTGACCAGCGCGATGTCCGTGATCCGCCTCGTCAAGTCGCCGCTTTAGTTCGGCATATTCATCATCCGATCACATCGGGCGCCCGCCACCTATTTAGGAGCGGCGATATGTTATAATCTGAGATTTTGATCCTCGACACTGTCAATTTTGACAACATACCGAGTCTCGGGGCTACTATCTATACAGGCGCATTCTATATGCATAACTGTCAGAATGTACATCATTTTTGCGTACCTCGAACCCCGTCAGTAAGATTCTGACGGCTTCATGCAATCCGCTCTCCGCGGATGCAATTCTTTCAATCACCGTACCCATTAGCACACGGTGATCCTCTGAGATAGCCGCTCGCCCGAGCAGATCCTTCAGCTGCTCCGACCGCACACCACTTGGCGCCGGACCTTCCGGCCCCGCCGGACTTGGGGGAATCCTCCGCGACGACACCTCAGGGTCGTCCGCCTCGCATGAGGGTCTGACAGGTGGAGGTGTTTCGCTCTCCATCATCTCCGGAAGAAGATCCCCTGAAGACGAGCTCTGCTGAGAAGGACTGAGATCCGAACTACAAGGTACAATTTTGGTTATCTTTAGAAATAAATGCAGGGATGTTCCTTATTTACAAGACCCCTTCTTTTTTACTTACGGATCGCTGGAGGGCTGATCCCCTTGCGGAAACAGTGCGGCTGGGTTACTTCCCAACGCCAGACTCTCTGACGAAGATTTCTTTCCCCTCTTTGAGGCCTTGACCTCCGGATCTTCCGAAGCGGTCCTCTTCTCTCCTTGGAGGGTGGGACTTTTGATCCCTCCTTCCTCAGAAGCCTCCTTCGTGGAGGCAGTTGCTTCCCTGCTCCCCCCTTCTCCTTCTTTAAAAGGCGCGGCCTTCAACATCTTAGTCAGCATGGGATCCGACGTGGTCTCTGGGAGGGGGGCCGGACACTTTATTAATTTGGCCTTGGCTATCCACTCCTGTTCAAGAAACGGCTCCTTTAAAGGGCATGTATATGATAAATGAATGAACAGCCTGTCCGGTTACCGGACTACTTACTTGAGTATCTGGGCGGTTGCAGCTCAGTCCTGCGTCCTCAGTCTGGTCCGGACACTTTTCTTGTGATCCGAAGAACAGTTTATACATCTCCACGGGTGTCATTCCCATTAAATTTTGGAGAGCTCGTGGTCCCTCCGGATTAAATTCCGACAGGCGGAGGGGGCGACGTTTGCGGGGCAGAAGGCGCCAAATCAACATAACTTGCGCCACTACAACTAGATTGATCTCTCTTTCTTGGAGGACTCGAATACGGCCCTACAACAAAGGAATGTCCTTGGACAGCCCCCAGTCGAGCCCCTTGTTGACCCATGACGCCAGCCGCTGCGATGGACCTGAGCGGAAGGCGGGAAGCGCCACCCATTTGGTGCCCCTGGGAGCAGTGATATAAAACCACTCCCGTTGCCACAAACCAAGCTCCTCTTGAAAAGAGCCCTCGGGCCACGGAGCATCAGCACATTTGCTTATGACCGCCCCTCCGCACTCTGCTTGCTGCCCCTCGATCATCTTTGGCGCCACCTTGAAGGTCTTGAGCCACAATCCAAAGTGAGGGGTAATATGGAGGAAGGCCTCGCATACGACAATGAATGACGAGATATGGAGGATGGACTCCGGATTCAAGTCATGGAAATCCAGCCCATAATAAAACATGAGCCCCCGCACAAAGGGATCCCTCGGGAAGCCTAAAACCCGAAGGAAGTGAGACACGAACACCACGTTCTCGCCGGGCTCAGGAGTGGGTATGACCTGCCCTGGAGCAGGCAGCCTATGCGAAATCTCGCCGGTTAGATACCTGGCGTCTCGCAGCTTTAGCACATCTTCTTCTGTGATGGAAGAAGACATCCATCGGCCGTGCTAGTCGGAGCCGGACATCGTTGAATGTCCGAAGCGCCTAAATCTGAAGCTTTGGGTGTTAGAACTCGAAGCGCGAGGCGAACTCGATGGAGGGTATAAAAAAGAAGAGGGCCTTGGTCTCATTATAAAGAGGTTGAATACCGAGAGCCCTCCCCGTGGTTGATTAGGACTCACCTATGATGGAGGAGGCGTACCAACGGGCACGGTTGGGTTACCCATGTCCGTATTGATGAGAATCCCAGAATAAGGGGGCAAGATCTATGCTTTGATAAGACGTGCCAAGGAAACCGCCTCGCTAAACGCGCTAAGGTGGAACGGTAAAAAACGATTCATATAAAGGCCTGGCTGTGGTGTGATGTCACGCTGCAGAGTACGTCAGCAGATCTGTGCAAAAATTATTCTCTCTACGGTGGTATGTGGAACTTGTTTTGCAGAGCCGGACACTATCCTGGTGTTCAAAACCTTCTATGAAGTATTCGGAGGAGGAACCCGCCTTGCAATGCCGAAGACAATATGCGCCGGACTCGCTGCGTCATTGAAGCCTGGTTCAGGGGCTACCGAGGAGTCTGGACTAGGGGGTGTCTGGATAGCCGAACTATCATCTCGGCCGGACTCCAAGACTATGAAGATACAAGATTGACGACTTCGTCCCGTGTCCGGATGGGACTTTCCTTGGCGTGGAAGGCAAGCTTGGCGATACGGATATATAGATCTCCTACCATTGTAACCGACTCTGTGTAACCCTAACCTATCTGGTGCCTATATAAACCGGAGGGTTTTAGTCCGTAGGACGAAACACAATCATACCATAGGCTAGCTTCTAGGGTTTAGCCGCCTTGATCTCGTGGTAGATCTACTCTTGTACTACCCATATCATAAATATTAATCAAGCAGGAGGAGGGTATTACCTCCATCGAGAGGGCCTGAACCTGGGTAAAAACATCGTGTCCCTTGTCTCCTGTTACCATCTGCCTAGACGCACAGTTCGGGACCCCCTACCCGAGATCCGCCGGTTTTGACACCGACAGTCGTCCTTTCTTCGGGGCACTCCATCGTACTAACGAATAGGTAACGGGGTATTCCGGGAGAACGAACCTCTACAAGGTTGACTATCCGGTCGATATAATCGGGGAAGGTGGCAGAAAGTAACTCTCGAATTGAAACTTAAGAAAATATCAAGAGCAAAGTAATGAGGTTTCATGGGAAGTTTCGAGCGAGCAGGTAACTGTTCGATGCCTGAAACAGGGCGTGAAAGGGGATCAAAGCAATCGGGAATAAGTATTGCGTCCGACAACAGATTTGATGATCCCTCGGAAGATGGCTCGTGAATTACATATGAGGCCACACGCGAGGAACAACCTTGGGAACAGGGGGTGCAGGAGAGTCAGGTTTCGATCCTGTGGAACTGTGGGTTATGGACCCACCATGTGGTTCAAAAGTAGGAAGGATGCCGACATATTGCACGGTCATGGTAGCAAGGCATGGCAGAGGATAGTCTGTCAGTTATGTTGGCAACAACGGTGGTACCAAGGGCTAGGGACGAAGAGAACCATTTTCCTGCTCGTTGAATGAGGCGGACAAATAGGCAAGGTTCTCGTCCATCGGTGGCTACCGGAATGTCAGCAACAATAGTAACAGGGTCTTACTGACAGAGTGGTACACCGAGGTGTTTACATAAGCAGGGAAATATTACTGCTTATATTATATAAATCACAAGAAGGCTTAAACAAACCAATGGAAAGGAAAGTGATTATCAGGTTTAAACAGAACAATGGAAAGAAAAATGTGTATACACACATATTTCAAGGGTATATCCTTCCCAAGGACAAGCGGAGCATGATATCCATGATAGGATAGAAAATAGGAAACCATTTAGGTAAGTGGGGAGGAATCTCATGATATTACCCATACAACGGTGTTAGGATAAATGATAAAGAAAACTTAGCATTGTGCTTCAAATGCTCTTATTGAAAATAGGATTATCACAGGCATGCTTCGAGATAGCATTGACATGGTCTTCAAGCAAAGGTCAGACTTTGGATACAGGAAGGATCCATCAGGAACAACTTCCAGAATAAGTCTTACAATTTCTTCCCGGAAGAATGGATAACCTTGCTAAAGAGGAAACTATAACAGTAGGTCCTTCGGCCAGGTGTGCTGGGCATGACATCACCTTACCGGGTCATAAAAGACCAGTGTTATAACTCTTGGAAAATTGTTCCAACCATCATATCTGACCGAGAATCAGACCTGATCGGTGTTAGGATACCTCAGACTCAGGATGCCCGAGAAGAGAAGGTGCGACACAAATTGACGAGATGACATTGTAAAATTCTCGAAATGAACTATGGAAGCGAAGTTCAAACAAGAGTTCATCAAGAAACCAACGAGAGGATGAGGAGGTGGATGATGGAATCAACGACAATTCCCCGAGGTTTCCAATAAGATGGATTTCCACAGTTATGTGAACAAGGAGATAACAATTGTCAGATCAAATGATATAATGATGTATGTTCGAGGAAAACATCCACAATTAAACTAGCTTGACAGGTGCACCCGAAATATGGGGATGGGTTGCACGATAAATATTAAGACGACGACTTAATGAACAAAAGAATTAAAATGAATCAATCGACCATTCACTTCAAAGCAATAGGGTTGCTAGGAATTTTGAATTCACACATCATAGTTCAATTGTCGGTATTCCGATTAGAAACAACACGGGGACCAAGAAAGAATGGTGATGATGAGAAGTATCACTGTACCAAGAATTCTTAAGAGGTGGAGTAATTCTCATGACATTCTTGACATAAAAGATGGTAACACTCCAAGGTAAAGAAGAACAAATGCTAGATAGCAAGGAAATCAAGGTATAACACAAAACACGAACAAGTTTGTGTTGGAGGGAAGGCAATAAAGTGGCCGATGATAACACAACTCATCGAGGGCAAGGATGGTATTTATCTTCATGAATTCGGTTGATATCCTGGAAGAGCTCATAAGGTTGATGATGATCACGACACATTTGTCGAGAGATTTCATTAAGATGTAATCAATCAGCGACGACATCAAGTCAAAGGAATGACGAAGCAAGAGGTTATTGGAACCACAGTTACGACACAAACTCGAACTCAAGCTTGTTGTTTAAGGTGAAAGGGTATGATGAGAAAAATCGACGTAAGCTTAGCTATCGTCGCAAATTGGTGCTCCGAGAATAAGGGCCATGTAGCACAGTTAGAATCATCACGACAATGATATAGCCAAACAGGCTAGGAATGGCGTGGTCGGGTACAAACTCATACTTATAGAAGCTTACTGAAGAGTTGTTGAACTGTAGTGCGGACTCGGTTCAGTTATCGGTGTCTTTGAGTGTTTAATAACTCAGAGCCCGTGAAAAATTGGAATCAGTGGGAAGGTAGCACTTGATGAAGAACTCATAAGAAGTTATGCAGTTCCATGATAATCTCGAGATACCAGGGGGTAATACTCGACGACAGATAAAAGTAGAGGTTGGACTAGGGTAATGCTCTACAGAAGACCAGTACTCTAACTTGTCCGAGAAATGGAATCAAGAAGAAAATATGGTCAGAACCATGGTTGCAAAAGACCAATTCCCATTTATGAGATGAACTTATACCTAATAGGGTTTAAGAGAAGCATCCATGATAAGATCAGCATCGTGTCCATGGGCATGAACGCAAGGTTCAAGGCCGACTCCCACTTGTTCAATGCATAACCTTTCATTCACCTCTCGTATTTTTACCTGGTGCAATACCAGATAAGTATGACCCGTGAAATCTTTCGGGTGCACACGGATTAGGGAAGGCGTAGGTTCAACCCATCGGGGCAGCTAGGAGTATACACGCCAAATTTCAAGAATAAATAACACAAACTTGATAGTAGAGCATGCTTGAGAAAGGAGAGGATACAATTTACCAAAGGCATTATGTATCCGAGGAAAGGCTCACAAGCTTATTGAATATGAAGGACGTTGTCGGATAAAATTCAACAAAGGATCTGGTGGTCCATAAGGGATCTGATGTGAGCATCGGTACTCAACCAGAAGAAGAAAGCATGCAAGGAGATCGGATGATAGAAACAACTGACTACTTCAAAGCTCAATTGCGAAGGAATTATGAATTCCAAGGCAAGGGATCAGAAGCAATGCTCCGATTATGGACGGATAAGTTGAATAGCCTTAAGGGTACAATCGATGGAAATTTGATTGGCGAGAACCAGTTCATGATTAAAACAACGTTTGAGCCAGAAGGATGAATTCTAGGATCTGTTTGAGAATTGCGAGCATTCGCAACAAATCAAATCAATGGACTCAAAATGATAATGACAATGGATGTCAACAAGATTACTAGACTTATGGGATTAACCATAATGCAAGTAATCAAGAATTTCAAGAGCAACAGGATGCTCAGGATTTTCGGAAGATCAAATGGTATTTCGAGGATTGGTGACATACATGAATCAACTGGGGATGAGTGGATATTCGGTAAGTGTGAGAAATTATCAGTGGGTGTATTCATGTAGCAAAGAACAGCAAGGCAATAGGAACAAAGTATTCTCGGAACATTAGAGAGAATTTCGGGGTATCTTGTAATAACAAGATCAACTGGGAATAAAAGTAAGAACGGCAGGTGTAAGTATTTATCCATAGGGATGTTTCGGTGGTAGGGAATTGCAAAAGCGACAGGCACAAGGTCTCGAGAGAATATCGGAGAGTATCTTCAAATTCTTCTGGTTCACGGAGCAATCACCTGTAGTGAGGGGTTCTGCGGGAGGAAGTAGTAACGAGATCCTAAAGTTAGATTTTAGTAAATTCATTAAACCCGAATAGAAGAGAGATCAGAGTCCCAGAGTAAGGTTCGAGGAGTAAAAGATCCTAATACCACCCAATGGCGACGTGGGCCCATAAGGCACACAACCATGTTAGTAAAAGTTTTGTAATGTCTAGACTCGACTTCGGCCAAGGAGTGTGGAAGGGGGATTCCTACAGGCAGTCGGCTCTGATACCAACTTGTGACGCCCCCGATTAAATCGTACACTAATCATGCACGCAAACGTGTACGATCAAGATCAGGGACTCACGAGAAGATATCACAACACAACTCTAATACATAAATAAGTCATACAAGCATCATAATACAAGCCAGGGGCCTCGAGGGCTCGAATACAAGTGCTCGGTCATAGACGAGTCAGCGGAAGCCACAATATCTGAGTACAGACATAAGTTAAACAAGTTTGCCTTAAGAAGGCTAGCACAAACTGGGATACAGACCGAAAGAGGCGCAGGCCTCCTGCCTGGGATCCTCCTAAACTACTCATGGTCGTCGTCAGCGGGCTGCACGTAGTAGTAGGCACCTCCAGTGTAGTAGGGGTCATCGTCGACGGTGGCGTCCGGCTCCTGGGCTCCATCTTCTGGTCGCAGCAATCGGGTAGGGAAAAGGGAAAAATGGGGAACAAGGCAACCGTGAGTACTCATCCAAAGTACTCGCAAGCAAGGAGCTACACTACATATGCATGGAAATATGTGTAAAGGGCCATATCAGTGGACTGAACTGCAGAATGCCAGAATAAGAGGGGGATAGCTAATACTGTCGAAGACTACGCTTCTGGCAGCCTCCGTCTTGCAGCATGTGGAAGAGAGTAGACTGAAGTCGTCCAAGTAGCATCGCATAGCATAATCCTACCCGGCGATCCCCTCCTCGATGCCCTGTTAGAGAGCGACCACCGAGTTGTACCTGGCACTTGGAAGGGTGTGTTTTTATTAAGTATCCGGTTCTAGTTGTCATAAGGTCAAGGTACAACTCCAAGTCGTCCTGTTACCGAAGATCACGGCTATTCGAATAGATTAACTTCCCTGCAGGGGTGCACCACATTACGCGACACGCTCGATCCCATTTGGTCGGACACACTTTTCTGGGTCATGCGGGCGCTGGGCGCATGCCCAGGGGCGCAGGGAAGGGCGGCGGACCTGGCAGGCCGCCAGGTCGGCGAGGGCGAGGCCAGCATGGGGTGAGGCGTGGCCGAGGCGAGGCCGGCCGGAGCACCAGAGGCAGCGGGCGTGGCCAGGGGGCGCTGCATGGACGGCGGTGTACAACGAGCAGAGAGAGGGAAGAGGGAGCGCGCTCACGGGGGGGGGGGGTGTAGGGTTCGGGGCAGCGGGGCATGAGGAGGAGGACGGAGACAGCGCGCGACGGGGAGGCAGTCGGGCGACGGCAAGGTCTTCGGGAGACGGTGGTGACGCACAGCGACGACGTCGGTGAAGGAGGCGCCGGGCTCGTTGCCCCTTCCCGATCCAGATTGGGTCGGGGAAGAGGAGCGAGAGGGGAGGCGAGCCGAAGACGGGTGGCGGGGAGGAGGCCTGGCAACGCCGGCGGGCGATCCGGCAGTGGTGACTGGTTTGATGGGGACGATCCCCTCCTCGGTCCAGATGGGATCGAGAGGTGGGGGCTAGCGAGGGGGAGTGGGGAAAGTGGGACGACCGAGCTAGGTCACCGGGGGAGTGGGGTGCGTTGTAGGCGGTTGGGCCACGGGAGGGAATTGGGTCGGCCTGGCTGGGCCATGGCCCAGTTGGGCCGAGCGGGAGTTCTTTCTATCTTTTTGTTTTTTTGTTTTTTTATTTGTTTTTTGTTATTGTTTTGTTTATATTTTGAGCATCTAACTATTTTATCAAAATGTGGTTTCTCCACCATAATTGCTCATGATTTATTTGACCTATCTTGAACATTTTAGTTTTAACTTTTGAAAACTTTATTCCTTTGACTTGATTTTGAATTTTACTTTGAACGAGATCTGAATCATCATGAGATTAGCAACAGTTATCATGGTGACGTGGCCTCATTAGCAGGGAATTACTGTAGCTTAATTATCCGGGCGTCATAGGTGTCGACGACGCGGATCTGCGGCCGTGGACAGAAGCTGCTCGGGTGGATGGGTTAAGGATGGTGTCGACGAGGCGGATCTGCGGCCATGGACGGGGCGTCAGAAGCTGCTTCGGTGGTTGGTTTAAGGGTGGTGTTGACGATGTGGATCTGCGGCCGTGGATGGGGCGTCAGAAGCTGCTCCGGTAGGTTGGATGAGGGTGCGAGGAAGCAGATCTGAGGCCGTGGACTTGTGAGTTGGCAAAGCAGGCCCAGTAGGGTTGAGAATGGTATAGGCGAAGCTACTCCGGTAGGGTTGAGGAAGGTGTCGGCGAAGCGGCTCCGGTAGGGTTGAGGAAGGTGTCGGCGAAGAGGATCAGAGTCCGTTGACGGGGGCGTCGGCGGAGCGGTGTCGGGACCCCGACTCATAAGTCGAGATCGCCGAATGCACGTGTACAGTGATCCCAGAGATCAATGCTCACTGAACACACAGAAGCTGAATAACAAGAGTCTTACATCCATACATACCATTTTACAAAAGTAGGACCATTATGGTCAGGTCTTGAGAGTATCATCGCAGCGGAAATCTTCAATAACAACTTGGACCCATGCCATCTGCCTTAACCCTACAGGCATTCTGACTGGGAAGCGTCCTAGCTCGCATGTTCGTCACCAAGGTACTCTTCATTATATCCTGTTCTTTCATGCCTGGCCAATAAAATAACCAGTGGCAAGCCAATGAGTACTTTGAATGTACTCGCAAGCAACCCAAGGGTGATAACAGAATAATTATGCAAGGCACTACTGCTAATTTGGCATTTTTGCGGAAAGCTAGTTTTTCTCATGCAAGTATGATCAACATTTATCAAGGATATGAATGCGTCTGCAAAAAGTATTAGGAGGTTACAGACATCAACATCGAGAGAGAGTTATGAACAACTTATGCTCAAGCTCATCGTGACTTCCTCACGAATCACGTCAATAGATTTACCAAACCGTGTTGTTTGTCAGAAACATATGGACGTAGTCTAAGCAGCAGCACCCAACTGTCCTTGACCGTGGACACGGCTATTCGAATAGTTTTACACTCTGTAGAGGTTGCACACTTTACCCACAAGATCCGGGGAACTTCCGTGTCATCCACGACTCGCGGTACCTCAAGTACCCGGGGTAAGCACCCGATCACTACCTTTCCCTAGACTACACTAACAAGGAGTCCACTCGTTGTTCCGAATCCTCACGATGTACATCATACGAGACTCACTCGAGATCGTAACATCCGAGAGGGGACACAACGGTGTATCCGGTGCCCTGTGAAAACAGTCATGGCCGCCCTACCTGGCACGACCCCGTCCCGAGAGAGAGCACCAACTCTCCCCCGTCACTAGTAATGCGGGCTCCAAGCTAGTATCGGCCTAGGTAATCAATAATGCCCTTTCCCATATAAGGGTAGAGTGGTTGCGCATATATGGTTGGGACTGTCGAAAAATCTTAAATCTAATCCGTCTCTGTAAACAACACTTTTATCAAGCCTCGGTACACTACTTCTCCACCAAGTAGTGACCTAGTTCATCATCACGTTCCAGGGGCATCAGTGGCACCCTCTGGGGCTGCTTGCCAGTATGTCAAACCACACTTGTTTCTTTCCATGCATAACCCTGACCCGCTTTGCATAGCAACTACTTTGGCATCTATCTTACTCCCACCGCATAACCCTCATAAGAAGGTAGGGTCATGCACAATGCAAGTATCAATGAGGAAGTAACAGAGGCAACCAACCAACGTGGTTTACCATCTCATCATGATTCGATGCAACAATAATAAGTGATATATAACATGCATAAAAAGGGTTTCATGGACATGGTCAAAGGGCTGCTTGCCCGGTTCATCCGAGTCTTGAAATCTTCTCGTCCTTCTCCATGTACTCCGCCTACTTCGTCAACTAACGCCGAAACAATCACAATAAGCAACACAACAAGGCAGGAAATATAAGTGCTCCAAAAATATTAATTTGACTTTTCTAGGACATCTCGGTTATATGAAAAATAACCGAGTGGTTTCATTGGAATTGGATCGGTGGATATCTCTGAACATTTCAATATGATGGAATCAAGGGGTTTATGGATTTGCAAGAAGTGTACAGAAACATGTTTTTGAAAAATGAGCAAAGGTACCCATTTAACAAACCATGATTTTAGAAGCATCTAGGAGTTGGTTTCACTGGATTTGGTGTTCAAATGAATATTCTATGGATTTGCAAAGTTGACAAATATGAAGAAATGGCTCATTGTTTTACGTGGTACAGAAAGTATTAACAAAAATGTTCATAAACTAAGTTATGAACTTAGAAGCATCTAGGAATTTGAATCATGGCATTTGGATCAATTTTGAGCTCCCTGTGATTTTCTAAAGTCCATCACAGAAATAGGAAAAATAGGATTTGATAAATATTTGTGAAGAAAAGGTCTCTGGAAAAATGTGCATGTTGCACTAACAGGTAGATCATGATTTATAGTCACTAGAAATTTGAATCATCAAATTTGGAGTCCATTTGAATTGTTTATGGATTTTAGAAATTTACAGAAAAAGCAAAAGGAAAGGGAAAGGGTTTTACCCTTATCCAACGCACTGGGCGCAGTTTAGCAGTCGGCCGGCCCAGTGGCTCGGCTGGACGGGCGGAGGAGGCGACGCCGAGGCGGGTTCATGAGTACGCCAACGCGAGAGAAAACGGATATGGCCGGGTTGCCTCCACTTATACGGGCGGGCCCAGCCACTGGTCGCCGACGCTGGGCCCCCAGCCCAGCCGTCGCCTTCAACCTCCCTGCTGCCTGACGGAAGACAGAGGAGGTGAGGCCGAGCGGTGCAGCGCTCTCCCGGCGGCACCGACCACCACCAGGGCGCCCGCACACCGGCGTGCTCGGGAGTGTGGCGATCCTCCGAGGTACTCCACGGGCGCGGGGGCGGTCTGAGGTGAGCGCCCCATCGTCCATGGCGGAGGAGGCCGACGGCGAGATTCAGCACAGCGAGGCAGACGCGGGGAGGAGGAACTGGAGCTTGGGGTGAGTCAGTGGTGGTGATGATAGGGCGCTTGAGTGGCTAGGTGGGAGAGAGAGTGGCTGAGGCGCCCGGATTTTGGCGGAGGTCGACGGCTTGGCTCTGGCCTCGGAGAAGGACGGAGGGCACGGGAGGAAGGATGGGTTGGCATAGGTGGTATTCGGGAGAGAGGGAGAGTAAATGGAGCAGAGAGGAGGGCCTGGGACGGCCTTGAGTTGCTGGCCCATGGCTCACCGTGGACGTGGCGCACGGGTGGCCGCGGCAATGGCTCGGGAGGCCAGGAGAGAGGGCGAGGGGCTGCCTACGGCGTCCGTGGGAGTTGAGTGGGGCGCCAGGAAGAGAGAGGAGGAGCGGGCGAGGTCCTGGTGCTCGCTCGTGCGAGGCCGAGCATTGGCCGAGCCGGGCGGCTCTGGCACACACCGCAGGAGGTGAGAGAGAGGGAGAGACGAGGGGGCCTGCGGTGGCGTGTTGCGGACGTCGAGGCACCTCGACTGGCGCAAGGGGGAGGCTCGAGGTGGTCGGGGGACGCGGCGTCAACGGTCGGGAGCACGCTGACGTGCTCCAGAGCGCGTCTTTGGCCGGCATCCGCGGCTTTTCCGCGCGCACTCGCGCGTCCACTTGTGTCTGGCGTATGCAGGAGGGATAAACAAAAGGGGTGGATGCTTTGGATGCTCTGGGACTTGCCAGGAGTGAGAGAGAGATGAGAAAGGGAGGGGAAAGTGGCTGTCCAGAGAAGAAAATGGGTCCCTGCCCCCCTTCATCATTGCCTCTCGGGCAGGGAAGCACACCAGAGGTAGAGGGGGACTAGGAGGGGCTGTGGTAAAAAGAAGAGCTCATGGAGATTAGTGGAAGTGGACAAAACGTAAATTTTTAATTTCTGCTAGAATGTGTTTGATGGTGGTTTGGGCAAGAAGATGAACTCCACTTGACATGAGAATTAACAGGATCAAGTGTCACACATAATTGAGGTTTACCACCAAGTTTGAGTCCATTTGAAGAAAGTTGCCAATGTAACTTTGGTAAACCCTAGAAATCAGCAGAAATGGATTTACCAAGATTTAGTCATGCAAATCTATTCTCCTTGATGCACCACTTGGTGTAGTGTCATCATTTGAGGATTTGAACATGTCCACAAAAATTCAGATCAAAAGGACAGACTTGGCAATGTAGAGTTGTTCAAATTTGGTTCTGGACAGGAAGGGTTTCGGGGCACTTTGATCAAGTTAACTTGTTCTCCAACTTGTGCCATTTGGTCTAGATGAATTATTAGACCAGTTGAGAATGTTCACAAGGTTTGAGAACATTTGGACATGTTTGACAGTGCAAAGTTGTTCAAACTTGAAAGAGGACAGAAGTGGTTTTGAGAGGGTTTCATGGGGTTATACTATTCTCCATGACATGAGACTTGGCAAGATCATCAAACATGTCATATGTGACATGCCAGAATTTTCTTGGAATTTTTGGGGAATATTTCCTTTGTAAATATTTCAAAAGCTTGAAATACCCAGAAAGGGTTTTTGAGGGATTTGACCAATATTTTGGACATGACCATGTGTTGAAACTCTTATATATGGGAAATATGTGCCCACTGAGTTTCCCTGATTTTTGTCAAATATTTTTAAAACAATAAAATAATTTTTCCCTATTAAAGACCATTTATGGCCTTAAGAAAAAGCTTTTTAAATAAAATAGTAAAATAACTTTTAAAATTATATTTTTGTGGTTTATGGGATTCCTTTATCTAATAGGTCTCAAATATACTCTTTGAAATATTTTTCATACCCCAAATCAAGTACTTGCAGTGCAACCCTCAATTCAGGGGTTTTTGGAAAACTAAATTTAAAAAAAAAATACTTTTTGGCCAAAATATTTTTACAAGAAATTATTTTTATGTCCTACACACATGGCATGATCATTGGGCAGAAGTATTGGATCAAGGAGAAGGAGTATAAGGGTTGGAGGATCTATTTTATTTTTAGAGCATTTGCAAACAGTAGACAAAAATCAAATCAAGCATAGACCAAAACACACAAAAGTTTTTGTCAAACCACAATTTATCATGATTTATCATCTTAAGTGTTGTGCCATGAAAATCAGGGTGTGACGGACCTACTCCCCTTACAAGAATCTCGTCCCCGAGATTCCCAAACTAGGCGCGGAAAGGGATACAAAAACTTTGAGTGGGGTGGTCTTCACGTCCTCATACTGTTCCTGCTTCCGAGCGGTGCTCCTTTGATTCTTGAAGTACTTGATGGTGTGGCTTCGTATATAATGTTCTACTTGGTCCAGGTTGCTAATGGGTAGCTCGCGGTAGGTTAGATTGGGCTAGGGGTTGATGGCTCGGTGGTCATTGCCCTCTTAGAGATCGGGCAAGTTAGGAAGTTGGAAACACTTCCGGGGTTGTGATGCATGGAAAGCGTTGTGCACACCAGGTAACTCAGGTGGTAACTCTAGCTGGTAGTCGTCTACTCTTCGTCTTGAAGTGATCTCGGAGGGGGCTGTTAAATCTTGGAGTGATCTCGAAGGGGGCCGATGGATCTTGGTGTGGGTCTCCTTGTCATGGAAATGCTTGGTTCCTTAGAGAGGAGTGGTTTGTAGATACACACGGCCTTCAACGAGGAAGTTCACTTCTTGGCGATGGCGTTTGATATAGTTCTTCCTCCTATACATGAAGATCTTCAGATGTTCCTTGACTAGCTGAACGGCTCTTCTTCCGTCTTCGGGTGGACAGGTAGGTCACCAAATGATGATGACAACTATCTTGTCTAAGAACTCCATGAAGACTTTGTTCACGGGGTACATAAAGTAGGCTGGGGAATTGGTGGTGGTCTTTGTTGAGTGTGGGCCAAGGTGTTCTTGATCTAGAGTCAAGACCTATGGTCATGATCTGACCATGTTGTAGCTTGGTAGGGCGTAAGGGTTTCAAGGATTCTAGTGTGTGAGTGAATGTTTATCATCCCATCCTTGAGCACAGTTTATGAGATGCCAACTGTGCTATCTAGTCCTCCAAACAGATCGCCTTATACCTCCGAAAGTATCATCTCGCATAGGTCAACTCCAAAAGCCCATTAGCTACATAATTCATTAATTCTACAAATCCAATGTCTATGGTGTCCCACAGGATCTTCTAATGTCCTATAATCACCAAATACTTGAAAGGGCTACCTTGCTATAGTCAGTCCACCAATTTCCATTATCATGGTCATGTAAACTCCAAGGTCAAGCATATATAGATCCCTAATTAAACTCCGACAATTATTCCAATCTCCTAGTTATGGTCCACCGAGAAACATGGTATCATGATCAAGATCATCAGTCTAAATCCAATTTACTCCAAACCATGTAAAATGACTCTGCATCTAAACTCCACTAGGGTAACCTATTTAATCCAAATCTCATGTCCAACGAGGAATCCTACATGTCTCCCTCAAGTTATTTACGTAATATCAACTATCTCCTATCAATATCCCCTGGCTAAGTCAAATCATTATACCTCCAAGAATTTCAGCTTGCGATCATAATTGTCCTATTAAATCCAATTTACTCAGGGGTAATGAAAGCTATGCTACTCTATAATCATGATCCCACCAAGTTCATCTACCAACATGAAAGCCTTATAATCCTTCGAAGAGTCTCAAATAATTCCTCAAGGCCACTGATACAAACTCATCAAGTCATTTGTCCTCTATTCCTATATCCTCAAATTGGTCTCTCCTATGGTATCATCAGTTTTGGTGCTATCTTAGGATGATAATGTGCTTGCTCATTACATCCACTAGTTCCATAATGAACCCAGTGTTGTGCAAGGTTACTGAGGCCTAACTGGTTTTCTTGCAATTTGTAGGTTAAGCACATGGTTAAGGATTCGAGCTAGGGCATCTTGTGAAGTCTCGAAGGGTATAGTGATGGGTTTACAGTCTTGAGAGGTAAACATAACTCTACGGGGTTGCACTTGGTCGAGGAGGTTGTAGCAAAAGTCTTCAGTGCTGGTTGGTTGCTAGAGTAGAATCCTTGGTGCATCTTGTCTAGCTAGCCTTCAGTTGAGGAGAGAGATGAGAGGGAGAGGTAGCATAGAGGAGGGGAATGCCTAAAGGGGGTTCTCTAGTGCAAGTGCAAACAAACAAGTGCTGAAAGGGCCTAACACAAACAATAAAGTAAGGCATGTGATATAGCCATGTACTAGTTGCCTCGGGCAAAAGGGCGACTGATATCAAAACACAAACAAATAAAAACAAGCAACACACAATCATGGTTCTATTCGAACCATCATACGGACTTGACTGCGCATAGGGGGTACACGACTCATCCTACCCTAGGGGTTCTCGGACTCAGTAGTCGTGCCTTGTGCCTCATGCAGTCTTCTGAGTTTTCCTCAGGTGTTGCTACGTCTCTTATAGTTGTTTGGTGAAACAATCCGGGTTGATCCTGAACATTCTTCAACAACTTCTCACATGTTGAAGTGATGGGGTGAAGGTGGCTCCTTGTAGCTGGCGTTGACTTGGTCTTCTATTGTCTTCTTAATCACGAGGATCCCATTTTGTCTTCTAAGCCGTCGATGGTACCAGGTAGGTAATCCTTTATGCAATGACATTATCAAGGCATAATAGAGGTCCATCATGTCGGTTACGTTGATGAAAACATCGACACCAAGAGCGGGGGATGAGGAGAACTGTTTTCCTGCTCACTATGGTGAGGCGGACCAAATGGCTAGGTTCTCATCCATCGATGGCTGCCGATACAACAACGGAAGTGACAGGGTTACTCTATTAGCGATGTATATCATGATCTTGCATATCCTATGACCTGATCATCGTAGTAGAAGGTTGCATCATCTTGGGAAAGTGTCAAGGGTGTCACCATCTCCTAGGTCTTCAGGTCCTCATTCCTCGAGGATGTATCTTCTGTTGGTATAGTCTTGTTGTGATGTCGCCAATCTTGTGTTCAGGAGATGTGGGCGAACATCTGGCAAGGCATCTACCTTCTAGATTATGCACGAGGATTACAAGGAATCCAGTGGTCAGGGGCATAAGGGTTCTAGCGACCAGAGGTTTTGAAGGGGAAGAGATTAATAAGGAAAGTATACCTTAGTTTTCGAAAAACTGAGAAGGGAAGAGAAGTATAGACAGTTTTTGAAAACTAGCGATAGTTTTGAAAATAGTTTTACCCTAACTAACGACCATGCTAACTAAGGCTTCCTACAGTCAGGATGGCTCTGATACCAGCTCTGTCGGGACCCCGACTCATAAGTCGAGATCGCCGAATGCAGGTGTACAGTGATCGCAGAGATCAATTCTCACTGAACACACAGAAGCTGAATAACAAGAGTCTTACATCCATACATACCGTTTTACAAAAGTAGGACCATTATGGTCAGGTCTTGAGAGTATCATCGCAGCGGAAATCTTCAATAACAACTTGGACCCATGCCATCTGCCTTAACCCTACAGGCATTCTGACTGGGAAGTGTCCTAGCTCGCATGTTCGTCACCGAGGTACTCTTCATTATATCCTGTTCTTTCATGCCTGGCCAATAAAATAACTAGTGGCAAGCCAATGAGTACTTTGAATGTACTCGCAAGCAACCCAAGGGTGATAACATAATAATTATGCAAGGCACTACTGCTAATTTGGCATTTTTGCGGGAAGCTAGTTTTTCTCATGCAAGTATGATCAACATTTATCAAGGATATGAATGCGTCTGCAACATGTATTAGGAGGTTACAGACATCAACATCGAGAGAGAGTTATGAACAACTCATGCTCAAGCTCATCGTGACTTCCTCATGAATCACGTCAATAGATTTACCAAACCGTGTTGTTTGTCAGAAACATATGGACGTAGTCTAAGCAGCACCACCCAATTGTCCTTGACCGTGGACACGGCTATTCGAATAGTTTTACACTCTGCAGAGGTTGCACACTTTACCCACAAGATCCGGGGAACTTCCGTGTCATCCACGACCCGCGGTACCTCAAGTACCCGGGGTAAGCACCCGATCACTACCTTTCCCTAGACGACACTAACAAGGAGTCCACTCGTTGTTCCGAATCCTCACGATGTACATCACACGCGACTCACTCGAGATTGTAACATCCGAGAGGTGACACAACGGTGTATCCGGTGCCCTGTGAAAATAGTCATGGCCGCCCTACAGCACGACCCGTCCCCGAGAGAGAGCACCAACTCTCCCCGTCACTAGTAATGCGGCTCCAAGCTAGTATCGGCCTAGGTAATCAATAATGCCCTTTCCCATATAAGGGTAGAGTGGTTGCGCATGTAAGGTTGTGGCAGTCGACAAATCTTAAATCTAATCCGTCTCTGTAAACAACACTTTTATCAAGCCTCGGTACACTACTTCTCCACCAAGTAGTGACCTAGTTCATCATCATCTCCAGGGGCATCAGTGGCACCCTCTGGGGCTGCTTGCCAGTATGTCAAACCACACTTGTTTCTTTCCATGCATAACCCTGACCCGCTTTGCATAGCAACTACTTTAGCATCCTATCTACTCCCACCGGCATAACCCTCATAAGAAGGTTGGGTCATGCACAATGCAAGTATCAATGAGGAAGTAACAGAGGCAACCAACCAACGTGGTTTACCATCTCATCATGATTCCGATGCAACAATAATAAGTGGTATATAACATGCATAAAAAGGGTTTCATGGACATGGTCAAAGGGCTGCTTGCCTGGTTCATCTGAGTCTTGAAATCTTCTGGTCCTTCTCCATGTACTCCGTCTACTTCGTCAACTAACGTCGGAAACAATCACAATAAGCAACACAACAAGGCAGGAAATATAAGTGCTCCAAAAATATTAATTTGACTTTTCTAGGACATCTCTGGTTATATGAAAATAACCAGAGTGGTTTCATTGGAATTGGATCTGGATATCTCTCAACATTTCAATATGATGGAATCAAGGGGTTTATGGATTTGCAAGAAGTGTACAGAAACATGTTTTTGAAAATGAGCAAAGGTACCCATTTAACAAACCATGATTTTAGAAGCATCTAGGAGTTGGTTTCACTTGGATTTGGAGTTCAAATGAATATTCTATGGATTTGCAAAGTTGACAAATATTAAGAAATGGCTCATTGTTTTATGTGGTACAGAAAGTATTAACAAAAATGTTCATAAACTAAGTTCCCTGTGATTTTCTAAAGTCCATCACAGAAATAGGAAAAATAGGATTTGATAAATATTTGTGAAGAAAAGGTCTCGAAAATGTGCATGTTGCACTAACAGTAGATCATGATTTATAGAGTCACTAGAAATTTGAATCATCAAATTTGGAGTCCATTTGAATTGTTTATGGATTTTAGAAATTTACAGAAAAATAAAAAGGAAAGGGAAAGGGTTTTACCCTTATCCAAACATATGGCGCAATTTAGCGAGAGGGTCGCCCAAAGGCTCTACCGGACAGCAGAGGAGGCGACGTCGGAGGCGGGTTCGCGGAGTACGCCAACGCGCGAGGAAAATGGATCTGGCCGAAGCCGTTTCCACTTAAACGGGCGGGGCCCAGCCATTGGTCGCCGACGCTGCTGGGCCCCAGCCCAGCCGTCACCTTCAACCTCCCTCGCGGCCTGACGGAAGACAGAGGAGGCGAGGCCGAGCGGTGCCGGCGCTCTCCCGGGCGGCACCGACCACCACCGTGGGCGCCCGGAACACCGGCGTGCTCTTGGGAGTGTAACGCATCCTCCGAGATACTCCACGGGTGCGGGGGCGGTGTGAGGTGAGCGCCCCATCGTCCATGGCAGAGGAGGCCGACGGCGAGATTCAGCACGGCGAGGCAGACGCGGGGAGGAGGAACTGGAGCTTGGGGTGAGTCAGTGGTGGTGATGATAGGGCGCTGGAGTGGCTAGGTGGGGGAGAGAGTGGCTGAGGCGCCCGGATTTTGGCGGAGGTCGACGGCTCGGCTCCGGCCTCGGAGAAGGACGGAGGGCACGGGAGGAAGGATGGGTTGGCATAGGTGGTATTCGGGAGAGAGGGAGAGTAAATGGAGCAGAGAGGAGGGCCTGGGATGGCCTTGAGTTGCTGGCCCATGGCTCACCGTGGACGTGGCGCACGGGTGGCCGCGGCAATGGCTCGGGAGGCCAGGAGAGAGGGCGAGGGGCTGCCTACGGCGTCCGTGGGAGTTGAGTGGGGCGCCAGGAAGAGAGAGGAGGAGCGGGGCGAGGTCCTGGTGCTCGCTCGTGCGAGGCCGAGCATTGGCCGAGCCGGGCGGCTCTGGACACACACCGCAGGAGGTGAGAGAGAGGGAGAGACGAGGGGGCCTGCACGGTGGCGTGTTGCGGACGTCGAGGCACCTCGACTGGCGCAAGGGGGAGGCTCGAGGTGGTCGGGGGACGCGGCGTCAACGGTCGGGAGCACGCTGACGTGCTCCAGAGCGCGTCTTTGGCCGGCATCTGCGGCTTTTCCGCGCGCACTCGCGCGTCCACTTGTGTCTGGCGTATGCAGGAGGGATAAACAAAAGGGGTGGATGCTTTGGATGCTCTGGGACTTGCCAGGAGTGAGAGAGAGATGAGAAAGGGAGGGGAAAGTGGCTGTCCAGAGAAGAAAATGGGTCCCTGCCCCCCTTCATCATTGCCTCTCGGGCAGGGAAGCACACCAGAGGTAGATGGGGACTAGGAGGGGCTGTGGTAAAAAGAAGAGCTCATGGAGATTAGTGGAAGTGGACAAAACGTAAATTTTTAATTTCTGCCAGAATGTGTTTGATGGTGGTTTGGGCAAGAAGATGAACTCCACTTGACATGAGAATTAACAGGATCAAGTGTCACACATAATTGAGGTTTACCACCAAGTTTGAGTCCATTTGAAGAAAGTTGCCAATGTAACTTTGGTAAACCCTAGAAATGAGCAGAAATGGATTTACCAAGATTTAGTCATGCAAATCTATTCTCCTTGATGCACCACTTGGTGTAGTGTCATCATTTGAGGATTTGAACATGTCCACAAAAATTCAGATCAAAAGGACAGACTTGGCAATGTAGAGTTGTTCAAATTTGGTTCTGGACAGGAAGGGTTTCGGGGCACTTTGATCAAGTTAACTTGTTCTCCAACTTGTGCCATTTGGTCTAGATGAATTATTAGACCAGTTGAGAATGTTCACAAGGTTTGAGAACATTTGGACATGTTTGACAATTGCAAAGTTGTTCAAACTTGAAAGAGGACAGAAGTGGTTTTGAGAGGGTTTCATGGGGTTATACTATTCTCCATGACATGAGACTTGGCAAGATCATCAAACATGTCATATGTGACATGCCAGAATTTTCTTGGAATTTTTGGGAATATTTCCTTTGTAAATATTTCAAAAGCTTGAAATATCCGTAAAGGGTTTTGAGGATTTGACCAATATTTTGAACATGACCATGTGTTGAAACTCTTATATATAGGAAATATATGCCCACCGAGTTTCCCTGATTTTTTCAAATATTTTTAAAACAATAAAATAATTTTTCCCTATTAAAGACCATTTCGGGCGTGAAGAAAAAGCTTTTAAATAAAATAGTAAAATAACTTTTAAAATTATATTTTGTGGTTTATGGATTCCTTTATCTAATAGGTCTCAAATATACTCTTTGAAATATTTTCATACCCCAAATCAAGTACTTGCAAAGGCAAACCTCAATTCAGGGGTTTTTGGAAAACTAAATTTAAAAAAAAAAACTTTTTGGCCAAAATATTTTTACAAGAAATTATTTTTATGTCCTACACACATGGCATGATCATTGGGCAGAAGTTTTGGATCAAGGAGAAGGAGTATAAGGGTTGGAGGATTTATTTTATTTTTAGAGCACTTGCAAACAGTAGACAAAAATCAAATCAAGCATAGACCAAAACACACAAAAGTTTTTGTCAAACCACAATTTATCATGATTTATCATCTTAAGTGTTGTGCCATGAAAACCAGGGTGTGACAGGCGGCTCCGGGGGGTGTGGACGAAGCGTCTCCGGTGGGGAGTACGAATGAGCCGCTACAGATGCGCGGCGGTTGACGAGAGTACCGGCGAAGCAGATCCGGCACCATGGACAACACCGGCACTGAATGGGCTGTGGTACAGTGGTGGATGAGCAGTCTACTTATTTCTAGGGGAGGTGGGAGGGGTAGATGCGGCCGCAGAAGCAGATTCGACGAGGTGGACGCCGCTGACAGTGAATGGGATATGGTACGCCGGTGGATGAGCGGTCTAGGGTTTCGAGAGGGAGGGGAGAAAGGGCGATGAAGTACGGACGGCATGATGTAAGATGCTCTGGTGCTGTGGAGTTAGTCATTTTTGCGGGAGGGGGAGAGTAAATGGGAGTGCCGTGTAGTGGGGGAACCGGAAGTTACCAAAGCAGCCCCGACCTATCATGTAGATGAGGGCAGTATTATAACTGTTGGTCTCCGTGCACCAACGACAAAAGGGGGATTTCACATGATAAAGACTAAGGTGGCGGAAATTTTAGAAGGAGGCAGGAGATTTTGCCGCCCGCGGGATCCTTCGTATCCAGTTTCAACTAATTTTGGACCGTGCTAGCGGGAAGGTCATGCTAGACTGTGTACATGGGGCACACGTCAGTAGTTAATAACTGGTGTGAACATGTCCTACTGTGTGTGAGATAAGTGTGTGAACACGATTTGTTAAAGGTAGCGGTGAGAGGCCATGTAGGAGTACATGGTGGGTTGTCTCATTGCAGCCGTCCTCGAGAACTGAGTTCGTGTTTGTGATCCATGATACAGCTTATTACCACGCATTGGGCCCAAAACCAATGGACCCTCTCGGCTTCTTGACCACCCTTGTCCTCAGTCCGGGAGTTGCAAGTAGTTTCTGGTGTTTGTAGCATGCTGGGGGCCGCACGCAACGCTGACCTTAGGGGTGGGTTGTGTTGCGGTAGGCACCGCTGCCGGTGTACCGATTCGCCTGTTTGGTGTCTCGGGAACCCTGCACACATCGTTCGGGGCTGTATGGGAAACCTCGGCGGACTCCTGCGGATGGAACCGAATAGGCGATAAACCTGGACTAGGGACTTGAGTGTTTAGGTAGGCTGTGGCCGACACCCTCGCTGGGCTTCCGCTTGAAGGTTGCTGAGTACATGTCGTGTAAACGGCGGTAAGTGGTGAGAGCGTGTGTGAAGAAGTACACCCCTGCATGGTTAATATGATCTATTCGAATAGCCGTGTCCACGGAGAAGGACTTCTGGGTTGCCTATATCAGTTCATAGACAAGTGAAAGTGGATACTCTAAAACTCGCAAGATAAGCGTGAGTGCTATGGATGGCGTTCTCGTAGGGAGACGGAAGCGGATCCATAGTGGTGTATTGATATGGTGAATATGTGGACTCGTGTGCGCCACCTCAAAAGAGTTACTTGCAGTCGTAGTTCAGAATAGCCACCGAGTCAAAGCTGGCTTGCTGCAGTCAAACTCCACCACCCCCTTTGTTGATAATGATGCATATGTAGTTAGTTCTGATGTAAGTCTTGCTGAGTACGTTTGTACTCACGTTTGCTTATTTTATGTTTTGCAGAGAGACGTCAGTCTCGCTAGTAGTTCTGCGTGGCCTTCGACGTTTAGCTTGTTACCTCAGCTACGATCTTGTGCCCTCGGCAGGATCTGGTAGATAGTCAGGCTTCTCAGCCTTTTTCATTTATAGTTGTCTATACTCAGACATGTTTAGCTTCCGCTTGTGCTTTGACTTGTATGCTCTGAGTGTTGGGTCATGAGACCCATGTTTGTAATATCTCGCCCTCGGGCCTAAAGAATAAATATTTGAGTCGTAGAGAGTTATGTTGTGATGCCATGTTGTATTTGCACATATTGAGCATATTGTGTGTATGTTTGAAATGCTTGGTATGTGTGGGATCCGACAATCTAGTTGTTTATACTTGGCAGCCTCTCATATGGGGAAATGTAGTCTTGTGCTTCTGAGCGATAGTAGTCCGCGACAACCCGGTTCACCGGAGTCCTGCTAGCCCAGCACTACTGCTTGGACACTTGACTGGCCGGCGTGTGTCTCACTTCGTTCCTATGTCTGTCCCTTCGGGGAAATGTCACGCGGTGATATTCGGAGTCCTTCCTAGCCTGCTACAGCCTGGGATACCGGAGTCCTGTTAGCCCAGTGCTACAGCCCGAATTTATATGTTGATGACCGACATGCTCGATGTGATTCATGTATGCCTGTCCCCATGGGTTAGCGCCGCTTTGGGTTCATGACTAGCCATGTCGGCCCGGGTTCTTTGTCATATGGATGCTAGCGACACTATCATATACGTGAGCCAAAAGGCGCAAACGGTCCCGGGGCATGGTAAGGCGACACCCGTGGGAATACCGTGCGTGAGGCCGCAAAGTGATATGATGTGTTACCGGCTAGATCGATGTGACTTGGAATCGGGTCCTGACAGCGTTGGTATCGAGCTGACTGCTCAGAGGATTACCAAGCCAAACTGGTCGAAGTTGTGTCTAGAAATGCTTTAGTTATGTAAGGGAATTGATTGTGGAAGGGAACGTAAGGCTCTTTTTACTCCTTATACCTCATGGCCCTCTGATCTGAGTCAACCTCTTCTCTTCTACGGGGTTTAAGAACTAGGTTTCTCATCTTTCTATCAGGGTGACGTGCTACTAATCCATAGACCTTTAAGATTGTGGGGTTTAAGCCCCAGTTTAGTTCCTACTAATTCTGTATGATTACTGTTGATCTCGGAACCTTGTTATTGTGATGTTGAGTGGTTATGCCACCATTTTGCAGGATTTCTCAAATCATTTTGAGCATTTACAGCCGTTATGCTGTCCGAGTCACCCCAGGTCTCTAAATAGTCTGATGCAATTGCAAATCCCTTCCTCCCGTTTCTGATGCCCTTTTGGTCAGAATAAGCACACTAACCGGTGCGTTGAGGTAATTTATTGCCTTGACATATATGTTGGAACTATTATTATGACCTTAGGTGTTTAGGAAGTCACCTAGCAATTTAGCAATGCTTTTGTATTCCCGGTGTGATGATTCTGGCCATTATTCTTGAAAGCATCCCGTGATGCCATTTAGTAATAGGTATTCTATTCCTGGGTTCTTGAACCCGAGATTCACCCTACTTACTTCCTGTTGATAGTGTTGCTAGTTCCTTTAGGATATTAGTAACCTTTGCATTAGTCCTCGAGGTCCGTGGTATTTCTTTCTTTCAATACCATGAACCAATAAGGCGAAGTCTTTGAACTAAAAGATCACAACCAGGGTGCTCTTGAGGGGTACTCCATACTATATTGAGACTCCGCCAGTTCTACCTTTTCTGCATGGATTATCCGGAAGAAATGTTGAGCTTTGCTCGACATACTAATCTGTGCATCCACAACTCAGAAAATTATATGTTCCTTTGAGTTGCTCTCTTTAGTTTTATCCCGACCATCCTCTATCAGTTGATAATCAAGGGTATGCGTGCATTTGTTTATCGATGCCTATTACTTTTGTGGTATGTCAAGCCATTCTGTACTGAATGACTTGGAGAAACAAACTCCAGTACCTCATCCATTTCTAGGATTGGGTCAAAGTAGTTGTATTCCGCAGATCAAAATGCCAATCCAGCTTTTGATTCTGTTCCACCTGGAGTGTTACCATCTTTATGTCAAGAATGTCATGAGAATTGCACCTTCTCTTATGAATTCTTGTCGTAGTGATACTTCTCGCTGTCATTATTCATTCCTCGGTGTCGTGTTGTCGCAACCGGAATGCCGACAAGTGAATTGTGGTGTGTGAAATCGATACTCCTAGCAACCTCGTTGCTTGGTAATAAATGGACAATACTCTCATTCTTAGCGTGTTGGTTATTGAATCATCATCCTAAGATTAATCGTGCTACCTAGTCCTTAGTTCTGGTGCACTCTTCGATCTATGAGTTAGGATCTTTTCAAGTCCTCACTCTTTTGATCATATCGTCTTGCCCTGAAAAGCAAGATTGTTCTCGAGCTTAGTAATATATCGGTGGTTCATGACTTTCCAAATATCTTCTTGGAAGTGTTATCAGGTTGTCACTTGACCGCTATGTTGAGTTCGTGATCATATTGGTTTTCTTCTAAACCACCCATTCTCCAAGAATCTGTGTTGGGTATCCCTGAGCTAGTTGGTTAAGCTAGACAACAACTGGAGAGTTGGAAGGTAAAAGCTTGCCTAACTTAGCTCGTTCCAAAGGGATATTCTTGTGTAGAGTGTGTTGAAGAAAGATGATATCTTCATCAATTGGTCCCTGTGATCAGTTGCTGGACCTATTTTCTTATCAATCCTTTGATTTGAGTGTGGGATATCGTCAAATCAAATCAGTACCAACGATGCTCGTAATGTTGTCTTACTCGTGGTTGATCCCTCGAGCATACCCCATTACATCTTTTGGTCTGACCAATGCTATCACCGTGTTCACATGATGGTGGAAGTCCAGTGATATGGAAATTCCGATGAGTTGTTGTTGAGCCCATCAGTAGCATTTTGTCTCCCCCATGAGTCATGTTGAACATCAACCTAGTGTTGGAAATTTGTGTAAGCATATCTTCGTGTTCCGCTCATGAAGCTTATGCTTGGATGGAAAGAGTCACTTCCTCTAATTCATGTGCTTTAGGTGTAAGTTGCCGCCATGAATTTGAGAAAGGTTTGTTTTGTTTCCTTTGGAATCATCCCAAGTCAGTCATGCACGTGCGAAGTATTCTATGGTCTGATAGACTGATCATCTTCATTCTATATGAATTCCATAGCACACCAAGCCACTGATTGATTTGTTCAAGGAAAAGGAGTTGTTGTGTAAATCCTAGGTCGTGCACAAGACTCCGTTACCCTCGATGATGGTTCCCAACAAGAACTCGGTAGTGTTTTATTATAAGACTACTATGTGGTCATGCTTGTCTTGGACAGCGTGTCCACGGGTTTGTAGCAGAACCAACTCATGTCTTGGAGCGTGCTATCATAGTTCACTCCCCGAGAATCTCGCAACGTCATCTCGTCGGTTGTGTTGCAACCTTTCCTTTTCAGACATGCTGAGTCTGGAGTATCGTATCACCAATCGGATCTGAATCTCAGGCAAATATGATGGTTGGAACATTCCAACAGTTGCATTTCGTTCCCAGCTTGCACCGTCCTTGTGCCATTTCACTATGGGTTGCCTTCTTAGTAATTCTTGTCTAGGATCATCCTCAAAAGTGGACTTACCATGGGTCCCATCCATTTCCGATGATAAGCAAATCATCCATTGCGTTGTCTTCAACAAGGTAGTCCACATCATCCATTCTAGTCTGGGTATGCCATTCCTTGCACTCCACCAAACGATCTTTGTGAATTGCCTTAGGCTGGTATGAAGAGTTTCAACGATCTCGGAATCAAAAGTAATTCTTTTTGCCATTTAAGGGAATAGTTCCTCGCGTCACTTTCCCTGGGGTGCCCCATTATTGAATCATGGCAAATATTTCCTCGCCACCTTGACACCATCCACCATCCTTCTAAGCGTGGAATTGTTGCCCACCAATCAAACCCCGTCGATTGTTTTTCCATCCCTCTCGATGTGTTTTGTGTCTCAACTCGAGATGTTCACCCTCTCATTCCGTGAGTTGATCGTGAGTTGCTCGATCTTCAAGAAGATTAGATCCTGTAGGGTTTCCCCCTCTTTCTGTTGTCGTGTCGAGTGAAGATCTCGAAAGCAATAACGTCAAAACCAAGATGATGCAGTGAATCAACATCTTCGAGAAGGGCAAATGGATCATGAAGATTGTGATAGTTTTGTGACTTCCCTTTTTCCTCTTACCTCACGTCTTCAATCTCGGGGCGAGATTCTTGTTTAGTGGGGGTGAGTTGTCACAGCCCTAGAGCTTGCTTGTAACTAGTGGCATTGCATCCATGCATCATGTTTAAATTCTATGAAAATTGAAATGGGGATTGCCTAAACTCTAGCATTAAAGGAATTCAAATAGGCTCAACCAAAGATATTTTCCAGTGATTTCAAATGTCTTTAGAAAATGTTCATCATTTCTGGAAAAATGCTTTAAACCAGAACCAGGGGTGCTGCACATTTTTCTTGTCATATTTGGTCACTGGATTAATTCATAAAGTATTTGCATTTGGGCATTTAATGCTAATGAATAATTTAAATGCTCAAATAATCCCAAACTGAAATGTTTACTGTAGGATATATTTCCAACAGTGGTCATGAGCAGTGGCATGAATTTTGGGATTGATTTAGTATTTTAATAAAGCCCAACAGCTGAGAATAATAGAAAAATAAAAACAATTAAAGAGAGAGAGAAGCCAGCTTACAGCACAGACGCTGCCCAGCTCCTCCACCTGCCCGGCCCAGCCACCACCGCAGCCTCCTGTCTTCTTCCTCCTCGACACAGATGGGGCCAGGCGCGTGGCCGGGCGCCTGAGCACACGCCTTGAGCCACCTCCTGCCTCTCTGCTTGTCTCCCGTCGCCCGAGGATGCCATGCACCCCCTGGACCGCCCTCACTCTCCCGTGCCTTCTTCTCTCTTCTCTGCTCTCTCCCTCACGCGACCGAGAACCGCCGCCGCCGCCGTTCGCCATAGCCGTGTGCCGCAGCCATCCCGAGCCTCTCCGACACGCCCCGAGCTCCGCCTAGTCTCTCTCCCCTCCTCACCGAGCCTCCAGCCGAAGCCCCAGTGCCGCTTGCTCTCTGCCCTCGGGTGCCGGAGATCCCCGCCGACGTTCTGCCGGACCCCGTGTCTCCCCTGCCTCTCCAGCAGCACCAGAAGAACCGCGGTGAGCCTCTGCACCGTTTCCCCCATACCCCGTCGCCTAATTCGTCCTACAACCGCCGTCTCCACCGAAGCCGTGAGCTCCCCGCCGCCGGCGATTATACAGACGAGGCCAGAGCCATCGTAGCTCACTCCCGAGCACGGAGACGTGCTCCACACCTCACCCGGAGCCTAACACACACACCAGCTCCCCCTCCCGTGCACTACAACGCTAAACCCGCGAGCACCCGAACTCCGGCGCCGCCCATGAGCTCGTTCCGCGAGCCCGCCACCAGCCGCTGCCGCTCGCCCAGCTTGGATCTGGCGCACCTTGACTACCGTGAGAGCAAACCACGTGTCGAATGGTGCTCCGTGGCGAGCACACGTTGCATCTCCGTAAATGGGCCATGGTCGCCGCCGCCGAAACCCCGTGGCGGTGGCGTGGCATGTCATTAGTCACTAATGACCCAGCTAAACCAACCCTAGTGCCACTGCCATGTGGGCCCCATGCTGATTAGTTTAATTTAATTTTACTGTTTAGATTAATTCATAACCCACTGGGACCCACACGTCAGCATTAACTTTGCTGACGCGGCCGTTGACTGGTCCCACATGTCATCCACCCAACCCAGCCCTGTTACACTGACCCGTGGGTCCCAGCCGTCAGGTTTGACCTGGGCTGGCGCATTTGACATGCTGACGTCACCCTGACGCACTGATAACGCAATAACTAGTTTTCTGGATTTATTATAATTCAGGAAATTTCAGAAAATACCCCAAACTTCTAAAATTCATAGAAATTCAACCGTAACTCCAATGGAAATAATTTATATATGAAAAATGATCAGAAAAATATGAAGAAGCTGTTTATGCCATGATCATGCATGTTTGAACAAGTTAACCTCACCGAATAGGATGAAGCATGATTAGGGTAAATTATGAAATAACATTTGGAGTTGGAATTTGTTCTTGTTTGAGTTCCACTCCAATTAACTTGGCTAGATATTGCATTAGGTCAATTCAGTTCATTAACATGACATATCATTCATTTGTTTGTGCATTGCATAGATTGTGCTCTTTCTTGTTCGCCGGTAACTGTCCCTCTCGGTGAGCGGCGTCTGAAGCGATGAATTCGATGACACCGATGAAGAACTATATTATCTTCGAAGTGCCGGCAAGCAAAACCCCTTGTTCATTCGATATAATCCCACTCTCGCTCCTGCTCTATTTTACTGCATTAGGACAACAACGACTCATGTGTTACTTGCTGCGTAGCTGAACCCCTTTATCCTCTGCATGACCTGTTATTCCACAGTAATTAGATGAAACCCACTAGCATGAGTAGGAGTTGTTTGAGCCCTGTTGTGCCTACTCATTTTGCTTGTTTGTCATGCCTGCTACTGCTTAGAGTTGAGTCAGGTCTGATTCATCGGGAATGAATTGGAATGGTTGTGTGAACATGTCCTACTGTGTGTGAGCTAAGTGTGTGAACACGATTTGGTAAAGGTAGCGGTGAGAGGCCATGTAGGAGTACATGCTGGGTTGTCTCATTGCAGCCGTCCTCAGGAACTGAGTTCTGTGTTTGTGATCCATGATACAGTTACTACCACGCATTGGGCCCAAAACCAATGGACCCTCTCGGCTTCTTGACCACCCTTGTCCTCAGTCCGGGAGTTGCAAGTAGTTTCTGGTGTTTGTAGCATGCTGGGGGCCGCACACAACGCTGACCTTAGGGGTGGGTTGTGTTGCGGTAGGCACCATGGCCCGGTGTACCGATTCGCCCGTTTGGTGTCTCGGGAACCCTGCACACATCGTTCGGGGCTGTATGGGAAACCTCGGCTGGACTCCCTGCGGATGGAACCCGAATAGGCGATAAACCTGCACTAGGGACTTGAGTGTTTAGGTAGGTTGTGGCCGACACCCTCGCTGGGCTTCCGCTTGAAGGTTGCCGAGTACATGTCGTGTAAACGGAGGTAAGCGGTGAGAGCGTGTGTGAAGAAGTACACCCCTCTAGGGTTAATATGATCTATTCGAATAGCCATGTCCACGGAGAAGGACTTCTGGGTTGCCTATATCAGTTCATAGACAAGTGAAAGTGGATACTCTAAAACTCGCAAGATAAGCGTGAGTGCTATGGATGGCTTTCTCGTAGGGAGGCGGAGGCGGATCCATAGTGGTGTATTGATATGGTGAATATGTGGACTCGTGTAATGCACCTCAAAAGAGTTACTTGCGAATCGTAGTTCAGGATAGCCACCAAGTCAAAGCTGGCTTGCTGCGGTCAAACTCCACCACCCCTTTGTTGATAATGATGCATATGTAGTTAGTTCTGATGTAAGTCTTGCTGAGTACGTTTGTACTCACGTTTGCTTATTTTATGTTTTGCAGAGAGACGTCAGTCTCGCTAGTAGTTCCGCGTGGCCTTCGACGTTTAGCTTGTTACCTCAGCTACGATCTTGTGCCCTCGGCAGGATCTGGTAGATAGTCAGGCTTCTCAGCCTTTTTTCATTTATAGTTGTCTATACTCAGACATGTTTAGCTTCCGCTTGTGCTTTGACTTGTATGCTCTGAGTGTTGGGTCATGAGACCCATGTTTGTAATATCTCGCTCCTCGGAGCCTAATGAATAAATATTTGAGTCGTAGAGTTATGTTGTGATGCCATGTTGTATTTGCACATATTGAGCATATTGTGTGTATGTTTGAAATGCTTGGTATGTGTGGGATCCGACAATCTAGTTGTTTATCCTTGGCAGCCTCTCATATGGGGAAATGTAGTCTCGTGCTTCGGCGATAGTAGTCCGCTACAGCCCGGTTCACGGAGTCCTGCTAGCCCAAAGACTACTACTTGGACACTTGACTGGTCGGCATGTGTCTCACTTGTTCCTATGTCTGTCCCTTGGGAAATGTCACGCGGTGATATTCGAGTCCTGCCTAGCCTGCTACAGCCGGGATACCGAGTCCTGTTAGCCAGTGCTACAGCCCGAATTTATACGTTGATGACCGACATGCTCGATGTGATTCATGTATGCCTGTCCCCATGGGTTAGCGCCGCTTTGGGTTCACGACTAGCCATGTCGGCACGGGTTCTTTGTCATATGGATGCTAGCGACACTATCATATACGTGAGCCAAAAGGCGCAAACGGTCCCGGGGCATGGTAAGGCGACACCCGTGGGAATACCGTGCATGAGGCCGCAAAGTGATATGATGTGTTACCGGCTAGATCGATGTGACTTGGAATCGGGGTCCTGACAGTCTACAACAAAAATGTGCTGGGCTGGTTAGCGTCGGATGCTCGCAATGCGATGACATGAGTTCGAATTCTGTCTTTTAACTTTATATTTTTATATTATATATTACTCTACTTATTTAATATATACTTATTTCGCCACTGTACTGATAGTGGAACCCACAGAGTACTTACAATACAAGATTAAGGATGGACTTGATTCTTTTTAATTTTCTGTACAAAGCTGTAGCCACCCTGCAAGTCACGTGTACACTGTACATGCAATTAACTTTTTATAGGGGGGCGATCATACATGAAGTTAACTCAAATGGATTGGATGTCACTCTATTATTTCCAGCATAAAGAGCATCTCCAACGGCAGCCAACAAATTTCCTCCCGCTTCCTTAAGCGGAGGACGACATCAAACGCCAGCGGCATACATTTTTACAACTCTAACCAATCAGATGAAATTCGTGCCAAAACGGACTGAATTCATATAAGCATGAAGGATTTCGTATAAAAAGCCGGAGCTTCATATAAACATGATGGATTTCATTACATGTACATGAACTAAGAGGTGCCAATCCGGCTCTCTTGTATAATTAATACTCCCTCCATCCGGAAATACTTGTCCTAGAAATGGATGTATCTAGACTTATTTTAGTTCTAAATGGCTGAGGTAGTCCTGGATTAGGGGGTGTCCGGATAGCCGGACTACCATCCTCAGCCGAACTATCATTGGCCGTACTATCATCATCGATCGGTGTCGGGGAGGCTGATCGTGACCCACGAGCACCTATGGGACCGAGTCCCTTGTGGTTCGATGGGGGGCGGAGATTGCACGAAGAGCGGATCGAGGCGATGCACACGAGCAGATTTACCCAACCCGAGCTCTCCGGAGATAATACTCCTACTGCTGCTTGGTTGATTGTATTGTGTTCTTGCTAGGGAGCAATGGGAGCTACAAAACCTAGCCTGAGTGAGTGTGGTCTCGAATGAGTCGAATGAACGAGCAGGCGAACCCTTTCTACGTTGCACACGGGCCTCCTTTTATAGGATCAAGGGGTCACCACAGGTGCTTAGCAGAGCGAGGGCAAAATGGGAAAACAGTAGTTGGTACACCAACATGCGATGTCTGATGCCTTATACCTAACTCGGCGGCAAGGGACAAGAGTAATAAATGCCCGTCCCATCGCCTAAGCGATTACTGCAAGGACCGTCAAGTCGCCTCCGTTTGCCACGATGGTAGCTTGTCAGCGTCGCTTATCGCTGCTCCCCGCTGGCTGCACAGCCCTTCGACACGCGTGCCTGGAATAGCCCCATGGCGACACGTTGGCGGATGAGCTGGAGCGGAGATGAAGAGAGGTCGCCTGCCGCGGCGAGCACCTTACCGCGGCTGAATCCTTGTCGGGCTCGGGAGCTTGTCGATCACCAAGCCTCCCCGACAAGCTCCTCTTGCCGGGGTCTTGTTTCCTTCGTGCCTTGAGTGGCCTTCCCGGCAAGCTCCTCTTGCCGGGTCCTTGATTACTTTGTTCTTGGATGGCTCCAAAGGAGCCGCGGAGGATCTTGGCGGTCACTAGGCCAGCCCTGTCGCGGGGTGCTGCAACTGCCCGTGCACGAGTTCGGGATACTAGGGTACCCCTACTCTAGTACACCGCAGAGCCCGGGCTGGGCCACACACGGCGCCGGGCTCTGTTGGGCCAGGCCCAAAAAAGATTGCACGGCACGCTGCCTAGATGCGCCATTACTCGCCCGGACCCACCACGCCCCCACAACAGCACGCTCGGGCGTGGCGTCGTGGGAGAGATCGTGGGGCTTTCTTTAATGGGAAAGCGGGCGCCCCCTCTCCCTCCTTATAAGTAGAGGAAACAGGGCAGGGCGCCCACTTGCCATTCTGTCACATCAAAACCACCGCCGCTCCCCTTCTTCTCAAATCCAAAGAGCGCGCGCCCGCCCCTCCCCATTGCCACCGGCGCCACCAACGCCGTCAGTTCCTCCACCACCTCCGCCATGGCTCCAAAGCCGACAAGGGCAAAGGGTGAAGTCGGCCGGCGCAGCGGCTCATGGCCTTCTGGAAGGAGAGGGCCCTCTTGATCCCCTGCTCGACCTTGAAGGAGATCGAGAGCTGTATTACCTCTTCAGTCGATGGAGGCAGGCGCACCAGCATGCGAGGTGATCTCCGCCGCCACATCCGAGAAGGTTTCCATTGGGTACCCCTTCTTCGCGCTTTTCTTCCACTGCGGGCTCTGCCCGCCCTTTTCCGAATTCTTTTGTGACGTCATGAACACATATGGCCTCCGCCTCCTTGATTTCACCCCCAACGCCGTCCTCACCATGGCAGTTTTCACACACCTCTGCGAGAACTTTGTCAGAGTCCACCCAAATGTAGCACTTTTCCGCCACTACTTCATGCCCCGTGTTGAGAGAGGAGAGCCGCTTGCCGGAGGGATTGCATGGATCTCCAGGATCGGCAAGAAGGAAGCATATCTTGACGGAGAGCTGTGCAGCAAGTGGGAGGAGTGGAGAGCCGATTGGTGTTGGATCTTAGAGGAGGACCCGCAGCCTTTCACTGCCCTACGCCAAACCCCCATAGTGCATGGCAATGATTGGAGCAACTTGGCGCCGGAGGATGCCAAGTTGAAGATTGCCGTGACCCGGATCTTGCGCCTCAGGCACGCCGGGCTTACCGTAGGAGCTGTTGGCGCGGATTTCCTTCGCCGCCGCATTGCGCCCTTGCAAGAGAGAGGGAGGCCTGCTTGGGAGTTCCAAAACGCGGCGGACATCATGAGGTTGCGTCCGGGCCTCAAGCTGGAACTTCACCGTCTTGGAGCTGGATGCCATGCTGCGGGGCTGTTCAAGCTCGATCAGATCACCCGAGTGGTTCGTGTTGCGAGGGAGTCGTGCCTTTGTGCAACAACTGCGTTGAACGACCGCATCCGCGATGATGCCGTTGTGCGATTCCCATGGAATCGTTCCAACTTGGCAGGAGCCTGCCGACGACATCGTGCAGTAGTTCTTCGACAACTTGGAAGAAGTACTGATTCGTGCCGACGAGCAGAAGCGGCTCACCCGCGACACCACCGAGCAAGAGATGGCGCGTATCGCCACAAGGTTGGAGGAGGCGGCAGAAGCTGCCACCGCCGGCGTGTTTGGGTTCACCGTCGAGGAGGCAGAGGCAGCCGAGGCGGCAAGCCTTGCCGACCGAGGGGAGTTCGCCGGTGAGGAGGAGCAGGCCGAACCCGACGCTGAGTCGAACGAGCCTGCCGGGGGCGCCTCCCCTCCGCCGTCAAGTAGCTTGCCGCGGGAGGAGCCTGTGGCCCCGCCAAGAAGACGCTTCCGCAAGACCGGAGAAGTGGCGGGCGGCGGGCAGGGCCAACAACCGCCTCGCCGCCCGGCAGCGCTCCACCGCGGCAAGCACTTGTTGCAGCTTGAGGCGCCTCATGCCGCCACAACAGCACGGGCGCGGGCCTTCGAGCCACGGCCCCGCACCCGCCAAGCGTCTGAGGGATCCTACTCCACCAGCTCGTCGCACCGGAGCGGAATTTGACTTCTCTGCTCTCAGCTCCGAGGAGGAAGAAGAAGAGTAAGATCTTGTCGCCGCTACTTCTAATCCTTCAATTTACTGCTTTGTCTTGTATCTGACTTGCCTCATTCTGAGCTCTTTCCTTTTTCAGGACGCTGGCTCAGAGGGCGTCGAAGAGAGCCAAGACTCCGGTGGTGGTCATTGAGGACGAATCTCCCGTGGCGACAGGAGGCACGTCTGAGACTCCCTTGCCGGATCCGGCAACCCTTCAATAGAGCAGCCCCCAGCACAGCCCCCAGCGTAAGTACTTGGTTTATTTCTTACGGCTAGGTGTGCTTGGGTGCTCCTTCATCACTGATATCTGACTTGTTGATTTGTGTAGGAGCAGAGCAGCCTCATCAGGAGGCCCCGGAAGTCACTCCCGAAGTTCTGCTTGCTTCAACTACGCCGCCAAGGGAGAACTCTCCGCCAAGGGAACGATCTCCGGCAAGGGAGGCCTCTCCGACAAGGGGAGCTTCTCCGACAAGGGGCAGCGCCGACGACCCTCCGGTGGTGGAGACCCGCGCAACAGATCCCATTGCGTAACCTTTTACTTGAAAATCTCCCTTGGGTTCTCTTTCTTCTCGTTCTTCTTTTGAACATTTGCTTGACTGTTATTTCTTTCTCGATCATCAGATCCATCTGCCGGAGAGCCGATGGAGCCGAGGTTGCCCGGCAAGGAGGACGCCAGGCAACAATGACGACGCCGCCAACATGGAGGAGGAGGCGGCGCCCGATGGGTCCGCCCGGCGAGGAGGCCGCCAAGGCTGCGGCGCAGAGGCTGGGAGGGTCCGGTGGTCGTATTAACGGCCCCGAGGCCGCAGGAGCGCCAGCGCTGCACCGACCGCCGATCCCCCGCCACCGATGCCGCACTGACTCGAAGAGCCCCAGCCCGGCGCCTATCTCAAGGCGGCGGCGGTGTCTTCATCAAGCTTCCATGGGCGTCGAGCTCGGGCGCCCGGTCGAGGAGAGACCTTGACGTGGAGCTGCTCGCCTCCGCTGAGCTATCACTGGATTAACGCGCCAAGCAGCAGCAGTGGCGAGTCTGAGGAGGAGCAGTTGCTGAAGAAGCTGCTGTCGCTCTACCGCGCCCGACAAGCTAAGCTGGAGTCGCGGGAAGCACTCGTCGCGAGGGCGGGAGCTGACATGGAGAAGCGTGCAGAAGAGCTCCGGCGCGCAAACAAAGAAACTCTCCGGGACGTAGCAGAGGCGCGGGAGCAGCTTGCTGAGGAGCGCACAGCCTTCATCCTGGAGAAGGCCGAGGTCGAGGAGCAGCAAAGGCTTGCCGGCGAGAAGCTCTCTGCGCAAGAAGGTGAGCTAGTGCAGCAGAAGATCAACCTCGATAGCTATGAGGATGACCTTGCCGCGCACGAGCAATCAATTGGCGGAGCACTCAAGGAGGCAAAGGATGCCGCCGCAGCCGCCGAGGCCGCCAAGAAGGAATTGGAGACGAGGGTGGCACAGCTGGAGGCCACCCTCCAGAAGAGCGACGAGGAGGTCACTGAGCTGAAGCGCGAGCGCGAGAAGGACGCCTACACTCTTGGCGAGTTGCAGGGTCGTTTTGCTGAGAAGATCAAAGAGCTCGACGCCGCCAAGGACTCCAAGGCGGATCTTGAGCTGAAACTGACCACCTTGACGGAGAAACTGGACGGCGCCAAGGAGCGGGAAGCGGGCCTGCTGGAGAAGATCAAGGCCAACGAGGAGCTGCTGGCGAATGCCGTGACCGCCCAGGATACTCTCAGAGATAGTGTGATGCACTGGACGGAGGGTCTCGTAGACACTGCCGCCGCCATCCACAATGAGCTGATGGAGCTGGGGATGGTGGATCTTGGGTACTCCACCGACGAGAACCTCCAACCCAGCGCCAAGCTCAGCCTGTTCTTCAAGGGCGTGTTGACGGGTCTCTAGCGGCTCCGGGAGGAGATCCCAAAGCAGCTGGCCGACGAGTCTCGCCAAGTCTGTGCCGGAGCCCTCCAGAAGGTGCTGATGAAGGTGGCCTTGCGCAATCGTGGCGTCAACCGTAGCGTCCTCAAGTCCACCGCCCGATGGCGGCGTTGAAGCACTCAAGGCCCTCGTCGCACCCATCGTGGACAGGGTGAGCGGAGTCAAGAGGCTCGATGGCGACCGCGTAGACTAGGCCGCCAAGTTTATCTTTCCCTTGTCGCTGCAGATCATGTTTAGGAGAAAAATTTATTAGCTCTGCGACAAGTTCTTTCTGTAATATACTCTATCTTAGGCATCGATTGCAATGTTATTTCCTTTACTCGAATCCTTCCTTTGTATGTTTGTGCCCTACGCTTTTAGGGAAACTTGTCGGCGCGGGCACCTTTGCCGCGAGCGCTGAGTGCGGAACATCAGCAGCCTGCTGGCGATGCCGCCTCCGACAAGCAACCTTGTCGCAACTAGTTGCAGCACACTTAAGTTGTTGAGCGGACTCGAAACAAAGTAAGGGCGCAAACTAGCCACGAGTTGGTTCCTCCGCGCACAGGTTTTCCATACAAAGTACTATCGTTCGAGGAAGATAACTTAAAATTTTAAAAACTGATTGCTCAAACTTTGGCAACTTAGCTTTTACATCGTTTGCTTCCGGCAAGCGATACTTCCTCGGCGACACTTGGTGGCCCACACCATTATCTTCTCCTTCCCCGGTTAACTTGTGGGTGGATGAACCTTCCTCTCTTTTGAGAAGAAAGAAGAGAAAATAAAGTTATGGAGCCTAGTGGCTCGTTATCGCTTACCGGGTGTGGATGTTGCACAAAATGTCAGGTAATACATGCAAAATAATGATGAAAGCATGAAATTGACAAGTTGTGTGCAACACATGAGCTTCTTGATGCACGGATCTGCGCTGGCTTTGTACAAAGGATTACATGCCACATCGGCAAGACTTGTACAAAGGGTGGTTGCGGAGCAGGTTCCGGCAACCGCGCCTATGGGTAAAACTTACGAAGATGCTCTATATTCGAGAGTTGCTCACGGGCGCCATCTTGGTCTCAAAGCCGGACGGCGCCGAGCCTAGTGACTCGTTTCACCCGATAAGGGCCTTCCCACTTGGCGTCAACTTGTTGGAATTCTTGGCGGATTGAGCGCTACCAAGAACAAGGTCGCCTTCCTCGAAGCTTCGGCATTAACTGCGGCTATGGTAGCGGCGCAAAGCTTGCTGATAACGAGCAGCTCGTCGGCGGCTGAAGGCGATCCTCCTCAAGGAGCAGCGCGTCATCTTGTCGCAGCTGCTCTTGCTCAAACTCATCATAGCGAGTACTCGAGGTGATCCGTATCTGAGTTCCGTGGGGAGAACTGCCTCTGCTCCGTGAGACTAGAGCAAAAGGTGTCGGCGATGGCTCGATTTGGCGTCGTCTGATCGACCAAAGAACCACCGGCAGCTCCTCAATCCAGTTTCTTCCGCGACTTGCGCGCACTGTCGAAAGTTCTGGTCTTGAGTCCTCGCACCACATCAGCGTTTGCCCTCTACCTTGACCGTTGCTTCTCGGGTGAGCAATGAAGCAAAAGCAGACCTTGGCGCCAAGATCTTGGGCGTCTTGCATAAAGGTGCGACTTCGTGAATTGTGTGCCATTTTGGTGATGATCCGGTTAGGAATCCCAAAGCGGCAAACAATTGACTGAAGAACTTGATCTTGACTGTCTGTCACCTTCCTCACTGCTTCCACTTCGGCCACTTTGTGAACTTGTCGATTGCAATGTACAAGTACTCAAAGCCCCAGACAACTCGGGAAAGGGGCCGAGGATGTCGAGCCCCTGACCGAAAATGGCCAGGATAAAGGGATCGTCTGGAGAGCTTGAGCTGGCTGGTGTATCTGTTTTGAATGGGCCTGCACGCTTCACACTTGGTTACTTGTGCGGTTGCATCTGGAGGGCTTCGGCGGAAGAAACCTTGCTTGGAAAGCTTTGCGGCAAGTGCTGTTGGGCCAATGTGGTGACCACATATGCCTCCGTGTATCTTTGCCAACAGCTTCTGTCCATCTTCCCGGCAAATACACTTCAATTTCACCCCGTTGAGTCTTCTTCTGTATAGGATGTTGTCAACAAACTGGTACATACTTGACTGCCGGGCTACTCTTTCCGCTTCTTCTTGCTCTTCGGGAAGTTCTCCTGTCTGAAGAAAATGGACGATCTGCTGCGCCCATGTTGGAGCTTGCGGCTCGACAACAAGGACTAAAGGCACATCCGCCGCTGCGGGAACATCAACTTCTACGGCAAGAACCTGCGGTTCGGCCGGAGCTTGATGATCCCCAGCAAGCTTGCCGGAGCAAGACTGGTCGGGAGCGTCTGCTTCAACGATAAGGGCTTGTCGGAGCAGACTGCTCCTCAGCGATATCTGTGTTGATTTTGGGGACCTTCTTGGCGGCGGCTTCAGGGAGCTCTGCAGGAAAGTAGTCACCAGAAACCAACTTTCTCTTCTTGCTCTGTCCGGTCGATGGTGATACAGTTGGTTGACTCAGCTTGAGCACGAAAATTCCTGGTTCCACAGGTAACTTGAGTGCAGCACACTTTGACAGACCATCAGCAATATCATTCTGAGCTCTTGGAACATGTTCCATTTGTAGGCCTTCAAAGTGCTCTTCTAGCTTTCTCACTTCATCAACGTAGGCTTCCATCAACGGACTCTGATAATCTTTGTTTACTTGGCGGACGACAAGCTGCGAGTAACCCCTGACGATAAGCTTCCTAATCCCAAGGTCCACTGCAATCCTGAGACCGGCAAGCAAACCTTCATACTCTGCAGTATTATTTGTTGCTTGCTCCTTGGGAAAGTGCATTTGGACTATGTACTTGAGGTGCTCTCCGGTGGGTGTGATAAGCAGCACGCCGGTACCGGCGCCTTGCAGCGAGAAGGCTCCGTCAAAGTACATCAACCACTCTTTACTTGCTTCCTTGACAGGGATGCTCGTCTCTGGAATTTCTTCATCTTGCGTCGGCGTCCATTCTGCTATAAACTCTGCCAGTGCTCTGCTTTGAATAGTTGAAGTGCTTTCAAACTTGAGGCCAAAGATTGACAGTTCCAGTGCCCACTCAACAATCCTGCCTGTTGCTTCTGGATTTTGCAATATCCTCTTCAGCGGAAAGCGAGTGACAACTGTTATCTCATGTGCTTGGAAGTAATGGCGCAGCTTTCTCGAGGCCATGAGGAGGCGAAAAGCAATTTCTGCACACCGAATACCTTGACCTAGCCCCTGCGAAGGCCGACAAAATGTAGGCGCTGCACCATCCTTTTCTCGCATCTTCTCGCAATCCTGCGCAGATCTGTCCTTATCGGGACGAGCTTGTGGCGAAGCCCCGCTTGTCATTGGGCGTATCTGCCTCGGTTGCCGTCTCATCATCTGCCTCCCTTTCCGCTACTAACGCAGCACTAACCACTTGATTGGTTGCCGCTATATACAGCAGCAACTTCTCTTGTGGCCTAGGTGCGACAAGTATTGGAGTGGAGGACAGTACCTCTTTAAGTCTGCGGCGCAGCCTCCGCTTGAGTCCATTTCATTGGACCTGCCTTTTTCAAAATCTTGAAAAATGGCGGGCGCGCTCAGTGACCTAGAGATAAACCTCTTGAGAGCAGCCACGCAACCGCAAGCCTTCTTACATCCTTGATGCGCTTTGGTGCTTCAATCTGCTCAATGGCCTTGATCTTGTCGGGGTTGGCTTCAATTCCCCTACGAGACACGAAGAACCGAGAAGCTTGCGGAAGGAACTCCAAACACGCACTTCTCGGGGTTGAGCTTGAGGTTGATCTTGCGCAGATTTGCAAAGGTCTCATCTAAATCTTGAACCAGAGTTGCTTTGTCCTTGCTCTTGACCACTATGTCATCCATGTAGGCCTCTAAATTTCTGTGCATTTGGGGCTCAAAAGCATCATGGACTACCCTTGCAAACGTTGAACCAGCATTCTTCAGACTGAAAGGAATTCGTATGAAACAATATGTGCCACATGGTGTAATGAATGTGGTTTTCTCTTCATCCTCTTCTGCCATGAAGATCTGATGATATCCTGAATATGCATCAAGAAATGAAAGCAAATCACATCTAGCCGTGGAGTCAACAATCTGGTCTATACGCGGCAAGGGAAATGGGTCTTTGGGACAAGCTTTATTAACATCCATGAAGTCAATACAAAGTCTCCATTTCCCATTTGCCTTGCGTACAACTACCGGATTAGCCAACCACGTGGGATGGAGCACTCCTCTGACAAGACCCGCTGCTTCCAACTTCTTGATCTCTTCTGCTATGAATTCTTGGCGCTCCTTTGCACCTTCGACTTTTTTGCTTGGCGGGTCGCGATGAGGACAGACAGCTAAGTGGTGCTCAATTACTTTCACAGGAGCGCGGGGATGTCGGGCGGTTGCCATGCAAACACGTCGACATTAGCCCAGAGAAAGCAACGAGCGCCTTCCTATTTAGGGTCAAGCGTGGCGATGGTGAAGGTACCACCGGTGCCGTCCTCCTTGGCGGGCACCTTCTTGGTCTTGGCGGAGGCGCCATCATCTTCTTGCACTTGCCGGTGGAGCTCGATGGTGCGTCCTCGACGGTAGTGCAGCACTCCGAAGAGGTGCACTTGCCGGAGTGGGCATCAGAGTTCTTGCGGACTTGGTCTTCTTCTTCCCCGGGAGCTTGGTGACAAGTGACTTACTATCTGTCGCAGCTGCGGCATCCGGTAAATCTTGTCGGCGCGAGATAAGTGCATCTTTCTTGTCACCATGTACAGAAATGACACTTATCGGGCGGGCATCTTGAGTAGGTTGTATGCACAATGAGAGGTTGCCATGAACTTGGCAAGTCTTTGGGACTGACCAAGTATTCCATTGTAGGGCAATGGGAAATCGGCAGCGTCGAATGTGACCCTCTCGATTCTGAAATTCAGCTCGCTGCCAAATGTTACCGACAGCGTGATCTTCCCTTTCGGCTTGCTCCTTCTGGGTTGATTCCTTGGAAAGTTCCGGTCTCTTGAGCTCGCTGTCGGGGATCTGAAGCTTACGGAGCCTGCGGAGGAGATCAGATTCAAGCCGGCCCGCCATCAACCAACATCTTAGTGACCTTGAGGTTCTTGATAGTTAGTGAGACCAACATCGGCAAGCACCCGACCGCGATTATGCGATCAGGGTGGTCCTCAATATCGAAGATGATGGGCGTCTGGACCACTTGAGGCTGCGTGACTCTACGGAGGTTACTGCTGCATTAACCTCCGCATCCATTGCTTGAGTTGGCGGTGCGAGGTATCTGAGAAGCACCACCGTCAATGCAGAGAGAACCTCCGTGGCTTTACGAAACTCCTGCTCATCAGCTTCATCATCATCCATGTCTTCGTCATCATCATCTTCGTCTTCATCCTTGTCGCGGCCGCGGGGAGGTCTGTCTCCTTGCCGCTGCTTGGCCTTGCCGTGGCGTCCTCCTGGCCGGGTCTCTTCTTACTAGCTGCACCAGCACCTTCACAGGCCTTCTCCTTGTCTCGCGCTTTCGTATTCAGCCTTCGCTGTTCAACAAGCTGCTCGACTTTCTTGCAGCTCTGGAGGTCGTGGCCCTTAGTGCGGTGAATCTTGCAATCTTGCTTGTTGGAGCTGTCACCTTGTCGGCGGCACCACAGCTTGGCGGTCGGTGTCTGCGGCAACCTCCTTGCGGAGCCACTAACCTTAGCCTTCTTGGCGCCACTGCGTTGCGGACTGCTCGACAACTAGTACCTCTTTGCTTTTCTTTTTCCTGTTGTTCCGCCGCGGCTCTTCTTTGCAGGCGGCCTCCTCCTTGTCGATTCTGCTCCAACATTCTCTCACAGGAGTCTTCTTCCCTCCTCGGCGTGCACACTTAGCCGGCCAAGGCATACAGCTCACTAACGTCCTTGACTTTGCACATCGCCATCTCCTCCCTCATCCTGCGGTTCCGCGCGTTCGATGAAAGCGCTGATCACCGTGGTAGGGTGGGCGTGCAGGATGTTGTAGTGTACAGCTGAATCTCGAATAAACTTGCGAGGACTCTCCCTCATACAGGCGGCGGTGAAGGTCACTCTCTTGGCCATGAGGCTTGTGGCCTCTGTGAAGGCGCCGACAAACTGATGGCACAGATCTGCCCAAGAAGATATGGAACTATCCGGCAAGTGCATGAGCCAAGATCGACATTTGGCTTGAGTACCGGCGGGGAAGTAGTTGGCGAGGATCTTGTCGTCTCGTCCCCGCAGCTTGCACAGCGATGGTGTAGATCTTTGAGGAACTCCGACGGATGCGTCCTGCCATCATACTTTTACGCTTTGTCGGCGAAGTTTTTCTTGTCAGACCCTTTGGACTTGCCGCAGCTCACGAGTGAGCAGCGGGGCAACCTCTGCGTCTGACAAATCGCTGGAGTTCCTGGCGCATGCATGTCAACAGCGGGCCCTGCGTGCTGGTCGGTGGCCTTGCGCTTCTCTTGGCGCTCGATGCGGAGTTCGGCGTCTTCTTGTTGTCGTTCTTGAAGAACTTGGCGCTGATCACGGCGAGCTCGTGGATCTGACGGCGGTGGAGTCATTGTCGAGGTGGATCCGGAGCTGGTGATCTTGGCCTTGGGAAGGAGTGCATGGTGGTTGCACCCCGCGAGTCTCGTCGCCACCGGCTCGTGCCTTGTCGTCGCGCCCGCTTTAGGGGCCAGATTAGTTGCGCGAGCGTCGCCGTTAGCAAAGCGATGAGACTCGGATGGTGGCCCTCCATTAAATCGACCTTGTCGGCCGTTGGAGGTACTCTAAATAGTTGAGCTCGCCAAGGCTTCGCTGGAGTGGTGGGTGGCAATGTAAATGCGGGCGAGAGCAGGATGTGCTCGGACTTCTAACCAAGTTAGGAGGAGAAGCATCTCGTCAGCGACAAATACTCCGCTTCGTACCGGCATCTTTGGCGTGCATCACGGTCTCGAGGCCTCGGGATCCTCCAGCAGCGCTTGATCCACGAGCATATGGCGCTGCAAGCACCATGGCGCTGTCGGTCCCACGCCTCCTGAGATGGACGCGGTGCGGATTCAGACGCCGAAGCCTGCGCCGCCTTTTCCTTGGACCTGGCGGCATCGTGGACTCCCTCGACGACACCCGTTCCTCCGCCAGCGCCTTCCCCACCACTCGTCAGCTCCGGTGGTGGTGGGGTTTGACGCGGACGGCTCTGCTGCCGCGAAGCCTTCTTCTTGGTGGCATGTTGGCGAATGATGAAGAAGTTGCTCGTGTGAATGCGGATCGGGTTCACACAGCCTCGGCGCCCTACAGCGCGCCAAGATGTCGGGAGGCTGATCGTGACCCACGAACACCTATGGGACCGAGTCCTTGTGGTTCGATGGGGGCAGAGATTGCGAAGAAGCGGATCGGCGATGCACACGAGCAGATTACCCGGCCGGGCTCTCCGGAGAGATAATACTCCTCTGCTGCTTGGTTGATTGTATTGTGTTCTTGCTAGGGAGCAATGGGAGCTACAAAACCTAACGAGTGAGTGTGGTCTCGAATGAGTCGAATGAACGAGCAGGCGAACCCTTTCTCGTTGCTACGGGCCTCCTTTTATAGGATCAAGGGGTCACCACGGTGCTTAGCGAGCGAGGCAAAAATGGGAAAACAGTAGTTGGTACACCAACATGCGATGTCTGATGCCTTATACCTAACTCGGCGGCAAGGGACAAGAGTAATAAATGCCGTCCACATCGCCTAAGCGATTACAACGAGGAGCGTCAAGTGCGCCTCCGTTTGCCACGATGGTAGCTTATCGGCGCCGCTTATCGCTGCTCCCGCTGGCTGCACAGCCCGCCGACAGCGTGCAGGAATAGCCCCATGGCGACACGTTGGCGGATGAGCTGGAAGCGGAGATGAAGAGAGTGCTTTGTCATGGCGAGCACCTTGCAGCGGCTGAATCCTTGTCGCGCTCGGGAGCTTGTCGATCACCAAGCCTCCCCGGCAAGCTCCTCTTGCCGGGGTCTTGTTTCCTTCGTGCCTTGAGTGGTCTTCCTGGCAAGCTCCTCTTGTCGGGGCCTTGATTACTTTGTTCTTGGATGGCTCCAAAGGAGCCGCGGAGGATCTTGGCGGTCACTAGGCCAGCCCTGCCGCGGGGTAATGCAACTGCCCGTGCACGAGTTCGGGATACTAGGGTACCCCTACTCTAGTACACCGACAACCGGACTCCAAAACTATGAAGATACAAGATTGAAGACTTCTCCCCGTGTCCGAATGGGACTTTCCTTGGCGTGGAAGGCAAGCTTGGCGATACGGATATGTAGATCTCCTACCATTGTAACCGACTCTATGTAACCCTAGCCCTCTCCGGTGTCTATATAAACCGGATGGCTTTAGTCCGTGAGACTACATCACATCATCAACAACCCTTACAATCATACCATAGGCTAGCTTCTGGGTTTAGCCTCCTTGATCTCGTGGTAGATCTACTCTTGTAAACATCCACAATATCAATATCAATCGAGCGGGCGTGGGTTTTACCTCCATCAAGAGGGCCCGAACACAGGTAAAACATCGTGTCCCTTGTCTCCTGTTACCATCCGCCTAGAGCCTTGCGATTCGGGACCCCCTACCGAGATCCGCGGTTTTGACACCGACATTGGTGCTTTCATTGAGAGTTCCTGCGTATGCGTCACCGATAAGCAGATGGCCTCTTCAATCAACAACGCGCAGATCTGGGTGAGACCTTTCTCCCGGACAGATCTTCGATTCGGCGGCTTCGCGCTGCGGAACCAACTCCTTGGCCATCTGGAGCAGATCGAAAGCTACGGCCCTGGCCGTCGGTCAGGTTTGGAAGCCTAAACTTCACGGCCGATATCGCGGAGACTTGATCTTGATGGATCTGAGCCACAGCCGGCGTGCGCGCTGTCACGATGGGCATGACCTAACTCTGCGGCGGACAGCACCTTGGAGGCCGCACACAAATCCGCTCCGACCCATGGTCGGAGCGATTAATCGAATCGAGGGCGGATGGCTGGACACCGCCTCGGGGCTGCAACTTTACGGCGATGGGCGAACACCTTGTCCGCATAAAGCCCATGACTCCGAGGTGCGGACTCTGCCGGACTCCGAACCTCCTGCGCCCGCGGTCGAATCCGATTGGGCGCCCGATCATGGAATTCACCGCTGCGGACATCTTTTAGCTTTTCGCCCTTGGCGATATCATAAATTCACTGAAGCATCTCTCTCTATCCGGAGAGCCTGGCGAACTACGGCCAGGATGGTTGAGAAGCAGCAGACGGCGAAGAAACTCGAGCCCACCACCACCCGCCGTAGCTACCGTCGATGATTTAACCGACCTACTCGACTCGACTCCGAAGACATCGGCGGTATGGGCGGCGATGCGGAGACTACCAAGAACCGGTGCCTACGGAGACCTTTGGAAGACCACCTCGTCATCGACATATACATGGTGGACACCCCAAAAGATGGGGGCGGTGAAGAAGCAGCGAGGCCGATTCCTTAAAGAAACAGCCCAAGCGCCCGGCGTCGTGGCGCCGCTCTAAATCCGCCACGGCAAGAATGGAGATTCCGCACGGGAGATAATAACACCCGAAAGTGCGAAGACAACTCCCTCCAGCCACGATCCAGCGCGGGAGGAGGCGAAGCAAGCCCTCACGAGAGGCGGCGGGCGAAGGTCGAGGATGACAATTACTTACCTCCCTCCGGAGGCAGGCAAGCCTCGGCGGCAGCAATTGTCGTGCACGAGGATCTCGTCGAACAAGAGCGTTTGAGGCGAGGCTAATAGCCACGGCAAACAGCCTAAAGAAAAAGCAGCAACAGCTTCAAGCTGATCAAGACCTGTTGGCGGCAGGATGGACCGAGGTCCTCGCGGCGAAGAGTATGAACTTCGAGCGCCCCTCAAAAGTTACCCAAAGCATAAGTTGCTCCCCGATTAGAGGAGGAGGCATACAAACCTGCATCACCAGCGCTGTCTGACGGACCGGCCACCTCGTGGCTGCGCGAAGAAGGCGTGCAAGCCCTCCACCAAAACCGTACCCGGCATCGCTCAAAAGCATGAAGCCACGGGGGCAGCGGCGGACTTGCGAGATATATTGGAGGACAAGGCAAGACAATCCAGATCTATCTATGGATCACGTGGGCGCCCCAAGACCCACAGCGAATACCGTCGCGCCGGATATAACTACTCGGCGGGCGAACACAGCGGACAACGCTCTCTCGAGCTACGTCGCGATATTGCTCAATCTGAGCGCCGCACCCACTATGCTTCAGCGATGAAGTAATGGACCATCAAATCCTGAAGGGTTTAAACCCGTTAATATCGAATCTCGATGGCTGCAGACCCCACGGTTTGGATTGAGGATTATCTTCTCCATATACACATGGCCCGGCGGCATCTTCACGCCATCAAATATCTCGCTCAAGCTTAAGGACCAGCTCGGCATTGGCTTAACAGCCTGCCCGCGAGTCAATTGGATCTTTGGGAAGACACGGAAGTAGCATTCCTCGACAACTTCGAGAGCGTATAATGCGACAACCGGATCTGAGATGACCTAAGCCACATAATCCAGCAGCAGACGAATCGGCGGAAATTCAGGACACGGTTCCTAACAAAGAAAAATCAAATCGTCGATTGTCCGGATCGAGAGGCACTCGCTGCCTTCAAACATAACATCCGTGACGAGTGGCTGGCCCGGCACCTAGGACAGGAGAAGCCAAAATCCATGGCAGCCCTCACATCACTCATGACCCACTACGTGCGGGAGAGGATAGCTGGCTAGCTCGCGATAAGAACCTCGGCAAAAAGCGGCTGGCAGTCCGGATACTAAGGACCGCAATGGCAGGTTCGCGTCGAAACAAAACAAAGCGCCGCGTGCGGCGACAGCAATGAGGATCTGGCAGTCAGCGCGGATTCGAGGCTCAAACCGGTCAGCGGAAGAAGCCATTCAAAGAACCACTCGGGCCCGTCAATTTGGACCGAATACTCGACCGCTCTGTCAAATACATGGAACCCCGAAAAGCCAGCTAACCACACAGCGAGATTGTTGGGTATTTTATAGCAGAACAAATTAATGGCGAAAATAGTGACAAGGGGCTACACAGCGATGGCGAGGAAGAGACCGACGCCCGAACAACGAGAGGACAAAGGATTCCCCCTCAAGTTGGACGGTAAACATGATATCACATAGCGCATATTCCCAGAGGGAAGCGGGCGTGCACTAAAGGGCGTATCTGCGATGGAGCGATCGCCCCAAAATTCAACCCATGGTCCTCTTGCCCGATCACTTTCGATCGAAGAGACCATCCGACCATATCCGCCATGGCGGATTCGCGCGTGGTTTTAGACCCAATCGCCGATGGATTTCACCTCACGAGAGTCTGATGGGCAGCGGCACTAGCGTGAACCTGCTTTATCGAGGATACGGTCGCAAGATGGGCATAGACCCTTCAAGGATTAAACCTACAAAGACAACCTTCAAAGTTGTCATACCAGGTGTCGAGGCCAATTATGCGAGGCTCGATTACACTAGAAGTGGTCTTGGATCCACGGATAATTTCTGAAGCGAGAGTTAATCTTGACATAGTCCCGTTCATGGCGGCTATCACGCTCTGCTTTCGGACGAACGCGTTCGCAAAATTCAGCGTGGTGCCGCATTATGCATACCTTAAGCTCAAGATGCGGGCTCTCGTGGAGTCATCACGGTCAATGGAAACACGGGCGCTCCCTCGAGCGGAGGAACATACAGCGGCTCTCGCGCAGAAATCTGAGCAGTCTTTCAAGGCAATTCTCGAGTCCGGCCGCTAAGCGACCGGACCACGACCAAAGCGCGCCGAACAACATCAACCAAGACCACAGCACGTTCCAAGCACGCAGCGTAGCAATGCGGCCTCAACCCCACCTTGAGAAAATTGTAAGAAAGCTCTCCGCGTACATAATTACGCCTTGGAGATACCATGGGCATAGGGAAAGGCACAACCACAGCAGACCAGTGCGGTTCGACCACACGGGGCTCCCAAGTGTGTCGCTCTTTTTCTTTTATTTTCTCTTTTTATACAGAACTATGTCGGTGGCGACCTGCCGAACTCATGATGCAACAGCCAGGGAAGGACAAAGGCGCGACGAACACTCGGTGGTCTCCATCACGAGCATTAAATTTGTTAAATACAAACATTCATGACCTACCCACGGAGAGGCGCCTTTAATTAATCCAATCCCTTGCTTTCCGCACTATTTGTATCATTCCGAACTCATAGCATATCTTCTCGAATAAAATGCAGCACTTTTTTCCTATAATTGCATTACCTTATATATATATATGTTCATTTCTTACATGTTGCATCCGTACATTTTGGTACGGCCAAATACACCATGGGCTTACGTTCTCCGCATTATGGTGTGATAAAGTCCGCACACTTTCACAAGTGCGGCACCCCGAACTTATAGCATTATATGAATCGGCTCGAATCATGTCTTGGGTCAATAGTTGGGTTTGCGGCTCCCATGTTTGGCACCTTACGTTCCGTTCTATCGGCTAAGGTAGCCTTTGGGAGAACCACTGCGATGCGCCCGGTTGAGCAGGTTAACGCCTCGATGGAAAGCTAAAACTGTTGTCATGATAAGGCGAGAGACTGGTCGCTGTTCGAGAGGTCCTTCGGGTCCTTAAAGACCTACACGCTTGACGAAGTTCGGATTATGTCCACGAAGGCGTGGATGGCGCTAATTGGTCCTCCGAATACTAGGGGCTTCGCGAAATTTAAAATTATAGAATTCTATGGCTAAGTGAGAGTGTTCAAGCACTACAAGTCCGGTTGCCTTGTTACGTTGTGTTGGCGCCTCCTCGATGGACCCAAAAATGGGAACTAGGCGCTCAAGTTTATCCCGAACACCCCAGCACTTGCGGCATGGGGGCTAAAGCCGACGACTTGCCATCTCTCAGATTTAATAAATGACCGCACAGAAGGTAATATTTTAAATTAACAAGCGTTGCTTAGCGCATATGAACAAAGTTTTCTGCGCATAGGATAACACATTGCGAATTTACTCAATAATTACATCCCTGGGGCACTCATCCGCAATCTTGCGGGCACCCTTCAAGACAGCCTTATAGTACATTTGGTGTCGATGTTCCTTGCCCGCTGGTGGCGCGTCGATGATTAGCTTCTCGCATCCAGCTTGCCCCAATGCACCTTTGCGCGGGCAAGGGCCCGACGAGCACCTTCAATACAGGCGGGCGCTTGATAACCTCCACCGAGGCGCGCATCCACCAGCCGTCATGCGAGGCGAAGTAGCTCCAGGCATGGCCTCTCCGAGCCACAGCGGACTCTGAGGCCCTTCATGGCCAGCTCGACCACCTTGTGAAGCTTCGACCAGGCTGCTTCACACAGTCGCTAGGGGCACCGGATGGCGGTCTCGGCATCTTGAGACTAGAAGACCTTCTCGTTGAGCTCCCTCCTCGGCTCGGTAGAATCTGGCGGCATCGAGACACGCTGCGAGGCAGATCTGCAAGCATACAGAGCTCGAATTGGGTAAGTAACACGTAATTTACATTGACATGCTTGCTTTGCATGAAAAATGCCTTACCGCCGCTATCTTCCTCATCAACTCAATCTCTGAAGGGACTTATGGGCCTCGGCCTTGGCGGTTTAGCACTTTCGAGAGCGAGGCAAGCTCGGACTCTCGAGTCTTTGAGTCACGCTCCAAACTCTCATGCTTTTCCATGAGCACAGGAGCTCTTCTGAACCACCGCCACCGCGCCTCTTGCTTTTCTCGCTCCGCCCGTTCCGTGGCCACATTACGTTCGGCCGCGGACACGGCCTCCTTCAGGTTCGCCACCTCGTTCGTGGCCCCTGCAGTACCCATGTTATCCTTGTTATTTTTTATTTTAACCTAAATCCTTCTCTGTAAGGTACAAGTTCAAAGTGGTGTTACTCACCTTCTTTGTCTGGAGCTGCTTCTGGCGGCCGAGCTCTTGCTCGGACCGCTCGAGCTCTGCTTCAAAGCACCGACCTCCATGATCGGTCTGGCGAGTCAGCAGCACAGCACGCAACCCATATTGACATAATTTTTAGCAACCCTGCGTATATCTTCTTTTCTTTTAGATCCTCGGTCCGGCTTTTCTTTCCGAACACGAACCGAGCATCGAGGGCTCTGTCTATGCGGTATTACATTGCATATTTTAACTTCTTACCTCAAAGCACGATAGAAGGCTCTGCGAGCCGGTCAGCCCGCTCTTGGCGAGCTGCACCTTGGATCACCGCACTCATAATAGTGCGGTGCTCTTCGATGGGCGCTCTGCGGCGCCTCAACAAATTTCTTGGCGCCTCGGTTGGGCGGAAGCCGCCCGGCGTCCGCAGTCTTGCCCTTCGTTCGAAGGGCGCCCGGCGGACTCCGGAACCACTGCGGGTTCGATGTGGAGTCGGCGCAAAGTCCGGGAGGATGCCTTGTGGCGCCTCGGGCCTCCCGATGGGTCCCTTCTTGGGATCCCACCTCGGCGTCCTCGGCGTCACGAGGGTGGGCGGTGGGATGGAGTCTACATCCGGCGAAGCCAGCGACCGCTTTCGATGAAGCGGGGAGATCATCACTGGCGGACTACGAGGCAGCACGCGCATCGAGAATGACACTATGTGGCGCAAAAAAAAATTATAAACCATTCAGGAATTCGGATACTTACGATCTCGCGGAGGCTGGCCCTTGAAGGCCATTCTTCCTGCATAGCGTTGATGTTGGCGGAGCTGTCGAGAATAGTCCTTCCCTCTTGGACCCTTGGCCTCCCCTGGCTGGGAGCCTTCCTCTTCCTCTCTCCTCCTGCAGGAGAGAGTCCTCTTCCTCCTCCTCATTTTGGGGAGAGTCCGCCCCAGTCGTCGGACACCTAAAACAGGCACTCTTCGAGCACCCGTGGCCTCCTTCTTGGCCTTCTTCTCGGCACCACGTGCGGTGCGGAACCAGCGATCCGCTAGGCGGCGTCCACTGGATTTTACGGCATAGGGCAGGCGGTAATCTGCTCCGCCTTCCTCATCGAGTCTTGTCAAAGGAGAAGGAAATTAAAACCGCATAGAGTCAAACTATGAAAACAAGTGTCCCGTAAAGGGATAGAATCACTTACCTCGTCGGCTGGCGCTGCCTTCCTCATCCAGTCTTGTCAAAGGAGAAGGGGAAATTAAAACCGCATAGAGTCAAACTATGAAAAACAAGTGTCCGTAAAGGATAGAATCACTTACCTCGTCGGCTGGCGCTGCGGCGAAATCCGCGATCTTGATCGCGGATCACGAGAACCGGCGCCCTGAACAGCACCCTCCGGCGCCGTTACATCGTGTCGAAGAGCTTGCTCGGCGCTGGTGCTGTTCGGATCGAACTCCACAGATTGAATGCCGCTCTTGGCATGGGAGTATCCGGCAGACGAGCATGACTGGACCATGTTAACCAGCTGAGCTTCTTCACCACTTCTTGATACGGGCTTGGAGTCCGTCGGCTCCTCCGAACTGCCCACAGCAAGCCCTTCTCTTTCCGGAGGTGAGCTGCATGGGGATACCAGATCTAAACTTCGGGGCGCCCGCCCATTTGGGGTCCATTGGCTCGGTGATATAGAACCACCTGATTGCCATCCCTTGGCGGATTCCACGAAGGCCCCTTGAACCAAGGACATTGGGCATCTTGCCCAACATGGCGCCTCCACACTCCGGCAGGTGCCCTTCACTACCTTGACTTGACATTGAAGGTCTTGAGCCTGGCGCAAGTGGGGCTGGATCTGAAGGAAGGCCTCACACTGACGATAAGCGCCGAGATGTTGAGGATGAAGTTTGGCGCGGATCATGGAAATCCAGGCCGTAGTAGAACATGAGACCCGGACAAAGGGGTGAAGTGGAAAGCCAGTCCAGCGGAGGAAGTGGGGAAGAAGGCGACCCTCTCATGGAGCTGCGGGTGGGGATGAGCTGCCTTGTCGGGCAGCCGGTGCGCGATGTCGCCGGAGAGGTATCCGGCGCTGCGCAGTTTGGTGATGTGCTCCTCCTTAACGGTGGAGGCCAACCATTTACCTCTCGCTCCGGACATGGTCGGAGAAGGTTGAGACGATATGCATTAACCTCCCGCATCCATTGCTTGAGTTGGCGGTGCGAGGTATGCAGAGAAGCACCACCGTCAACGTAGAGAACCTCCGTGGCTTTCTGAAACTCCTGCTCATCAGCTTCATCATCATCCATGTCTTTGTCATCGTCATCTTCGTCTTCATCCTTGTCGCGGCCGAGGATCGTCTCCAGGCGGTGTTGGAGACCGGCTGGTGGATGGCCGCCGTCGGCGCCAACTACGACTCTCAGTTGGACCAGATGATTGTTGCCACCAGCAACAAGTTGACCGTCCTAAAGAAGCTCGTGGACGACATCGCCGTACTCCTCTAGCCCGCGTGCCCGGGCTCATCATTGCCTGCCACCCTAATCGGCCTCCATGGCCGGAACCTCTTTCAAGCACTGGTGGCCCTGCGACTGCCCGCCGACGCCACGAAGAATGTCCACACGGAGGTCGCGCTCGCCGTGAGGCACCTCGCCTGCAAAAATTAAATCGACCTACACATCCGTGTGCGAGAAAATCGTGTACATAGGTATCTACAATGCCGGTGAGGGCGCTTCGATGTTGGCCTTCCCCAATCGGTTGGAAGCCTTGGATGCCTTTTTGAGAAGCACCTCGACCTCGCCACAAAAGCCGCCTCTCCTTAGCCGCGGTCGGTGGCCGGCGCCTAAGTTGAGGAGGAGGAGGTCGTGCGTTAAATGGATCCATCTTTCTTATTACATACAGTAACCACCACTGCGATCGCATCATCGTGGCCTTAATTCTTATTGTCTGTTGCATTCTCGTTCGGTCAATACCGACATATGCGATCCCTTTGCAATTATATGCATCACTTGTAACTAGTACTCCATCCGTCAATTTATAAGTTGTGCTTACCTTTTCCATCAACCCGTTACAGCAGCGGGCATCTTACTAGAAACACTAGAATATTTATATATAATCCGTATGTGATAGTCCATTTGAAATCTCAAAAAGACAAATATTTAGAGTGCAGAGGATTAATATATTAGGAGTATATCAAAACAATAGTGATTTCTTTCATGTTTGTGAACAAATACTACTATGCTACTTCTTTGGATCCGTCTAGCATACGAGCACATTCTTTGGTAAAGGAAAAGGCATGTCGCGTTAGTGTCGCACCCCACGCTTGGGGTTGGGAGTACAACAAGGCCAGTCCGGCACGACACATAGCTTAGGGAAGGCGTGTTGCCTAGCATTTTCACTTTCATGTGGGACCTCCGTTGAGCAAACCAACACCCGCTTTGCCGCCGGGTTGGAAAAGCAAAGCGAGGGAAGATCTAGCTGTATACGGAAGCTAAGAAATTTGGTGTCAGACGGGGCTCGTTGATAGAGTAGGAGCATTCCATACTAGTACTACTCCTACTAGCACCAAGTTTGTACTCCTAATACCATATTACTAGTACTACCACTATACAACTAGTAGAGTGCGTGCGACACAACATCGTAGGAACAAAAAGCAGGAAGATCTTGTTTTGGGTTATTTATCTTTTTCAATCAACGTAGTATGAATAATATGATGTGGGGGCACCCATGAAGCTTATGTGGCCTGGTTGCATGGCTACGGAAGGTTAGAGAAAATAAATAGATAATGTGTTTAGAGTGCACTCCACTAAATAGATATACTTTGGATCCATTACAGCGGACCGGCACATCTATATCTATACCCCTATATAGTGTGTGAAAAACTTTGAAAGTTGGTCGTTGGATGAAGCCAATCCAACGGTACAAAGATGGCAAATCCGAGCACTACTGGCCGTTGGATATCATCCACTAGATTCTGACACATGTATAATCTAGAAGAATCCATGGTTGACCTTAATTCATGACTAACTTTGCCACAACTGAGCTTAGGCAAAGTTATTAGTTCTTCAAAATGAGAGCCACAAGTTGGAAAGCCTAAGGGAATCTTGCCACATTTTGTGTGTGTATGTCATGTGGGGCCTTAGTGTGGCTTGCCTAAGGTGTGGCATGAACCAAACACTCACCTAAGTTAATCAAACTTGCCTAACCTTACATTCCACCAGATTTTTCCACATGTTAGAATCCGGAAAGCTCCACATGTAGAAGCATAATGCACAAACCACCAGAATCTCATGCGTGCAATGTCGTGTACCATACTAGTACTAGTTGGTAGTAGTAAAAACAAATTCCAGTTTTGGCACGATCTCGTCTGCGGGAGCACCACAAGGCCTGCCGCGGGAGTTACATTTCCTCTCGGGGCCCACGGGACCGAACTTGATGGCTTAGTGCCCGGCCTATGAGTCAATGATATCACGAACCTTAAATCGGCTGGCCCACATGTCATTCTCATGGTGGTGGCGTGGTTCGCGAGTCACCGTTCGAGATGAACCGGCGGTGGTGGCGTGGCCATGGCGAGGTGCCACATCTGGGCGTCGGGCGTTCTGGCGTAGATGGCCACACCGGCGGGTACTACCTGTAGTACATAAGTACTCAGCGAGGATTGATCGCGGGACGAAATGTGTCACAGATCTGGATGAAAATTCGATGGTGCGAGATGCGGATGAAGCACGCACGCAGAGCGAGCAAACCGCGTCCTACCATTACATCAGCGACATGTGGGACCCATAGCGTGGGCCCCACATCGTGAAGAAAAAAGCGAGGGCAAGCGGTGATAACCATGTCGGAGGATCCATGTCCACGTCGGGGGCGTCGTGCCGTGGGTTGGAGCGGCGTCATGGGAATCGGCGTGTGGGTGTGGCGATGGTAGAAACAAGAAAGCGTGATGGTCGTGGTGGTTCAACTTCAATGGACAAGCTGTCATGTCTGGCGACACATGTATATCAAAACTAGAGTGTTTATATTTCAAGCACGTGAACAAGTATTATTCTACTACTTTGGATCCATTGCAGCATGCGGGCCAGCACACTTTAGTAGTAGTAGTGTCCATCTCTATCTCTAGAGGCCTTCCTAGTTCATCCTTCTCTCTCACAAGATAAACTACTCATACAAATGCATCTTGATGTTCCGTGGAGCATACGAGGACTTTTCCTTGGGGTCTCTCCGGTAGCGGCGTGGCCGTAGTTGCAAGTTGGCGCCCCTTGAGATGCCGGCGTTGAGGGTACTCGGTTTCCTCCGATCAGTAGGTAAGATTAGTTTGATCACGTAGTAAATGCATTCTAAAGACTATACATGTCCATTTCCTAATTCTCCCCCTGCCTTGTTTCACGAGTTAGGCTCGGTCTGCAGTGGAGATTGGCTTGCATATGTACGGGAGGGTACCAACATCAATTTGCACAACATTTACAACGGTGACACCGTTCCCGTAGAACCTTTGTCCAACATTGGGATCAGCCATGCAACGGGTCACCGCATGAATTGGTAAGATGGAACCACGGTGAGATTGAATAAGATAGCATGAACCTTGCACATGTCGGTCAAAGGCAGACCATGCTGTCTGCGGCGGATTCGTTGCCGTACGAGTAGGAAGACGATGTGCTCCTTTCTAACCGCATCTTCTCGATGACAAGCCAGGGGACTTATTTTGTATGGGACACATCCTACGATATACTCCCTCTCTCCCAGTTTATTTTTTTGAATCTTTTCATTTTATAAGTTTCAAATTCGAATTTAGAGCTCCCCATCACATGTTGAGATTACAATGTCCATTAAATCGTTGCGTGCATGTATAGTAAAGAAACAAATCTCAAGTTTGTACGAGTTAGGTGCTAAGGGAGCACTACAAGCCACAGCACAGAGTTACATTTCCCTCTCGGGGCCATTGGGACTGAGCTTGATATACTACACCTACCTTTGAGTCAATAACATGTGGACCCGATAGATGGTGGTCCACATGTAATGCTCTAATAAGCGGAGGCGGTGGGGCCAAGAGGGTGAGCTGCAGGTCGGGGGCGTGTGGTTTCATGGGTTCGAGTGGCATCGTGGGAATCGCGGTGGCTGTGGTAGAAACTTGATGCTCGCCGCATTTTAGGTGGCCCACATGTCATGCACACAAAGCGGAGGCGGTGCGGCCGAGAGGGTGGCGCGCACGTCGGGGCGTGGTGCCGTGGGTTGGAGAGGCGTCGCGGGAAGCGTGAGATGAAACATGATGGTCGCCGTAGTTGAACTTCCATGGACAAGCTGTCATGTCTACGGACACATGCACTACATACCAATCACTGGAAGGAGTAGCAGAGAAAGCTATATATGCGGATAAATAGTTCCTTATAGTCAAGCGGACCCATGCTACTACTCTAAGACATGCACACCATCAATATACACCGAGAGGGAATAGTTCATCCATCCATAATGCCCTCCTGCTGGTGCAACCTTTTCTTCTTCTTCTTCTTCTTCTTCTTCTTCTTCTTCTTCTTCTTCTTCTTCTTCTTCTTCTTCTTCTTCCTCTTCTTCTTCTTCCTCTTCTTCTTCTTCCTCTTCTTCTTCTTCCTCTTCTTCTTCTTCCTCTTCTTCTTCTTCCTCTTCTTCTTCTTCCTCTTCTTCTTCCTCCTCTTCTTCTTCCTCTTCTTCTTCTTCCTCTTCTTCTTCTTCCTCTTCTTATTCTTCCTCTTCTTCTTCTTCCTCTTCTTCTTCTTCCTCTTCTTCTTCTTCCTCTTCTTCCTGTTCTCGAAACTCGCACGGGCATCGAGGGCAGCATATTTTATCCGCTCGTACGTCAAGGGATAATTCTCCCATCCAGACGACCTTAATGCCACCGTCTAAATCACCCTTCGAAGATTTGTACCGAGCACAAAATTTATTACGTAGAATAGGGATGGTGTCATTTATCACAATCTTCTACAGGAATTTTGATTCTGGTTTGTAGGTCAGCGATGCTTTTCAAAATAAAGGTTGTACAGCTCCAGCTTCTATTTGGTCCCTTCGATGGCTGCCCCACAGTATCGTCCTCCGAGACAAGAAATCGTGAAGCTCAGCTGGTATGGAGGCGAGTGTATGATGTGGTACACCAAACATCATCTTGAGGCACAAGCGATGGGCGGTGGCGCTGGATCTTCCCAGGGGCACGCTCCGTGTACTCTGCGTCAAGACCGATGACCCTCGTCTCTACCTTTTCAAGGGAGTTGGATACATTGTTGATCCACTGCTGAACAACCCTTGGTGGTCGGTGACAGTGGCAACTATGCGCATCGAGCCTTCGACGAGGACATAGGGCTTTGTCAACTTAGTCAATATAAACGATTCTAGCTGCAGTGATCGTACGATGTCCATCCAACGGCCGTAGTGCTTCTTCAACCTATGGTCTTCTTGCTCCAGCCGCCCAAAGCAGCGCCGGTCGTGTCGCGTGCTCCTGCCTCCCGTGGCCGACTGTGATGCCACGGAGGCCTCACCGCCCCGTACTACTCCCACCGCTGTCTAGGCCATCCCTCTACTCACCCACACCCACTGTTATTCTGCGGCGACGTCATCCTCACACCACAGTCGAACCAGTGAACCCTCGTACTCCTCTCCGCGCGGGCTTCCACTGCTGCGTCTTCCCCGGCTCCGCGTCGTCCCCTTCCTATGCCTCGACATCGTCCAGACCACCGCCCTGGTGCTCTCGGCGCGGCGTGGTCAACGTGGTCAACAACCGACTTCCATCAGAAGAGTACTGTACATGGAGAGGCTGACAGCTGGGTCCAGGCGGCCGCAAGGAAGTGCCTCCTTGTTACGCACAAAATAATTATTCCTCCACTTGACAGCAGGGACCCACCGGACGGGCCACCTTATTTCGCAAAAAAACGTTTCCCCCTGACTGCTGGGACCCACCGGACGGGCTAGCGTATTTCGCAAAAAAAAACGTTCCCCCCGCTGTCAGCTCGGACCCACCGGAAGTGCCTCCTTATTACGCACAAACAAAATGAATACTCCCCCTGCTAGCTGGGACCCACCATGGTAGTAGGCGGACTTGTGGGCCTACTAAGTTGACTGGGACGGGGGCCTTTGTCAACTTTAGTCAATATGAACGATTCTAGATCCAGTGACCGTACGATGTCCATCCAACGGTCGTAGTGCTTCTTCAACCTCTGGTCTTATTGCTCCAGCCGCCCAAAGCAGCGCCGGTCGTGCCGCATGCTCCTGCCTCCCGTGGCCGGCTGTGTTGCCGCGGAGGCCTCACCGCCCCTACTATTCCCACTGCTGGCCAGGCCCAGCGGCGACGGCAGCCTCACACCGCAGCCGAACCAGTGAACCCTCGTACTCCTCTCCGCGCGGGCTTCCACTACCGTGTCTTCCCCGGCTCCCCGTCGTCCCTTTCTAGGCCTCACCGTCGTCCACCGCCCTGGTGCTCTCAGCGCGACGTGGTCAAGATGGTCAAGGAACGACTTCCATCGGACGTGGACTGTACATGGAGTGGCTGACAGCTGGGTCCATGGCCGCAGCAAGGAAGTGCCTCCTTATTAAACGGAAAATAATGATTCCTCCACCTGACAGCTGGGACCCACGGACGGACCCTTTGTATTTAGCGAAAAAACGTTTCCCATGCTGGGACCCACCAGCTACATCTTCGCATGCAATGAAGTCGTCCGAAAAAAAACGATTAAGCCCACATTGCTGGGACCCACTAGCTACATCTTCGCGCGCAAGGAAGTGCGTCCGGGCAAAAAACGATTAGCCCCACATTGCTGGGACCCACCAGCTAAATCTTCTACGCAAGGAAGTGCCTAACATCGGGACCCACCTGGTCGAAGCGTACATAGCGTTGTCATTCTGTCGCGAACATGTAAGTACATATATCTTTGGTGGATGTAGAGGCGCTGCGTGTCGTAGTAGAGCGCGCGTAGCATGTACTGCGTCGATATAGCGGCCAGGGTGCAAGAAAATCTGACCACATATTTGTACATCTGGCGGGGTCTCGAGCGGCTACTCGCGCATCGTCGGGCAAGGTCTCGTGTACATGGCTGGGTCGAACGGAGAAACAGCGTCGTTAGCCGTGTTCATGGGAGGCAATGGAATCGTCGTGTTCATGGGGAGGCAGCGGAATGCATCGTGTTCATGGGGAGGCAACGAAATGCGTCGTGTTCATGGGGAGAACAGCGGAATGCGTCGTGTTCATCGGGAGGCAGCAGGCAGCGTGGAGCCAACCGGCTGGTCGAGCGGAATGTGTGGTCGTGTTCGCCGGGATGGCTTGGGCGGAACATGCGATGGAATCGAGGCTGGCGTGCCGCAGAGCGGAGAAGCGGACTTCCTACGGTTGAAACAGGGATCTGTTGATGGGGAGGGTGTGGCGTCCGCAAAAGCGGAGAAGCGGACCTCCTACGGTCGAAGCAGGGGTCTGTTGATCGGGAGGGTGTGGCATGCCGCCAAAGCAGACCAACGGACCTCCTACGGTCGAAGCAGGGGTCTGTTCGCCGGGAGGGTGTGGCGTACCACAAAGCAGGACTCCACGGATCTGTTCATCTCCACAGGCGACCACCTCCAGCCTCTACGGGCTCCTGTTCATCCAGCCTCCAGTAGCGCTTCTCCACCGCTCTTGTTCAACCACCCCTCCACCGTCTACTATTCATCCAGCCCTACACACCACGGGGTCCTGTTCAACCACCCCTCCACGGGCACCCCTCCACCGTCTACTATTCATCCAGCCCTACACACCACGGGGTCCTATGTCATCTGTTAGTCTCTAGTACAACATACATTCTATGTCCTAAGACCTGAGCTGATGCATGTACTCGAGATGGTGACAGACTTGCTTTGGGCCGACCAAACACTACTCTGTGACTGGGTAGTTACAAAGGTAGGTTTCGGGTTTGTCCAGTCCCATGCTGTGAGACATGGTCGAGCAAGATGGGATTTGCCCCTCCTATCAGAAGAGATATACTCTGGGCCCCTCGTGTGATCCGACCAGGATAAGCATGGCTATGTGACAAGGATTATGAGATAATCTGGATAGTGGTCGGTATCACTGGAACGAGAAAGAGGTCGGGCTAGCACAAGGATGACAGTCTCGCCTTGAGCCCGACAACATATATCGTGTGGCAAAGGAAACGAAGTGTGACCACGCTGTACAGGTTAGCCTAACCAGCTTCATAGTCTGCTTGGTGGTTGTACGCCTTCTTTGGAGGCCGCTACCAACCGTGCAGGTCGGAGGTGATCGAACTGTGACCAAGCCGACTTGAACCTATAAGTGTGGCAGCAGGGAAGGAACCTACAAGGTCGGTTCGTGAGGACCTTTGGTGGGATGTGATCCGAATTGGACTAGGAATGTGACCGAGTAGACTTTGGGCTTTAGGGTCCGTGCGAGGCCCAAGTGTTGAGCCTGCGACGGACGCCTATATAAAGTGGAGGTGCGGCACACTCATGCGGTTGATCGCTTTGGCTGTGACTAGGGTTTGCATGTGTTGCGAATAGCCACCTCCACTCGCTGCCGACTGTGTGACCGGACCTAGCAGTTCGCCGCACGGTGTTCCTCCTGCACGCACGGATACCGTTAGAGGCGGTGCACTTGCGCCGCTCCGGCAAACTCGTATGTGGGATCGGACGACCGGCTGTTTGAGGGAGATCGGACGAGGAGGAGACGATCCATGCGGACGCGCTGCCCCAACTCTTCTTCCACTGCACGGCACTACGCTTCTAGTGGTAACGAACTATGATCCATCTCCCGTAGCATGTTCCTGGATGTTCTGCGCGTAGGAAAATTTTAATTTGCAGTTGACACACCCTACCGTAGAACCCAACAGTGGTATCAGAGCCTCTGCTGTAGGATTTGGTTTTAGATCGTACGCATATTAGATATGTGGAGGCAGTAGATGAGATCTGTTGTCCTTGATAAGATCGGCTATGTGCACGGTTGATGTGATCAACTGCACATGGGGATCGTTGAGGCTATGTTTTCTGTCAATCGGGATCGATGAGGTCGTGACACGATCTACCCCTACCGGTCGGTCATCCGCCATCGGGGTTAACAGTGAAACGTAAACCCGAATCGGATTTGCGATGATCGCCGTGTGCGTAGCGCCGTGTATTTTGTACCCGACACACAAACCGGTAGAATGCGATTCTATGCATAACTTTGTTTTGCAGGTTTGATGTGAATAGTATGGCTCATGTGTATGTGATGCATGTGTGTAATTTATACGTGGCCTGGTGTCATGTTTGTCAGCCGGCAGGAACCAAAGTGTTGTCATTATATTGTATAACGACCTGCGTGCCGACTTGTGACTCTATGTAAATTCATTACTAGTTGTAGTAGTTGGATAATAGATATCAGGTTGGCGGCTTTGCGTCCCGGCGTGACAAACAAGATGGAGTTAAGTAGATGGTCGCCGAATCGGAGCTGACACGGAAGAACGTCCATGAAGGAGCCATACTATTTCACAATATGTGTTATATTTGTGATTGTTATGCTTCTTTGTTTCTATGCATGTTAGAATGATAGAATGATCCCTCATGAATATCAAGCGAATTGCCATCCCGATGTTGCACCTTCGCACGTCAAAATACGTCTAGTATTGGGCTCATAAAATTGGGGTGCTGCTTGGATGTCCTTGAACGAAGGGTTAAATGTCGGACATGGATATGCACTACATCGAGTTAACTTGACAAGGCTATCAAAAGCGGTTTGGGCCTTGTGGAAAAGAAGGTTGGGAGCAGGGTATGAGATACCTTCCCAACCGGCGAGTCGTTTAGAATACGATTAGCAAGGAGTTTCTTACGGATAGGTATGTTGGCTAGCGGTGATGCTAAAGCTCACTAGTCGCATCGCTAGTCGGATCTGAATCACTAAGAGTTTGCGGAGGGCTGCTGACTTGATGGGAGTATTTCTGTTTAGGCTAGAATTACTCTACATAAACACATTGCTTAGTGATTGCATATTTTCATTTGTAGATCAATGGCACCACCTGCTCAACCCAACTTTGCATTGAAATCAATTACGGAAAAGGATAAACTGAATGGAACAAACTTTACCACCGGTATAGAAATCTGAAATTGTTCTCAAGCATGATAAAAGGAACATGTTCTCGAGGATCCACTTCGGAGGAACCTGCCGATAATGCTAGTGCCACAACTAAGAATGCCTACCAGAAACTCGTTGATGAATCAACGGAGATCAGCTGTCTGATGTTGGCTTGTGTGGAGCCCGATTTGTAATAGCATTTCGAAAATGTTGAGGCTTACGATATGATCGAGAGTCTCAAGAGCATGTTTCAGACACAGGCTAGGACCGAAAGGTTCAACATCTGGCGATCCTTGATGGATTGCAAGCTGAAGGAAGGTGATCCATTGAGCCCACATGTGATTAAGATGATCGGATATGTGCAAGCTTTGGATCGTTTGGGCTTCCCGCTCTTGGATGAGCTGGCTACTGATGCTGTTCTGGGTTCTCTTCCGCCCAGCTATGGAACGTTCATCTCAAACTATCATATGCATGGCATGGATAAGAAGCTCACTGAGTTGCATTGGATGCTCAAGGTGGCAGAGCGGGATAATAAGAAAGGCACGCATCAAGTGTTGATGGTGCAGAAATCGGCTAAGTTCAAGAAGAGTTGGTCCAAGAAAAAGGCTAAGGAAAAGGGCACGGAGATGGTAACCTCTGCGGCTGCGCTGAAGTCTGGACCGGACTCGAAGACCGTTTGCTATCACTGCAAGGAGACCGGTCACTGGTAGAGGAACGGTAGCAAGTGGCTTGCAGAGCATGGCAAGAAGGCCGGAAATGCTTCTTCAGGCAAAGGTACACTTGTTACATATGTTATAGACATTTACCTTGTTGACATACCTAGTAGCTCTTGGGTATTTGATACCAGATCGGTTGTTCATATTTGCAACTCGATGCAGGGGCTGGTAAGAACTAGGCGTGTGGCACAAGGGGAGATTGACATTAGGGTCGGCAACAAAGCAAGAGTTGCTGCATTGGAGGTCGGCATGATGCAGCTCCAGCTTCCTTCCGGATTCATAATGGAATTGATTAATTGTTATTATATTCCTGCACTTAGTCGGAACATTATTTCTGCCTCATGTTTGATGAGTCAAGGTTATGAATTCAATTTAAAGGACAATGGTTGTTCGATATTTTTGAATGGTATGTTCCACGGCTATGCACCCATTGTTGATGGGCTATTTATATTGAAACTAGAAAAGGAACCGGTCTATAACATGAATGTCAAGAGGCATAAGCCTAATGAGATAAATCCAACATATTTCTGGCATTGCCGGCTTGGACACATTAGTCTGAAACGCATGAAGAAGCTTGCTCGGCAAGATGACTAAGTCTCCTTTCGCAAAGAGTTGCGAGAGGGTGTCCAAACTGTTGGAGCTTATACACAGTGATGTGTGTGGTCCAATGAGCACAACTGCCAGAGGTGGCTATCGATGCCATTGACTTTCACCGGCGACTTGAGTAGATATGGATATATCTATTTGATGAGGCACAAGTCGGAGACTTTTGAAAAGTTCAAAGAGTTTCAGAATGAGGTTGAGAATCAGCTCGGCAAGATTATAAAGCCTGCGATCGATCGTGGAGGTGAGTACATGAGCCAGGAGTTTGATGATCATCTGAAAAGTCGAGGTATAGTACCTCAGCTCACACCTCCGCACGCCACGGAGAAAGCGGCGTGTCGGAGCGGAGAATAGGACCTTGTTGGACATGGTCCGGTCTATGATGAAACAAATCGGATTTACCCTTGTCATTTTGGGGATCGCTCTAGAAACTGCAGCTTTCACACTTAATAGGGTACCATCAAAATCCGTAGACAAGACACCACATGAGATGTGGACCGGGAAGACTCCTAGGTTGTCTTTTCTAAAGATTTGGGGTTGTGAAGCATTTGTCAAGCGACTTATGTCAGACAAGCTTACACCTAAGTCGGATAAATGCAAATTCGTGGGATATCCGAGGGAAACCTTGGGATATAACATCTACAACCGGGAAGAGAACAAGGTGTTTGTTGCTCGGAAAGGGGTTTTCCTTGAGAAAGAGTTTCTCAGTCGGGAGGCCAGTGGGAGGATGGTTTGACTCGAAGAAATTCGAGGACCACTCGAGGGCGGCTCGGTGGTGATGAGATCATACCGAGTCGGTCGGGAACACATGTAGTGGAAGCGGCACCGGAACCACGGAGGTCGGAAAGATTGTGCAGAGTCGTGATGTATTGTTGCTAAAAGCGGCAGGCCGCCACGTATCACGGAAGAGATGGTGAGCCAGGTTACGAGGCATGGTGGAGGCCATGAGATCGAGTTAAAGTCCATGGATGAGAATCAAGTCTAGGACTTGGTTGATCCGTCACTGGCGTATCGCCATTGGTTGCAAATGGGTCTTTAAGAAGAAAACCGATGTGGATGGAAATGTTACATGGCGACCAGACCGAATGGATCAAGTCTCTATGCTCGGTGTCATCCACGGATCGATAATCTTGACACCACACATGCCGAAGGATTTATAGCGAGTAGCAATCACACACTTATTACATCATTGTCCACAAGGGAACTTATTACAATAATATGGCTTAAGGCCATCTAATGATAACAGCGGAAGGCTTGGAAGATAAGTTAGTCCATCAACTCCAACGGCATCACTGAGTATAGAACCACGACCTAACACCTTACTCGTCGTTCGAAAAGTGCAACGTGAAAGTTGCAGCCAACAACGGTCAGACATGGAATATCTTGGCAATGTAACACATAAAAAGCAATGAAGGATAAGCCTATACTACATGCATATATGGCTGGTGGTAAGGCTCTCTGATTTACATTTTGCATAAAGCTGATTTTCCCTACATCAAAGGAATAATTTTATTTAACTATCATGGTGGTTGTTAAACATTGAGAATGGTTGACAGATCCTCAATCCCAATTAAAAGTACTCATCAAAACCCAATAACTTTTATTTAGAAGTAACATGTTGAGATTCACATGATATTCAATTACGGATACTCAAATTGTCCATAACCGGGACACGGCTAACCATGATTAGTTTATACACTCTGCAGAGGTTTATGACTTTTCCCCACAAGACTCGATCGCCTCCGCTTGGTTCTCGCACTACATGGTGTTTGAAAGCGGATGACCGAGACATAGTCTTTCGAAGCGCTAGCACCTTACATGTGGGTAGACCGTACCAACCTACATCCCCTACATCAGCTAGCCTACCGTAAGAGTTATACGACTTAGTCAACTACATGAGCCCATAATTGGCTTGTGGCTGCACGGAAGTTTCAATTTGAATAATCTTATGATCCCTTAGAGCACAGGTGGCGGTCCGAAGAAATACAGAGCAAGTCTGATGGAAACCAGGTGCCTCAATCCACCCAGATGTGTGTTTAAGTTGCCACCTTAGATAAACCATTAATTAACAATCTCACATCATCATGGATATTCACTCACCCAATCCACGTCTACTAGCATAGCATGGCATAATAGCAAGCGTAGAAGTAACTCCCAAGGTTTCATAAGTAAAACAGGTAATAGGAACTACCTCAATCTACTTCCCAAACCCACAATTTAATTTGATCCTAAACATGCAAGTGTTTGAGGTTTGATCTAATGCATAAAACTGGGTATGAGAAGGGTATGATCAAAGTGTTACTTGCCTTGCGATGATCCGAGATCTAGAGATTGAAGTAACAAGCGGCGCACTCGGGTGATCTAACGCAGACAAACAACAAGCATACAATAAGTACTCATCTAATGCACAGGGAAATCTCGAATAAAAGATCTAACCAGAAAGTTCAACTTAAGAACCCTGGTTGCAAAAAGAATCGAATCAAATAAAGCATCGACAGTCGAAACTCGTGAGAGAACGACTCGGTGTTGCAATCTGAAACTAGGTCAAAATTTCACAGTAGCAAAACTCTGTGAAAGTAGGGTAGTCGAACGGCGGTTTCGTTCTGAAACTCGAGCGTTTGAATCACTGATTCGATAAGCGAGCAAGAAATAAAACAGATTTGAAAATTGGATCGAAATCGAATCGGAAAAATAACGGATTAATTCGATTAAAAGAAAGCGACGAGCGGATTAAATAGCGGACGTTCGTTAACAAAACTAATTCAACGAACACGTTCATTGAAGCGAGCGGTTCGGTGAGCGTTCGTTAAATAAGAAAACCAAAAAACATAAAACCATCTAGGGTTTTTTTAAAACCGAATATCTTAAAAAAGCGGATCGGTCTTTAGGGAAAACCGGATCGGAGCGGGCGGGCGGCTACCTCCGGTGGCTCTTCGCGGCGAGGTCGTGAGGCTCGAGGTCGGGAGGCGGCGGGGTCGGCTGGGCGGTGGGGTGCTCCGGCGAGGGGGCAGGCGAGGGATCGGCGGCGTCCTCGGCGCGTGGAGGCTCGGTCGGCGGCGGTGGTGGCGGGTGAGAGAGAGAGAAGCGGCTATTTAAGAAGGGGGCGGGCTTGGGGAAGGGCAGCGGAGGCGAGGGGAGCGGACTCAGGGCGGGGTGGCGTCTTGTGGCGGAGGAGTCAGCAGGCGGCGTCTTGTGAGGAGAGGAGGAGGCGGCGGCGGGTGGGCAGGCAGTGGGCAGGCCTCGGCCTCGGCCGAAGGCGCGCGTTTTTTTAAAATTTAAACCAAGCGAATTAAAAAAATCAAATGAACTCGATTTTAATAAAATAATTTTCCCGACTCCTAAAATGAGTCGAACAAAATGAACTTTAAAAGCGGCAAACATGCATATATTTTTAAAATGCTCATTTTGCCTAAGAAAATAATTCTTTCAAAACCAAATTTTTTGATTTATTTATAATATCTTCATTTTTCCTAAGCGTTGGGAAAGTCATATTATTCCCTCTCTTAAAATTTTTATAGGAAAACTTTATGAAGATAAATAAATAAATCCAAATGATCCATTTTCAAAATTTGAGAAATCCCAAATATGAAAATTATGAAACTTCCAACTCTCTCGAGGGTCCTTGAGTTGCGTGAAATTTCTAGGATCGGAAAAATCGAGAAAAATATGATATGCATGATGACCTAATGTATAACATTCCAAATTGAAAATTTGGGATGTTACAAACCTACCCCCTTAAGATGAATCTCGCCCTCGAGATTCGGGTTGGCTAGAAAATAGGTGAGGGTGGTCCTTAAGCAAAACTTCCTCTCTTTCCCAAGTGGCTTCATCCTCAGTGTGGTGGCTCCACTGAACTTTGCAAAACTTGATAACTTTGCTGCGGGTAACTCTGCTGGCATAGTCGAGAATCTTAGCTGGTTTTTCCTCATATGTCAGGTCATCCTTCAACTGAATTGCTTCCAGTGGCACTGTGTCTCTTAACGGTACCTCTGCTATCTCGGGGTGACATTTCTTCAACTGAGAAACATGAAATACATCATGAACTCCTGACAGTCCTTCTGGCAATTCCAACTTATACGCAACTTCTCCCATGCGTTGCAAAATCTTATATGGTCCAACGAAACGGGGTGCTAACTTTCCTTTCACTCCAAAACGCTTAACTCCTCGAAGCGGGGATACTCTGAGATATACTCTGCCTCCAACTTCATACTCAATCGGTTTGCGCTTTGAATCGGCATAGCTCTTTTGTCTGGACTGGGCTATCTTGAGCCTGTCTCGAATCAACTTAACATACATTCGGACTCCTTAATCAAATCTGGTCCAAACAAGCGGCGATCTCGGTTTAGTCCCATGACAACGGTGTCCTGCACATTCTTCCATCTGAGCCTCGAAGGTGCCATCTTTAAGCTGGTTTGGTAACTGTTGTTGTAGGAAAATTCTGCATCTGACAAATTATCATCCCAGCTAGATCCATAATCTAGTGCACAAGCTCTCGGCATGTCCTCCAAAATCTGATTGACTCTCTCGGTCATCCATCGATCTGTGGGTGGAAAGCTGTCTTGAATTCTAGTCTGGTTCCCAATGTTTCGTGCAAGCTGGTTCCAAAATTTCGAGGTAAACTGGGTTCCTCTATCCGATCTGATGCTCCTCGGAACTCCGTGTAAACACACAATTCTGGTCATGTATATCTTTGCCAACTTAGCACTGCTATAGGTAGTCTTGATTGGAATGAAATGAGCTACCTTGGTCAAGCGGTCGACTATGACCCAAATCGAGTCATATCTGAGCGAGTCTTTGGCAAACCTGTGATGAAATCCATGCCTAGTTTATCCCACTTCCATTCGGTATTGGCAGCGGTTGTAACAATCCTGCTGGCTTCGATGTTCTGCCTTTACTTTCGACATCGTCACAAACTGCTACATACTCCGCAATATCCTTCTTCATTCCGGTCCACGGAAAATATTCTTCAAATCCAAATACATCTTGGTATTTCTGGGTGAATCGAATAGGGTGAATCATGGGCTTCTTGCAAAATCAACTTCCCGATCTACGGGTCATTGGGCACATAAACACGATCTTCAAACCATAAGGTATCGTGCTCGTCCTCACGAAATCCTTTAGCTTTTCCTTTGCTCATTTTCTCCTTTATAGAGGCAACTTCCTTATCGCCTTTTGGGCATCTCGATTTTGTCCATTAGTGTCGATTGAATCTCCAATGCTGCTACATAGCCTCTGGAACTATTTCCAAACATAGTTCTCGAAGGTCCTCGGCTAACTCATTGGGTATTCCTCCCATCATTAGGGTATTGACGTGGCTCTTACGGCTCAATGCGTGCCTCGACATTAGCCTTTCGGGGTGATAATGCAATCTCATATCATAATCCTTGATTAGTTCTAACCATCTCCTTTGTCTGAGATTCAATTCATACGTGTGAAGATGTACTTCAAACTCTTGTGATCCGTGTATACTTCACAATGATTTCCAATGAGAAAATGTATCCATGTCTTTAAAGGCGTGCTGTGGCTGCTAACTCCAAATCATGAGTGGCATAATTCAACTCATGAGGCTTAAGTTGTAAGTGAAGCATATGAAACAACTCTTCCTTCCTGCATAAGCACGGCTCCAAGTCCTCGGCGTGAAGCGTGCAATACACCTCATAATCTTTAGTCGATCGGCAATATCAAAACTGGTGAAGTAACCAATCTTTTCTTCAACTCTGAAAACTTGCCTCAGATCCTCATCCATATGAATTTGTTTTCCTTCTTCAACAATTCTGTCATAGGCTTTGCAATTCTTGAGAAATTCTCAATGAATCTTGGTAGTATCCTGCAAGTCCAAGGAAACTCGAATCTCTCCAACTGTCGTTGGTGCTTCCCATTTGGTTCTGATCTCAACCTTTGTGGGGTCAATCTGCTATCCCTTCTCCGGATATAACATGTCAGAAATCCAACTTCCTTTAGCCAAAACTCACATTTGCTGAACTTGGCATACAAGCTGTGTTCCTCGGTTTCTCCAAAACCAATCGCAAATGTTCCTTGTGTTCCTCTTCATTCTTGAGAAAATCAAAATATCATCAATGAACACCACGATTTAACTTATCCAAAAACTCCATAAACACTTTGTTCATCGGGTTCATGAAATAGGCTGGTGCGTTAGTCGATCCAAATGACATAACGGTATACTCGTACAATCCATATCTAAGTGGTAAATGCTGTCTTGGGTATGTCTTGCTCCCGAATCTTTAATCGATGGTACCACGATCGCAAGTCGATCTTAGAAAACACCTTGGCTCCTTGCAAGCGATCAAGCAGATCATTTATCATAGGTAGTGGGTACTTGTTCTTGATTGTTACTTCATTCAATCCACGATAATCAACAACCATTCTTAACGATCCATCCTTCTTCTCCACTAACAAAGCGGGTGATCCCCAAGGTGATGAACTTGGGCGAATAAAACCTTTATCCAATAGTTCCTTAATCTGTTTCTTGATTTCCGCCAAATCCTTTGCGGGCATCTGTCTGATCGCTTCGATATCGGGCCTGTTCACGGCAACAGCTCGATCAAAAACTCAATGTCTCTATCCGGTGGCATTCACAGCAACTCTTAGGAAATACATCAGGAAAATCCTGTACCATCGGTACTTCTTCTGTACCACTCACGATAGGCAATTAACTTGTGCTCTCCTCGGCTCGTGCCGTGATACATACTAATCCTTCTTCCTTACGGTGTGGTGAGCAAAATTGACCTTGTGGTGCAATCTATGTTTCCTCCATACTTTGATAACCAATCCATTCCTAATATCACATCCAATCCTTGGGATTCCGAACTATTAGGTGCGAGGGAAAACATAGTGTCCAATCCTTAATGGCGTCGATCACACCATATACTAGCCATGTATTCTGCTCGGGTGAGGTTACTAGCATGGGTGACCTAAGGGCTTGGGTTGGTAATTTGTACTTATCCACAAATCCCTTGATATGTATGAATCGATGCACCAAGATGTCGAAAAGAACAACTGCGATAAATGACAACCAAAACTTACCGATTACTGCATCGGGCTGATCTTCAACCTCCTCCACATCAACGTGGTTCACCTGTCCCCTGTTGAAAGGGTTTGGCTTCTTTCCAGAGCTTCCATTGCCATTTCCATTCTGGCCTTCTGGACAGTCATTTGCATAGTGCCCAGTCTTGCGGCACTTAAAGCAAGTAATGTGACTCAGGTCTACCTTGGATGGTGTTGACGGGTTGGTGCGGTTCTGTCCGTTGCTTCCTCCATTCCCGTTCCCATTCTTGGTGCCATTATGGTTGTGCGAATTACCTTCTCCATGGGTATGCTGAAACTGAATTCCTGATTTAGGGGTATAACGTGGTTTCTGCTGAGCTCCAGAGTTATACTTCCCTTGTCCATACTTCCTCTTGCGGTTCTCAATTTGCTGCTGCTTTCCTTCAATCATGAGAGCTCGGTCTACTAACTCCTGGTAGTTGTTGAAACTTGCTACCATCAACGGCATCTGAACTCATCATTCAGTCCTTCTAGAAACTTCTCTGTTTAGCGAGCATCAGTAGCAACGTCATCCGGGGCATAACGTGCTAACTTGCTAAAGTCATCCACGATCTTGCCAACAGTCCTTCCTCCTTGGCGTAAGTTGCGAAACTCACGCTTCTTCATAGCCATGGCTCCTGCGATACATGGGCGGTCTGAAAGCTTCTTGAAACTGGTCCCATGTGGCGGTGTCTACGGGTAAGTGGCTGTGAAATTCTCCCACCATGCTGCTGCGGGTCCTTCAAGCTGATGTGCTGCAAACTTCACTCTTTCACCATCATGCATCCTGCGGTGGTCAGCTCCTTCCTATCTTGCGGAGCCGGTCATCTGCTACAATCGGCTCGGTGCTCTTGGAATACACCGCGGGTTCGAGTCTAAGAAGCGAGTCGATGATCCGCAGTGGTGGTGGCGGCGGGTTGTTGTTGTTGTTGTTGTTGTTGCCTGGTTACGCACCAATGTTTGAATCGGGGTATACTGCTCTTTGGATCAATTGGGTGATCTCTGGCGGGAAAAGCGAATCCGGGTCGCGTCTCGGAGGCATCGATGGGTTTAGAAAAGGAGAAAATGTAGAATAGAATGAGGTCTAAGGGGAATCACTACCCAAATGCACATGAGCAAATGCACACAAATCACTTCATTCAATCAAACAAGAGCTTACAACGATCTAACTATCGCAAAAGTGCGTGTACTATAATGTTTACATGGAGGAAATACTACTAATATGTGGGGACTTCTACTAATTTGAACGGTGGAAGACTCCATGATGTCTGCTCGACCGTCTTCAAAGTCGGGTTCACTTGGATCCGAATCGGTGTCGTCGATGTTGATGTAGTCGCTTGGGTATTCGACATCTGGTCTTCATTCTGGCGCCAACTTCTTCTTGAGTTCTTGATCTCGTACTTAAGATCGTTGTTGTGTCTTGCGAGCTACGATCTCGTCCATATAGTCCTTGCGTGTAGTCTTTAGTTCTTCTTCCGTTCGATGATCCTTCCTTTGTCTTCGCAACTCCAACATGTCGTTGCACATTTGGTTCTCTGGCGTCGAATGTGCTGATTTAATTCCTGGATGAAAGCTGCAATGGATCTATCCTTCTTGGTGCTGACGACGTCCCAGTTGTCATCTCGACGTCCGCAAATCTGGTAGATGGTATCCTTGAGGTCTTCTTGATAAGCTTCTCCAATGCGTCCCATGGTAATGTGGGCTGCCATGCTCTTTCCCAGACTCCAAGTGGTTGCACTAAAAACACTATCTATAGGCTTGGTGATTGGGGTGAATGTCCTTCCTGGAACGTGAGCGTGAATCTTCCAGCGCTCCTCTTGAGCGAGTGGCGTTGAAAGTTCGGTGAAGCTTGGTAGTCAATGTTCGGTACTTGGTAACTTCCTTCAAGTGAAATCCAAAAGGTGTGCCTTCATCTGGTTGGGTGTACTTGATCTTCGCGTCAAATCATCCTAAAGAGAGTAGAAAAGATGAGGAGTTAGAAAATGAGAAGAGAGTAGTGATCTATGGCTTTATCTTAGTGGTGGTGTCCTACGGTTAGCGTGTGCTCGATACCATTCTCTGGCGACCAGACCGAATGGATCAAGTCTCTATGCTCGATGTCATCCTGGATCGATAATCTTGACACCACACAAGCTTTCAAGGATTTATAGCGAGTAGCAATCACACACTTATTACATCGTTGTCCACAAGGGAACTTATTACAATAATATGGCTTAAGGCCATCTAATGATAACAATGGAAGGCTTGGAAGATAAGTGAGTCCATCAACTCCAACGGCATCACTGAGTATAGAACCACGACCTAACACCTTACTGTAAATGCGAAAAGTCTGCAACGTGAAAGTTGCAGCCCAAAACCGTCGACACATGGAATATCTTTGGCAATGTAACACATAAAAGAGCAATGAAGGATAAGCCTATACTACATGCATATATGGCTGGTGGTAAGGCTCTCTGTTACATTTTGCATAAAGCTGATTTTCCCTACATCAAAGGAATAATTTTATTTAACTATCATGGTGGTTGTTAAACATTGAGAATGGTTGACAAGATCCTCAATCCCAATTAAAAGTACTCATCAAAACCCAATAACTTTTATTTAGAAGTAACATGTTGAGATTCACATGATATTCAATTACGGATACTCAAATTGTCCATAACCGGGACACGGCTAACCATGATTAGTTTATACACTCTGCAGAGGTTTGCACTTTTCCCCACAAGACTCGATCGCCTCCGCTTGGTTCTCGCACTACATGGTGTTTGAAAGCGGATGACCGAGACATAGTCTTTCGAAGCGCTAGCACCTTACATGTGGGTAGACCGTACCAACCTATATCCCCTACATCAGCTAGCCTACCCGTAAGAGTTATACGACTTAGTCAACTCGCCAGAGCCCATAATTGGCTTGTGGCTGCACACGGAAGTTTCAGTTTGAATAATCTTATGATCCCTTAGAGCACAGGTGGCGGTCCAAAGAAATCTGAGCAAGTCTGATGGAAACCAGGTGCCTCAATCCACCCATATGTGTGTTTAAGTTGCCACCTTAGATAAACAATTAATTAACAATCTCACATCTGTCATGGATATTCACTCACCCAATCCATGTGTACTAGCATAGCATGGCATAATAGCAAACGTAGAAGTAACTCCCAAGGTTTCATAAGTAAAACAGGTTATAGGTACTACCTCAATCTACTTCCCAAACCCACAATTTAATTTGATCCTAAACATGCAAGTGTTTGAGGGTTTGATCTAATGCATAAAAACTGGGTATGAGAAGGGTATGATCAAAGTGTTACTTGCCTTGCTGGTGATCCGCGAGATCTAGAGATTGAAGTAACAAGCGGCGCCTCGGGTGATCTAACGCAGACAAACAACAAGCATACAATAAGTACTCATCTAATGCACAGGAAATCTCGAATAAAAGATCTAACCAGAAAGTTCAACTTAAGAACCCTGGTTGCAAAAGAATCGAATCAAATAAAGCATCGACGATCGAAACTTCGTGAGAGAACGACTCGGTGTTGCAATCTGAAACTAGGTCAAAATTTCACAGTAGCAAAACTCTGTGAAAGTAGGGTAGTCGGAACGGCGGTTTCGTTACGAAACTCCAGGCGCTTGAATCACCTGATTCCGATAAGCGAGCAAGAAATAAAACAGATTTGAAAATTGGATCGAAATCGAATCGAAAAAATAACGGATTAATTCCGATTAAAAGAAAACGACGAACGGATTAAATAGCGGACGTTCGTTAGCAGAACTAATTCAACGAACACGTTCATTGAAGCGAGCGGTTCGGTGAGCGTTCGTTAAATAAGAAAACCAAAAAACATAAAAACCATCTAGGGTTTTTTTAAAAAAACCGAATATCTTAAAAAACCGGATCGGTCTTTAGGGAAAACGGATCGGAACAGGCGGGTCGGCTACCTCCGGTGGCTCTTCGCCGGGCGAGTCCGCGAGGCTCGAGGTCGGGAGGCGGCGGGTCGGGCGGGCGGTGGGGTGCTCCGCGACGAGGGGCGGCGAGCGAGGATCGGCGTCCTCGGTGGCGCGGCGGGCTCGGTCAGGCGGGCGCGGTGGCGGCGGGGAGGAGAGAAGGGGGCGGCCGCTATTTAAGAAGGGGGCGAGGGGCGGCTTGGGAAGGGGCAACGGAGGCGAGGGGGGGAGCCGGACTCGAGGCGGCGGGGTGGCGTCTTGTGGCGGAGTCCGCAGGGGCGGCGTCTTGTGAGGAGAGGAGGGAGGCGGCGGGCGTGGGCGGCGGCTGGGCAGCTGGGCCTCGGCCCGGGGCGCGACAGCGTTTTTTAAATTTAAACCAAACGAATTAAAAAAATCAAATGAACTCCGATTTTAATAAAATAATTTTCCCGACTCCTAAAAATGAGTCGAACAAAATGAACTTTAAAAACGGCAAACATGCATATATTTTTAAAATGCTCATTTTTGCCTAAGCAAAATAATTCTTTCAAAACCAAATTTTTTTGATTTATTTATAATATCTTCATTTTTCCTAAACGTTGGGAAAGTCATATTATTCCCTCTCTTAAAATTTTTTATAGGAAAACTTTATGAAGATAAATGAATAAATCCAAATGATCCCATTTTCAAAATTTGAGAAATCCCAAATATGAAAATTATGAAACTTCCAACTCTCTCCGAGGGTCCTTGAGTTGCGTGAAATTTCTAGGATCGGAAAAATGCGAGAAAAATATGATATGCATGATGACCTAATGTATAACATTCCAAATTGAAAATTTGGGATGTTACATGTTCAGATCCACAAAGCTCGGCTTGTCGCTAAAGGTTATGGACAAGTTCAAGGAATTGACTACGACGAGACTTACTCGTCGGTAGCGATGCTGAAATCGATGGATGTCAAAACGGCTTTCCTTCACGGAAATTTAACCGAGGACGTGTATATGATACAGCCCGAGGGTTTTTTCGATCCGACTAGCACTAGTAAGATATGCAAGCTCAAGAGATCCATTTATGGGTTGAAGCAAGCATCTCGGAGTTGGAACATTTGTTTTGATGAGGTCATCACTGGTCTCGGTTTCATCAAAAGCAAAGAGGACTCTTGTTTATACAAGAAGTTAAGTGGGAGCTCGATAGTGTTTTTGATCTTGTATGTGGACGACATACTACTGATCGGAAATGATGTTTTGATGCTAAACTCGGTCAAGGAATCATTGAATGGCAAGTTTTCGATGAAAGACCTTGGCGAGGCAGTATATATTTTAGGCATTAAGATCTATAGAGATAGATCGAGGAGGCTGCTCGGCTTAAGCCAGAGCACGTACATAGATAAAGTGTTGAAGCGGTTCAACATGAGTGAGGCAAAGAAAGGGTTCTTGCCGCTCTCACATGGTATAAGGCTAAGCGAGACATAGAGTCCTTCGACATATGATGAGCGAAGCAGGATGAGTAGGATTCCGTATGCCTCGGCAATCGGATCCATCATGTATGCCATGATATGTACAAGGCCTGATGTTGCTTTTGCAATAACCCTAACAAGTAGATACCAGGCCAACCTAGGTGAGAGTCACTGGGCAGTGGTAAAGACTATTTTGAAGTACCTAAAAAGGACTAAAGAGATGTTCCTAGTTTATGGAGGTGAGGAAGAGCTCGTCGTAAGGGGTTACGTCGATGCTAGTTTCCAAACCGACAGAGATGATTTCCGATCACAGTCCGGATTCGTGTACGTCCTGAATGGTGGAGAAGTGCACTCGATGAGTTCCAAGCAGGATACGGTGGCCGATTCTACCACAGAAGCCGAATACATTGCAGCTTGTGAAGCTGCAAAGGAAGGTGTTTGGATCCGGCATTTTCTGGATGATCTTGGTATTTTCCCAGCCTCGGTGAAACCGTTGGACCTTTATTGTGATAATTCTGGTGCGATCGCACAAGCCAAGGAGCCGAGGAATCACCACAAGGTCAGACACATAGATCAGAAATATCACCTGATACGAAAGATCGTAAAGAATGGTGATGTAGAGTTATGCAAGATTCACACGGATGCAAATGTTCCAGATCTGTTGACTAAGCCGCTTCCACAACCCAAGCATGAGAGGCACGTTAGAGCTATGGGCATTCGATGTCTATTTGATTGACTCTAGTGCAAGTGGGAGACTGTTGGAGATATGCCCTAGAGGCAATCATGTATGATGATATTTCCAACGTGTTTATTAACAAAGATAGTCCTTGTACATTATCAATGATGTGTATCAGCAAGTATGTGACTTGTTTGTGGGACTATGCATTGTATGATGACTGTCCTAAAAGGTCCCTAGTCGAAACGGCTAGGTGGACGCGCAGCCGACTAGACTGGCATATGACACGGCCGATGGCTTGGTCTCACTAGCCATGGAGCATTGGATGCTAACCGGATAATATGGATTTGGAAAGGTCTGGTTGGATTCGACGTAGTCTGATCCGAGTCGAGATAAGGTCCGAGTCGGACAGACCTAACTATAAGACGCATCGATATGTCATCTGTGAGTCTCTAGTATAACATATGTTCTATGTCCTAAGACCTTAGCTAACGCATGTACTCGAGATGGTGAAAGACTAGCTTTGGGCCGACCAAACGCTACTCCGTGACTGGGTAGTTACAAAGGTAGGTTTCAGGTTTGTCCAGTCCCATGCTGCGAGACATGGTCGAGCAAGATGGGATTTGCCCCTCCGATCAGGAGAGATATACTCTGGGCCCCTCGTGTGATCCGACCAGGATAAGCATGGCCATGCGACAAGGATTATGAGATAATACGGATAGTGGTCGGTATCACTGGAACGAGAAAGAGGTCGGGCTAGCACAAGGATGACAGTCTCGCCTTGAGCACGACAACATATATCGTGTGGCAAAGGGAACAGAAGTGTGACACGTTGTACATGTTCGCCTAACCAGCTTCATAGTCTGCTTGGTGGTCGGCACGCCTTGCTGGAGGCCGCTACCAACCGTGCAGGTCGGAGGTGATCCGAACTGTGACCAAGCCGACTTGAACCTATGGAGTCGCCCGCTTAAGGGAAGGAACCTACGAGGTCGGTTCATAGGACACTGGTCGGGTGTGATCCGAACTGGACTAGGAACGTGACTGAGTAGACTTTGGGCTTTAGGGTTCGTGCGAGGCCCAAGTGTTGAGCCTGCAACGGACGCCTATATGAAGTGGATGTGCGGCACACTCATGCGGTTGATCGCTTTGGCTGTGACTAGGGTTTGCATGTGTTGCGAATAGCCACCTCCACTCGTCGCCGACTGTGTGACCGGACCTAGCAGTCCGCCGCACGGTGTTCCTCCTGCACGCGCGGATACCGTTAGAGGCGGTGCACTTGCGCCGCTCCAGCAAACTCGTATGTGGGATCAGACGACCGGCTGTTCGAGGGAGATCGGAAGAGGAGGAGACGGTCCACGCGGACGCGCTGCCCCAACTCTTTTTCCGCTGCACGGCACTGCGCGTCTAGTGGTAACGATCTGTGATCCATCTCCCGTAGCATGTTCCTGGATGTTCTGCGCGTAGGAAAATTTTAATTTGCAGTCGACGCACCCTAGCGTAGAACCCAACAGTAATACCTAGTGCATCGGGTCCAATGAAAATCTTTTGTGACCATACTGGAGCAATTGCCTTGGCGAAGGAATCCAGATTAAAGAAGAGAACCAAACACATCAAGAGACGCTTCAATTCCATCTGCGATCAACTCAAGGAGGTAGACATAGAGATTTGCAAGATACATACGGATCTGAATGTTGCAGACCCATTGACTAAGCCTCTTCTATGAGCAAAACATGATCAACACCAAGACTCCATGGGTGTTAGAATCATTACTATGTAATCTAGATTATTGACTCTAGTGCAAGTGGGAGACTGAAGGAAATATGCCCTACATGCAATAATAAAGTTGTTATTTATTTTTCCTTATATCATGATAAATGTTTATTATTCATGCTAGAATTGTATTAACTGGAAACTTAGTACATGTGTGAATACATAGACAAAACAGAGTGTCCCAAGTATGCCTCTACTTCAGTAGCCCGTTAATCAAAGATGGTTAAGTTTCCTAACCATAGACATGTGTTGTTATTTGATGAACGGGATCACATCATTAGAGAATGATGTGATGGACAAGACACATCTGTTAGCTTAGCATAATGATCGTTAAGTTTTATTGCTATTGCTTTCTTCATGACTTATACACATTCCTCTGACTATGAGATTATGCAACTCCCGAATACCGGAGGAACATCTTGTGTGCTATCAAACGTCACAACGTAACTGGGTGATTATAAAGATGCTCTACAGGTGTCTCCGAAGGTGTTTGTTGTGTTGGCATAGATCGAGATTAGGATTTGTCACTCCGAGTATCGGAGAGGTATCTCTGGGCCCTCTCGGTGATGCACATCACTATAAGCCTTGCAAGCAATGTCACTAATGAGTTAGTTATGGGATGATGCATTATGGAACGAGTAAAGAGACTTGCCGGTAACGAGATTGAACTAGGTATGAGGATACCGACAATCGAATCTCGGGCAAGTAACATACCAATGACAAAGGGAATAACGTATGTTGTTATTGTCGTTTGACCAATAAAGATCTTCGTAGAATATGTAGGAACCAATATGAGCATCCAGGTTCCGCTATTGGTTATTGAGCGAAGATGTGTCTCGGTCATGTCTACATAGTTCTCGAACCCGTAGGGTCCGCACACTTAACGTTCATAGACGATTTGTATTGTGAGTTATGTGTGTTGGTGACCGAAGTTTTTTCGGATTTCCGGATGGGATCACGCACATGACGAGGAGTCTCGAAATGGCCGAGAGGTAAAGATTCATATATTGGAAGGTAGTATTCGGACATCGGAATGGTTTCAAGTGGTTTGGGTATTTTACCGAAGTACCGAGGGGTTACTGGAACCCCCGAGGAAATATTGGGCCTCCATGAGCCCTAAGGGAGAGAGAGGGAAGCCCGCGGTGGTTGGGGGGTGGCGCATGCCCTCTCCTAGGGAGTCCGAATAGGACAAGGAGGAGGGGGCACAGGGCAGCGCCTGCTGCGGCGCAGGGCGGCGCCGGCGTGCGATAGCAGCGGCGAGCGATGAGGCAGCGCTGGCGAATGGGCGGCGGGCGGCGCTTGAGCTTCGGTGGCGCCTGGAGGCGGGAGGCGGCGGGGCTCATCGGGGAGGGGCGGGGCGCTCGGGCCTGATCTAGCCTGGGGCGGGCCCGATCCGGGTTCCGCTGGCCGGCAGCGGTAGGAGAGGTTGGGCGCTGACGTGGCGGCCGCTGGTTGGTCCAGAGCGTCGGCCAAACGCGTCCGGCCGGCGGTGGACGTGTCCGGCAGCGCGGAGGATGGAGGAGGCTAGGATTTTGCCCGAAATTGGAGGGGGAGGTGCTTATTTGTAGGTAGGGGGAGCTAGGAGAGGGCTATTGGGGTGCGGTTTTCGCCCAGACGATTGTGATCCAACAGCGAAGAGCATGGAAGGGGTTTAGATGGGCTAGTGGGCTGTTTTGAGGGGGTGCTAGGCTGCAAAGATAAAGAGGTACGGCGGTTAACGCCGTTAACCGTTGGGGTATCAAATTACCTCCAAATGGAACGAAATTTGACAGGCGGCCTACCGGTGATTTACCAAGGCCACTCGACAAACCTCGGCCCATTCCGAGAAAGTTTTTCTCCCGCTCATGAAATGAGATCTGGAAGGTGCGGCGAGTGCATGTGAGAGTGAAACGGCTCAGAACGGGCAACTGAGAGAACTGGTAGACCCGGACGGATGCAAGTTCTGAAAAACATGCAGATGAAATACACATGGTGACATGGCAAAGAGCAACACGCAAGCGAATGACATGGCAACGATAGCGAATCACTGGAAGACATCTGGCGCATCGATCTCGGGGCGTTACACATACTTCTCTTATTAAGGAACAAACTTCGTCAGGTATTGATCTTCTTCCCACTCAACTCGGAGAATTACTAGAAGCAACAATATTGGATTTAACATTATTGGGGCAACAAACATTCGTGTTTGTCGACCGAGCTCGTGCACAGGCGTACTGACGTTCATACATCCAGCACCAATGTATAACGCAAAGTCAAGCCAGAGAAGCCGCTCTTTGTGAGATCAAGGAGGGCATCAAGAAGACCAAGCCAACATACAAGATGAAGATTCCAAGAGAAGTGTGCTTTGCTGGCCAGGTGACACCGGCAAGGTCGATGCATTAGGTAAGATCAGGATCAAGCCGCGCCAGCAGCGTCTTCAGGACGGTCGGAGACCGAAGCGTGCACCTCTCCAAGAAGGCCCGGCAACCCCTGCCCCCGGTAGGCACAGGCCAATTACCACCGCTCCACCGCACCATGATGCCAGTCACTTACCGATGCGGTGTCGAGCCCCCCTCTCGGAGTAATGGGCCACGGGTAGGCTAACCCGAGACCCAAGACCTTTCAAGACATCGGGGCTGACTACGCCCCTCAAGACTACAAGGCGAGGTGCCACCTTCTGGGAGCCGACTGAAGGAGCGGCCGGCTTCCCGTGGGCGGCCGAGTCCTAGATGTGAGGCCAAGTCAAGCCGACTCCAGGCCGGCGACTTCGAGAGAAGCCGGCTCCAGAGAGTCGGCCCACGACGCTTGTAGAGCCTGTGCCCCCGTCGGGAGGACGGGACGGGGAGTGGCTACAGTACAGCCCATCCCGTCCTCCAAATCAGGCAAGCATGGCCACAGTGCCCCGTACCGGCGGAGATCTCCGCCCGGCGCGGCACTGTTGCCACCGCATCCCTGACGTCACCCCATATGGGTGGAGTCATGTTCCCACAACGGCCTATCTGTACGGCCCCAGGACGAAGGGCCCCGCACGTCAGCGAGGGTCCAGAAGACGGCAAAGAGCCCCGCCAATCGGACCCGGGGGAGGTCGGCCTCCAGGAGTTGGCCGGCCCCTCCCTCGGGGCCCATGCGCCATCAACCAGACAAGATAGGGAGTGGCTAAAGTAATCGCTCGCCAGGCGGGGCTGTAGCCATGACCTCCCGAGCAAGCTAGTGTCAATAGAGACGCGGCTACAGTGATCAGCCACCGACAGGCCCAGGAGCGGCGGGTACGGCCTGTTGGCCCATACCTCGCCTGTCGGTGGGACCCACCAGTCGGCGGGCCCCACCAATCGGCGGAGAAGTCGGCGCAAGAGAGACTGGCGGCCGGGCCCCATACCCGGTCGGATTACCAATGTACCCCTGGGGGTAGGCCTATATAAACCCCCCAGGGCACCTGTTGGGGATATAACTATTTGTGTAAGCCGCCCAGGAGGGGCCGGGTTACGTAAAGAGATTACAGACGAAGCAAGTCAAGCATGAAGATGGCGTCTCAACAAAGGGCCTAAGGCCCACAGGCGACTTAAGGCCGTTATAGTAAACCGCCATAATGGCAAGACTTGTATCATAAGGTAGACTTGACTAGTCACCGAGCGGACATTGTTTATAAGCGGCGGGACTCAGAGGCTGCTGAGCGCCAACCCGTGTATATAAGGGGACGACATGTTGGCGGCTTAGGGCAGGAAACAACCAATCGAGAACCGGGCATAGCGTATCTCGCTCCCTGGTCATCGAAACCTCAAACAATACCAACCCAACTTGACGTAGGCTTTACCTTCACCGTAAGGGGCCGAACTGGTATAAAACCTCTCGTGTCCTTTGTCCGGATTAACCCCTTTAAGCTTCCTAGTTGCGATGGCTCCACGACTAAGTCCTTGCAAGAGGACATCTGCCGTGACAATTCCACGACAGCACCCATGCAAAGGGTTCGAACATGTGATAGTTAGACCATATCATAGAGGAAAGGGAAGAGCTAGCCTTGCCTCCTCCTACCTCTAGCATACAGCTCGAGGAGCACTCATGTATTCACTTAAGCCTTAGTGATCAGGCGGAGACCCCGCAGAGCAGGACTAGGGGTGTTATATCCTAGGAGAGCCCCGAACCTGGGTAAAGTACGTCGGCGTTCGTATCTATGCCTCATCCCGCTTCCACGCACCGGCGAAGTTCTACTCGCTCCCACCATGATAAGCCATCCTTTGGCATATGTCGCACCTAACCCCCGACATTTGGCGCCCACCATGGGGCGAGGTGCACCGTCGTCCGGAGACCTGTTCTGGATGGGAACCCTTTTCTTCCCTAGCGAGCGCAGCCAGCCCGGCTCGCCAGACAGCGTCTGTGCCGACGCGCTGCATGGCGCGGAGCTGGCCTGCGCGGCGAGCTGCCTCGCCGATCTCGTTGGCGGAGTCCGCCTCTCCGACGAGCCCGCATCCGACGCGGGAATCAACGGCCCCGAGAGCCTCCTCGCGGGCCTCCTCGATCAGCTCCATGTCTCCAGCGAGCCAGCTACGGACTTGGAGTCTGTAGGCTCCACCGACCCGATGTTGGTTGACTCCGACACCGCGTCGCTCGACGCGTTTCCCACCAACGTGGTGGTCTACAATGAGCCGCTCCCACGCGTGGAGAGCGGCGAAAGCACCGTCATGGAGGTGCTGGTCATTGGGCACGGCGAGCACTCCCGTGGAGGTGCTCGCGACCCGCTCGACATGGCGCTGCAAGACATGTCAGCGCCCATTCCCGAAGACGCCGACGCCGAAACGTTCGAGGCACGCTGCCTCCAGCTCGTCGAAGGTGCTAAGAGGTTGGCCGGCATGAGACGCCTGTCGAAGGCCTACCTGCGCGAAATGGACCACGCTGCGGGCGGCACGCCGGCTCCTGCTGGGCCCAGCTGCCTTGGCATGGTCCAGTAGCGCGGTGTGGCCATCGCCAACCTGTTCAGGGTTGATCGCCCCGTCTACGCGACGCCTGCGGAAAACATCCGAGCAGCCCAGGCGATGGCGGGAGAGCTGGACAAGTTCGAGGGCGAAGAGTGTCGCCTGATGGTAGAGCGTGTCCAGCGACTCCTCGACTCAGCCGCCGAGCAGCACAAAGTCGGCTGCTGCACCGGCAAAACAACGATCTGCCCCACCGCCGAGACCAAGGCGCAACCTCTCGGACACCGACTGGTGGCGTCCATGCAAGAAAAGACAAGCGGTCGGCTGCCAGCCGTAGTCGGACTCGGATCTCCATAGAGCGCGACCAGGATGGCCGCCCAAGAGCAGTGGAACAGCGGGACGACTGTCCGCCTCCTCCCCCTCATAGGGAAAGGCGTGTTTCCCCACCGCCTATTGATCACCCATCGCTCGGCGACTGCCTTGGCCGCCGAGAAGGAATCGGAGAAAACGACGCCCGCCACCGGATCGACCGCCTCAACCGATCCCTGGTGCTAGAAGAAGAAGACGAGTTGGGTCCGCCTTGTTTTGGTCCCCGCATACGAGACGAGCCCTTCCCCAAAGGGTTCACGTTCCCAAGAGACACTCCCAAGTACACCGGCTCTGTGAAGCCGGAGGAATGGCTGGTCGACTACTCAACCGACGTCAGCATAGCAAACGGCAACAAGCGAGTCGCCGTGAAATACGTTCCGCTCATGCTCCAAGGCATGGCCCGGACATGGCTGAACAGCTTGAAGCCCCAAAGCATCAACAGTTGGGTTGACTTCACCGACGCCTTCGTCCGCAACTTCACCAGCACGTACAAGCGGCCGCCCAAGCCCCACCAGCTCTCCCTGTGCGTGCAAGGCCCCGATGAGTCGACTCGCAACTACCTCACGCGCTGGGCCGAGCTCCGCAACTCTTGAGAAGGTGTACATGAGGTGCAGGCCATCGAGTACTTCACCGCCGGGTGCCGAGAGGGCACTCTCCTCAAGCACAAGCTTCTCTGCGACGAGCCGGAAACACTCGACGAGCTGCTGATCATAGCAGATAAATACGCCACGGCCGACTCCTCCATGAAGGCGTAGATCCAAGTAAATGAATCTCGCAAGGTGGCCCCTCAGGCTCCTAGAACTACAGCTCGAGACGCCAGCCGACGTCAACAGTAGAACGACCACAAGCGCAAGGCCCCGCAGCCGGCTTCCACAAGCCGGCATGTGGCTACAGTCAAGGATCATCGGCCAGGAGGGCAGGCTCCTTCCAAGCAGCAGAAGGGTGGCAAGCCCAATTGGCTGCCGACTTTCTCATATGAGAAAACCCTGGATGCACCTTGCAAATTCCATAGCGGCGCGAAGCCGTCAAACCACACCACTCGGAAGTGCCATTGGTTCACCAGGATCGCCAAGGGAGACGGCCTCCTGCCTCCCGCGCCTGCTGGGCAGCAGCCTCCTCCTCAGCCCCAGCAGCCGGTGGCCGGACCAGTCGGAGCCATACAGGACGAGTTTCCAGAAGAGCATGGAGCATGCGTCATATTCACTAGCGTGGCTGATGACCGGCGCAGCAGGCAGCAGCAACAGCAAGAGGTGAACGCAGTAGCAACCAAGGCCCCAGAGTTCATGCATTGGTCGGAGAAACCTATCAGCTGGAGCAGAGCCGATCACCCAGAGGTGATGCCCAAACCCGGCTCCTATGCACTGGTTTTCGGTGCCACCTTTGCCACGGACAGGCGAGCTGCTCGTTTCTCCCGAGTTCTGATAGACGGCGGCAGCAGCATCAACATCCTGTACAAGGACACCATGGAGAAGTTGGGAATCAAGCAAAGATAGCATCAACCCAGCCGGACTGTCTTCCACGGCATAGTTCCTAGTCTTTCCTGCTCACCAATCGGCAAGATCCTAATAGACGTCCTCTTCGGGGACAAAGATCACTTTCGCCGAGAGCAGGTCTGGTTTGAGGTGGTGGACCTTGAAAGCCTATACCATGCACTGCTTGGCCGGCCCGCTCTGGCCAAGTTCATGGAGGTCGCCCACTACGCCTACCTCAAGATGAATATGCCGAGTTCCAAGGGGATTCTGACCATAGCCAGCGACTACAAGAAGTCGTCCGCCTGCGCAGCAGAAAGCAGTCGGTTGGCCGAGTCCCTCATTATCGCAGCTGAGAAGCGGCTCCTCGACCGGGTTGTGGCGATGGCGGGCAAGTGGCTGGAGATGTCACCAGACCCCAAGGAGTCGGAAGCTAAGGGCTCGTTCTAGCTGGCCAAAGAGACGAAGAAGATACCCTTGGACCCAGAGCGTCCAGAGAGGCACGCTGTCATAGGCACAGGCCTCGACAGCAAATAGGAAAGCGAGCTCGTCGATTTCCTCCGTGAGAATCGGGACATCTTTGCATGGTCCCCCAAAGACATGCCAGGTGTTCCAACGGATTTTGCCGAGCACAAGTTACATGTCCGGCCCGATGCCAAGACCGTCAGGCAGCTGTTGCGCCGCCTGTCACAAGAGAAGAGGAGAGTTGTTGGAGAAGAGATAACCCGGCTGTTGGCAGCCGGCTTCATCATGGAAGAGTTCTTTCCGGAGTGGCTGGCCAACCCAGTCCTCGTATTGAAGAAAAACTAGCAGTGGCGTATGTGTATTGACTACACTTGCCTCAACAAAGCATGCCTGAAAGACCCGTTTGCTTTGCCAAGAATTGACCAAGTGATAGACTCCACAGTCGGATGCGAGCTGTTGTGCTTTTTGGATGCATATTCAGGATATCACCAAATCAAGCTGAATCCAGCTGACAGACTGAAGAACGCCTTCATCACACCGTTCGGAGTCTTCTGCTACCTGACCATGACGTTTGGCTTGAGGAATGTCGGCGCCACCTTTCAACGCTGCATGCAGAAGTGCCTCCTCAAGCAACTCGGCAGGAACACCCACGTTTACGTGGACGATGTGGTGGTGAAGACGGAGAAGCGTGGAACACTGCTAGAGGACCTCAAAGAGACCTTTGAGAACCTGCGCCGATTTCAAATCAAACTCAACCTAGAGAAGTGCGTCTTCGGAGTACCAGCCGGCCAGCTTCTTGGATTCCTAGTCTCTGAACGCGGCATAGAGTGCAACCCTGTGAAGATCAAGGCCATCGAGAGGATGGAAGTACCTCACCGACTGTTGTTTGTGCAGAAGTTCACTGGCTGTTTGGCTTCCATCAGCCTGTTCATCAGTCGGTTGGGGGAGAAGGCTCTTCCTCTGCACCAACTCATGAAGAAAACCACCTTTTTCGAGTGGAACGACAAGGCGGATGAAGCTTTCCTCCAGCTCAAAAAGATGTTGGCCACTCCACCTGTCTTGGCGGCCCCGACTCCTAAAGAGCCTATGCTCCTTCACATCGCCGCCACCAGCCGGGTGGTCAGCACAGTCATCGTGGTGGAGCGCAAAGAGAAATGCAAGGCACTGCCGGTCCAGAGACCGGAGTATTACCTGAGTGAGGTACTGTCGACCTCCAAGCAGAACTATCCCCACTACCAGAAGATGTGTTACGGTGTGCACTTTGCCGCCAAAAAGCTGAAGCCGTATTTTCAAGAGCACCCAATCATTGTGGTCTGCACAACTCCATTGGCCGAGATTATTGGAAGCCGAGATGCCTCGGGCCGAGTCGCCAAGTGGGCCATAGATTTGGCCTCCTACACCATCTACTACCAGCCTCGCACCACCATCAAGTCACAAGCACTGGCTGACTTCCTCGTCGACTGGGCCGAGACCAAATACCTACCACCAGCGCCCGACTCCACCCATTGGCAGATGCACCCTCGTGGACAGGGTGTGGGGCCCCCACCCTCGTGGACAGGGTGTGGGCCCCCTGACGTGGATTTTTCTTCCAATATTTTTCTTATTTTCCAAATAGATGTTCCGTGGAGTTTCAGGTCATTCCGAGAACTTTTATTTCTGCACATAAATAACACCATGGAAAGTCTGCTGAAAACAGCGTCAGTCTGGGTTAGTTCCATTCAAATCATGCAAGTTAGAGTCCAAAACAAGGGCAAAAGTGTTTGGAAAGTAGATACGACGGAGACGTATCATCGTGCTACTTCTTGGCCTACAATCTTTGTGCAAGATGATCTCCCCTCTGCCGGACCACAAGGGGCCTGCGGCCCCTTAGGTGGTCATGTCCACCCATGACATCTTTGGCGCGCCATGTAGGGGGCAATCGCTTGCGCGAACCCGAAGTTGTGAACAGTGCATCGATCTCCATCATCATCTTCTTCGTCCTTGTCTTCTGCATCCATGGTGCCCAAGAAGAAACCCGGCGTGACCGCACACCCCTCCACTTTGAAGGGCCCCTCGCATGTAGCCGTGGGCACCGTAGGCGCCGCCACGGCGTTGGATGAGGCGGGTATGCGCGGGTGACGCGACGGCGCAGGCGGCGGCGTCTTTGTCTCCCTGTAGCCGAAGCCAGAGCGGGTAACGCCGGGGTTGGGCAGCATCAGCAGTGTCCTGACGAGCTTGGACCTGAAGCCGCGGGTGGAGGGAACGCCCAGTCTTTACCTCCCCACCACACTAGCGGACGCAGTCGCAACAGCGATGCTCGCTGAGGCGCAAGCCGTGGTCCTCTAGTTGCGCTCACCACGGGCGTGGCTACAAGACGCATACCTTGCACTACAAGAAAAGACACATTCGTGACATTTTGGGCCGAACGGATTTTTCTGTCATACTTATGACACTTCTATGACGATAATTGTGACAAAACCCGGTATCATCATAGATGTGGTGGGCTCCTACTTCTATGACAAAAAATCATGACAGAAAATGGGCTTTTTCCTGGGCGGGCCGGAGACGCAGCTGCATGACATTCTTTGGGCCGTCCATGACGGAAAAAACCGTGGTAGATGTTGGGGAACGTAGTAATTTCAAAAAAAGTTCCTACGCACACGCAATATCATGGTGATGCATAGCAACGAGAGGGGAGAGTGTTGTCCATGTACCCTCGTAGACCGAAAGTGAAAGCGTTAGGACAACACGGTTGATGTAGTCGTACATCTTCACGATCCGACCGATCAAGTACCGAACATACGGCACCTCCGAGTTCAGCACACGTTCAACTCGATGACGTACCTCGAACTCCGATCCGGTCGAGCTTTGAGGGAGAGTACCGTCAGCACGACGGCGTGGTGAAAATGATGATGTTCTACCAACGCAGGGCTTCGCCTAAGCACCGCTACGATATTATCGAGGTGGATTATGGTGGAGGGGGGCACCGCACACGGCTAAGAGATCAAGAGATCAATTGTTGTGTCTATGGGGTGCCCCCCTCCTCCGTATATAAAGGGGGGAGGAGGAGAGGGCCGACCAAGGGGAGAGGTGCGCCCAAGGGGGGGCAATCCTACTCCAAGTAGGTTTGCCCCCCCTTCCTATTCCAACTAGGAGAAGGGGGAAGGAGGAGGTGGAGAGAAGGAAGGAGAAGAGGGGCCGCCGCCCCCTACCCTTTCCCAATTCGGATTGGGGCAAGGGGGGCTGTGCGCCACCTCTTGGCCTCCCTCTCTCCTTTCCAGTTAGGCCCATAAGGCCCAATAGCTTCCCGAGGGGGGGGGGGGTTCCGGTAACCCCCGGTACTCCGATAAATATCCGATAACCCCCGGAACCATTCCGGTTTCCAAATATAGTTGTCCAATATATCAATCTTCATGTCTCTACCATTTCGAGACTCCTCATGATGTCTGTGATCACATCCCGGACTCTGAACAACCTTCGGTACATGAAAACTCATAAACTCATAATATAACCGTCATCGAACTTTAAGCGTGCGGACCCTACGAGCTCGAGAACAATGTAGACATGACCGAGACACATGTCCGGTCAATAACCAATAGCGGAACCTGGATGCTCATATTGGCTCCCACATATTTTACGAAGATCTTTATCGGTCAAACCGCTAACAGCATACGTTGTTCTCTTTGTCATCGGTATGTTACTTGCCCGAGATTCGATCGTCGGTATCTCAATACCTAGTTCAATCTCGTTATCGGCAAGTCTCTTTACTCGTTCCATAATACATCATCCCGCAACTAACTCATTAGTTGCAATGCTTGCAAGGCTTATAGTGATGTGCATTACCGAGTGGGCCCAGAGATACCTCTTCGACAATCGGAGTGACAAATCCTAATCTCGAAATACGCCAACCCAACAAGTACCTTTGGAGACACCTGTAGAGCACCTTTATAATCACCCAGTTACATTGTGACGTTTGGTGGCACACAAAGTGTTCCTCCGGTAAACGGGAGTTGCATAATCTCATAGTCATAGGAACATGTATAAGTCATGAAGAAAGCAATAGCAGAATACCAAACGATCGAGTGTTAAGCTAATGGAATGGGTCAAGTCAATCACATCAGTCTCCTAATGATGTGCACCCATTAATCAAATGACAACTCATGTCAATGGCTAGGAAACATAACCATCTTTGATCAACAAGCTAGTCAAGTAGAGGCATACTAGTGACACTCTATTTGTCTAAGTATTCACACAAGTATTATGTTTCCGGTTAATACAATTACAGCATGAATAATAAACATTTATCATGATATAAGGAAATAAATAATAACTTTATTATTGCCTCTAGGGCATATTTCCTTCAGTCTCCCACTTGCACTAGAGTCAATAATCTAGATTACACAGTAATGATTCTAACACCCATGGAGCCTTGGTGCTGATCATGTTTTGCTCGTGGAAGAGGCTTAGTCAACGGGTCTACAACATTCAGATCCATATGTATCTTGGAAATTTCTATGTCCCCCACCTGGACTTGATCCCGGATGGAGTTGAAGCGTCTTTTGATGTGCTTGGTTCGATTGTGAAATCTGGATTCCTTTGCCAAGGCAATTGCACCAGTATTGTCAGAAAAGATTTTCATTGGACCCGATGCACTAGGTATGACACCTAGATCGGATATGAACTCCTTCATCCATACTCCTTCATTTGCTGCTTCCGAAGCAGCTATGTACTCCGCTTGACACATAGATCCCGCCACAACGCTTTCTTTAGAACTGCACCAACTTACAGCTCCACCGTTCAATGTAAATGCATATCCGGTTTACGATTTAGAATCGTCCGGATCAGTGTCAAAGCTTGCATCGACGTAACCATTTACGACTAGCTCTTTGTCACCTCCATAAAAGAGAAACATATCCTTAGTCCTTTTCAGGTATTTCAGGATGTTCTTGACCGCTGTCCAGTGATCCACTCTTGGATTACTTTGGTACCTCCCTACTAAACTTATAGCAAGACACACATCAGGTCTGGTACACAGCATGGAATACATGATAGAGCCTATGGCTGAAGCATAGGGAATATCTTTCATCTTCTCTCTATCTTCTGAAGTGGTCGGGCATTGTGTCTTACTCAACTTCACACCTTGTAACACAGGCAAGAACCCTTTCTTTGCTTGATCCATTTTGAACTTCTTCAAAACTTTGTCAAGGTATGTGCTTTGTGAAAGTCCAATTAAGCATCTTGATCTATCTCTATAGATCTTGATGGCTAATATATAAGCAGCTTCACCGAGGTCCTTCATTGAAAAACTCTTATTCAAGTATCCCTTTACGCTATCCAAAAATTCTATATCATTTCCAATCAGCAATATGTCATCCACATATAATATCAGAAATGCTACAGAGCTCCCACTCACTTTGTTGTAAATACAGGATTCTCCAAAAGTCTGTATAAAACCATATGCTTTGATCACACTATCGAAGCGTTTATTCCAACTCCTAGAGGCTTGCACCAGTCCATAAATGGATCGCTGGGGCCTGCACACTTTGTTAGCTCCCTTTGGATCGACAAAACCTTTCGGTTACATCATATACAACTCTTCTTCCAGAAATCCATTCAGGAATGTAGTTTTGACATCCATTTGCCAAATTTCATAATCATAAAATGCGGCAATTGCTAACATGATTCGGACAGACTTAAGCATCGCTACGGGTGACAAAGTCTCAACGTAGTCAATCCCTTGAACTTGTCGAAAACCTTTTGCAACAAGTCGAGCTTTGTAGACAGTAACATTACCGTCAGCGTCAGTCTTCTTCTTGAAGATCCATTTATTCTCAAAGGCTTGCCGATCATCGGGCAAGTCAACCAAAGTCCGCACTTTGTTCTCATACATGGATCCCATCTTAGATTTCATGGCCTCAAGCCATTTTGCGGAATCTGGGCTCACCATCGCTTCTTTATAGTTCATAGGTTTGTCATGGTCTAGTAACATAACCTCCAGAACCGGATTACCGTACATCTCTGGTGCGGATCTTACTCTGGTTGACCTACGAGGTTCAGTAACAACTTGATCTGAAGTTTCATGATCATCATCATTAACTTCCTCACTAATTGGTGTAAATGTCACAGGAACAGATTTCTGTGATGAACTACTTTCCAATAATGGAGCAGGTACAGTTACCTCATCAAGTTCTACTTTCCTCCCACTCACTTCTTTCGAGAGAAACTCCTTCTCTAGAAAGGATCCAAATTTAGAAACAAAAGTCTTGCCTTCAGATCTGTGATAGAAGGTGTACCCAACAGTTTCCTTTGGGTATCCTATGAAGACACATTTCTCCGATTTGGGTTCGAGCTTATCAGGTTAAAGCTTTTTCAATAAGCATCGGAGCCCCAAACTTTGAGAAACGACAACTTTGGTTTCTTGCCAAACCACAGTTCATAAGGCGTCGTCTCAAAGGATTTTGATGGTTCCCTATTTAACGTGAATGCAGCCGTCTCTAAAGCATAACCCCAAAATGATAGCGGTAAATCAGTAAGAGACATCATAGATCGCACCATATCTAGTAAAGTACGATTATGACGTTAGGACACACCATTACGCTGTGGTGTTCCGGGTGGCGTGAGTTGTGAAACTATTCCGCCTTGTTTCAAATGAATACCAAACTCGTATCTCAAATATTCTCCTCCACGATCAAATCGTAGAAACTTTATTTTCTTGTTATGATGATTTTCAACTTCACTCTGAAATTCTTTGAACTTTTCAAATGTTTCAGACTTATGTTTCATTAAGTAGATATACCCATATCTTCTTAAATCATCTGTGAAGGTGAGAAAATAACGATACCCGCCACGAGCCTGAACATTCATCGGACCACATACATCTGTATGTATGATTTCCAACAATTTTGTTCCTCGCTCCATAGTTCTGGAGAACGGCCTTTTAGTCATCTTGCCCATGAGGCACAGTTCACAAGTACCAAGTGTTTCATAATCAAGTGGTTCCAAAAGTCCATCAGTATGGAGTTTCTTCATGCGCTTTACACCAATATGACCTAAACGGCAGTGCCACAAATAAGTTGCACTATCATTATCAACTCTGCATCTTTTAGCTTCAATATTATGAATATGTGTATCACTACTATCGAGATTCAACAAAAATAGACCACTCTTCAAGGGTGCATGACCATAAAAGATATTACTCATATAAATAGAACAACCCTTATTCTCTGATTTAAGTGAATAACCGCCTCGCATCAAACAAGATCCAGATATAACGTTCATGCTCAATGCTAGCACCAAATAACAATTATTCAGGTCTAAAATTAATCCCGAAGGTAGATGTAGAGGTAGTGTGCCGACCGCGATCACATCAACTTTGGAACCATTTCCTACCCGCATCGTCACCTCGTCCTTAGCCAATCTTCGCTTAATCCGTAGTCCCTGTTTCGAGTTACAAATATTAGCAACAGAACCAGTATCAAATACCCAGGTGCTACTGTGAGCATTAGTAAGGTACACATCAATAACATGTATATCACATATACCTTTGTTCACCTTGCTATCCTTCTTATCCGCCAAATACTTGGGGCAGTTCCGCTTCCATGACGATCTGTTTGCGGTAGAAGCACTCGATCTCGGGCTTAGGTCCAGACTTGGGTTTCTTCTCCTGAGCAGCAACTTGTTTGTTGTTCTTCTTGAAGTTCCCCTTCTTCTTCCCTTTGCCCTTTTTCTTGAAACTGGTGGTCTTGTTGACCATCAACACTTGATGCTCCTTCTTGATTTCTACCTCTGCAGCCTTTAGCATTGCAAAGAGCTCGGGACTTGTCTTATCCATTCCTTGCATGTTATAGTTCATCACGAAGCTCATGTATCTTGGTGGCAGTGATTGAAGAACTCTGTCAATGACGCTATCATCCGGAAGATTAACTCCCAGTTGAATCAAGTGATTGTTATACCTAGACATTCTGAGTATATGCTCACTGACAGAACTATTCTCCTCCATCTTACAGTTGTAGAACTTATTGGAGACTTCATATCTCTCAATCCGGGCATTTGCTTGAAATATTAACTTCAACTCTTGAAACATCTCATATGCTCCATGACGTTCAAAAACGTTGTTGAAGTCCCAGTTCTAAGCCGTAAAGCATGGCACACTGATCTATCGAGTAGTCGTCAACTTTGCTCTACTAGATGTTCATAACATCTGGTGTTGCTCCTGCAGCAGGTCTGGCACCTAGCGGTGCTTCTAGGACGTAATTCTTCTGTGCAGCAATGAGGATAATCCTCAAGTTACGGACCCAGTCTGTGTAACTGCTACCATCATCTTTCAACTTTTCTTTCTCAAGGAACACATTAAAATTCAACGGAACAACAACACGGGCCATCTATCTACAATCAACATAGACAAGCAAAATACTATCAGGTACTAAGTTTCATGATTAATTTAAGTTCAATTAATCATATTACTTAAGAACTCCCACTTAGATAGACATCCCTCTAATCCTCTAAGTGATCACGTGATCCAAATCAACTAAACCATGTCCGATCATCACGTGAGATGGAGTAGTTTCAACGGTGAACATCACTATGTTGATCATATCTACTATATGATTCACGCTCGACCTTTCGGTCTTAGTGTTCCGAGGCCATATCTGCATATGCTAGGCTTGTCAAGTTTAACCTGAGTATTCAACGTGTGCAACTGTTTGTACCCGTTGTATTTGAACGTAGAGCCTATCACACCCGATCATCATGTGGTGTCTCAGCACGAAGAACTTTTGCAACGGTGCATACTCAGTGAGAACACTTGTACCTTGATAATTTAGTGAGAGATCATCTTATAATGCTACCGTCAATCAAAGCAAGATAAGATGCATAAAAGATAAACATCACATGCAATCAATATAAGTGATATTATATGGCCATCATCATCTTGTGCTTGTGATCTCCATCTCCGAAGCACCGTCATGATCACCATCGTCACCGGCGCGACACCTTGATCTCCATCATAGCATCGTTGTCGTCTCGCCAACTTATGCTTCTACGACTATCGCTACCGCTTAGTGATAAAGTAAAGCATTATAGGGCGATTGAAAGGACATGCGGTGCCCCCATGTGTGGTTTTGGTAATTGATGACATTCTCTATGGACTAATGGTTGCATTGAGTTATATTTGAAGGATTTGTCCATAGGCATTTCTTGAAGTCCATGTGTTGGTTTCAAGGAGTTTATGTGTTTGACCAAGGTGCTATTAAGGAATTATCCAAAGATTGGTCATGTGAGTGTTGAGCTTATTGCAAGCATGTCTTGAAGAAGAAGATTGTGTGAACATTCATGTTTACCTTCAAGACATCATCCAAACGAAGAGAGTTGGAAAGATTCAAGGTTGATCAAGACTAAGTCAAGAGTGAATCAAGTTGATCAACTCACAAAGCGTAGAAGATGTACCGAGAGGGATCAAGTGATCCCATGGTATGGTAAGCATTGTCCATTACGCTTTGTGTACTAACCCATGGTCTTCGTGAGAGTTCTTTGTGGGGTTAGGTTGCGGTGTGCAAGTTCAAGTGATGCATCACGAAGAGATCAAGTGCTTGAAGCTTGCCGTCCATTTGGTGACAATGGACTTGTGAAGATGTCTTGGAAGAGTGGCTCACCCATAGTGGGTATGGGGAGCAATCAACTGTCTTCTTGAGCCAGCGCAATCAAGAAAGGTGGTCCAACTTGAGGGAGTCAAGATCGTCATCATCTAGCTCAAGCTGGACCATGTGCAAGGCAAAGGTTTGCCCTTGATAGGTTTTCTATTTTACGGTCTCATGGTAGTTGTGGAAGACCGGGTTATAGGATCGATAGCCGTACTATCAAGGGGGCTCTCAAGTGAGTAGCTTGATCGTATCGTTAAATCGAGAGCTCAAACCATTGCATCCTTGCATCATGTTTCTTGGTTCTTGTTTGGTTCTTCTCCTTGTGAGATTTGGAGCTTATGGTCATTTTATGACAAGCTCGAGTTCATCAAACGGAGTTCTCATGCATCTTCTATGATGTTTTCGATGTTGGAGGGTATGTCGGTTCTTCTCGGTTGGAGGTTTCACTCCTTTGTTTGCTAAGCATACCTCCCCTCCCCGGTCGCTGTTTTGATGCTACTCGTTGTCTTGTTTCAAACAAGCTTGAGTTTGCTCAATTCGGAGCTCATATGAAGAAGTTATGGCAGTTCTGGTTTTCCTTGGAGTATTCTGTGTTTTCAAGGTTGGTGCCAGCAGTAGTACCGTGCCCTCAGCGGTAGTACCACCGAAGCTCCCCAGCGGTAGTACCGCTCTCGGGCGATAGTACCGCTCAAGCGGTAGTACCTCTCTCGAACAGTAGTACCGCTTGGGAGTTTCGGCCGTAGTACCATTGTGCGTCTGGGCTACTTCGCCTCGATTCTGAACAGTGTTTTCTCGTGTCGGGTTTTGCGGCACTAGGCGGCATAGAAGCGGTAGTACCGCTCTGAGCGGTAGTACCGCTCTACTCCCGCATGTAGTACCGCTCTGGGGCGATGGCATGTCTTTCTCTTCATGGCGGTAGTACCGCTGGATAGGAAGCGGTAGTACCGCCCTCGGTAGTAATGCCGCCCTTCCTAGCGGTAGTACCGCTCTGTCTTGAGGATTTTCGATTGGGTAACGGTTGGTTTTTCCCTCCTATAAAAGGGTCTTCTTCCCATTGAACCTTATCCTTTTGAGCTCGTGTTCTTCCCCATTGTTGACCTTCTCCGAGCTTGCTATCTCTCAATCCTCCATGGTTTCTTGCTAGTTTTTGGGGGAAAAGAGAGAGAGATCTAGATCCATATTTCCACCAATCACTTTCTCCTCTATGTGAGGGAACCCCTTGGATCTAGTTCTTGGAGTTTTGGTGTTCTCCTTCTTGTTCTTCCTCTCATTTTCCTCCCTAGCATTAGTTGCTTTGGTGGGATTTGAGAGAGAAGGACTTGGCACTCCGTGTGCCCTTGCCATTACATTTGGTGCATCGGTTTGAGTTCTCCACGGTGATACGTGGAAGTTACAAGTTGAGAAGCTTATTACTCTTGGGTGCTTGGTGCCCTTGAGCTTGTTCCTCTTGGGTGCTTAGGCGCCCTAGGCAGTTAGTAGTGTTGAGCTCAATCATTGTGGTGTAAAGCTCCGGAAAGCGTCGGGTCTCCAATTAGGTTGTGGAGATCGCCCGAGCAATTTGACGGGTTCAGTGACCGCCCCAAGGGTTGCCAAAGTGTCGGATTCGGTGACCGCCCCAAGGGTTGCCATTTATGCAGGTTCGTGACCGCCCTCAAGGGTCCCTTAGTGGAATCACGACATCTTGCATTGTCTTGGCGTGAGGAGATTACGGTGGCCCTAGTGGCTTCTTGGGGAGTATAGTGCCTCCACACCGCTCCAAGCGGAGATTAGCATCCATAAGGTGTGAACTTGGGATACATCGTCGTCTCCGCATGCCTCGGTTATCTCTTATCCGAGCCCTTTACTTATGCACTTTACTTTGTGATAGCCATATTGTTCTTTGTCATATATCTTGCTATCACATAGTTGCTATCTTGCTTAGCATAAGTTGTTGGTGCACATAGGTGTGCCTAGTTGTTTTAGGTTTTGTGCTTGACAAATTAACCGTTAGGTTTATTCCGCATTGTTCAAGCCTAAACCGTAATTATTCAAAGCGTAATTCACCCCCCCTCTAGGCGACATCCTTGATCTTTCAGCGATTGCATTGCATACAATAAAGCGACAACCATATGGCTCCTTCCAGTTGTCGATAACTCGGTTACAAAACATAATCATCTCATACAATAAAATGTAGCATCATGCCTTGACCATATCACATCAGAACATGCCCTGCAAAAACAAGTTAGACGTCCTCTAGTTTGTTGTTGCAAGTTTTACGTGGCTGCTACGGGCTGAGCAAGAACTGTTCTTACCTACGCATCAAAACCACGACGATAGTTCATCAAGTTAGTGTTGTTTTAACCTTCTCAAGGACCGGGCGTAGTCACACTCGGTTCAACTAAAGTTGGAGAAACTGAAACCTGCTAGCCACCTGTGTGCAAAGCACGTCGGTAGAACCAGTCTCGCGTAAGCATACGCATAATGTCGGTCCGGGCCGCTTCATCCAACAATACCGCCGAACCAAAGTGTGACATGCTGGTAAGCAGTATGACTTGTATTGCCCACAACTCACTTGTGTTCTACTCGTGCATATAACATGAACGCATAAAACCAGGCTCGGATGCCACTGTTGCGGAACGTAGTAATTTCAAAAAAAATTCCTACGCACATGCAAGATCATGGTGATTGATACGTCTCCAACGTATCTATAATTTTTGACTACTCCATGCTACTTTATCTACTCTTTTGGACTATATTCGGCTTTATTTTCCACTTATATATTATTTTTGGGACTAACCTATTAACCGGAGGCCCAGCCCGAAATTGCTTTGTTTTTGCCTATTTCAGGTGTTTGAAGAAACGGAATATCAAACGGAGTCCAAGCGGAATGAAACCTTTGGAAGCGTGATTTTCTCACGAAAGTGATCCAGAGACTTGGACCCTACTCCAAGAAGTTCTGAGGCGGTCACGAGGGTGGGGCGCCCCTAGGGCGCCCCCGCCTCATGAGCCCCCTGTTGCTCCACCGACGTACTCCTTCCTCCTATATATACCTCACGTACCCCCAAGCGATCGAATAGGAACCAAAACCTAATTCCACCGCCGCAACTTCCTGTATCCACGAGATCCCATCTTGGGGCCTGTTCGAGCTCACGGGGGGCATCCACCACGGAGGGCTTCTACATCAACACCATAGCCTCTCCGATGAAGTGTGAGTAGTTTACTTCAGACCTTGGGTCCATAGCTAGTAGCTAGATGGCTTCTTCTCTCTTTTGGATCTCAATACAATGTTCTCCCCTCTCTCGTGGAGATCTATTCGATGTAATCTTCTTTTTGCGGTGTGTTTGTTGAGACCGATGAATTGTGGGTTTATGATCCAGCTTATCTATGAATAATATTTGAATCTTCTCTGAATTCTTTTATGTATGATTGAGTTATCTTTGCAAGTATCTTCGAATTATCCGTTTGGTTTGGCCAACTAGATTGGTAGTTCTTGCAATGGGAGAAGTGCATGGCTTTGGGTTCAATCTTGCGGTGTCCTTACCAAGTGACAGAAAGGGTTGCAAGGCACGTATTGTATTGTTGCCATCGAGGATAACAAGATGGGGTATTTATCATATTGCATGAATTTATTCCTCTACATCATGTCATCTTGCTTAAGGCGTTACTCTGTTTTTAACTTAATACTCTAGATGCATCTTTGGATAGCGGTCGATGAGTGGAGTAATAGTAGTAGATGCAGAATCGTTTCGGTCTACTTGTCACGGACGTGATGCCTATATACATGATCATACCTAGATAAACTCATAACTATGCTCAATTCTGTCAATTGCTCAACAGTAATTTGTTCACCCACCGTAGAATACTTATGCTCTTGAGAGAAGCCACTAGTGAAACCTATGGCCCCCGGGTCTATTCTCATCATATCAATCTCCATCACTTTATTACTTGCTATGTTTTTACTTTTCCTTTTACTTTTCACTTTGCATCCCTATACAAAAAATACCAAAAATATTATCTATCATCTCTATCAGATCTCACTCTCGTAAGTGACCGTGAAGGGATTGACAACCCCTAATCGCATTGGTTGTGAGTAGCTATCGTTTTGTACAGGTAGGAGGGACTTGTGCGTGGCCTCCTATAGGATTGATACCTTGGTTCTCAAAAACTGAGGGAAATACTTACGCTACTTTACTGCATCACCCTTTCCTCTTCAAGGGAAAACCAACGCAGTGCTCAAGAGGCAGCAACAAGGATTTCTGGCACCGTTGCCGGGGAGTCTATGCAAAAGTCAACATACCAAGTACCCATCACAATCCCTATCTCTGACATTACATTATTTGCCATTTACCTCTCATTTTCCTTTCCCCCACTTCACCCTTGCCGTTTTATTCGCCCTTTCTTTCCCAATCTCCTCCTCTTTTTCCCATTGCGTTTTCCTCGTCCACTTGTTTGCTCGTGTGTTGGATTGCTTGTTTGTCGCGATGGCTCAAGATGCTACCAAATTGTGTGACTTCACCAATACCAATAATAATGATTTCCTTAGCACTCCGATTGCTCCTCTTGCCAATACTGAATCTTGTGAAATCAATACTGCTTTGTTGAATCTTGTTATGAAAGATCAATTCGCCGGCCTTCCTAGTGAAGATGCCGCTACTCATCTGAATAGCTTCGTTGGTTTATGTGAGATGCAAAAGAAAAAAAGATGTCGATAATGATGTCGTTAAATTGAAGTTATTTCCTTTTTCGCTTAGAGATCATGCTAAAGCGTGGTTTTCATCTTTGCCTAAAAATAGTATTGATTCTTGGAACAAGTGCAAAGATGCTTTTATCTCTAAGTATTTTCCTCCCGCTAAGATTATCTCTCTTAGGAACGATATTATGAATTTTAAGCAACTTGATCATGAACATGTTGCACAAGCTTGGGAGAGAATGAAATTAATGATACGTAATTGTCCTACTCATGGTTTGAACTTGTGGATGATTATACAAAAAATTTATGCTGGATTGAATTTTGCTTCTAGAAATCTTTTAGATTCAGCCGCGGGAGGCACTTTTATGGAAATCACTTTAGGAGATGCTACTAAGCTCCTAGATAATATTATGGTTAATTATTCTCAATGGCACACTGAAAGATCTACTACTAATAAAGTGCATGCGATAGAAGAAATCAATGTTTTGAGTGGAAAGATGGATGAACTTATGAAATTATTTGCTACTAAGAGTGTTTCTTCTGATCCTAATGATATGCCTTTGTCTACTTTGATTGAGAATAATAATGAATCTATGGATGTGAATTTTGTTGGTAGGAATAGTTTTGGTAACAACGCGTATAGAGGGAATTTTAATCCTAGGCCTTATCCTAGTAATCCTTCTAATAATTATGGGAATTCCTACAACAACTCTTATGGAAATTTTAATAAGATGCCGTGTGAATTTGAGAGTAGTGTTAAAGAGTTTATGAATTCACAAAAGAATTTTAATGCTTTGCTTGAAGAGAAATTGCTTAAAGTTGATGATTTGGCTAGGAACGTTGATAGAATTTATCTTGAGATTGATTCTTTAAAGCTTGGATCTATTCCTCCTATGCATGATATCAATGAGTCTTTAAAGGCCATGAGAATTTCCATTGATTAGTGCAAAGAAAGAGCCGCTAGGCTGCGTGCTACAAAAGATGCCTTTATTAAAGCGTGTTCTTTTAACTCCTATGAAAATCAAGATGAAGATCTAAAAGTTATTGATGTGTCCCCTATTAAATCTTTGTTTTGCAATATGAATCTTGATGAAACTGAATATGATTTTCCTTTACCTAGAAGGCGTTCTAAGAATTCGGAGTTTTTAGATCTCGATGATGAAATTGATAAAAGTGGGATTGAAAGAAATAAAAACCTAGATGTTGCTAGACCCACTATATTGTATCTCAAGGAATTTAATTATGAAAATTGCTCTTTAATTGATTGTATTTCCTTGTTGCAATCCGTGCTAAATTCTCCTCATGCTTATAGTCAAAATAAGGCCTTTACCGAACACATTGTTGATGCCTTGATGCAATCTTATGAAGAAAAACTTGAGTTGAAAGTCTCTATCCCTAGAAATCTCTATGATGAGTGGGAACCAAATATTAAAATTAAAATTAAAGATCATGAGTTTAATGCCTTGTGTGATTTGGGTGCTAGTGTCTCTACTATTTCCAAAACTTTGTGTGATTTGCTAGATTTCCGTGACTTTGACGATTGCTCTCTAAACTTGCATCTTGCGGATTCCACTATTAAAAAGCCTATGGGAAGAATTAATGATGTTCTTATTGTTGCAAATAGGAATTATGTGCCCGTAGATTTTATCGTTCTTGATATAGATTGCAATCCTTCATGTCCTATTATTCTTGGTAGACATTTCCTTAGAACGATTGGTGCAATTATTGATATGAAGGAAGGGAATATTAGATTCCAATTTCCCTTAAAGAAGGGAATGGAACACTTTCCTAGAAAGAAAATAAAATTACCAATGAATCTATTATGCGAGCCACTTATGGATTGCCTACCAAAGATGCCAATACCTAGAACTATCCTTGCTTTTATGCCTAACTAGGGGCGTTAAACGATAGCGCTTGTTGGGAGATAACCCAATTTTATTTTTAGTTTCTTACTTTTTGCTTATGTTTAGGAATAAATAATCCATATAGCCTCTGTTTAGATGTGGTTTTATGTTTTAGTTAGTGTTTGTGCCAAGCTAGACCTATTGGATCTTCTTGGATGATAGTTATTTGATCTTGCAGTAATTTCCAGAAAGTTTGTGCTCAGTGACCGAATTGTTAAAAATCACCGGAGCATGATAAAATACTGATTCCAATTGCTGCTGATCAATATACAAAGTTTCCAGGTCGTCTAATTTTGGTAGAATTTTTTGAGTTCCAGATGTTTGCGTTAGTTACAGATTACTACAGACTGTTCTGTTTTTGACAGATTCTGTTTATCGTGTGTTGTTTGCTTATTTTGATGAATCTATGGCTAGTAAAATAGTTTATAATCCATAGAGAAGTTGAAATACAGTAGGTTTAACACCAATATAAATAAAGAATGAGTTCATTACAGTACCTTAAAGTAGTCTTTTGTTTTCTTTCTCTAACGGAGCTCACGAGATTTCTATTGAGTTTCTGTTGTGAAGTTTTCATGTTTTGGGTGAATTCTTTTGATGGATTATGGAACAAGGAGTGGCAAGAGCCTAAGCTTGGGCATGTCCATGGCACCCCAAGATATTCCAAGGACACCAAAAAGTCAAATCTTGGGGATGCCCCGGAAGGCGTCCCCTCTTTCGTCTACTTCCATCGGTAATTTACATGGAGCTATATTTTTATTCACCTCATGATATGTGTTTTGCTTGGAGCGTCTTGTATTATTTGCGTCTTTGCTAGTTAGTTTACCACAATCATCCTTGCTGTACACACCTTTTGAGAGAGCCGTACATGAATTGGAATTTGATAGAATACTCTATGTGCTTCACTTATATCTTTTGAGCTTGATAGTTTTGCTCATAGTGCTTCACTTATATCTTTTGAGCGTGATAATTTTTGCTCTAGTGCTTCACTTAGATCTTTTAGAGCACGGTGGTGGATTTGTTTTAAAGAAACTATTGATATCTCATGCTTGACTTAGATTATTTTGAGAGTTGTTAATACCATGGTAATTTGCTTAATGGTAATATACTTGGTATTCAAGATATGTGAAACTTTCTTTTGAGTGTGTTGAATACTAAGATAAGTTTGATGCTTGATAATTTTTTTGAGATATGAAGATGGTGATATTAGAGTCATGCTAGTTGAGTAGTTGTGAATTTAAAGAATAATTGTGTTGAAGTTTGTGATTCCCGTAGCATGCACGTATGGTGAACCGTTATGTGATGAACTCGGAGCATGATTTATTTATTGATTGTCTTCCTTATGAGTGGCGGTCGGGGACGAGCGATGGTATTTTCCTACCAATATATCCCCCTAGGAGCATGCGCATAATACTTAGCTTTGGTAACTTCTAGATTTTTGCAATAAGTATATGAGTTCTTTATGACTAATGTTGAGTCCATGGATTATACGCACTTCTTCCCATCCTTCCACCATTGCTAGCCTCTCTAATACCGCGCACTTTTCGCCGGTATCATACACCCACCATATACCTTCCTCAAAACACCCACCATACCTACCTATCATGGCATTTCCATAGCCATTCCGAGATATATTGCCATGCAACTTTCCACCGTTCCGTTTATTATGACACGCCCCATCATTGTCATATTGCTAGCATGATCATGTAGTTGACATTGTATTTGTGGCAAAACCACCGTTCATAACTCTTTCATACATGTCACTCTTGATTCATTGCATATCCTGGTACACCGCCGGAGGCATACATATAGAGTCATATTTTGTTCTAAGAATCGAGTTGTAATTTTTGAGTTGTAAGTAAATAAAAGTGTGATGATCATCATTATTAGAGCATTGTCCCAAGTGAGGAAAGGATGATGGAGACCATGATTCCCCCACAAGTCGGGATGAGACTCCGGACGAAAAATTAAAAAAAAAAGAAAAAAAGAGGCCATAAAGAAAAGAGAAAAGGCCCAAATAAAAAAATGAGAGAAAAAGAGAGAAGGGACAATGTTACTATCCTTTTACCACACTTGTGCTTCAAAGTAGCACCATTATCTTCATGATAGAGAGTCTCTCATTTTGTCACTTTCATATACTAGTGGGAATTTTTCATTATAGAACTTGGCTTGTATATTCCAATGATGGGCTTCCTCAAATGCCCTAGGTCTTCGCGAGCAAGCGAGTTGGATGCACACCCACTTAGTTTCTTTTGTTGAGCTTTCATATACTTATAGCTCTAGTGCATCCCTTGCATGGCAATCCCTACTCACTCACATTGATATATATTGATGGGCATCTCCATAGCCCGTTGATATGCCTAGTTGATGTGAGACTATCTTCCCTCTTTTTGTGTTCTCCACAACCACCACTCTATTCCACATATAGTGCTATATCCATGGCTCATGCTCATGTATTGAGTGAAGATTCAAAAAGTTTTGAAAATGTTAAAAGTATGAAACAATTGCTTGGCTTGTCATCGGGGGTGTGCATAATTTAAATATTTTGTGTGGGGAAGATGGAGCATAGCCAGACTATATGATTTTGTAGGGATAACTTTCTTTGGCCATGTTATTTTGAGAAGACATAATTGCTTAGTTAGTATGCTTGAAGTATTATTATCTTTATGTCAATATGAACTTTTGTCTTGAATCTTTCGGATCTGAATATTCATACCACAATTAAGAGGATTTACATTGAAATTATGCCAAAGTATCACTCTGCATAAAAAATTCTCTTTTTATCATTTACCTACTCGAGGACGAGCAGGAATTAAGCTTGGGGATGCGATCGTCTCCAACGTATCTATAATTTTTATTGCTCCATGCTACTTTATCTACTGTTTTGGACTATATTGGGCTTTATTTTCCACTTTTATATTATTTTGGGACTAACCTATTAACCGGAGGCCCAGCCCGAATTGCTTTTTTTTGCCTATTTGATGTTTGAAGAAACGGAATATCAAATGGAGTCCAAGCGGAATGAAACCTTGAAGCGTGATTTTCTCACGAGCGTGATCCAGAGACTTGGACCCTACTCCAAGAAGTTCAGAGGCGGTCACGAGGCGGGCGCCCCTAGGCGCCCCCTGCCTCGTGGGCCCCTGTTGCTCCACCGACATACTCCTTCCTCCTATATATACCTACGTCAGTAAATGATCGAACAGGGCCAAAACCTAATTCCACCACCGCAACTTCCTTTATCCACGAGATCCCATCTTGGGGCCTGTTAGGAGCTCACGGGGGGCATCCACCATGGAGGCTTCTACATCAACACCATAGCCTCTCCGGTGAAGTGTGAGTAGTTTACTTCAGACCTTCGGGTCCATAGCTAGTAGCTAGATGGCTTCTTCTCTCTTTTTGGATCTCAATACAATGTTCTCCCCCTCTCTCGTGGAGATCTATTCGATGTAATCTTCTTTTCGTGGTGTGTTTGTTGAGACCGATGAATTGTGGGTTTACGATCCAGCTTATCTATGAATAATATTTGAATCTTCTCTGAATTCTTTTATGTATGATAGAGTTATCTTTGCAAGTCTCTTCGAATTATCCGTTTGGTTTGGCCAACTAGATTGGTAGTTCTTGCAATGGGAGAAGTGCATGGCTTTGGGTTCAATCTTGCGGTGTCCTTACCAAGTGACAGAAAGGGTTGCAAGGCATGTATTGTATTGTTGCCATCGAGGATAACAAGATAGGGTATTTATCATATTGCATGAATTTATTCCTCTACATCATGTCATCTTGCTTAAGGCGTTACTCTGTTTTTAACTTAATACTCTAGATGCATGCTGGATAGCGGTCGATGAGTGGAGTAATAGTAGTAGATGCAGAATCGTTTCGGTCTACTTGTCATGGACGGTGATGCCTATATACATGATCATACCTAGATAAACTCATAACTATGCTCAATTCTGTCAATTGCTCAACAGTAATTTGTTCACCCACCGTAGAATACTTATGGTCTTGAGAGAAGCCACTAGTGAAACCTATGGCCCCCGGGTCTATTCTCATCATATCAATCTCCATCACTTTATTACTTGCTTTGTTTTTACTTTGCCTTCTACTTTTCACTTTGCACCTATATACCAAAAACACCAAAACTATTATCTATCATCTCTATCAGATCTCACTCTCGTAAGTGACCGTGAAGGGATTGACAACCCCTAATCGCGTTGGTTGCGAGTAGCTATCGTTTTGTGCAGGTACGAGGGACTTGTGCGTGGCCTCCTACTGGATTGATACCTTGGTTCTCAAAAACTGAGGGAAATACTTACGCTACTTTACTGCATCACCCTTTCCTCTTCAAGAGAAAACCAACACAGTGCTCAAGAGGTAGCAGTGATGCATAGCAACGAGAGGGGAGAGTGTTGTCCACGTACCCTCGTAGACCGAAAGCAGAAGCGTTAGCACGACGCGGTTGATTTAGTCATACGTCTTCACGATCCGACCGATCAAGTACCGAACGTACGGCACCTCTGAGTTCAGCACACGTTCAGCTCGATGACGTCCCTCGAACTCCGATCCAGCTGAGCTTTAAGGGAGAGTAACGTCAGCACGACGGCGTGGTGACGATGATGATGTTCTACCGACGCAGGGCTTCGCCTAAGCACCGCTACAATATTATCGAGGTGGATTATGGTGGAGGGGGGCACCGCACATGGCTAAGAGATCAAGAGATCAATTGTTGTGTCTATGGGGTGCCCCCCTCCTCCGTATATAAAGGGGGGAGGAGGAGAGGGCCGGCCAAGGGGAGAGGCGCGCCCAAGGGGGGGCAATCCTACTCCAAGTAGGTTTGCCCTCCCCCCCCTTTCGTATTCCAACTAGGAGAAGGGGGAATGAGGAGGTGGAGAGAAGGAAGGAGAAGGGGAGCCGCCCCCCCTTCCCTTTCCCAATTCGGATTGGGGCAAGGGGGGCCGTGCGCCACCTCTTGGCCTCCCTCTCTCCTTTCCACTAAGGCCCATAAGGCCCAATAGCTTCCCGGGGGTTCCGGTAACCCCCGGTACTCTGATAAATATCCGATAACCCCCGGAACCATTCCGGTGTCCGAATATAGTTGTCCAATATATCAATCTTCATGTCTCGGCCATTTCGAGACTCTCCATCATGTCCGTTATCACATCCGGGACTCCGAACAACCTTTGGTACATCAAAACTCATAAACTCATAATATAACCGTCATCGAACTTTAAGAGTGCGGACCCTACAGGTTCGAGAACAATGTAGACATGACCGAGACACGTCTTCGGTCAATAACCAATAGTGGAACCTGGATGCTCATATTGGCTTCCACATATTCTATGAAGATCTTTATCGGTCAAACCGCATAACAGCATACGGTGTTCCCTTTGTCATCGGTATGTTACTTGCCCGAGATTCGATCGTCGGTATCTCAATACCTAGTTCAATCTCGTTACCAGCAAGTCTCTTTACTCGTTCCGTAATACATCATCCCGCAACTAACTCATTAGTTGCAATGCTTGCAAGGCTTATAGTGATGTACATTACCGAGTGGGCCCAGAGATACCTCTCCGACAATCGGAGTGACAAATCCTAATTTAGAAATACGCCAACCCAACAAGTACCTTTGGAGACACCTGTAGAGCACCTTTATAATCACCCAGTTACGTTGTGACGTTTGGTAGCACACAGAGTGTTCCTCCGGTAAACGGGAGTTGCATAATCTCATAGTCATAGGAACATGTATAAGTCATGAAGAAAGCAATAGCAGAATACTAAACGACCGAGTGCTAAGCTAACGGAATGGGTCAAGTAAATCACATCATTCTCCTAATGATGTGATCCCGTTAATGAAATGACAACTCATGTCAATGGCTAGGAAACATAACCATCTTTGATCAACGAGCTAGTCAAGTAGAGGCATACTAGTGACACTCTGTTTGTCTATGTATTCAAACAAGTATTATGTTTCCGGTTAATACAATTCTAGCATGAATAATAAACATTTATCATGATATAAGGAAATAAATAATAACTTTATTATTGCCTCTAGGGTATATTTCCTTCAGTAGAAGCGAGGGCGAGGAAAATATCAGGGAGTTCCCGGTTACGGTGGGTGGTCGGGGGAAGGCGATCGCTGCTTTCTCGTACTGCGTGCTGCGTGTGTGCGAGGTGTTGCGCTCTAACTGAACCCGAGCAAGGCGTTCACCTACTGAACCCGAGCGATTGCACTGCAGGCTACGCGTTACTGAACCCGAGCTATCGATCGATGGCTGTTAACTGAACCCGATCGAGCGATTCCTTCGCTACTGCTGCTAACTGAAGCCGATCGATGCTTCCTCTAGATGAACAGTGAGCGTTGCTAGCAGGTTTGGATGAACAGTTCCCAGTGGGGGCGGATGAACAGGACCCTTTGTGTTGCCTCTGGATGAACAGGACCCTGTTCGATTGAGCCGGTTGGGGCTGGATGAACAGGACCCCGTGGAGGTCTAGATGAACAGGACGACCCCATGGAGGGCTGTATGAACAGTAGACGGTGGAGGGCTGGATGTACAGTAGCCCGTGGAGGGGTGGTTGAACAGGAGCCCGTGGAGAGGGCTGGTTGAACAGTAGTCGGTGGAGTAGCTCACGGTGGAGGCTGGATGAACAGGAGCCCGTTAATGAACAGTCGTAGGTGGAGGCTGGAGGAAGTCGACGGTGGATGAATAGTAGCCCGTGGAGGCTGGAGGGGGTCGACGATGGAGATGAACAGTATCCCATGGAGTCCCGTTTTGTGGTACGCCACACCCCTCCCAATGAACAGGACCCCCGTTTCGACCGTAGCACTCCAACACAAGTCTGTTTTCTCCGTTTTGCGGTACGCCACACCCCTCGCGATCAACAGGACCCTCGTTTCGACCGTAGGAGGTCTGTTTCCTCCGTTTTGCGGTACGCCAGACCCCTCCCGATGAATAGGATCCTGTTTCGAACGTGGCCGGTCAAACACAAGGTCGTTTCCTCCGTTTTGAGGTACGCCAGGCCTCGTTTCCATCAGTTGTTCCGTCCAAGCCCTCCCGATGAATACGACGACGCATTCCGTTCCGACCCAGCCGGTTGGCTCCCCATTAACACAACGACGACATTGTTTGTCCATTCCGACCCAGCCATGTACACGAGCCCTGGCCGTACATATGCGCGCGTAGGCGTTCGAGTCCCCGCCCGTATGTACGCACGTGACCATATTTTCTTTCTTACACACTGGCCGCTGTACGTACGTGTACATGCTACATGCGCGCCTCTACTACGACAAGTGCGCTCTCTACATCGACCAGTATGTATGTACATGTTCGGGACCAGAATGACAATGCTATGTACACATCGACCAGGTGGGTCCCGACTGTCAGGCACTTCCTTGCGTGCGAAGATATAGCTGGTGGGTCCCAGCAGTAAGGGGGGCGAATCGTTTTTTTTGCCCGGACGCACTTCCTTGCGTGCAATGATGTAGCTAGTGGGTCCCAGCAGTCAGGGGGCAAACGTTTTTTTCACGAAATACGGTGGCCTGTCCGGTGCGTCCCGCTATCAGGTGCAGGAATAATTATATTGCGCGTAACAAGGAGGCACTTCCTTGCGGCTGTTGTGGACCCAGCTGTCATCCTCTCCACATATAGTACTATTCCGATGGAAGTCGGTCGTTGACCACATTGACCACGCCGTGCCGAGAGCACCAAGGCGGTGGACGACAGCGAGGCCTAGGAAGGGGACGACGCGGAGCCGGGGAAGACGCGGTAGTGGATGCCCACGCGGAGAGGAGTACGAGGGTTCAATGATTCGGCTGCGGTGTGAGGCTGCCGTCACCGCAGAATAACAGGGGGTGTGTGTGAGTAGAGGGATGGCCTTGCCAGCAGTGGGAGTAGTAGGTGGTGGTGAGGCCTCCGCGCCATCACAGCCAGCCACAGGAGGCAGGAGCACGAGGCACGACCGGCGCTGGTTTGGGCAGCTGGAGCAAGAATAGTAGAAGACCAGCGGTTGAAGAAGCATTACAGCCATTGGATGGACATCGTACGGTCGCTGGAGCTAGAATCGTTCATATTGACTAAGTTGACGAAGCCCTCCGTCCCCGGCAACTTAGTTGGCCCACAAGTCAGCCTCCCACTATTGTGGGTCCTAGCTAGCAGGGGGTATTCATTTTTGTGTGTAATAAGGAGGCACTTCCTTGCGTGCGAAGATATAGCTGGTGGGTCCGACCTGTCAGTGGTGGGAACGTTTTTTCGCAAAATACAGAGGCCCTTCCGGTGGGTCCCAGCTGTCAGGTGGAGGAATCATTATTTTGCGCGTAATAAGGAGGCATTTCCTTGCGTGCGGCCGTGGACCCAGCTGTCAGCCTCTCCATGCACAGTCTACTTCCAATGATGTCGTTCATTGACCACGTTGACCACTCCGCGCCGAGCGCATCCAAGGTGGTGGACGACGGCGAGGCCTAGGAAGGGGACGACGCGGAGCCGGGGAAGACGCGGCAGTGGATGCCCACACGGAGAGGAGTACGAGGATTCACTGGTTCGGCTGCAGTGTGAGGCTGCCATCGCCGCAGGGCCTGGCTAGCGGTGGGAGTAGTAGGGGGCGGTGAGGCCTCAATGACAGCACAGCCGGCCACTAGAGGCAGGAGCAGGCAGTCTCGCCGGCACTGGTTTGGGCGGCTGGTGCAAGAAGAGCAGCGATTGAAGAAGCAACAGAACCGTTCGATTCAAATCCAACGGTTACTGTTGTTAGAATCGTTTGTTGACTAAGTTGACAAGCCCTGCGTACGTGTCAACTTAGTAGGCCCACAGGTCAGCCTCCCAACCAGTGCGCCCCAGATGTCAGTGGGAGGAATCATTTTTTTTGCATAATAAGGAGGCAGTTGATTGCGTGCGGCTAGGCCAGCAGAGGGAGTAGGGTGGGCCAGGGAAGCCTGCACAGCATCACAAGGGCCACAAGAGGAGGGAGCAGGCAGTCCTGTCGGTGCTAGTTTAGGCGGCTGGAGCAGGAAGATCAGAGATTGAAGAAGCACGTCGGCCATTGGATGGACATCCACCAGTCGCTGCTGCTAGAATCGTGTGTTGACTGACAAAGCCTTGCGTAAACAAGTCAGCCTCGAAATCTATGGTGTGTACAGCCCATTTGCTATTATTTTTATAATTTTTACTCATTTTCTAATTCATATGGAATTTATTGCAGCCCGTTTTCCATTTTTAGAATTGCTGCCCATTTTCTGGTTAGTACTAGGGTTTAAAAAATTAACTAAATATGTGCGAAATTTTGAAAATTCGCAAACTTTTGTTGGGGAACAAAGTATTCTTAATCCAAAAATTAGTAGCCATACTAAAACAAATCTAAAAATAAGTTAGTACTATGTCATGTTAAATCCAATGAAATAAGATATCAGTGAAGAGCAAAAACAAAAAAAGAAACTAATATCCCATTTTCTATAGTTTTTTTTTTGAATTTTCAACCCCTTTTGATATTACTTTTAACAGACACTGACCATACTCTTTGGCCAGGCCGGAATGCATCCCTCCTCGTCTTGAAATATTTGCAACCCAGTAAGTCGGAGAAAACAAATAGGCCTAGCTTGGGTATTCTTCAAAAAGAAATACTAGGCTACCTATTGTCCCAAAGAAAAAACTGTTGGGCTGGAAATGTTGTTAGACGGGCCACAGAGACTGCACAACCCAGTTTATAGTCTGCTCCTCCGAATTACTACTCAAAAAAAAGTTGTGCAATTCTATTGCTAATTGACTATACGTTGAAAATGATGTGGGTCCCAGATATCAGCAGGGTGGATTAGAGTAAAAATGAGGAGTTCATCTGAGTAGTAAAAGAGGCGCTTGCTTGTGTTGGGGAGTGGACCTGGTGGGTCCATACTGTCATACTCACAACTAGTCCTCTCCCGATTCACTATGTTGACAGGGACCGTTTCGAAAAAAAACTATGTTGACAGGGCCGGACGGCGGCGCCGCGGCGAGCGCACCAAGGCGAAGCATAAAGTGTTGTCGCCAATGTGCTGGGCTGGGTTAGACATTCTTATTGAAAAATAAAAATGGACCGGAACTATTTACGACGTTGACTACGATTTGCATGGGTCCGCTGGTTGCAGGAAGAAAATGCTGGGAGAAGGAAGACTGGTCGCTATCTTTGCCTGAGAATAATATCTACTGAATGTAACGACACTATCATAGGAAATAATATCCTCCTGTTAAATCGTGAATCTAAAGAACTGGTGCATGAGCATTTAGCTTTATTTATTTATTTACTTATTTATGTTTAGGGGATGTCACGCCCAAGATGCGACCCTATCCTAAAGGAACTCGAAGGTCCCACCAAGGATAGAAGCGCATCTTGAAGACGCTTTTGCAAGGTGGATATCATTACATCAACATTACATAATAGTGGCCAAACTCCAAGACATACAATGTCACATAAATACAACAATACATCATACATAAGATAAACATCCGACTACGGATGAAACATAAACAGAAACTCAAACAATATTCACCCTGCTAGCCCAGGCTGCCGACCTGGAACCTATCCCCTGATTGAAGAAGCAGAAGAAGAACTCCAAAACAAGTAAACATCGCTCTCACGTCATGATCATCGCATAACCTGTACCTGCAACTGTTGTTGTAGTAATCTGTGAGCCACGAGGACTCAGCAATCCCAGTACCATGGGTATCAAGACTAGCAAAGCTTAAAGGGTAAGGAAGGGGTAAAGTGATGAGGTTGCAGCAGCGACTAAGCATATATGGTGGCTAACATACGCAAATGAGAGCGGGAAGAGAAACAACGGAACGACCGTTAAGCTAGTAATGATCAAGAGGTGATCCAGAACTCCTACTTACGTCAAACATAACCCAAAACCGTGTTCACTTCCCGGACTCCGCCGAAAAGAGAACATCACCGCTATACACACGGTTGATGTGTTTTAATTCGGATCTGGTGTCAAGTTATCTACAACCGGACATTAACAAATTCCCATCTGCCACATAACCGCGGGCACGGCTCCGAAAGTTTATACCCTGCAGGCGTGTCCCAACTTAGCCCATGATAAGCTCTCGCGGTCAACGAAGGATATTCCTTCTCCCAGGAAGACCCGATCAGTCTTGGAATCCCGGTTTACAAGACATTTCGACAATGGTAAAAAAAGACCAGCAAGACCGCCCGATGTGCCGACAATCCCGATAGGAGCTGCACATATCTCGTTCTCAAGGCAACACCGGATGAGATATCCTACGAGTAAAACCAAACCTCAAGTTTCCCAAGGTGGCCCCGCAGTCTACTCGTTTCGGGCCAACACTTAGAGAAGCATTGGTCCGTGGGGGGGGGGGGGGCTAAAATAAAGATAACTCTCGAGAGAGCAACTCCCAAGGGAAAAGTAGGTGGTGGTGAGGCAAATGGTAAAACCAAGGTTGGGCCTTGCTGGAGGAGTTTTATTCAAAGCGAACTGTCAAGGGGGTCCCATAAATCACCCAACCGAGTTAGGGATGCAAAATCCGGGAACATAATACCGATATGACGGAAACTAGGGCGGCAAGAGTGGAACAAAACACCAGGCATAAGGCCGAGCCTTCCACCCTTTTCCAAGTATATAGATGCATTAATAAAATAAGAGATATTGTGATATCCCAACATAAACATAATCCAACATGGAGCAATCTTCATCTTCACCTGCAGCTAGCAACGCTATAAGAGGGGCTGAGCAAAAGCGGTAACATAGCCAAACAACGGTTTGCTAGGAAGGGTGACAAAGGTTAGAGGTTCATGGTACTTTGGGAGGTTGGTAAGCAAGTGGTAGGTAACGAAGCATAGCGATAGAACGAAGCAACTATCATAGCAATGATAGTAATGAGATCCAAGGTGACGGTCATCTTGCCTGAAATCCCGCAAGGAATAAGAACGAGTCCATGAAGAAGATGAAGCCACAAATACGAACCAAACGTAGACGAACGAATCCTCACGATCGCAACGAAACGGGAACTATCGAGAAGAAGCACACAACATGGTAAACACACCACGCATGAACAAGGCATGACACTCAACCAAGTATGATGCATGACAAGGCTACATGAAGCTACTCATGGCAAGAGATGATGCAAACAAGAGCAACACATCAAGGCAAGTTTAAATGAGGCCGGAAACAACATATAACAATTCCGGTAAGTCCTCATATGTAAATTTCGAAATTGGTTTAGATCTGAATAAACCTTATGTTCAAGTTGTTAAACAGCAAGTTAAAATTCACCAAGATGATCTACACGAGATTCTAGTCAAGTTACATATAAAGTTCATCTAATTCAGAGCTACGGCCTAGATGATATGAGCAAAACAAGTTAATCATGGCGTTGATGCAAAATGCATTCAAACATCAAGCAAACACCTGAAAACATGGATGCAACATGATAATATTAAACTAGATGCAAAATCAAGCAAGTTTCATATAGAGCACACTCAAAACGGAGCAACGGTTCAACACATACTCCATACAAGTTTAAAGGACAAGCTGTCCAAAACAGCAAGTAGGCATATTGTAAGAACCAAAACAACATGCTACAGAACCCCAACTTAAGAACAAAAGGCATGGACATGATGTACAGATACAGCAAAACAAAACATGAACACTGAGCTATGTCCATAAATCACTAGAACATGCTTAAATAGACATGGCAAGATTGCAAATAATAACAGTTTTAGACTTTGCAGAAATAACATGAGATTGCATTGTTTAGAGCTACCAAACAACATGTTAGAGGAATTAACGTAGAAACTTAAGGCATTACATGATACTACTAAATGCATAGAATAAAAGTCCTTTACTGACCATGAGCCAAAAAGGTTCAGAAGATATGATGGCACCCATGTGAACATAGCAAGTTATATGACAGATTTATACATGGCAGAAACAGCAATAAGTAGGCATGTTGGTGAGCTTGTACCACTCACCACAGAGCAATACATGGCATGACAAGGTAACCAACAGTATGAAGGCATGTTTATGAAGCTAAGCATAGAAAGAGCAGGTTCATAGGGCGCATGGATCACTAGCAAAACACATGGCAAAGCTGAACTTAATGTTAACAGGCTGACAACAACATTATTTAGAAACTTTGGAGCAATATAACAACAAGCTACTGCAGGCTATAAATGCAACCAGGGGCTCGGATGGATAAATAATGACAGGTATAACAAAACATCTTTAGTGAACATCTCCAGATTATGCATAGAATGACTTGTAGCAGCAGATTTACATAGCATCACGAAATAACAGATTCAGCCTAGCAAAACAGTAACAGCAAGTACCCTACTTAACAAGCTCGATGCACTCAGTACAAGACTCACAAAAATACATGGATTGCTCCCCTATAAATACGGCATGATGTAGTTCAAAATACATGTAGACATCAACCTCATAGGATGCACACACAAAATGCAACGAAAATGACAAATCACCAAGTTATAACAGTTTCAGCAGATTAACATCATATAACACTCTTGCAACGATGATTTGGGCATCAAGATTGACTCAAACAAGAATGGAGCAATGAAATTAAATGAAGAGCATCTCACATTGAACATTTTGATATATCACACGCACAAAGCGGAGCAGCACACACAAAGTTATGGCATGTTGAACAGGGCATGAAAAAGTCAAAATATCAGGGACTTAGAGAAAAACTCTGGGTCAACCTTCAGATCCAGATCCGGATCGGGATGGCGCGGAACATGAGGTTCGCCGGAGAAGGTGGCCGCGGTGGCCGGAGGAGGCGCCGGCGGGGTCGGGGACAGCGGGGGATGAGGCCGGCGCGGCAGGGCGGCGGGGATGGAGGCGCGGGCGAGGCCGGCGGCGGAGGGCACGGGCGGCGGGGAGCTGACGTGGCAGCGTTCTATTGGACGGGGCGACGGGCGGACATGTCCGGCCGGTGGAGAGAGGTGTCCGGCGGCGCGGAGGGGAGAAGGTTAGGGTTTAGACCGAGAATTTCGGTGAGGCTCACATATTTATAGGTAGAGGGAGCTAGGAGTGTCCAAATGAGGAGCTGTTTTCGCCCACACGATCGTGATCGAACGACCGAGAGCATGGAGGGGGTTTGGATGGGATCATGGGATGTGGTGAAGAGGGGCTGGGCTGCAAAGAGAGAGGGGTTTCGGGCTACGCGGTTAACCGTTGGAGTATCAAACGGACTCCAAATGGCACGAAACTTGATAGGCGGTCTACTGGTGGTGTACCAAGGCCGCTTGGAAAACCTCGGGCCATTCCAAGAAATTTTAACACCCGCTCACAACGAGAGACAAAAGGGGGACGCCGGATGACATAGGAGTGCCGATTGCAAAACGGACAACGGGGAAAATTCTCGGATGCATGAGACGAACATGTATGCAATGCAATGCAATGCACATGATGACACAATGCAAATGATGACATGGCAAAATGCAACACGCAAACAAATGACATGGCAACGACGGCGAATAACTGACAGACACCTGGCACATTGAATCCGGGGCGTTACAACACTCCTCCACTAACAAGAGATCTCGTCCCGAGATCTTAGGACCGAGACGGAAGAGGAAAAAATGATGAGGTGAAACAAGAACGCAAGAGAGAAGATGAACAACGCAATGCCTCCTAAAGAATTGAAAAAAAGATGCCAACTTGTGACGCCCAAGATGCGACCCTATCCTAAAGGAACTCGAAGGTCCCACCAAGGATAGAAGCGCATCTTGAAGACGCTTTTGCAAGGTGGATATCATTACATCAACATTACATAATAGTGGCAAAACTCCAAGACATACAATGTCACATAAATACAACAATACATCATACATAAGATAAACATCTGACTACGGATGAAACATAAACAGAAACTCAAACAATATTCACCCTGCTAGCCCAGGCTGCCGACCTGGAACCTATCCCCTGATTGAAGAAGCATAAGAAGAACTCCAAAACAAGTAAACATCGCTCTCGCGTCATGATCATCGCATAACCTGTACCTGCAACTGTTGTTGTAGTAATCTGTGAGCCACGAGGACTCAGCAATCCCATTACCATGGGTATCAAGACTAGCAAAGCTTAAATGGTAAGGAAGGGGTGAAGTGGTGAGGTTGCAGCAGCGACTAAGCATATATGGTGGCTAACATACGCAAATGAGAGTGGGAAGAGAAACAACGGAATGGTCGTGAAGCTAGTAATGATCAAGAGGTGATCCTGTACTCCTACTTACGTCAAACATAACCCAAAACCGTGTTCACTTCCCGGACTCCGCCGAAAAGAGACCATCACGGCTACACACACGGTTGATGCGTTTTAATTCGGATCTGGTGTCAAGTTATCTACAACCGGACATTAACAAATTCCCATCTGCCACATAACCGCGGGCACGGCTCCGAAAGTTTATACCCTGCAGGGGTATCCCAACTTAGCCCATGATAAGCTCTCGCGATCAATGAAGGATATTCCTTCTCCCAGGAAGACCCGATCAGTCTCGTGTAACAACACTCCTCCACTAACAACACTCTCCCATGGGCTGTGGTGAAGAGGGACAACGGGGAAAATGGTCGAATACATGAGACGAACATGTATGCAATGCAATGCACATGATGACACAATGCAAATGATGACATGGCAAAATGCAACACACAAACAAATGACATGGAAATGACGGCGAATAACTGACAGACACCTGGCACATCGAATCCGGGGCGTTACAACACTCCTCCACTAACAGGAGATCTCGTCCCGAGATCTTAGGACCGAGACGGAAGAGCAAAATATGATGAGGTGAAACAAGAACGCAAGAGAGAAGATGAACAACGCAATGCCTCCGAAAGAATTGAAAAAAAAGATGCCAACTTGTCACACCCAAGATGCGACCCTATCCTAAGGGAACTCGAAGGTCCCACCAAGGATAGAAGCGCATCTTGAAGACGCTTTTGCAAGGTGGATATCATTACATCAACATTACAAAATAGTGGGGAAACTCCAAGACATACAATGTCACATAAATACACCAATACATCATACATAAGATAAACATCCGACTACGGATGAAACATAAACAGAAACTCAAACAATATCCACCCTGCTAGCCCAGGCTGCCGACCTGGAACCTATCTGAAAGTGCGTTATATCGACTAGAGGGGGGGTGAATAGGCGATATTTATGAATTCTTCAATGAGGAATTTGCCGGTGAGGATATTCCTAAGTGAAGAACTACTTGCAGTGGAATAAATAATCAGAAGTAAGCATAAGAGAATGTGGGCATGGTCATCATGATGAAATGAAGACACTCAAAGAGTACAGAAAGCGTAAACACAGGATAGCACAAGATGAAGACAAACAGACTGAACAAATTGAACTGAGGAAATTGAGAAAGTCTTCAGTCAAAGTCTTCAAACATAGATATGAACGAACACTCAACACAGTAATGAGGAAATGAAAGGGTTGAGGAAATAGAACCGGTTAGGTTGGTGAAGACAATGATTTGGTAGACCAGTTCCAACTGCTGTCTCAGTTATACGTCTGGTTGGAGCGGCTGAGTATTTAAACTCGAGGACACACAGTCCCGGACACCCAGTCGCTGAGCACGCAGCTCAGGACACCAAGTCCTCACCGTATTCTCTTTGAACTAAGGTCACACAGACCTCATCCAATCACTCGTGGTAAGTTTTCAGGCGACTTCCAAAGCTTCACAGACTTGGTCACTCGGCGATCCACAATTCCTCTTGGATGCTCTAGACCATGACGCCTAACCGTCTGGAAGAAGCACAGTCTTCAAAGGTAACAAGCGTCGGATCCATGCAGGATCAATATCTTCAGTGATGCTCAATCACTTTGGGTTTTTAGGGGTTTGGTTTTTGGTTTTTTCCTCACTCGATGATTTTCGCTCAAAGTCCTCGGAGGATGGGTTGCTCTTATATGACAAGTGTCAAGTTCTCTCGGAGCAGCCAACCAGCTAGTGGTTGTAAGGGGCGGCTATTTATAGCCTAGGGAGCAGCCCGACATGATAAGACATAAATGCCCTTCAATGATATGACCGTTAGGTGGATAAGATATTTTGGGACAACTGGCGCGCAGCACAGCAACGGTCGGAAATTGGACTCACAAATTCCTCAGGGCTATCATGTTCCTCACTGTGTAGGCAATCCGCATTGGCGAATTCCTAACTCCTGAGTCAGAACAAATTCCTCAGCGACCAGAAGAACTTCTTCTCTGTCAATGAAGAAATTGACTGAACTGTATGAGATTTCCAAAGGCTTCACTCGAAGGGATTGTTAGGTGTAGGATTTTGAGTTGAGCATCACATGGAAATTTTTCCTTAGTATTTCCTCGACCCCCTTTAATAGTACGGTGTTTCCTATGACTCAAGAAAGAGAAAACGAAACTACGAAAACAAAAGTCTTCACGCTTCATGTTCCTCAAATGAATACCAAGTCTTCAAGGTCACACCAATTTCTTCACTTTCAAAGTCTTCAGAAAGTCTTTAGAATATCAAAGTCTTCAGTCGAAGAACTTCATATTTAGGGGTCGACTTTCTCTGTAAATATCAAACTCCTCATAGACTTATAGACCTGTGTACACTGATAAACACATTAGTCCCTTAACCTATAAGTCTTCAATACACCAAAATCACTAAGCGGCACTAGATGCACTTACAATCTCCCCCTTTTTGGTGATTGATGACAATATATGTTAAGTTTTCAACGGCGATAAATATATGAAGTGTAACTACTGATATTGAGGAATTTGATTGCAAGATATAGAAGAACTCCCCCTGAAGATGTGCATAGTGAGGAATTTGCTTTTGAGGCAATGCACATTTGAAGAGTTGAATCATGGAGATCTCCCCCTATATCTTGTAATTCATACACGCATTTGACATATAATATGAAGAATTTGAAAATGCATGATGAAATATGGTGCTTGATGAAATTCAGCATGCGTGCGATAACATTAATGAGGAACAAGCATGTAAAAAACACATCAAGAGTATCAGAGCACAGTGCATCAAAAGTATCAAAGCACCATCGGGTTTAAGATTACAACTCGATCCAATAAAAGTTTCAGAAGAACGAGAGTTGTAACTTAACAAAAAAAATTGCCCATATAATAGACCCGCTTGAAGACTAACTCAAATTTCTCCCCCTTTGTCATCGAATGACTAAAAGGATCGAAACTGAGGACTAATGCCCCTGAAGAATTTCAAGTTGATGAAGGAGCGCCAGCGTTGTTGGGGTCGGTTGTCGTAGTAGGGCCTGCCTCAGTGTCGTCCAAGTCTTCATTTTCATCAGTGTCTCGCGATGAAGAATAGGAGCTAGCCACCAAGGAAGGAACTTTGACCTTCTTGTATTTCTTCGGAGGAGGTGCAGACCAGTTAAATTCTTCCTTGAGACCCATTGTCTTCAGTTCTTCCGCGCTGTAGACATTAGAAAGAACAGCCCAGGTGCATTTGAAGGTTTCATGGAGGTAGTAGTGGTTTTTCTTCACTGCATTGTGTGTAGAGGTCATGTTGTAAAGAATTGAACCAAACTGACGCTTGACCCATTTATGATTGCGATCAACCTTCTGATGAAGACTGAGGAGTAACTCACGATCAGTCATCACCCTGGGTGCTGTGGCTTGAGGACTTTGCTTGGCTGAGGTATTTGCGGCAGAGTCATGTGTGGTAGAGTCATCACTGGCGGAGTAGGATGCAGCTTTGCGAAACTGACCATCCAATGGACGAGTGCCTTCATCGATCACAGCAGTTGCCTTGCCCTTGTCATCAGCTGAGATAAATGTCCGTTTGAGGACTTCAATCGGGGGCAAGTAGCTGCACTGGTTCAGAGTATCAGCCTTGTAATTGAGTGAAGACCTTGTTCTGATGAATCGCATAATCCATGGTGCATAAGGCTTCAGCTCAAAAGGTGACATAGCAATGTTTGCCAGAGTCCTCATGAAGAAATCATGGAAGTTGACGGGAACGCCATGAATGATGTTGAAAAGCATATTCTTCATGATGCCAACGACTTCTTCATCATTTGAGTCGTGGCCTTTGATAGGACTCATTGTCTTCGTCAGAATCCGATAGACAGTCCGAGGCACATACAATAATTCCTTGACGAGGAATTTGGTTCTTGGGGCCTGCCCTGGCTTCAAAGGCTTCATCAGCACTTGCATATAGTGATTTGAAAGCTCAGGTCCATTGTAGATACAACGAGCACCATCAAGTGGAGGATCGAGTGGTAGGGCACGAATCAATTCAGTTCTTTGGTGCCTTGTAGTGAGTGTTTTCGGACATCGATCTAACACCCATGAGTTCACATCTTCAGCGTCTCCGGTGATGTGCAGCGTTGCATAGAATTGAAGAATGAGTTCTTCATTCCAATCACAGATATCAGTGCAGAAATTCAGAAGTCCTGCATCGTGAAGAACACTCAAGACTGGCTCGAAGCCTGGCAGAGATTCCATGTCCACATGAGGAATATGTGCATGATCGAAGAATTTGTCTTTGTTGAACAACAGTGAGGAATAGAAATTGGCTTGACTGGCAGTCCAGAAACGCCTCTTCCTTATGCGAGCAGAATCATATGGATTGTAATCAGTGAAGAATACGTGCTCGCCGAAGAAATCTTCAGCCTTGAACTTTTTCTTTGTCAAGAAGGGATTGTTTGGCTTTGGCAGTGGAGTGTCAGTGAGTTGCATCACGACCTCTGGAATCGCAATCTCAGGTTCTTCAGGCTGAGGAATTTCTGGTTCCTCTACATGTGCGATCGAGGATCAGCAAGAAGAGTTCATCGGCGCTAGTGGCTGGAATTTCTTCATGTCAGATGAAGTGGGATGAGTTTCTTGAGCCCATTTGAACTGTTGGAGCAGGGGGCGAGGAATCTGTTGAATTGGGGTGAAGAGTGGAGAATTTGGATCTTGACTTTCCCAAAAGTCATCGTTCATCACCGGCGTTGTGCTTCCAATGTCCACATCTTCTTCAATTTCCTCAACACCGGCCTCTTCAGCTGTGAACTGAGGCATAGGCGAGGAAATGATTGGGGTTGAAGGGATATCTTCCACTTCAATTTCTTCATCAATCTTCTCTGACGAAGCAGCAGAATGATTTTCTTCATCAGATCCTCTTGGGATATCATAATCTTCACCAAAAGGAACAAGGTCCTTTGATGGCACGGAGGAAATTGGAACAACATCAATGGGATTTTCAAACGAGCTGGTCATTGGCTTCATTTTCTTCGCAACTGAAGAATTTGACGCAGCTGATGCTTTCCTTTTCTTCACTGCAGCTTGCTCTGCAGCCTCGGTCTTCTTCACATCAGATGCAGATGGAAGGATTTGTGTTGGTGTAGGCGCAGGAGGAGCTGAGGAATCTGGTTGAATTTCCTCGGTGCAAGCGATGCGATTGCCTGACTTCTTCGATTTCTTGAGCGCACCACTAGTGGATGCCACGACAATCTCTTCGGCTGGTGGAATGGGGTCATCAGCCACGGAACTAGCATTGTCTTCAGCAGCTGAACTTCATCGGTGTCTTGGCATGTTCTTCGATCGGTGAGTGTGGCTCCACTGAGGAATTTCTTGTTGCATTGGGGCTGCAACATTGGTGAACTTCTTCGTCGGGTTGATGAATCGACTTTGGCTCCTTGCCAATCAGCATAATAGGAGTCAAATTTATCGGCGAGGGCTTTGATGTCACCTGCATCTTGATAAGTTCTTGATTGTCATCTTGACAACGTTTTCTTCAGCAGTTTCTCCTTTCTATCTGCGATTTCTTGATCTCTCGGCAGTATCAAATTTCCATTTCTCCTCTTGGATGAAATGAGTCAACATGTGACTTTGGCGGTGTCAACTTGAAGTCGAGCATAGGAGTGTTTGGGTCCTTGTGCTAGAGATCAATGTAGTCTAGGATCGCTCTTGGATCCAACAAAGAGCACACAGTGTGCCTTTGGCTCTAGCGACCCTTTCTTGTCGGTCCTCGATGATTTCCGTAAGTTCATCATCATCAGCCTCATCATCTTCAATGGCTCTTGGAAGGCGACCTGTTTCTTCTTAGGACTTGGCGAGGACCTCGTCCACTGTGGCCTTAGTCTTCAGCAGAGTCGGGCCAGATGAAGAATTTGGTGCAGGTGAGGAACTTCTTTGAGACACCGAGAGCAATGGAGATGCTGCTGTCCTTTGTACGTGGCGGATGCAGAGGTCTTGAGGACTTTGTCGGAACTGCTAAGGACTTGGGAGGAGCTGCTGAGGACTATGTAGGAGCCGAGGATTTGGGAGGAGCAGGAGCAGCATGAGGAATTTGCCGTGAGGGCACAGCTGAGGAACTTGGCCATGAGGGCACTGTTGGTGAAGCACTTGGCTTGTGCGCGGGCTTCTTTGCCATAGATTTTCTTGGCTTGACAGAGGCCTCGATGGCAGCAGCAGATGTGAGTCCTCATTAAATTTCCTCATTGCCTCATTGGCTTGTCTTGCCAATTTGGCTTGGCGCTTGGCCCATTCTTGGAAAGTCCTCACCACGCTTGATCTTTGGTGGGGTCACTTCTTGACCAGGTGCCAATGGAGCTCTTGGGCATGGAGGATTGAGAGCGAATTTCTTCATGTACTTTGGAGTAACATATCTGTACTCCCTCCATTCCCATGCCCATCTCCGTTCAATCCTTTGAATGCGCACCTTGCGCTGATTTTTGTTCTCTTTGCGAACTCGGCTTCATCAGTGTGCAATAATCAGCATAGATTTCCTCGGAATCTCAAACGCATCATGACCTCAGCCTCTTTCCTCCTTTACGTGGCTTCTTTCCTTCGCCATATTCTTGGTGAGGAATTTGAACAATCGAATTCTCTGAAGAAGTATGCAACTTTTCTTCGAGGAACGCTGCAAATGAGTTAAGTTGATGAGAACCTAGTGATTCAGCAATAGACATGAGTACCGTGAACAGAGTATAGTTGCGAGGAATTTGGAGAGGTCATATCGTTCTCGTAAGGTTTTTCAAAAAGAACTAGTTTGAGGAATTTGACCAGATGAGCCTTGAAGAATTTCACTAAGCGATCTTTGTCTTAGGTTCGAGTTGTATAGATCGAGGATCCACACAATTGAGGAATCTTGAAGAAAATCATTGCTTAGAGAAACGAATCAAGAGCATGTTTTGTTTGAGGTGTTCATATGTGTGAAGATTTGAAGAATAAACACCTTTGAAGATTTTCAAGAAGGTTTGAGAATCAAAGCGAGTAATAAGAGTAACTTTTAATTACCCGAACTGAAGAACACGACGAACTGGGAAGTTCGTTAGGTTAGATCTTCCACGCCCTAACTCGGCGGAGGAAGACAGCTACGGCGGCGGCGGAGTGAAGATTTTCGCGGTTGGCGCGAGTACGTCGGCGACCAGGTCGAGGCAGTGAAGCTCTTCCTCACCGGCGACGATGGAGTAGCGGCGGCGCTAGGGTTTGAGATGCTCAAGCGAGATAGAGCGGTCGAGCGGAGTAAAGGAAGTGAGGAAGGGGAGAGGGGTATAAATAGCCACGGTGAAAAACTGTTCGCCCGAAGATTTTGGACGAACGTGCGCCCCTGACCCTTCTCATTCGCTTAACATGTGTCACCCACGTACTGAAAAGTGGAGATTGTATTAGATCGTGGGTGAATAGATAAATCTATCGTGGGACGCGGAACGGTTTGAGCGGCAAAAACGAAAGTTTGGATAAGATCAGTTTTAAAGTTCCGATTGCAATTTCTTCAGCTGACAAGGACACAGTGAAGATTTTGAACGAGTTTCAAATAGAACGCACATGAAGAATTTGTGAATAGCTTGGGTTGAGTATAGCATAGAGGGGGAAGGGTCCGATCACATTCACTTAGCGAAAAAACGACTTGAAGAAATAGCCATAAGTGAATGATGTAGAGGACATAAACCCATATATATATATATATATATATATATATATATATATATATATATATATATATATATATATATATATATATATATATATATATATATAATGAAGAAAAATGACGGAAACAGTGAAGATTTTGCAAAGTTGAAGAATTTGAAAACTCAAGAATTTCAAAACTGAGGAAAACTTAAATTGAAGATTTTCAACTTTGGTGGTGGCGTGACCCATCAGATAAGAATGATGATTTCAGACACAGCGTACAATTGTCGTAGGGTTCGAGAATCAAATTCTTCAATAATTTCTTCACACTTAGAGTGTTATTCTTCATTGATTGAAGAAAACGTTTCTTCATGTGTTGCACATCTAAGTCATCAATTTTGCATAAGTGTCGGGATGTGTGTCCTTTTCAAAGAACATTCAAGATTCTAAGATATTTAGCTCACACCGCAACTTGCTAAATCTCTTCTCATCCAAGGGCTTTGTGAAGATATCGGCTAGTTGTTCTTCAGTCTTCACATGCTCGATGGAGATGTCGCCCTTCAACACATGATCACGAAGAAAATGATGACGAATCTGAATGTGCTTTGTCTTCGAGTGCTGAACTGGGTTGTGAGAAATCTTGATGGCACTCTCATTGTCACAGTAGAGAGGCACATTCTTCACGTTGATGCCGTAGTCCTTGAGAGTTTGCTTCATCGACAACAATTGAGCACAACAAGAGCCAGCTGCAATGTATTTAGACAGTAATACGCAGTTCTGTCTCTTCGAGGACCAACAGACGAAAGATCGTCTGAGAAAATGACAAGTACCAGATGTTGACTTGCGTTCCACACGATCACCAGCGTCAGAGTCAGAATATCCAATGAGATCAAAAGTTGAGCCCTTGGGGTACCATAATCCTAGTGTTGGTATGTGAGCTAGATATCGAAGAATATGCTTCACAGCCTTATGGTGTGATTCCTTCGGTGTAGCTTGAAATCGGGCACACATGCAAACACTAAGCATTATATCTGGCCGAGATGCACATAAGTACAATAAAGAACCAATCATGGAGCGGTATACCTTGTGATCGAAGTCAATACCATTTTCATCAGTGCATATATGGCCATTTGTGGGATAGGAATTTTGACGCCTTTGCAATCTTGCATGCCGAATTTCTTCAGGACATCTTTGAGGTATTTCTCCTGAGATATGAATATGCCATTGTGTTGTTGACGAATTTGAAGACCTAAGAAGAATTTCAACTCTCCCATCATAGACATTTGATATTCTTCACTCATCATATAGGCAAATTCATCACTATAACGTTGGTCAGTACAGCCAAAGATAATATCATCAACATATATTTGGCACACAAACAGTTCACTATCATATGATTTAGTAAAGAGAGTAGGGTCGAGTGAACCAGGTGTGAAGCCATTCTTCACGAAGAATTCCTTCAATGTATCATACCACGCCCATGGGACCTGTTTGAGACCATAGAGTGCCTTGTTGAGTCTGAAGACTTTGTCGGGATTCTTTGGATCTTCAAAACCTGGTGGTTGAGCAACATATACTTCTTCCTCAAGCTTACCATTGAGGAATGCACTTTTCACATCCATTTGATATAAGACAATATTATGATGGTTAGCATAAGCAAGTAGTATGCGAATAGCCCCAAGTCTAGCAACAGGTGCAAAAGTCTCATCGAAATCAATTCCTTCAACCTGTGTGTAGCCATGAGCTACAAGTCGTGCCTTATTCCTCACCACAAGGCCATTTTCATCTTGCTTGTTGCGGTAGATCCACTTTGTGCCAATGATATTATGCTTGCGAGGATCTGGATGTTTGACCAGTTCCCAGACATTGTTGAGCTCGAATTGATGTAATTCTTCTTGCATGGCCTGAATCCACTCAGGCTCCAGAAATGCTTCATCTACCTTAGTGGGCTCTGTGATAGAGACAAAAGCATAGTGCCCACAAAAGTTAGATAAATGTGAAGCTTTTGAGCGTGTGAGAGGACCTGGCGCTTCAATGTCATCGATGATCTTGTCAACTTGCACTTCTTTTGCAACGCGAGGATGAGCCGGTTGTCGCCGAGGAATTTGATCAGCATTTTCTTCAAACCATTGTCTTGACATTATCTTCAGTGCATCACTCGGCGTTCTTCACAGACAGGAATGAATTCTTCAAAGAGATTCTTCAAGAGGAATGACATCCTCGCTTCCTTGAACTTGATAGTTTTCTCGGAGCTGGTTCATCTAACGCAGAAGGTAGGTGCTCTCTTTGCGAGCCATTAGTTTCATCGAACCGCACATCTACAAGATCATCAATCTTGTGAAGAGCGATGTTGAAGACTCAGAGGTGTGCGAGTCCTTTCCGTAACCAAGCATAAAACCTTCATGTGCTTTCGTGCAAATTTAGAATTGTGATGAGGATCTCTAATCCAGCATTTAGCAATCAAGACTTTGAAATAACTCACATTGGGTTTCTTGTCGTTGAGGAGTTCATAGGCAGTCTTCTTGAACAATTTGTGAAGATATACTGCTGATGATGTGGCACGCGTATCAATTGCATCAATCCAAAAACGACTAGGCGTTTTGTATTCATCAAGCATAGTGCGAGCCATCTCAACAAGAGTTCTGTTCTTGTGCTCCACGACGCCATTTTGCTGAGGAGTATAGGGAGCTGATAACTCATGAGTAATACCAAGTTCATCAAGATAGGCATCAAGACCGGAATTCTTGAACTCAGTTCCATTGTCACTCCTGATGTGTCTGATCTTCACACCGAAGTTGGTTGAAGCCCTCGAGGAAAATCGTTTGAAGACTTCCTGCACTTCATTTTTGTAAGTAACAATGTGTACCCATGTGTAACGAGAGTAATCATCAACAATAACAAAGCCATATAAAGATGCGTCATTAGTGACTGCTGAGTAATGATTAGGACCAAAGAGGTCCATGTGAAGCAATTCAATGGACGAGTAGTGGTCATGATAGTCTTCGCCGGATGCTTGGCCTTGGTCATTTTCCAGCTTCACGGGCTCCACACAAGTGATCCTTGAGGAATTTGACATTTTCAATGCCAATGACATGCTTCTTCTTCGCAAGCGTGTGCAAATTCCTCATGCCTGCGTGACCAAGTCGTCGATGCCATAGCCAGCCTTCGAAGCTTTTGCAAGTAGACACACGGCTGGTTGTGGTCCCAGAGAAAATCAACAATATACAAGTCTCCTCTCCTAAAGCCTTCAAGACTTTGGAATTGTCAGCTTCCATGATCACAACACAACGATACTTGCCAAAGACAACAACCATATCAAGATCACAAAGCATTGAGACTGACATGAGGTTGTATCCTCAGGACTCAACAAGCATGACTTTGTCCATGTGTATGTCCTTAGAGATCGCAACCTTACCAAGACCCAACACCTGACTTTTTCCTTTGTCAGCAAAGATGATATGCTTCAGATGTGACAGTGATAAGGGAGTATCCATCAATAGATTCTTGTCACCAGTCATGTGATTTGTACATCCACTATCGAGGACCCACTCATTGGCTTTGGGTTGATCATCCTGCAGATGAATTAGTGCAACTTACAATCTCATATACTTCATCAGTGAAGAATATGATATCAATTTCATCAGATGAATTTCATCAGGCAGTATAACAGATAAGAAGTATGAGGACGTGTGAAATGAAAGTTCATTTCTTCATGATTAGCCTGCGTCCTTTTAGGCACTTTTGTCAGGCCCCCAGCAAATTCTTCAGACGTTAAAGCACGTCTGGAGACCTGACCCTGCAGAAGAGATTAGTTCTTTTTCTTCACCACCCACATCTGAAGGGGTGGCAAAGAGTTCATCACTCTGCGAGCACCATATGAGAATGGTGGCATAGAGGCCAATCCATTTCGTTTCACATAAGAGGGGTTAGGGTAAGCATATGAATAAGAAGAGAAATTCTTCGAGGACTTATGAACATATTGGTTTGAAGAATAATGCACATATTCATAGCCCTTAGCTCTACCCTGCGAAACAGAGTTGTTAGCACGAAGATAATCATATGAGGACTTTGATCCTTTTGAGGAATTTGATCCACGTGAGGAATTTGGTCCGTATGAGGACTTGGATCCATATGAAGAATTTGGTCCATATGAAGAGTTTGATCTGGGGTTCCTATTCTTGACAGGTGGTGTCATGAGGACATTCACCTAAAGACTTTCAAGGCACTTCTTGGGAACCCAGATTTTCTTCATAGGGGAATCGTTCCTACAGTTAGTGCCAACATATCTAGCAAATACTTCACCATTCTGATTTTTGAACAGTTTATAGTTGGAGTCAAATGACTCATCAGAAGAATGAGGAGATTCGCATGTAAAGCCAGATAAGTTTGATGGATCAACTGGAGGTCCCTTTGCGGCAACCCATGAGGTTTTGGGATACTGCTCAGGCTTCCAATATGTTCCATCAGCATTGAGTTTCCTCTCAAAGGCAATACCCTCTTTCCTAGGGTTTCTGTTGAGGATCTACTTTTTAAGCACATCACAAAGAGTCTGATGACCTTTGAGGCTTTTGTACATGCCTGTCATGTACAATTCCTTCAGCCCTGCATCGTCAGTGATACTAGAAATGTCCTTAGATGAGGAATTAGTGATAGCAGAGGCAGGTGAAGAATTTGTAACAGTTGAAGCATTTGAACATTCAGTGAAGAATTAGCGATTCACGCTCAATGCACTTTAAGCATGGAGGAACAAATTCTTCCTGAGAAGCGCTGATTTGTTGAGCAAGTAATGAATCACGCTCCTTCTGAAGATCTTCATAACTCACTCTTAGCTTCTCAAGATCTTGCTTTCTTTGAAGAAATTCATAAGAAAGTTTCTCATGATCAGACAAGAGAGTGTTATGATGACCTTGAAGGTTGTCAAACCTAGACTAAAGTCTCTGAAGATTTTCAGTCAGGGCTTTAGTGCGATCCATTTCTTCACCTAACATATCATCACTTTAATCTAGCATGTTTTGAACCTTTTCAAAAGCCCTTTGTTGTTTTACAGCAATCTTAGCAAGTTTTGAGTAGCTGGGCTTTAGATCTTCATCAGATTCATTTTCACTAGATTCAGAGGAGGTATATTTGAGTACCTTGGCACCCTTTGCCATGAAGCAATAGGTGGGAGCGTAGTCATCACTATCTTCATCAGCTTTGTTGGTGAGGTCATTTTCTTCATAGTTGAAGATGGACTTGCTGACGAAAGCAGTAGCGAGAGCTAGACTCGCCACACCAGACTCAGATTCTTCTAATGCCTCCTCTTCCTCATGTTCCTCAGATTCAGCTTCAGAGTCCATTTCCTTGCCAATGAATGCCTGAGCCTTTTTGGAGATGCTCTTCTTGTGAGAAGAAGGCTTTGAGGATTTTGATGATGAAGATTTCGACGATTTCTTCTTCTTCTTAGAGTCATCAGAACTGTAATCCTTGTATTTTTTCTTCTTTAATTCCTTTTCCCACTGAGGACAATCTTGAATGTAGTGACCAGGTTTCTTGCATTTGTGGAAAAGTCTTCTCTTATAGTCACCGGATGAGGAATCACTGCTCCTTGAGGATTTTCCAGCGACCACGCCTTGAGAACTTCGGAATTTCTTCACGAGCGAGTGCTAGCTCCTGGCTCAATTCTTGAGGATCTCCAAGGCTACTACCGAGTCTTCACAATCAGATTCGCACACAGCCTTGGCCTTGAGTGGCACGTGATTTTCCATAGCTAGAACCATAGAGATCTCTCTTTTGAAAGAAGTGGAACTCATGAGTATTTAGCCTCTCGAGGATATCAGCTGGATCAAGTGACTTGTAGTCAGCACGCTCTTGTATCATCAGTGCAAGAGTGTCAAAAGAGGAATCAAGCAATCTCAACAATTTCTTCACCACCTCATGGTCGGTGATGTCAGTGGCACCAAGTGCTTGAAGCTCATTTGAGATGTCAGTGAGGCGATCGAAGGTTTGTTGAACATTTTCGTTGTCGAGTCTTTTGAAGCAGTTGAAGAGATTGTGAAGAACATCAACTCGAGAGTCGCGCTGAGTTGAGACTTCTTCATTTACTTTGGACAGCCTGTCCCAGATGAGCTTAGCAGTTTCCAAAGCACTCACTCTTCCATATTGTCCTTTGCTCAGATGGCCACATATGATATTCTTCGCTTGAGAATCAAGTTGCTTGAATCTCTTCACATCGGCAGCATTCAGAGAAGGGTGTGACTGAGGGAACACCATTTTCCACAACATACCAGAGATCGTTGTCAATTGCCTCAAGATGCATTCGCATCTTGTTCTTCCAGTAGAGGTAGTCCGTCCCATCAAAGGTAGGACACCCAGCTGAGACCTTGATCATACCTGCGGTCGACATAACTAAAACTCCAGGTGGTTAAACCAAAATCACACGGAACAAGGGAGTACCATGATCTGATACCAACTGAAAGTGCGTTATATCGACTAGAGGGGGGTGAATAGGCGATTTTTATGAATTCTTCAATGAGGAATTTGCCGGTGAGGAAATTCCTAAGTGAAAAACTACTTGCAGCGGAATAAGTACTCAGAAGTAAGCATAAGAGAATGCGGGCATGGTCATCATGATGAAATGAAGACACTCAAAGAGTACAGAAAGCGTAAACACAGGATAGCACAAGATGAAGACAAATGATCGAACAAATTGAATCGAGGAAATTGAGAAAGTCTTCATCAAAGTCTTCAAACACAGATATGAATGAACACTCAACACAAAGAATGAGGAAATGAAAGCGTTGAGGAAATAGAACCAGTAAGGTTGGTGAAGACAATGATTTGGTAGACCAGTTCCAACTGCTGTCTCGGTTATACGTCTGTTGGAGCGGCTGAGTATTTAAACTCGAGGACACAGTCCGGACACCCGATCGCTGAGCACGTAGCTCAGGACACCAAGTCCTCACCGTATTCTCCTTGAACTAAGGTCACACAGACCTCGTCCAATCACTCGTGGTAAGTCTTTAGGCGACTTCCAAACCTTCACAGACTTGGTCACTCTACGATCCACAATTCCTCTTGGATGCTCTAGACCATGACGCCTAACCGTCTGGAAGAAGCACAGTCTTCAAAGGTAACAAGCGTCGGATCCACGCAGGATCAATCTCTTTAGTGATGCTCAATCACTTTGGGTTTGTAGGGGTTTGGTTTTTGGGTTTTTCCTCACTCGATGATTTTCGCTCAAAGTCCTTGGAGGATGGGTTGCTCTTAAATGACAAGTGTCAAGTTCTCTCGGAGCAGCCAACCAGCTAGTGGTTGTAGGGGGCGGCTATTTATAGCATAGGGAGCAGCCCGACATGATAAGACACAAATGCCCTTCAATGATATGACCGTTAGGTGGATAAGATATTTTGGGACAGGTGGCAAGAAGCATAACAACGGTCGGAAATTTGACTCTCAAATTCCTCGGGGCTATCATGTTCCTCATCGTGTAGGCAATCCAAGACCGGCGAATTCCTAACTCCTCGGTCGAAACAAATTCCTTAGCGCCCGTAAGAACTTCGTCTCTATCATCAAGTAATTGACTGAACTGTATGAGATTTCCAAAGGCTTCACTCAAGGGATTGGTAGGTGTAGGATTTTGAGTTGAGCATCACATGGAAATTTTTCTTAGTATTTCCTCGACCCCTTTAACAATCACGGTGTTTCCTTTGACTCAAGAAAGAGAAAACGAAACTACGAAAACAAAAGTCTTCACGCTTCATGTTCCTCAAATGAATACCAAGTCTTCAAGGTCACACCAATTTCTTCACTTTCAAAGTCTTCAGAAAGTCTTCAGAATATCAAAGTCTTCAGTCGAAGAACTTCATTTTTAGGGGTCGACTTTCTCTGTAAATATCAAACTCCTCATAGACTTATAGACCTGTGTACACTCATAAACACATTAGTCCCTTAACCTATAAGTCTTCAATACACCAAAATCACTAAGGGGCACTAGATGCACTTACACTATCCCCTGATTGAAGAAGCAGAAGAAGAACTCCAAAACAAGTAAACATCGCTCTCGCGTCATGATCATCGCATAACCTGTACCTGCAACCGTTGTTGTAGTAATCTATGAGCCATGAGGACTCAGCAATCCCATTACCATGGGTATCAAGACTAGCAAAGCTTAAAGGGTAAGGAAGGGGTAAAGTGGTGAGGTTGCAGCAGCGACTAAGCATATATGCTGGCTAACATACGCAAATGAGAGCGGGAAGAGAAACAACGTAATGGTCGTGAAGCTAGTAATGATCAAGAGGTGATCCTGAACTCCTACTTACGCCAAGCATAACCCAAAACCGTGTTCACTTCCCGGAGTCCGCCGAAAAGAGACCATCACGGCAACACACATGGTTGATGCGTTTTAATTCGGATCTGGTGTGAAGTTATCTACAGCCGGACATTAACAAATTCCCATCTGCCACATAACCGCGGGCACGGCTCGGAAAGTTTATACCCTACAGGCGTGTCCCAACTTAGCCCATGATAAGCTCTCGCGATCAACGAAGGATATTCCTTCTCCCAGGAAGACCCGATCAGTCTCGGAATCCCGGTTTACAAGACATTTCGACAATGGTAAAACAAGACCAGCAAGACCGCCCGATGTGCCGACAATCCAGATAGGAGCTGCACATATCTCGTTCTCAGGGCAACACCGGATGAGACATCCTACGAGTAAAACCAACCCTCGAGTTTCCCCAAGGTGGCCTCGCAGTCTGCTTGTTTCGGGCCAACACTTAGAGAAGCATTGGCCCCGGGGGGCTAAAATAAAGATAACCCTCGAGAGAGCGACTCCCAAGGGAAAAGTAGGTGGTGGTGAGGCAAATGGTAAAACCAAGGTTGGGCCTTGCTGGAGGAGTTTTATTGAAAGTGAACTGTCAAGGGGGTCCCATAAATCACCCAACCGCGTTAGGGACGCAAAATCCGGGAACATAATACCGATATGATGGAAACTAGGGCGGCAAGAGTGGAACAAAACACCAGGCATAAGGCCGAGCCTTCCACCCTTCACCAAGTATATAGATGCATTAATAAAATAAGAGATATTGTGATATCCCAACATGGAGCAATCTTCATCTTCACCTGCAGCTAGCAACGCTATAAGAGGGGCTGAGCAAAAGCGGTAACATAGCCAAACAATGGTTTGCTAGGAAGGTTGACAAAGGTTAGAGGTTCATGGCAATTTGGCAGGCTTGGTAAGCAGGTGGTAGGTAACGCAACATAGCGATAGAACGAAGCAACTAGCATAGCAATGATAGTAATGAGATCCAAGGTGACGGTCATCTTTCCTGAAATCCCGCAAGGAAGAAGAACGAGTCCATGAAGAAGATGAAGCCACGAAGACGAACCAAACGTAGACGAACGAATCCTCACCATCGCAACGAAACGGGAACTATCGAGAAGAAGCACACAACATGGTAAACACACCACGCATGAACAAGGCATGATGCTCAACCAAGTATGATGCATGACAAGGCTACATGAAGCTACTCATGCCAAGAGATGATGCAAACAAGAGCAACACATCAAGGCAAGTTTAAATGAGGCTGGAAACAACATATAACAATTCTGATAAGTCCTCATATGCAAATTTTGAAATTGGTTCAGATCTGAATAAACCTTATGTTCAAGTTGTTAAACAGCAAGTTAAAATGCACCAAGATGATCTACACGAGATTCTAGTCAAGTTACATATAAAGTTTATTTAATTCGGAGCTACGGCCTAGAAGATATGATCAAAACAAGTTAATCATGGCGTTGATGCAAAATGCATTCAGACATCAAGCAAACATATCAAAACATGGATTCAACATGATAATATGAAACTAGATGCAAAATCAAGCAAGTTTCATATAGAGCACACTCAAAACGGAGCAACGGTTCAACACATACACTCGATACGAGTTTAAAGGACAAGCTGTCCAAAACAGCAACTAGGCATATTGTAAGCACAAAAACAACATGCTACAGGACCCCAACATAAGAAAAAAAGGCATGGACATGATTTAAAGGTACAACATGACAAAACATGACCACTGAGATATCTCCAGAAATCACCGGAACATGCTCAAAAAGACATGGCAAGATTGCAAATAATAACAGTTTCAGACTTTGCAGAAATAACATCTGGTTGCAATGTTTAGAGCTATCAAACAACATGTTACAGGAGCTTAACAGAGAAACCTAAGGCATAAAATGATACTACTAAATGCATAGAATAAAAGTCCTTTACTGACCATGAGCCAAAAAGGTTCAGAAGATATGGTGGCACCCATATAAATATAGCAAGTTATATGACAGATTCATACATGGCGGAAACAGCAATAAGTAGGCATGTTGGTGAGCTTGTACAACTCACCACAGAGCAAATAATGGCATGACAAGGTAACCAACAGTAAGAAGGCATGTTTATGAAGCTAAGAATAGCAATAGAAAGTTCATAGGGTGCCTGCATCACTAGAAAAACACATGGCAAAACTGAACTTAATGTTAACACGCTGACAGCAACATTACTTAGCAACTTCCGAGAAATATATCAACAAGCTACAACAGGGTATAAATGCAACTAGGGGCATGGATGTATAGAGCATGACATGTATAACAAAACATCCTTAGTGAACATCTCCAGATTATGCACAGAATGACTTGTAGCAGCAGATTTACATAGCATCATGAAATAACAGATTCAGCCTAGCAAAACAGTAACGGCAAGTACCCTACTTAACAAGATCGACCACTCAGTACAAGACTCACAAAAACACATGGATTGCACCCCTGTAAAGAAGGCACGATGTAGTTCAAAACACACGTAGACATCAACCTCATAGGATGCACACATAAAATGCAACGAAAATGACAAATCACCAAGTTATAACAGTTTCAGCAGATTAACATCATATAACACTCTTGCAACGATGATTTGAGAATCAATATAGACTCAAACAAGAATTGAACAATGTAATGAAATGAAGATCATCTCACATTGAACATTTTGATATATTACACGCACGAAACGGAGCAGCACACACAAAGTTATGGCATGTTGAACAGGGCATGGAAAAGTCAAAATATCAGGGACTTGGAGAAAAACTCGGGGTCAACCTTCAGATCCAGATCCGGATCAGGACGGCGCGGAACACGAGGTTCACCAGAGAAGGAGGTCGCGGTGGCCGGAGGAGGCGCCATGCGGTCGTCGGGACGGCGGGGCAGGGCGGGACGAGGGGCAGGCTGCTGCAGCCGGCGGGATGGAGGCGGGCGAGGCCGGGCGGCGGAGGGCGCAGGCGCGGACGGGCACGCGACGGCGGGCGCTGGCCGGGCGGTGGCGGCGACCGGCCCGTGGGCCTGCAGCGGGCCGCGTGGGCCGGCGGCGGTGGAGGGCGCGGGGAGGGCGACAGGGAGCTGACGTGGCGGCGTTCTATTGGACGGGGCGACGGGCGGACATGCCCGGCCGGTGGAGAGAGGTGTCCGGCAGCGCGGACGGGAGAAGGTTAGGGTTTAGACCGAGAATTTCGGGGAGGCTCACATATTTATAGGTAGAGGGTGCTAGGAGTGTCCAAATGAGGAGCGGTTTTCGCCCACACGATCGTGATCGAACGACCGAGAGCATGGAGGGGGTTTGGATGGGCTCATGGGCTGTGGTGAAGAGGGGCTGGGCTGCAAAGAGAGAGGGGTTTCAGGCTACGCGGTTAACCGTTGGAGTATTAAACGAACTACAAATGGCACGAAACTTGACAGGCGGTCTACCGGTGGTGTACCAAGGCCGCTTGGCAAACCTCGGGCCATTCCGAGAAAGTTTAACACCTGCTCACAACGAGAGACAAAAGGGGGACGCCAGATGACATCGGAGTGCCGGATTGCAAAACGGACAACGGGGAAAATGCTCGGATGCATGAGACGAACACGTATGCAAAGCAATGCAATGCACATGATGACACAATGCAAATGATGACATGGCAAAATGCAACACGCAAACAAATGACATGGCAACGACGGCGAATAACTGACAGACACCTGGCACATCGAATCTGGGGCGTTACAACACTCCTCCACTAACAAGAGATCTCGTCCCGAGATCTTAGGACCGATACGGAAGAGAAAAATATGATGAGGTGAAACAAGAACGCAAGAGAGAAGATGAACAACGCAATGCCTTCGAAAGAATTGAAAAAAAAGATGCCAACTTGTCACGCCCAAGTTGCGACCCTATCCTAAAGGAACTCGAAGGTCCCACCAAGGATAGAAGCGCATCTTGTAGACGCTTTTGCAAGGTGGATATCGTTACATCAACATTACATAATAGTGGGGAAACTCAAAGACATACAATGTCACATAAATACAACAATACATCATACATAAGATAAACATCCGACTACGGATGAAACATAAACAGAAACTCAAACAATATCCACCCTGCTAGCCCAGGCTGCTGACCTGGAACATATCCCCTGATTGAAGAAGCAGAAGAAGAACTCCAAAACAAGTAAACATCGCTCTCGCGTCATGATCATTGCATTACATGTACCTGCAATTGTTGTTGTAGTAATCTGTGAGCCACGAGGACTCAGCAATCCCATTACCATGGGTATCAAGACTAGTAAAGCTTAAATGGTAAGGAAGGGGTGAAGTGGTGAGGTTGCAGCAGCGACTAAGCATATATGGTGGCTAACATACGCAAATGAGAGTGGGAAGAGAAACAACGGAATGGTCGTGAATCTAGTAATGATCAAGAGGTGATCCTGTACTCCTACTTACGTCAAACATAACCCAAAACCGTGTTCACTTCCAGGAAGAACCGATCAGTCTCGGAATCCCGGTTTACAAGACATTTCGACAATGGTAATACAAGAGTAGCAAGTCCGCCCGATGTGCCGACAATCCCGATAGGAGCTGCACATATCTCGTTCTCAGGGCAACACCGGATGAGACATCCTACGAGTAAAACCAACCCTCGAGTTTCCCCAAGGTGGCCCCGCAGTCTGCTCGTTTCGGGCCAACACTTAGAGAATCATTGGGCCTGGGGGGGCTAAAATAAAGATAACCCTCGAGAGAGCGACTCCCAAGGGAAAAGTAGGTGGTGGTGAGGCAAATGGTAAAAGCAAGGTTGGGCCTTGCTGGAGGAGTTTTATTCAAAGCGAACTGTCAAGGGGGTCCCATAAATCACCCAACCGCGTTAGGGACGCAAAATCCGGTAACATAATACCGATATGACGGAAACTAGGGCGGCAAGGGTGGAACAAAACACCAGGCATAAGGCCGAGCCTTCCACCCTTTACCAGGTATATAGGTGCATTAATAAAATAAGAGATATTGTGATATCCCAACATAAACATAATCCAACATGGAGCAATCTTCATCTTCACCTGCAGCTAGCAATGCTATAAGAGGGGCTCAGCAAAAGCGGTAACATAGTCAAACAACGGTTTGCTAGGAAGGATGACAAAGGTTAGAGGTTCATGGAAATTTGGGAGGCTTGGTAAGCAAGTGGTAGGTAACGCAGCATAGCGATAGAACGAAGCAACTAGCATATCAATGATAGTAATGAGATCCAAGGTGACGGTCATCTTGCCTGAAATCCCGCAAGGAAGAAGAACGAGTCCATGAAGAAGATGAAGCCACGAAGACGAACCAAACGTAGACGAACGAATCCTCACGATCGCAACGAAACAGGAACTATCAAGAAGAAGCACACAACATAATAACACACCACGCATGTACAAGGCATGACGCTCAACCAAGTATGATGCATGACAAGGCTACATGAAGCTACTCATGGCAAGAGATGATGCAAACAAGAGCAACACATCAAGGCAAGTTTAAATGAGGCCGGAAACAACATATAACAATTCCGGTAAGTCCTCATATTCAAATTTCGAAATTGGTTCAAATCTGAATAAAACTTATGTTCAAGTTGTTAAACAGCAAGTTAAAATGCACCAAGATGATCTACACGAGATTCTAGTCAAGTTACATATAAAGTTCATTTAATTCGGAGCTACGGCCTAGAAGATATGAGCAAAACAAGTTAATCATGGCGTTGATGCAAAATGCATTCAAACATCAAGAAAACACCTCAAAACATGGATGCAACATGATAATATCAAACTAGATGCAAAATCAAGCAAGTTCCATATAGAGCACACTCAAAACGGAGCAACGGTTCAACACACACTCTATACAAGTTTAAAGGACAAGCTGTCGAAAACAGCAACTAGGCATATTGTAAGCACCAAAACAACATGCTACATCACCCCAACATAAGAAAAAAAGGCATGGACATGATGAACAGGTACAGCATGACAAAACATGAACACTGAGCTATCTCCATAAATCACTAGAACATGCTCAAAAAGACATGGCAAGATTGCAAATAATAACAGTTTCAGGCTTTGCAGAAATAACATCAGGTTGCAATGTTTAGAGCTATCAAACAACATGTTACAGGAAATTAACATAGAAACTTAAGGCATGCCATGATATTACTAAATGCATAGAACAAAAGTCCTTTACTGACCATGAGCCAAAGAGGTTTAGAAGATATGATGGGACCCATGTAAACATAGCAAGTTATATGACAGATTCATACATGGCGGAAACAGTAATAGGTAGGCATGTTGGTGAGCTTGTACCACTCAGCACAGAGCAACACATGGCATGACAAGGTAACCAACAGTAAGAAGGAATGTTTATGAAGCTAAGCATAACAAGAGCAAGTTCATAGGGTGCATGGATCACTAGCAAAACACATGGCAAAACTGAACTTAATGTTCAAAGGCTGACATCAACATTATTTAGTAACTTTGGAGCAATATAACAAGGGGCATGGATGGATAGAGCATAACATGTATAACAAAACATCCTTGGTGAACATCTCCAGATTATGCATAGAATTACTTGTTGCAGCAGATTTACATAGCATCACGAAATAACAGATTCAGCCTACCAAAACAGTAACAGCAAGTACCCTACTTAACAAGCTCGATTCACTCAGTACAAGACTCACAAAAATACATGAATTACACCCCTGTAAATACAGCATGATGTAGTTCAAACACAAGTAGACATCAACCTCATAGGATGCACACACAAAATGCAACGAAAATGACAAGTCACCAAGTTATAACAGTTTCAGTAGATTAACATCATATAACACTCTTGCAACGATGATTTGGGCATCAAGATGGACTCAAACAAGAATGGAACAATGGAATGAAATGAAGAGCATCTCACATTGAACATTTTGATATATCACACACAGAAAACGGAGCAGCACACCCAAAGTTATGTCATGTTGAACAGGGCATGAAAAAGTCAAAATATCAAAGTTATGGCATGTCGCGGTGGCCGGAGGAGTTGCCGGCGGGGTCAGGGACGGCGGGGCCGGGGCGGGGACGAGGACGGTGCGGCAGGGCGGCGAGGATGGATGCTTGTGGCGAGGCCGGGCGACGGAGGGCGCGGCGGCGGACGGGCGCGCGATGGCGACGCTGGCCAGCGGGCGGTGGCGACTGGCCCAAGGCTCAGCAGCCTGGCCGCAGGGCAGGGCAGTGGAGGGCGCGGAGGCGACCAGGAGCTGACGTGGTGGCGTTCTATTGGACAAGGCGACGGGCGGACATGTCCGGCCGGTGGAGAGAGGTGTCCGGCGGCGTGGAGGGGAGAAGGTTAGGGTTTAGACCGAGAATTTCGGGGAGGCTCACATATTTATAGGTAGAGGGAGCTAGGAGTGTCCAAATGAGGAGCGGTTTTCGCCCACACGATCTTGATCGAATGACCAAGAGCATGGAGGGGGTTTGGATGGGCTCATGGGCTGTGGTGAAGAGGGGCTGGGCTGCAAAGAGAGAGGGGTTTCGGGCTACGCGGTTAACCGTTGGAGTATCAAACGGGCTCCAAATGGCACAAAACTTGACAGGCGGTCTACCGGTGGTGTACCAAGGCCGCTTGGCAAACCTCGGGCCATTCCGAGAAAGTTTAACACCCGCTCACAACGAGAGACAAAAGGGGGACGCCGGATGACATAGGAGTGCCGGATTGCAAAACGGACAACGGGGAAAATGCTCGGATGCATGAGACGAACACGTATGCAATGCAATGCACATGATGACACAATGCAAATGATGACATGGAAAAATGCAACACGCAAACAAATGACATGGCAACGATAGCGAATAACTGAGAGACACCTGGCACATCGAATCCGGGGCGTTACAGGGGACCATGAGCATGTACCTCGGCCGGATTCATGTGAGAGCCTCCCTTATAGTTAATTATGCGCTCCTCTATTGGGCCTTCTTCAGTGGGTTGCATGTTATCAACAAGTGGAAAATGTGTTCCGTACGAAAAATAGTATGCGCTACGTACGGTACGGGGCACTAAAGGATTGAACCGTGCAACGACTTCGAAAATATTGTGTTTGTCGTTCTAACAACACAATTATTCAACCAACACATGAAATATACTACTGATTGTACACTGAAAACAGCAGGAGCAGCAACCAGGGCTCGGGTGCAACAGAAGCAGTAATCAGGCCAGAAGAGTGAAGACGCAGCTCTCTCTTCCAAACCAAACATCAGCCATCATTACAAAAGGGCTACCAAAAAAGAACAAGTGTATGCATAAAACTAAATAAAGATCCTACTACACCAAGTGTACACATCTAACTAACTGGCTTAGTTAGACGTTACTATTTATTAAGCTGTGGAGATTGGATAATGGCTTAAACCAGATGGGTGCCTAACGGGGGAAACTCCAGCGAGCAGGTCGAAGTCTAATATTTGCGACCCTCTCTCCTACTTTGGGCTGCAGAGCGTGGCGGCACATATCAGGGTATGGTGCATGCAGAGACGGATGGTATGTTGTGTACACACAGTTTTGCCTGATGAACGAAACCGCGTTGCCATCATGATCCTTGTCGTCGGTTATCTCCCGGTTAATCGGATAATTCAGTCCGACAAATAGAGATTGTGTACCAAGGCTAGTTGCCAACCTCCAGTGAAAAATTCCTGAAGGCCCAGAGAAGCTGGGATCCTGCTCAAAGACCTTGCAGTGACTGTGATTGTATTCCGCGAAACAACACGTCCGGTACATGCGAACGATCATCAATCATTCGTCGTCGTCTGATCGAGCCAAGAACCACATGCAACTGCCATGCTGCTTTTCTTTGAAAGTTTCTGGGATTAGGAAGGGTAGGGACACTAGGCGGCCTACAACATCATATCAAGTTGGAGTCAAATAACGCTCAAAAACAAAGTTGGAGTCAAATAAAAAAGGGCTCTTGATGTACTCAATCTTATGAACAACATGTTATGAGCATGAATATTTTTTCAGTAAATGTTGACAGTAATATAAGCAATCCATCATGATATCATAGGAAAGTAGCATACTGCCGTAACAGCCGTTTGTAGCGATGACTGGAGTAGGCCAGCAATACGTCCAACCATAGAAGGAGTCGACAGCGTAAAGAAATCCCTTGTGTTCAATGGCATCAGAGAACCAAGGAGGATGTATGATCCTGCCATGGACGTGCAGATTTATCCACTTACGGCAATGACCTGTCAGATAGGCGAGACCGCGGTTGAAGAACGCAATTAGCCTGAAGTCTTTATAATCCGCAGATCTTGTGGGGACTTGGCAGATTACAACCTTGAGCAAATCAAACTTGGTATCATGTTGGCTACTGTAAGATTCCGAGTATTCTAGGCCGTGGTGCCAAAGCAGTGCAGTGTTAATAGAAGGAAGGGGGATCAATCGCCTGGAGTAGACCTCCACGAGCATCCAGCTGCCGCGACCGTCGACGCGCACCATCCAAGACATGTTCATGGCGACCCAGTACATACCGTTAATGTAGTTGAGGGTGACGGGGATCGGATCGTAGTCAAGGGGTTTGATACTCGCCACCCTATGATCGTTATGCTGCGAGACATGCCGTTTCTGAAGATCAGGCGGCATCAGCAAGCAAGGAGCTGGCTTAAAAAGCTCAGGCCTGAGGGTTTTGAGTAAACGATACAGCCTCGACGAGCACGCGGCGAGCGGCATTGTACAGAGATTCTCCACACGCGAAACAATGAGCTTGATTACCTCTGTGGGGAGTGAATTCCAGCCACTCTTTCAGCGGACGCTGCTCGTTCCTGCCATTGTTAGTGCTTGGGTTTCGGACGAGGGGGGGAGGCGCCTTAGCGGGGATGGAAGATTGGACAAGGGGGGAGGCGCCTTAGCGGGGATGGAAGAGTAGAGAAAGATGGAGAAGCAAATATGTGATGCGGCAAGTGGACAGGTGATGATGACTACAGCACGCCGCTTGACTTACGAGACACATACCAGTAGCGTAGGGTCATATCAAAATCAGACAACTTGCTTGAGTGATCACAGCACTGGTACTCCCTACAGTACCTACTACTATGCCCTAACTTGCTTGAGTAGAGTAGTAGTGGAGTAGGACTCTGCTCTACTACTAGCACCGGAGGAGTAGTATATTCTAATCTAAAATAGTTACAAACTTCAATGCCCGAGCGTGGAACGACTACGAACCGCCATCGGTGCTAACTCCAATCCCCAGCAAACATTCGCTGGGAGACATGGCAGTTGCAAACGCCCGCGACGCAGTTACAGTACGTGTGTAAGGGTGGCGGTTTTGTCAAATACTATGGCTTAAAAACAGGCCACCGTCGGATGGAAATCTGACAGTTACGTGGGATTCGCCAGGATTGAGCTCGTGCCGAACAATTGCTTGATATCATTACTAAAAAAGGTTAAAGCACCCGGGGCTATAACTTGCACCGGCTGACCACTAACAATGATACTAACATAGTTGTAAAATGGTCAAAAACCGTGTCTACGTGGTGTTTGGAATTATATGCAAAAAAATTAGCAAGATGCCCGTGCATTGCATGGCACACCATCATCACCAACTCGGTTTTTTCTCTACTCCTACTCCTATAAAAGACTCAGTTGGTGATGATGGAGGCGAGGAGGCGTCTTCAGCCGGGCGTGCAGCGGACAGCGCAGTACTTTTCAATTTGTAATAAAAAACAAAGAAGAGTAGTAGAGATAGAGATAAGAGTAGAGATAGAGACTTAGGCCATCCACTATGTAGGCCAAAAGTGGAGCGAAATTTGCTTTTTGGGTATTTGGCACCAATGCCCTACATTGCCCAAGCGATGCCAAATAAAAAATTTTGGGCACCTGAGCACCATCTACTGCTTCGTGTGCTACTCCTGCGCTCCATTCGGCGGCTGCAATGTCCCCTATAGCCACTCCCTCATGCGCTCCATTCGGCGGGCGCTGTTGAAATTTGGGGAGCGCACTCTCGCGATTGCTGGAAGCCACGACTTCACCGACTACGACTTCTTCCCCGACCTCGGCAACCTCTTCCTCAACGACATGGGCGACAACTTTAGCGCCAACGGTGCTGCTCCCGTTGCACCGTATGTTTTTCTGTCCTTCCTGTTCGAAATTGTGGTAGAATTCATGTTTCTACTCTGTATCCTACTAGATTCTATCTGTTCATCTACTATGCTTGACCACATGATTAGTTTAATCTCTGTTATAGCCGTCATGATTTATTTTGTGCTTATTCGGATTAAATCTCGTAGTAACTTGCTCATATGTTCAACTAGCGCAACGTCCCCTACAACCACTCCCGTTTCATGTACGTCCTGGTCGATTCCTCCAAGGAGCCCTTTGTCTACTGCTATGAGTGCCCGATGCCGTTTTGGGGCTCGCCGGCGGACATCGTGCATCACCTCACGGATGCGTGCAGCGGTCACTACTGGCCCTTGGCGGAGAACATCAAGTACGAGACGTGCTACCCGTTCACCATGCCAGAGTCGCTGGAGGATCACCACCGCCTGCTGGTCTCGGAGGAGGACGGCAGCGTCTTCCTCTCTTGATTGCGGGCACTGGCGAGGCTCGCGCAGGCCGCTGCCCCGTCTCTGTAGTGTGCGTCAGAGGCGACGCCGCTGACGTTGACACTGACACAAGGCCGATCTACAGGTGCGTGCTCATTGTTACTACCCCTCCGAGGTACGTGGTCGGCGACACCGGCTCCATCATGCTGACTAGGACTGTGCAGAGCTTGGACCTTCCCGCTAATGTGGACATGGAAGACGCATGGTATGATTTACCCCCAACGCGGTGCACGGGGACTCCAAGGAGGTTCACCTGGACATACGCAATATTAAGTTAAATGTTGATAATTAGTCTTCGCTCAGTGTAATCCGTTGTCTAAGCATGTGGAGACTTCCACGCAAGATCTTGCTCTATTGGAGTATTGCGCATGAATAAAAGTGTATCCATTTATAGTTTAGTCTAGAATCTTCCTTGTATGAATTTTTACTACAGTACTGGTGAAAGACTTACTATGAACCATTTCTTACATCTCCTCTGCCCTTCAAGTCATCTGATTTAATCCCTCCGCCTAGGTGTATAAGGGCATGGTTAATACTTAATAGTATAGCCAACTGTTGACTATAAGAAAGTGCCATGTCATCTGTAGCCAACATGTATAACAATTGATACTCAAAAACTAATTCTTAAAGATCATTTCTTGCAAAGCACAATAAAAAATAAGCTACTACTCCTAGGGCCAGTTCTTTTGGCGCCTTAAAAAATAAGCCATATCTTCCCCAGCTTTTCCCATAAGACTAGTCACAGTGCAGAGTAACATTAAGGCGCCTCACTCATTTATTTGGGCTTCTAAACTACTACTAGTACCTCCGTCCTAGTTTATTCGCCACCATTTAATTTGTGGTAAATTTTGACCAAAGATTTAACTGATAAAATGTTAGTGCATGTGACATGCACAAACATTTCATTAGTTAAATTTATGATCAACATTTGACACAGATTACAATGGGGACCAATAAACCAGGACGGAGCTAGTAGTAGTGGGATTACTACTAATCTATAAACCTAAACAAACTGGCCCCTGGTACACCTACTAGTAGTACTAATCAAGTTGGAATTCAAATTGCACGGCACAACTTGTTAGGAAAAAATTCGATACAGGGTGTAGGAAGCGGTTTGGGAATTTGCATGCCTTTCCGACCAGTGAGATACTCCGTACAAAGTACGACAGAGAAGTAACCATAGAGAAGGAAGCTAAAAGTAAACAATCAAACGAGCATTTTTGCATTGAATCATTTCACAAGCTTGACTAGTGTTGTTTTTCTACTTTTACAAAAACCACATCGTAATGTTAAAATGTGCATTTGCACGTAAATAAGTAATAGTAGTACTCCCTCCATCTAGGTGTATAAAGTCTTCCCTCCTTCTTGGTCACGGTGCACAAGCAAAGATGACTTATTCAGCTGGATGGAGGGTGTTGGGGATATTACTACTGGGTGTAAACCGGACGGGACAGGCCGGGTTAACTTCCTCAGTAGTTGAGTATGTTAAAGCCCAAGTAGGCAGGTGAGGGCTCAAGGCCCATAGCCTGTTCAAGGCCTATAGACATAAACCGGTATCAGTATGTAACTTGTATTGTAAATTAGGAATAGTAGAGACCGAGCCGGATACATCAATGAACCGGCGTCGGGACTCTGTAAACCGACGGGCGCCACCCATGTATATAAGGGGACGACCCGTCGGCGGTTCAAGGACAACAGACAACAACTTGAGACTTGGGCGAAGCTTGTTTGCTCCCTAGTCATCGAAACCCAATCAATTCCATCACAACTAGACGTAGGCTTTTACCTTCATCGAAGGGGCCGAACTAGTATAAATTCTCTTGCGTCCTTGTGTCCGCTTTAACCCCTTCAAGCTAACCCATAGCGATGGCTCCACAACTAAGTCCTTTCATGAGGACATCTGCCGTGACAAAACCACGACAGTTGGTGCCCACCGTGGGGCTATCGCACGATGGCTTCAAGTTCTTGGAGGGCAACTTCGAAGGACTCAAGGGCTATGCTGTGGTCCGGATGTCCAAGAGTTGTCACGGCAAGCTCTACATCGACGATGCAGGGTGGGGCCCCAAGGCCGGCTCGATTGAGTACGGGTACCGGGTCCCCTTTGGTGGCATACATGTCTTCATTGGTAAGATCGGTGAACCGGGCCCTGAGCCGAACATCTGCACTGACCTCGTCGAAATGGCTCAGCGTGCGAGATCTGCCCAGATTAAACCGGTCGTGAAGCGTGCCTTCGTGGGAGTCATCCACGGAGGAGAATATGAGGATGGATCGGAATCTGGTAGCGAGACCGTCGTTTATTCCGGCGACGAATCCTCAACCGGAGAAACCGAATCATTGTATCAGCTACAAGATGGCCGGATTGGGGGCTGTTCCGATGGCGACAGTATTCCGGACCCCTCTGAGCCGCCCAACCGGGTTGGAATATTCATGGCCGGTACACAGGCGGCAATCCACTCTTCGACCGCAGCATCGATGATCTTCGGGTCAGCAGCGGCGACGGCTGCCGGGGCAGGAGGCTCTGTGCACCCGCCGGCTCAAGTTTTATCTGATCTGTTTGATGCGTCGGTTGTGCTTATGGCGGAGGCTAACCCGGCGGATCAGGAAGCCCACAACGCGGAAATTGCAAAGGTGAGGGAGCAGATCACTCAGGCCAAGGCCGACCCAGCAGCCGAGAATAACAGGATGGTCGCAGAGCGGGCCGCTTTGGATGCGCAGGCCTATAGGCTCATGCTGGATCAGACCGCGTCGCATGAAGTTCTGAAGAGGAAGCATCGGTCTCGCCTGCCTATGATTTTCAATGCCAGAAAACTCTTTAACACCCCAGGAGCAAGAACTAGTAACCCGCCGGTGATAAACCTGGCGGAGGCACCTGGGCCGGGTGCGCCGATTCAGCCTCGCCTGATGGAGCCGCCTCGACAGAACAATGTCGTGCCTCAGCCTGTCCAGACACCTCCAGGTCATTATTCCAATCCAAGGGACAATCTTGTCGCCGCCGCTTCACGACTGGAGGCCATCCCGATTGAAGGTGATTCTCCGCAGGCGGTGGAGACGCGCCGGGTTAAGGAGCTTCTTCGGACAGCCTTGATTCAACAGGAAGCATATTCATACAGTCGTGACCGAATTAATTCCACCCCCCGTCCGAGCCGGAGTTACAGCAGGCGTATGGATGAACCGGCCGTATCTAGTAATGCACGGAACCGTGAAGAGCTCCGTGGCAATAACCCGGCAGGTGATGCTCAGGAAGTGGTGGACCGGGCCCGGGCGCGCAGGGAAGCCGAGTTAACGGCACAGCATGAGGCTCGTCAGCTTACGCCGGTTCGACCAACCACCTCGGTCGAGCCAGGGGTTACTTCTAGTTCTTTGGGAGTGACTGGTCTTGTCCCCGCTTTACGCAATGTGCGCCTGCCCAAGGATTTCAAGGGCCCGCGCAAGGTGCCAAATTACACTGCCGATTTGTCTCCAGAAACATGGGTGGAGAGCTATGAGATCGCCATGGAGATGCTTGATGTGGATGAGGCGGCGTGTGCGAAGTATTTCACCATGATGCTTGAAGGGACAACCCGTATTTGGTTAAAGAGCTTACCGGCCAATTCTATCAGTTCATGGGCCCGCCAGAGCCCGTTTATCCAGAATTTCAAGGATACATGTAAGCAGCCCATGTCGATAGTGGACTTAGCAGCCTGTGTCCAGGAGGAAGGAGAGTCAACAACCCGCTGGGTGCGCCGAGTCTCGGAACTTTTGCACTCATTAGACCGTATCAACGCCGATTCCGCGGTTATAACCTTGGAAAGCAACTGCCGGTTTAAGCCTCTGAAGTTGAAATTGGGATGGATGAAGCGCCATTCTAACGATATGGGGACCCTCATGACTGAGTTAGTGAAGTATGCTGATTTTGATAGTACCATGGATCCCGAGTCTGATCATGACAAGACAGGGAAGGGAAACAAGAGCAGCAACTCCAAAGGGCAGCAACACAACACGACAGGTCATGGTAACGGAGGCAAGCGTAAAGCGGATGGCAGCGTGAACTTTGTGGCTAATACTCGTGCGCAGGACAAGGGCCAGCGACGAAAGGGTAAACCGTCGAGTCACGATGGAGCTCCAAATCCCAACCCGGACCGCCTGACCTATCTGTTAAACCAGCCCCGTCCAAAGCACGGGACGAAGGAGATGCCAACCAACCATCTTTGGAAGGATTGTTACATTATGCAGGAGTTCAAGAATTCTAATGCTTTACGATATGATCACGGATCAGGTGGTGGCTCAGGATCCGGATTCCATGGGCCGGTTCACGGTGGAGGAAATGCCGGTTCAGGCTTCAATGGTGATCAGGGTGGACATAACAATCAAAATAATCAGAATAGCCAGGTTGGTTACAACCAGCAGCAACAACAGTTGGGTTATCAGAGCAATCCAATGCAGTTGAATAGCGGGCAGTATCATGTATTCACCACTAGCTTGGATAAGCGAGACCGGAAGCTTCACAAGCGAGTGGTAAATTCTGTTAAACCGGCCGTGCCTCGTTATTTACGCTGGTCTGAACAGCCAATCATATGGAGCAGAGAGGATCACCCTCCTCGGGTTGACAATCCGGGTCAGCTAGCGTTGGTGGTGGCACCTCAGGTGGGAGGTTATAAATTCACCAAGGTGCTCATGGATGGAGGGAGCAGTATTAATATCCTATACTATGAGACCTTCCGCCGTATGGGTCCAACAGATAAGAATCTTAAACTGTCCAATACGGTATTCCATGGTGTGGTACCTGGTAAGTCAGCATATCCTGTTGGCAAGATAGTTCTGGAAGTGGCCTTTGGAGACGAGCATGATTCCAGGTCAGAAACATTGACTTTTGAGGTGGTGAAGATCCAGAGCCCATATCACGCCCTATTTGGGCGGCCGGCTTATGCCAAATTTATGGCACGACCCTGTTATATTCATTTACAGCTCAAGATGCTGGGTCACAAGGGGACAATAACTGTTCATGAAAGTTGCAAGATTGCTTTGGATTGTGAAGAAGGTGATGCGGCCTATGCAGAGTCGGTTTGTGCCACGGAAGAGTTGAAATATTACAAGGATAATGTTGATCCGGCGGACATGACTCCGTTGAACAAGCCAACTACAGAGCATGATCCGGCCCTAAAGTTCAAATCGGCAGCTGAGACTAAGCTTGTTGACTTCGTACCTGGCGATTCGTCCAAGCAGTTCAGTATCAGTACCAACTTGGATCCAAAATAGGAAAGCGCGCTCATCGAGTTCATCTATGAGAATCGGGACATTTTTGCATGGAAGCCTTCTGACATGCCAGGTGTACCGAGGGAACTCGCTGAGCACACTCTTAATGTTGATCCTAAGTACAAACCGATGAAGCAATTTCTCCGCCGGTTTAACGAAGAAAGGCGCAAAGCTATAGGAGAGGAGGTAGCCAGGCTCTTAGCGACTGGCTTTATTGTTGAAGTTTTCCATCCTGAATGGCTGGCTAATCCGGTGCTGGTCCGTAAGAAAACGGCACTGGCGCGATGTGTGTGGATTACATGCACCTTAACAAGGCTTGTCCAAGCAGATCCTTTTGCCCTCCCGCCGATCGATCGATTATTGATGCTACTGCGGGTTGTGTGCGTTTGAGTTTTCTGGATGCATATTCTGGTTATCATCAGATCAAGATGGCAGTTAAGGACCAGGAGAAGACGGCATTTATAACTCCCTTTGGAGCCTTCTACTATGTATCCATGCCCTTTGGGCTCAAGAGTGCCCAGGCAACTTTTCAACGGTGTGTACATAATTGCCTTCATAAGCAAATCGGCCGTAATGTACATGCCTATGTGGATGATATTGTGGTTAAGTCAATGGAGAAGGAGACTCTGGCTGACGATTTGAAGGAAACCTTTGATAACCTGTGTACATACAAGATGATGCTTAACCCGGCCAAGTGTTTTTTGGTGTACCGGCAGGCAAGTTATTGGGTTTTTTGGTATCCAACAAGGGAATTGAGGCTAATCCGGAGAAGATCACGGCTATCACCTCCCTGGCTAAACCAAAGTGTATCAATGGCGTTCAACGCTTGGCGGGCTGGATTGCCGCGTTGAGCCGGTTTATCAGCCGCCTCGGTGAGAAGGCGGTCCCTCTCAGACGATGTCAAGAAAAGCAGATCAATTCGTGCGATTTCGCTGCTGATAAAGCGTTTGAGGATTTAAAGCGGCAGCTAGCCAATCCGCCTGTTCTTGTCGCTCCAATTGACAAGGAACCATTGCTGTTGTATGTGGCAGCTAATGCTCGTGCAATCAGCGTAGCTATTGTGGTGGAGAGCAAAGAGGCGGGCAAGGAATATCCGGTTCAGCGTCCGGTTTACTATATCAGCGAGGTGCTTATTGAGTCCAAGCAAAGGTACCCGCATTGGCAGAAGCTGGTGTATGGAGTTTTCATGGCGAGCCGGAAGCTTAAGCTGTACTTCCAGGGACATCCCATCACAGTGGTCAGCTCTGCTCCTTTGGGAGATATAATTCAGAACAGGGAGGCAACTAGCCGGATTGCCAAGTGGGCTATAGAGCTTCGGCCACACAGACTGAAATACGTGCCTCGGACGGCGGTCAAGTCTCAAGCACTTGTAGATTTCATCAATGATTGTACGGAACTACAAGCGCCTGAAGAAAAGCCGGATCACATCTATTGGACTATTCATTTTGATGGGTCCAGGCAATTGGAGGGCTCGGGGGCTGGAGTAGTGTTAACTTCCCCACGAGGTGATAAGTTATGTTACGTTCTCCGCTTAATGTTCCCTTGTACTAACAATGCAGCTGAGTACGAAGCTTTACTCCATGGTCTCTGGATGGCTAGGGAGATGAATCTCAGCCGAGTTAAGTGCTTCGGTGACTCAGACCTGGTGGCTCAACAAGTATCTGGTACTTGGGATTCCAAGGATCCGCTTATGGCAGCATATCATCGTGAGGTGGATATTGTTGCAGGTCACTTCAAAGGCTATCAGGTGGATCACGTGGACAGACGGAAGAACGAAGCGGTGGACGCTTTAAGCCGGCTAGGCTCTCAACGTAAACCGGTCCCGCCTAATGTCTTCTTGGATGTTCTGCATAACCCGTCTGTCAAGCTCCCTGATGAAGAGGATTTGGCTATTCCTGATCCAGAGGCTCAGTCGGTGGCAGCTCTGCATGTCATTTCGGATTGGACGATTCCTTATCTTGCGTACATGAACCGGGGCAAGTTACCAAAGGATGAGAATCTGGCCAGACAGATAGTCCAGTGATCCAAGTCCATGACTATTGTCAATGGCGAGTTGCATCATTGCAGTGTGTCAGGGGCGTTTCAACGCTGTGTGTCTCTTGAGGAAGGTTGTGAAATCTTGTGTGAAATCCACGAAGGGGATTGTGGTCACCACGCCGGTTCAAAGTCTTTGGTGGCTAAGGCATTTCGTCACGGCTTCTATTGGTTGACTACAAATGCTGATGCGGAGGACCTGGTTAAGCGATGTGATGGCTGTCAGAAGTTCTCAAGACGCGCTCATGTGCCGGCTCAAGAATTGAGGATGATTCCAATTACCTGGCCGTTTGTGACTTGGGGGCTGGATATGGTTGGGCCTTTCAAAGGGTCCAAGGACAAGAAGACCCACCTTTTGGTGGCGGTTGACAAGTTTACAAAGTGGGTGGAGGCGGAGCCCGTCAGCAAGTGTGATGCAGCCACGGCGGTTCAATTTATGAAAAAGGTGATTTTCTGGTTTGGCTTTCCACACAACATCATTACTGATAATGGTACCAATATGTCCAAGGGTGCTATGAAGGAGTTCTGTGAACGTGAGCACATCCGGCTTGACGTTTCATCAGTGGCTCACCCACAGTCCAATGGCCAAGCAGAGAGGGCTAACCAAGAGATCTTACGAGGCATCAAACCCCGGCTTATGATACCTTTGCAGCGGATGCCGGGTTGTTGGGTTGAGGAGTTACCATCTGTATTGTGGAGCATCAATACTACGCCCAACAGATCAACAAGATACACAACGTTCTTTATGGTCTACGGAGTGGAGGTGGTTCTCCCCAGTGATATCCGTCATGATTCGCCTCGTGTAGCGGCTTATGTTGAAGCGGACAACGAGGTAGCACGGTAAGACGCTTTGGACCTGTTGGACGAGGAGCGTGATATCGCAGCTGCCCGTTCGGCGATTTACCAGCAGGATCTTCGTCGCTATCACAGTCGCCGGGTTAGAACCAGAACCTTTCAAGAAGGAGATTTGGTGCTCCGGCTCATCCAAGACCAGGCTGATATGCACAAGCTATCCCCACCTTGGGAGGGACCTTTCGTGGTCAGCAAGAATCTGCACAATGGGTCATACTATCTGATCGATATTCGAGAGCATAAAGACTCACGTAAATCAGAGGAGGAGACCAATAGGCCGTGGAACATAGCTCTTCTTCGGCCTTACTATACTTGAGCCATAGGCTCTACTTATGTACATATTATGACAATGTATATATTATAATCAATACAATAAACCAGAGCCTCAGCTAAAGCAGGGTCTCTGTTATTTTTACAAAATGTGTGGTTACACAGAGTTTTTATCTTAAAGCGACCTCCGATTTACCCCTTGAGTTAGCTTTTTCAACAAGCTTTATATCATATCACTTCGGGCTTGGTCGTGTCCGAACCAATGCAACACCTTTTGATAGGCGAATGCCATAGAATCACTTGGGGACTTGGTCACGTCTGAACCAGTCACGCCTCTTGATCGGCTTAAGGCCACAGAATCACTTGGGGGCTTTGGTCGAACCCGAACCATCGCTACACCTCATGATCTGTGTAATGCCACTGCATCATTTGGGGACCTGGCTGACTTGAACCATAGCTACGCCTATCGGGGGCTTGGTCGTGTCCGGCCATGGTAATGCCACTTGATCGGCTCAACAGCCTCTTTGTGCAAATAATTCTATCTTTGTCTTTGCTTGAAATTCGTTTCTCTTGTTGCATATTTCTCTTGTTGTGTTTTTTAACCGACAATTATTAAACCGGTTTGACTGTCAGTTGACGGAACATGGTCCACTCTTAATCCGGAGACTCTTTTCCCGGTTTGATTTTTTGATAACATCCTATTATGGAGTAACACCGGTGTTTATTGTAACCTGGAACGGTTTACCTGGTAAATCGACCTTATATTCACAGGAGCTGTTTTCTCCTCCAGTAGAGTGGGTTTCTTAAAACTCCGTTTCAAGATTGGCACAGCTAACTTCATGCTCTATGATGGCAGGTATCATATATTCCCATATTTAATCATATATTTAAATCTAAGATATTATCTTTGATTTCATATACATAGATATTATGACCCGCCTGGTGATACAACTACAGCGGTGTTCTAAGCTTTTTGGCTGCAGACAACAGTTTAAGATGGATGATTCAACGGAAGCATAAAGTTGCAATAAGTATGCACGAAGGCATATCAACACCAAGTGTGGCAGCTAGTCTATTACAAGGCAACACGGTGCCCAGATAAGATAATTGTTTTTCTGCATAACATAAAGGAGCAGTAATGTAAACCGGCTTCCGGTTCATGCTTGGTCGCCAGCTTGGCCTGATGGTTGTGGGTCATCCTGCGCCGCTTCAACTTCTGCTTCCCTACCCAGCGGCTGGAAATCAAAATTGTCCAGTCGATTCCCATTAATGCTTGAAATACAACTTCATCATTGATCAGCAACAACGTTTCAATGTCAGGAGCGTAAGTATGCTTACGGATTGGAGGTATAAGGTTCTCCACTTCAGGAATTGGTGTAGCCACTCGTTTGATTTCGCCATCATATTGGGCTTGATAGTGAGACAGATTTGCCTCTTCAACCAATTGACAAGCCAAATGGCACACTTCCCGGTTTATAGCTCGGAGATCCTCTTCGCTGAATTCTGTCTGGTCTTCCTTCAAGCTTGGGAAGCCCTGGGCCGCTTCAACAGGATCAAAATCCGGCACCCATGCTTTTGCCTGGATTAAGGCGTTTATAGCACCGGTTCTGGCAGCACATTTCTTTAACTCTTCAACCCGGGCAGGAAGCATTGACAACCTTTTAATAGTGTCCTGGATCAAGGTCGGCGCCGGGTTGTTGTGAGAAGCAGTGCAGATGATCCATTGCGCACCAGTATACAGTTGTTCTATCAATGTATAGGCGGCTTTCAACTTCTTCCGCACATCTGATCCCAAGTGACCAATACGTGTCCTCAGATCATTCAAAGGGTCAAGAACCGACAGTTACATGAGAAGACCCCATTACTTTAGAAATAAAGAAGGCTTACCAAAGACAGCAGTGGTCATGGCATGCACTTGCCGTTTTACACTGGTCAATTCATCCACCACCGGTTTGAGTGCAGCCTCAGCCTTCTCTGCCCGTTGAGTTAAAGCGGCTTTTTCAGTGGCCCAATTTGCCCGCTCCTTGTTGAAACCTTCTTTAAGCTTTTCCATGACGCTTAAAGTGCTGGTTAATTCATTTTTTGCATTGGAGGTTTCAGCTTGTTGGGACTTCAGATATTCTTACAGATCGGCGATTTGACTTCCTTTTTTGCCCAGATCAGCCTACATACAGATAGTCATTTGATAAAGATTACGGTGCCGAGTTGAAGTACCAACCACATAACAGGTTATGCCCTTGGTACTTGGGGGCTAATGCATATTTGCTTTTCATCCTACAATTTGTATATAAAGTCCCAAGCTCAATACAAGTATTAAACTTGGCACTTGGGGGCTAATGCCTATTTGCTCTGTCATTGAGTGATACTGGAATTCTTATTGTATAAAGTCCCGGTTTAACTACATTAAGTTGAACCGGCCCTTAGGGGCTACTTTCCCAAAGTACAGCTGCGTTAAGGTTCACGTTGGAAAGTCCCGGTTTAAGATGATGTCTTAAAACCGTCACTTGGGGGCTATTGGACTTGACAGATTGAAATATACAAGAAGACAGTCATATGGAATTTACCTCATATTTGTCCTTCATCATGTTGACCAGACCGGCTTCATAATCACGGCTGGTATATAGCCGATTCAGATAGCCGGAATGAAGATCTTGGGGGTTCAGAGCTGCATAAGTGGCCAAATCGGCATTCCATTTGCCTTTACCAAATGCAGCAAATTTATCTTTGGCGGTGTGCTTAGACAAAGCGACAGGATTGCCTGGCTCGGAATGACCAAAGCCAGTAATAACAACATCATCATCTTTGGCTTCACCGGTCCGCACTGGGGTCGCCGGTTTGTCAGTATGCTTTGATGGGCTCGTTGTTTTGTTAGTCTGAACAGGACTCATGGGTTGATTAAAAGGGCCTGTGGCATCAACATGTGCCTCTTCAGCAGTAACATCATGATCTTGCAATGGTGGGTCGCTCAAAGATATCGTCGTGGATGTGTTCTTCGATCTGGTATTTCGTCCGGTTCAGAGCGCCGTTTTCTTCGCCGCTTATCCGCATTTAGCTTTCTTGCTTGGCCTAGGCTTGGCCTGAAAGGAAAAAGATAGATCAGTCCAGTGAATATTGAAAGTGATATATCAAACAACATTATAAGGAATATGGCTCAACCAAGCACCATTGTGAGTGGTGGGAGCATGGTGGCTGACGACTCGCCGGAAGAAGAATGAGAAGTGCCCTGATAATCGGAGTCAGATGGATTAAGAGGTTGACGAAAACAACCTGCTTTAGGATAAGCATTGACGAAACAGTTAGAGACCTTTGAACGGTGTTTCCGAACCGAACTGTTCGGTAAACCGGCGGAGGTAACTACCTGGCCGCAGTGCTGGGTTGTGCGGCGAGCTTCATGCTGTTGTGTCTTCATAAGAAAGTTTGGGTCCAAATAAGCAAGAGGATGAGAAAATTTAACTTCCCGGTTTGCCCGACGGATTCTTAATGAAAGCAAAGTGTTTGAATCGGAAGAAAGAGCGATTACCTCTACAACATCAGCGTGACTGACTTCCGCATCATCCTGACAATAATCATTATCAATAAGGCGTGTGAAAAATAAACCAAGTGAGTCAAGCTCTACCTCATGGTCCGGATTACCCACATCATCGTCAGCTGGTGGATCGGAGGATGCAGTGGTTCTCTTTCTATTGGCCGGTTTCTTTACAACTCTGTGTCTTGGGCTGGGTTAGTTTCTCTGGTTTCTGTTGTGGAGGGTTCTTGCTCCAAAATGGATCATCACCCTGTTTGAAAGATTTTAAAATCAACAAAGGGTACTTAAACATAGTCAGATTTCATGAAAGCATAAGATATGGGTCTTACGGCTGACGGTTTGTTAATGGCAGAAAAGGGAGGCATGCCGGTCTGAGTGCAAGCAGCTTCCGGTTCATTTAACATCCTCTTAACAGCCTCAGTAACTTCTTCATCTGTCAGCTGGATTTCAATATGCCGTAGAGGGTCTTTTACATGGGCCGGTTTCTTCACGACTCAAGTCTTGGGCCGGGTTGTTTTCTCCGGTTTCTCTTGTGGAGGCTTCTTGCTCCAAAATGGATCATCACCCTGTTTGAAAGATGTTAATATCAACAAAGAGTACTTAAACATAGACAGATTTCATGAAAGCATAAGATATGAGTCCTACAGCTGGCGGTTTGTTAATTGCAGAAAAGGGACGCAGGCCGGTTTGAGCACAAGCGGTTTCGGTTCATTTAACATCCTCTTAACGGCCTCAGTAACTTCGTTGTCTGTCAGCTGGATCTCAATATGCCGTAGAGGGTCTTTTACATCTTCTGTGTATTTGCACATCAAACCGGAGCGCAGGCTTAAGGGTAGTATACTCCAAGATATCCAGCAGCGAGCAAGGTGAACTCCTGTCAACCCGTTAGCCATGAAGGCCCGGAGCTTGGATAGTTGAGGAGCATATTTGCTTCTCTCCTTAGCAGTCAATCTCTGAGGGAAGGGATGTGTGTTGCTTAGCCGCTCCGGACGATAACCCGACAAAGGATTTTCTCCATCAGGAGAGGTATCTTTGCAGTAAAACCATGTTGAATTCCACTCTTTGGGATGGCTGTGCAGTTTGGCGTGAGGGTAAGTGACCTCTTTCCTCTTTTGAATCGCCATACCACCTAACTCGGTGTTGGGACTGTCAGTAAATTCGGTGCGGCGGTTTAGATGGAAGCAATCCCTGAATAATTCAACTGTGGGCTCCTCTTGAAAGAATACCTCACAGAGCATTTGGAAGTGACAAATGTTGGTTACGGAGTTGGGACCAATGTCTTGTGGACGCAGTTGGAAGTTGGCCAAGACATCCCAATAAAATTTTGAACCGGGTGGACTGAAGCCCCGGGCTAGATGGTCGGCAAAAACAACAACCTCTCCATCTTTGGGTTCTGGAGGACATTCTGAGCCAGGGACCCTCCAGTGAATGACGTCTTTTTTGCCTAAAGCGCCGGTGTTGACTAGGTTATCCAGTTGAGTCTCAGTCACCCGAGAAGGGACCCAGTTGCACTCACACACTTGCTTGGCCAAGGTGCAATCTGCAAAGCAGTAATACCGGTTCAAGAATATGTTCGAAGGGTATACATTGATGCATTCATTTGCTAATCGGAAAAAGTTGCCTATAAACCGGAGTTCTGCAAAGTGGCAATACTTAGCTAGGGAATCCTGGTGGTTCAACAAGGGGACTAATGGTATATGCCGAGTTGTCAATTTTTCTACAAAGTTAAACCGCCTGGTCTGAAACATTGAAGAATAAAGATTGCAGAGGAGTAGGTGTGCGAAAACTGGTTTCACAAAATTACATCACAGTTTTGGATCTGGAAGATGTCCAGAAAAGAGATAAATATTCAAGGTCCAAAAGGAAGCGATACCGAATCAATGAGCAAGGATACAGGGAGATCTATGGCTTTGAGATGCGCAAGTGACGGCGGAGGCTAAAAACTACCGCTACACAGAACAAAGATTTACAGACTTGTATAAGATTTATCATATGAACAAGAAGCAAGCGTTGAACGCTGGAGAACATGGAAACCCTAGAACAGATCTATGGTGAAAAGATAGAAGATTTACCAGAGCTGAGGAAGAAACGGAAGATCGCCGCGATACTCTGGTATATTCAGGGTGATGCAGCAGCCAAGGTTGGTGCAGAAGTCGAAGGCGGCGGCGGAGCTCCGAAGCTGGGCGACGCGAGGAAGACGAAGAAGAAGGGCACGAAGGGGAAAAAGGAATGACCCTTCGGTCTTATTTATAAAGCAAGGGACATGTGTCAGGCACGAAAATCAAGGGGCCGCAAGTTTGGAAACAGAGCTGTCGCCTCGATTGTCGCAGATCCATTAAACAAAGAAGGTATCGTGGATAGATTTTTATGGCAGGTGACGTCACACCGGTTTGCAATGACCAGGGAAGATGACATCATGGCGGTTCACCAAACTACACAAAAATGCTGAAGACGAAGTTTTTTTGCTAAGGATTGACATGAACCTATTCAAATCTATCTGGGCCTAATGTTGGGGATATTACTACTGAGTGTAAACCGGACGGGACAGGCCGGGTTAACTTCATCAGTAGTTGAGTATGTTAAAGCCAAGTAGCTGTGTGAGGGCTCAAGGCCCATAGCCGTTCAAGGCTGTAGCCGTAAACCGCGCCAAGATGTAACTTGTATTGTAAGTTAGGAATAGTAGAGACCGAGTCGGATACATCTATGAACCGGCGTCGGGACTCTGTAAACCGACGAGTGCCACCCATGTATATAAGGGGACGACCCGGCGGCGGTTCAAGGACAATAGACAACAACTCGAGACTTAGGCTAAGCTTGTTTGCTCCCTAGTCATAGAAACCCAATCAATTCCATCACAACTAGACGTAGGCTTTTACCTTCATCGAAGGGGCCGAACTAGTATAAATTCTCTTGCATCCTTGTGTCCATTTTAACCCCTTCAAGCTAACCCGTAGCGATGGCTCCACAACTAAGTCCTTTCATGAGGACATCTGCCGTGACAAAACCTCGACAGAGGGAGTAGCACAGTCTGCAAGCATATATAGAGAGAGACGTGTAGTGCGATATTATATAGTAAAGTTTGTGCTATATGCACCTACTTACAAAATGCGTACGGATACACAAGGTTTCCAAACTTTCCCTCTTACATACTTAATTAAGGATGCTAATAATTCCCGAACGTTCGGGATTTATCATTTGCGTCCCAAAACTAATGAGATCACCTTACAAAACTAAATTATACTCCTACTAAAAGCCACGACGCTCGCTGGAGCGCTTGCGGCGTGCCACGAGTGCCCTGGTGCGCGGCCGTTTCCCAGCACGCTGACACAACGCCTCTTCCTCAGCCTCACAACTCGCAGGTGCTGATTGACGGCTTGCCGACGGGCGAGTGTGATTTTGCCGGTGTGGTGATCCGGCGCCAACAGGTACTCCTCCTCGCTGGAAGCGTGCACCCGGTCCACATACCTCCAAGCGTAGATGAGGCGCTTGGGCCCGACTGCACTCAGGGCTTTGGCACGTGCGTCCTCCGCCACCCTCACGGCCCTTGCACGAGCCTTCTGCCAAAGAGCCAATTGCCTGACTCTCTCGGACATGACATAGACCTGCCAGGCAGCTTGCCCTGCGGTGCGCATCTCTTCCTCGGCCTTCTTCTCCACCTCTATTTTGGCGTGCTCTGCCGGCGGCAAAGCCTCCCAGATGGCGACATCCATTTCTTTCCAAAGCTCCTCAAGGATGGGGCGCTCGGCGGGCGGCGGGGCGTTCTTCTTGTAGCGGGGAGCCGACGCGTCCTCCGACGCGCCTGCTGGCGAGATTGGGAACGCCGACGCGTCCACCTCGACGCGTCGCGGCGAGGAGTGGAACGCCGACGCGTCCTCCTCGACTAGGGTAGGCGAGGAACGGAACGGCGATGCATGACCGTCCAGGCGGTGTAGCGAGGGGCGCCTAGGGCTTGGGTGGGGCGATGCCATGGTGGTCAACTTGAGAGGGAGGGGGAGGAGATAGCGATGAACGTGAGTGTTCTTCCGAATGTCATGGGAGGCGCAATATTTATAGCTAGCAATTGCACACCTACGTAAGATATGGACTGAGCTACACTGACTTAACGCAGGTCCAGTTGCATCACTCGCATGTGGGCCAGACCCCTGTTGGGCCCATATGTCAGTGACCCAATGCACATGCAGTTAAATAACTGAAGCAGCGTCCCGCAAGATATGTTGCGTGATTAATGTAACAGCTACGTGGGCATATTTTTTGGAGTAAATTACGGGGGAGGGAAGGGGTGGAAATATTGCTGGTCACAAAGGATTGGACGAGTGTGAGGGGAGGAGAGTCATGCATGCAGATTTTTTCCACACGGGGTGGAGTGGTGGGACCGCCGGAGGGAGAAGGAGAGTCTGGAGGCATATTGTTTCCACACATGGAGAGGAAAAGATTTGGAGACGAACGGGCTTCCTGCAGGTATGGGGAACGGTGCATAATAAGTCTCATCTTGCATGCCTGGCTAGGTATAGTCTCAAGTCATTAAAAACATACACGCCCCACACATGTTCATATTTCAAGGTGCACTAAATTATTGCATGCGATGATTAAGGCTGGCCATAATGGAGTATCATGCTCACCGGAATAGCAAACATGTTGATGTGGCAAAGAATTAAAGAAGAGAGGGGGGTTAGAGTAAGTAGTGTTCATGCATGCATTGGTAAAAAAAAATTTGTGAAGAACGACAGTATTAGTTGAGTACTTTTGTAGACTACAAAAACTATTCCACCGCCTCTATCTTGCTAAGAGTAGGTGAAATTTTTGAATTGAGCCCTTTAAACTAGGAGGGAGATTGTAGTACTCTAATAGCTAACCTGGCCCTGTTTGGATCCATGTCATGACAAGATAGGACATGGCACGCACTTGGACGGAGGAACTAGTCTGCGTTGTGCATTTAAGTTTTGTCTGAAGTCAATGTACCTCTACTTTGACCAAACTTATAGAAAAATGTATCAACATTCACAATGTCAAATCAATATTTTTACTCATTATAAAACGTAGTTCTTATACTCATTATAATCAGTACTGTAGATATTGATATTTTTAGTATAAATTTGGTCAAACACTTTGGAAACGGTTGACAGAAGTAAAAAGGACCAGAGGGAGTATCATGCATGCGGAGTAGGCAAAAAAAGTTGCTCATTTATAGCCGGTCGAAGTCTCAAAGGGCGCGACAGCGCGAGGGAGGCGAAGGTCGTGGGAGGCGCGACGGTTGACAGAATTAAGTGAAGTTACCCATGCGCTGGCATGGCGTGCAAACAGGTAGAAGCTATACTGTCAGGCCGACGATATGGGTCTAGTAGACATGACATCTAGTGGGTCCTGCATCGTTCTTGAGAACTCTTTGGGGTCTTGCAGCCTTTTATCCACCGGGCAAGCCAGCAAGCCCACGCCGTTCGCACACCCTACTCATCCCCGTCTTCTATACAGTACCTTACAACAGTTCGCTCCAGGTCGTCCCGTCCTTTCACATTACACCAGTTCAACTTCTCCTAACCCTCCTCCAAAATCCATGGCCTCCCAAATCTCCATGGTCATTGCTGAGTACCAGGTTAGAGCCATCACCGGCGATGAGTTCATCGTCATCTACACATGTGGATCTGCGATGGTGAAAGCATGCCTTGCTCGCTTCCTACGCATGTTCAACAGTTCAACGGATCAGTGGGTTGCTGGGCTAGATGTTGAGTACACCACAGTCCTGCAAAAAGAGAAGATTCTAAAGGAGGCAGAGAAGAAGAAGCCCACCGTGATCTAGGTTTGTGTACATAATGTGTGCTTGGTCTACCACATATGCCATGCCGACATTGAGTGCCAGGATTTTAAGAACTTCCTCCAGCATGAAAGAACGAAATTCACTACTGTAGACTTTAGGAACGACAGGGATGTCCTGGGTCGGATAGGCCTTGTTGTAGGCCAGCCCTTCGATCTCCATAAGGCAAGCCTGGTGTCCTCCTCTCAGCCTTCAATGCTGACCCTGGCAGCAGCCTTGATTGATCCTTCGTATGCTAAACTGAAGAAACCTCACCACGAGTTTCATCATGCATGGGAGTCGAAGAAATTAGATGAAGGATCACATCTTGTACGCAGTAATGGATGCCTACCTTTGTTTAAATATCTACAAGGGTTGGATGAAGAAGCATAGCCTAGTGTCCGGTTCAAGCAAAGAAGCGCTGCCGAAGAGGGAGAGGAATAGGGACGAGGACGAAGTCGAGGACGTGGACTCGGACTCCGAGTAGGTGGCAGTGTCGTCGCTCATGCTAGTTCTACTACAGTGTCAAGCGGACTAGTTGCTTAGTTTATTTTCAAGGGTGTGTAGTGCTGAGGCCCCAGCAGAACTATGTTTATGTTCTTTCTCGTTATTTGAACTCTTTAGTATGTACAGTAGTACTATAGTACTACGTCTTACTACTGTTCTTCTTGCAGTTGGTACTACTGCTCTTATCTTCGTGTTCCTACTGTACTTAATACGTTCGTACTAGTAGTATAATTTGGGTTTGTTGATTTGTGAAAGAAGTTCGACGGAGCGAAGGAAGAAGACGGCAGAGAAGCTACCCCGGTATCTATATTATGGTGGCAGGGTGCCCATGATCTATCTTATGAGTGTTGGGTGTGGAATGCAGTTAGCCGGGAAAAATGGATCGTGCCCGGGTTTAAACGGATGGCGGGGGTGAGGGGAGCATGGCGGTGGCAGGCGGTTCAGGGAGGGCGCGGCGGTGGCAGGCGGTTAGGCGTGTGGCGGGCTGAGAAGATGAACCGTGCATCAACTTCAGAGGTTGAAGAAGCCCTTCTAGTCATCCATGTTGCATCAAATGGCTCAGAAGAGTCGACTGACCTATATTGCTCCTTCAGATTGCAGGATCCACGTGGCATTCAAGGTCTCGAAGGTAGATTCCGCGTCCGCACCCGATTTGCGGGTTCGACGTGCACGCGACCGGCTTCCGCCGTGACAGCCACCATGCACGCCTCCTCCGCGCGGATGGAGACGACAATGACACGCTAGTTCCTCCTCGCCGGCGTGCTGGAGCACGCGCTTATCCTCCTCTTTGTATGCTACGTGCATAGACGCGGACGAGACGATGTGAGCGGGCGAGCCTTCGGCTTCATCGCACAGGGATGGCGGCGACACGGCGATGATGGGAGAGAAATTGTTGGTCGGAGCGGGCGCCGGCATGCGCAACGGCGGCGATGGCATATTGACGAGTGCGTGTATGGGAGCTTAGTTTAGTTTTATATAGGGTTGGTCAAACTTAAAAGAAAACCGTACTAGTACACGTAAACATTAGACTTAGGCAGCGCTTTTATTAGTTACCACAGCCACGATACGGAATCATGTGCAAGCGCGTGAACCGGACCGTGCGGTCGATTGAACGGCGCGTCACCGTGTCGCGCTCGAAGGACATCCACCGAACCTTTTTGTGTGTGGGAAAACAATCCCCGAATATTACTCAACTTTTTTTCCTGGAAAAGTTCTTGACGCTACAATATTTCCATATATTTGAATTTAGCTCCGGTTCATGTTTATTTGGATTTGGACGTTTTAGGTGTGCCCTAGTTTTTTTTAATATTGATTTTGTGTGTGTGACTGGGAGAGAACGTGTGTATGTGTCCATATGTGTGTTGTGGCGGAAGGGCAATGTGGAGACGGTGTGCGTGTGATACAGACATAGAGAGGTGTGAATGTGCAAATGATCATGCATGAGTGAGACATAGACAAAAGCCGATACGTTGTGTATACATGAGAGAACGGTCTTCTATTTTACTTGTGTGTGTGTGTGTGTGTGTGAGAGAGAGAGAGGAGCGTCCGTAACACAACAACCATCTCTCTCGATTCGTCCGTCCCTCACATGATCGCATGTAACACATGCATCAACGCGCACATTTTGACACCCTCACCCGGCCCCTGCCCACCTCAAGGCCCGCACATCGCTCTCTATCTCGCACGCACAATCTCTTAATGAATACCCTGTTTAGCATGTAGCTTTCCGTCAAGTACACACACATTTCTCTCCTTAGGTTTGTTTTCTCTCAATATCTGACACACACACACAGCACACAGCACACAGCACACACACACGCCCCCTCCACCGAGCACACAATTCATCCCCATCCAAGGTTATATGGCGACCACTCTCGCTTGTGCTTCCCTACACCGTACCCAGCATGCACAACACCTCAATCTTCAAAGAGGGCATCAAGGAGATCGAACACGACGACCACACTATGCTAGAGAATGCGGGGCCATTTGGAAGCAGGATGATGTGACGACGGCTGATTGACTCCTCCCCCACCCTCTCTCTCCCTCACAAAATTACCAATCCCTCTCTCCCCAGCACAAAATTATCAATCCCCCAACCCACAGATCCTTCCCCTCTCGTCCATGGTTTTCTAGCTCTCTCATCAAACCTTTTGTCTCTTCTCCTTCCACATGTACAGAATCCGGATGCACACGCATCTCACGTGTATTACATGTCTCCATCTTTCTCACAAACCTAACTTCTCCCTCTCTCTTTCTCTCTCTATCTCTCTTTGTTTCATTAGGTTTGGCTCCTACTATATCGTCCACATACATATAATCTTTCCCACCCTATCTGCTCCATCTTCGCCAGCTCTCTCTGCATGTTTCATTCACACATTGGATATGTTCAAAATGTTGCTTTTATAATGGCTGATGTGGAGTTATTGTTGGTTTTGTTGCATCCTACAAAGTAGTAACTATGAAATGCATTTTGATTGTCATTTAACTGGGATTATGTGAGTTTGAGCATGTTGTGAAGTACTATAGACCTTGTATACATCTTGGAATTCGAAAATGATTGTAACTATTGAATTGTATAGACCATTACATTCGAAGTCAGTAGCCTAATATATTTATTTCACAATTTCAACAAATGATTAATTCACTACATACTAAGAAAACAAATGTGTACTCCCTCCGTTTTTATTTAAGTCCGCGTATTAGCATTGGTCAAAGTCAAGTTTCGTAAACTCTCAGAAAGTTTATAACAAAAAATATTAACATATACAATAACAAATAAATACCATTAGATTCATTATTGAATGTACTTTCACATCATACATATTCGTTATGGTAAATGTTTATATATTTCTATAAACTTGGTCAAACTTTAGGAAGTTTAACTTCAGTCAAACCTAATATGCATAGTTTACTAGTACTATTCGCTAGTTGCTTAGCTGAATCACCCAACACGCCACACGGGGAGTTCAGTGTCACAAAATTTTGAGGTCGCCGAGAAAATCGCCCGTGACCCTGATTCGAGCAGTGCGAAGTTACCATCATAGCCTTCGGAACAGGCCTACGGATGACGGTTGGTAGGGGGCTATTTTCGTAACTTCAGGTTCACCCTACGCAGCCAACCCCACCTCGACACCCAGAGTAGTACACCTGAATACTCCCCATTTTCTATCCCCACCGCAAAATAGACTTCTCCACGGCACCGCAGCCTTCGTGCTCCTCCCCTTCTACATCGGCGCACTCGTCCACCGCAGCGCATCTGCCTCATCAACGACCTCGTATGCCGCACTGGAGCCGGTCCACCGTCGTCTCGTACACGGAGCCTCTTCCTCAGCACCTTCTTCCACGGTCTCGGATCTGCTTGCCGGAAGCCGACGCCAAGCGCAGAAGCACCACCGTCATGGACAATGAATTGACTCCCGTTGCCGACCATGACTCACAGAGGCCGCCGCGACCATCGTTCTCCTCCTCGATTGGTAATGTTTGTATTTAATCACTTAGCAGTACATGTGCAGTTCCAATTTTGTTCACACCTACCCTTCAAATTTCCTAGGTGCTATTGTTCCCGTAAAAGTAATTGGTTATAGCCTCCATTTTCCAACAGAATATCAGCTTTTAATTGTGCGTCGCTCCTGTATCGCGCCATGCTTGGGTAAGTTTTTCATCTGCAACCAGTAGTGTGGCAAATGCTGGAAAGTTTTTTAGAACTAGCAAGATGCCCATGGGTTGCACGCATCAAGATGAATTTGTATGAGTAGTTTATCTTGTGTGGAGAAAAGGATGAACGAGGAAGGCCTTATTTGCAAATCTGGAGAGGGTTTGGGTATCTTTTTGCAAAATTGCCATTGTTTCCTTCCTATCTGTCAGATATAAATCGGACGGCCTATATTGCAGGATGGCAGGCACACCATCATCACCAACTCTGTCTTTTTATAAGAAAAAAAGTAGACAAAAAAGTAGAGAGTAGAGAAGTCAAGATAAATATTAAATATAAAATAAATATAACAGTAGAGAAGAGAGTAGAGATAGCAGAGACGTCGGGAAAGGATTGCGCGCGCGGGAAAAAGCGGCCGGGCGTGCGCTAGTTTTGGCGCGTGGCGTCCGGCGCGCTTTATAAAATCCAACGCCCTCCCACCACTCCGTGCCTTGCCACCGCCCTCTCCCAACTATGTGCCTCGCCACCGCTCCCTTCCCGCTCTGTGCCTCGCCACCGCTCTCTTCCCGCTCTTTCTCGCCTCGCCACCGCCGCACCACCATGCCGCCGCGTCACCGAGAAACTTGGGGATACCGTGGCATCCGCGCGCGCCCCTCGCTTCTCTGCCAAGTTCCAATTCCGCGGGATGCGCCTCGGCCTCGGCAATTTAGACACATGCTTGAGGCCACCCAGCGATCTGAGGCGGCGTGGCGCCTCCGGTGGCCTCATAGAACATTGAACTTCCCCAACGTGCCGACGCGGGAGCGGGCACAGGAGCTCGCGCCTCTGCAATGACTTATCACCGACGAGGATCGTCGCGACAACCGGAGGTGGGAGCACGGTGTCAGCATCGCTGAGATGGACGAGGACGCCATGGCGCTGCGGTGCCAACGCTTCCCGTAGGACATCATAAACGAGCGCGAGTTCTACGCGCAAAGGAGGGCGGAGAGGGATAAGAGGAGGGCGGAGCGAGCCAGCTATCGTGAGGACAAGCGAATGCTCAATTCAACATGAGGCCAGGAGCAGCGTCGCCCTGGGAATCCGACAACAATCGGTATCTTCACGCCTACAGTCAGACGTCGGAGGAGGACATCACCGAGGAGTAGTTGAATAATCTATTTTTTTATCTATCTATGATGAGAACTATCCTCTACTCTCTAGTCTCTACTCTCTATCTCTACTTCTTGATCTCAGCACTGTAAACACTTTTTTAAAGCGCCGCGCGTTGCGATTCTGGTTGAGATGCTCTAACATGGCAGACGAATGCTTTAATGTTGCCCACAAGATGCGCGAGAATTACTAGTAGTATATTTTTATTGCCATGTTGAGATTTTAAAACCATGAGTGCGAACATGCAGAGGAGCAATGAAGTCCAAACACGGGATATTGGGGACATCTTCAAGGAGCGTGGCAAGTTAAAGAGGAGCTGCACCGAACCTGTAAAACGAGCTTTGGTAAGTAATACCCTTTCAATTACTTTTGTTTAGCCTCATGTTCTTCGATGTGTATATGTTGTAGTTCATGTTTCTCTCAAGCCTCGTGTTCTTCAATGTGTAATAAGAAGAGTCTTAATCGTCCTAATGCTTTCATTTTTAGCTTGATGTAGGAAGTGGGCGTTCTCACCTTGTAGTCTATTTTTATATATTTTTTCCTTTTGAATTCACTTCTCCCAGTTCTGTTTATCTGGCTTCTACTAAATGGATCTGGGTTGCTCTGAGTATTGATCTAAAAAAGAAGTAACTTCATGTCACGATGCAGTTCCTGCGAGGAGGGACGTATGGTCAACCTCGAGATCATGTTTCCAAACTGAGGCTGGATTACACACAAGGTGCCAATTCCCTAATGATGCTGGATTAGACACAAGGTGCAAATTCCCAGATGATGCTGGATTACACACAAGCCAGGTGGAGTCTTTAGCTATTCGTGTTCTCGTGGCTCTAGTAAAGGCTGAAAGAAAGCGTGCAGCAGCCCATGAGGATGTAGCTGAGTTCCTGAAGAAGCGAAAAGAGCAATCAGATGCTCTCTTCACCCATGCCAAAGAAGAGATGGAAGAAGCCAGAAATAAGCTAGTAGAGGAAGAGCAGGCTAGGCGTCTCCTGCTATCTAAAACTGTTGTCAATACAAAATTTCCTTCATAATAGCTAGGTTCAAATGTTTATCTACTCAGCATGCCTGTTATGATGTCCGTGCATCTACTGATGTGGCACAAAATATTTTTTTTTCGGGTCATGTAACAACAGCAATTACTTTCCAAACAATAACAGGCGAAGCATTGCACATGGTATAGTTCACGCGCAAGCCTGACATTCCAAGTTCAACCTCCACATAACACTCATGTTCACAGATATCTGCACATTCATACATAATGTCCACAGCCATGATTCACTTCAAAGCCAAAAATATTTGAGGAGAGTTCTAAATAAAGAAAAACCTCTAGTCCCTGCTACCAGTGCGAGCACAACAAGTCAAGACCATGTGTAATTAATTACATTTTGGTCATTTTTTGTGTTCTAAAATGCCGGCCGGCTCGCGAAAGGACGTGTGGCTGGCACACGCGCAGATTCAATGAAGGCAGGCGGGGCAGTCTGAAGCTGGTTGCATGCGGCGAGGAGGCGTGTTCAGCCGGGCCTGCAGCGAGTGGGGCCCTCTTGGCCGGCGCGTCGGTTCAATGCCTGCGCTATGAGAGGTAGCCTCCGTGTCAGAGCAATCACTCCCTCCAGTCCTTTTTTGTTTGGGTATAAAAAAAATCTCGTTTTCCATTCACGTTTTACAAGTAAAATTCGTGAACAAACTTTGACCCAAAATACGATGGGGACTAGTAAACCAGAACGGAGGTAGTAGTTTTTTTTAATCAAAGAAGGGTTTCCCCCTTCCAATTTTCATTACTGAAAACCAACATCTAAATCTAAACCATAGTTTTTGCCCTAGAACTACCAGGTTCCACATCTCACAACATAAACCCATACAACCATACGGCAAGGAGGTACGTAGTACTATGAATTCCATTTTTGCTCCATACCGATTGTTCTAAAAACTACTTAGTACTTATAACGTGCCATTGAAAATCGGAACTCTTAACCCCGCTAAAAAATGATATTTTAAACCTGGCTACTCGATCTATGGCAACTGGCGAGCCACCGCCTCCAAGTCGTTCACCTGTGGTCCCAACCATCAACTCCTACGGATCAAATTATCATGCAAGCTGGCTATTCCTACAAAGGTGCGCTCCACCACGTACCCGGTACCCGCGAATGCAGCAATCATGCACCTAGGGTTTTAGGGTTTATTTGTTAATGTTGCCTTTACATAACACTCATGTGCGTGAGACAGCGAGAGACCGACTGTGTGCCTGTGCCTCTTCTCTTCGTATATGTACTCCACCGTTTGTCTGGTGTCCAAAAAATTATAATAACTACTAGCAATGAGCCAATGCGTTGCCACACGATCAGAGTAGAGTAATACATATTCACCGATTTGATAGAAAAAAGTCTAGTTTTGAAATACGTATATCACTAAAAAATATGTTATGTTTCACTCAAAATATATTCCTTTGGCGGTTTTGATGAGATAAGGGAGGAATGTTGTTGGTTTCAAGATTAGAAGTGGTATATGTCTAATTTCTACTCTTACTAGCAAGATGCCCATGCGTTGCGGAACATCAAGATCTTGTGGGAGAAAAGGATGAGCGAGGAAGGCCTTATCTGCAAATGTGGAGAGGAGTGTGGGTAAATTGCCATAGTTTCCTTCCTATCATCGGGATATAAATCGGACGGCCTATATTGCAGGATGGCAGACCCACCATCATCATCCACTCTATTTTTTATCCCTACTCTTATAAACAGCATAGTCAGTGATGATTGTGTGCCTACCATCTTGCAATATAGGCCGTCCGATCTATATCTGATGGATAGGAAGGAAACTATGGAAATTTTGCAAAAAGATACCCGCACCCATCTCCACACTTGCAAATAAGGTGTTCCCTCGTTCATCCTTTTCTCCCACAAGATAAACTACTCATACAAATGCATCTTGATGTTCCGTGCAACGCATGGGCATCTTGCTAGTTGTTGCAAAAAGCCCATGTGTGTGTGAGAGAGAGAGGAGAGAGGAGGAGGGCCAGTGCATGTGTGACAAAGACACAAAGAGTGTGTGTGCGAGAGGTATCAGCTTAAAATGAGGCGATAGTGTGTGTGTGTGCACGATTGAGAGGGCGTGTCTCAAGAAGGGAACAAAAATCTACATAGATACAAGGAGCGGGAGAGAGACATGTATGCGATAGTGGAAGCACGAGTGTGCGGGTTTATAAACCTATCTAGAGGCTAGTCGATAAATGTTTGTGAGAGAAATACGAGTCGAGGTGTGAAAGTGAGAGTTTTGTGTGTGTCAGAGAGAGAGACGGTAGTCGGGAAGGGGAGTGGAAGCAGGAGTTGTGTGTGTGAGAGAGAGAGAGGGGGGGGGGGGAGTTTGTCTGATCGGTAAACGAATGAATAATTTCAGTCTGGGATGGAGACGAAAAGGAGACCCTAACAAATGTTGTGTCTACAGGAGAGAGAGAGAGAGTAATTTTAGTGGTATGTGTCATATCTAGAGACATATAGGGTGTGCGAGAGAATCCCATAGAGAGAAATACAAAGAGAAAGATGAGTGGAGACTGTGTGTGTGGCGGTGAAAAAGAAAGCTTAGGTACCTAGTGATATGAGAGAACGGTAGAGACGTGAGAGATAATGCAAACCGTGTAATGTATAATGACAGGGAGAGTGTGACACTTCTCAAGGGAGACATCGAGAGACCATGTTTGCAAGGATAGGAGAAACATGAAGTCAGCGTGCCGGTGAGCTGGAGAAAAGAGAGTGATAGCTACATGAAGGAGCATGCATGCGAGAGAGATGGGCGTGCAAGGAGTGAACATAAAAGGGATTCAAATATTTGAATTCAAGATGATGATACATGTAATCCATACTCGAACCAAAATTGATCTATCAAACATGCATACTCATATGAATTCACGCGCATCTATGTTATTTAATATGTAGATATTACTGATACATACATTTTAGTAGAACGTAATTTGGTTTAATTTTTTGAATTCAACCTTATGATTTTGAGATCATTGTATTTGTAAATCATACTATACGTATAAAGGAGCAGAATTCTTTGTTGTGCTTTTGAAAGTGTATATAAAAATGATGTATATAGAATTTTATTCCAATTGAAAATGGATCCCGCCAGAAAAAACAGAATACAAACGGGATTTGAATTGAGTTGGCACGGTAAACGTGCACTCTGCAAAATTTGAACGAAGCGGGGAAAGTCGCAGTAACCGCCCGAAACCAAAATCTGTGAGATGGAAATTACTATTGCCTATCTCTGGCATGCAAACACTATCTGCTCGATTTCTATAGGTTTCGATAGGGGTAGGTTTGTAATTTCACTCAAATGTGACATAACCGCCTCTTACCCAGATTCATACACGGTGGGCGCCAAAACACAGTGTGTCCTCGGCCGAAATCAACTCCCTCCCCGATTCATACACGGTGGGCGCCAAAAACAAACTCTCGTCGGCAAACACCGTGTGTATGCGAGATTACCGTCCTATCCCCAACCGACTAATATTGCTGTGATGTAGGAAATTTGAAACAGGGGCTAAGTTTGTAAATTTCCTTGCATTTGAGACAAGCGCGCCCTGAAGACATGGTTCCCCTTCCTCTCTACCTCCATTTCCCCATTCGTACTCTGTGGGCGCCAAAACACCCTCTCCACGCCACCCTCCTCCGTCCGCCAACCCATCCACTGCCGTCCTCCTCCACCATCCGGAGCTGATACCCCGACACCGCCGTCCATTACAAGAGATCGACCTCTCTTATCCACGGCTTCGGACCGGGATCCTTGCATCCCGTCCTCTCGCTTCATCCCTGCCGTCGTCCACCTTATCGGCGCTGCTCCTACGACCGTCTCGTCCACCGCGCCCCGCCGCCACCGTCTACCCTCCTAGATCTGCTTCCACGCCGCCAACAGCCATCGCTACCGCAGCACCATAAAATTCTAAGCAGATGCATACGCGGCGCCGCACCAGAGGCGGTACTCTTTCGTATCTGCTCAACTTATTAATCGCAGCAAGAAAATAGATCGCCACTGCTTTACTCTGATTTCTTGTCCATCACTTACTTCCTAGTTGAAAGCAAACATTGGTTGCGAAGTTGCCTTTGTCCGGTTTGCACCTTCAGATCCGCCATGGCACGCTCAACACTATACTCCCAATGCTTATGGTTTTCCCCTTTTAATTCCACACTAGTTAAATCACAGTAGACTAAATTTCAAAATTGGGTCAGTCAATTTTTCAGAGCTCGCCGGAGTTCGCCGGTGCGAACGAATGGGATCGGGTGGGGACGGTGGTTGTGGGGGGCGGTGGTGGGGCCTCGCCGAACAAAGAAAACTCGACGCGGGTGGGGGCGGGGTGGGGGTGGGGGTGGCGGAGGAACACATGCGGTGGGGGCCGGTGGTCCGGCCGGCGGCCCGTGCGGTGTTCTGTATGGGAAGAATCAGAGACGAGGAAGAAGAAGGGTTAGGAGACGTAGGATCTTCATCCAACCGCCTGAAATGGTCAACTGGCCCAAATGACAAAAGTCACGTGACTTGCATGCAGACATGCCTTTATATTCAGTACCATCATCGTACCTGCTTAGCACTGCTCCTAAATCCATCAAGCTAAACAATGTGCCACTCATAATTCTGAACTTGTTGCTCAAGTACGAATCTCATATGATGCTGGTATTACTAAAACAGATAACATTTAATTGCTCAACTAATGTTCCTACTTTACTTTCGAAAAGCACGTGCACCACATATAGAGAGACAGCAGGGAGTTGTTTTCCTAATGCGCTCTGGTTCATCATGTGTGGGCACTGCGCAACGAACATTTTATTATCGAAAATCTGCTTGCTCTTCTTTAGCATGTTCCTCTTCCATTCTTCTTTAATAAGTACTCTCTCCGTTCCTAAATACAAGTCTTTGTATAGATTCCACCATGGACTACATATGGAGCAAAATGAGTGAATCTACACTCTAAAATGTATCTGTATACATCTGTATGTGATCCATAGTGGAAATATCTGCCAACACTTATATTTTGGAGCGGAGGAATATGATAATAATCTGATATGTTCCTTGTAGTGAAGATGAGCAGTGACATTTGCGATGTAGAGGTCTATCTGATCGGTTGTGATGGACACTTTGAACTCTTTGGGCCTCTTTGATTCGTAGAATTTTGTAAACATGGCAATAGGATTTGTAGTGGCCTGCCCACTTGAATCCTATAAGAATAGCAAGTAAATGCGGGGAGTTGTGTCGCCTTTGAGAGTTACACTGATATTAACAGTACCGCACCTTCAGTTGAAAAGAGCTGGTATCCGAAGCCTTTCTAGTCGTTCCGGCAATACTAGTACATATATTCCAGCAAGTTCCACTTTGCTGATTTTACTCTGATGCTTATGGTTTTCCCGTTATATCTACACTACGATCTGTGTAGCTGCTTCGTGTCGCACTAGCAGCAGTCCACTCTTGAAGCTAAACACTACAATGACTTACAAAATTGGCACCAAGAGTGCCATTCTGGATGCAATGAAACACATACGCTCCCCACCTGTTGATTCTTGTTCAGAATATGATCCTAATGACTATTCTAACCTCGAGGAGTCAAAGGCAGATGGCCTGTCCTGTTCGCCCATCAAGGTGCCTGTTCTAATTTGGCAAGGTTTTATTGATTGCGCGTATCCTGCATATGTTGTCTTGCATTTCTTCTACTTCGTTGCACCGCCATCTGCTTAGTTTACCCAATTCCGGCCGATTACAGTGATTAACGTCATCTTCCGCATCCTTGCCAAAGTGCGCCATTAGGTTGACCCTATAGCTGACGGATCACTCACCACGATCGATCGGCGTTCATCGAACCGTTATATCCTTGATGGAGTCCTAGTGTTCCACGAAGCTCTCCATGAGGTGCGCTCCAAACACCTCAAGGCAGTCTTCCTGGCCGGACTTCCACAAGGCGTGTAACCTGATCAGTTGGGCCTTCCTTCGAATGTTTGCTTGGAAAGGTTTCCACGATAGATGGGTGACGAGTTATGCAGTTGGTCTCTTCGGCGCCGTGTGAACATTAATGGGGAGATCGGCCCGTTCTTCCCCACGTTTTGTGTGGTCCGCTAGGCGACCCCTTTTCCCCATTCCTGTTCAACATAATTGTTGATGCGCCGGCGGCCATCCTCGATAAGGCCAAGGCGGCGGACACATCAAGGGGATTGTCCGCACCTTGTTGGAGGCAGCGGGTCTCCCTTCTCCAATCTGTGGACGACACCATCATCATGGTGGAGGGCTCCATGATGATATCTCGAACCTCAAGTTCCTCCTCCTGTGCTTCCAGCGGATGTCCGCCTGAGGATCAACCGACAAGAGTGAGGTGATGATCTTGGGATACTCCCAAGATGGCGGCAGAGCATCGCGGATCGGCTTAACGCCAGCTTGGGTGCTTCCCGACCTATCTTGGGATACCCATTAGCGACACCAGGCTTCACGGTGGCGAGCTGCCCACGATGGGGAAGCTCCAACACGGATCGAGCCTGGCAGGGCGATGGCTTTCAAAAGCGGCCCGTCACGGTCCTTATGCTCGTCCCTCGCCAGCCTCCTCTTATTCATCATGAGCTTCTCAGCCTTCCGGGACTCTTCATCACGAGATTGCCACCGTTCAGGGGCGATTTTCTTGGGCCAGCAAGGGTGATAAGCAGAAATACCACATGGTCAAGTGGTCAAGGCTGTAAACCCGCGACCAGGGCGGCCTTGGGATCATGTCCTCGGACGCATGAATATTGCCCTTTTGACTCGGTGGCTCTCGAGGATTAACAACGGCGAAGGTGGCATGTGGCTGCGCATTATTTAGCAGAAGTACCTCCGCGGATAGCCACTCGCCTTCTGTCAACGCTCTGGAGGATCCAGTTCTAGCAATTTGTCATCCAGCTCCTCCCTGTCCTCCGGATAGGGACCTCGATTGAGATCGGGTCTGGCACCGCCACACTGTTCTGGTTCGATCGCTGGACTAGGGACGCACCCCTGGCTTCCCGGTTTCCGGTCCTGTTCTCCATCGCGGTGGCCCCCCAGATCTCCGTGGAAAACGCCCTTCTTGACCTTGGGTGCCTCGCATTCCGAAGGCCTTTTGGTCCTACGGTGAATGCGGACTGGCAGGAATTGCTTGACTGTGTGGCTCTCCATGAGCCGAATCTCACGACTGACGTTGACCGAGCCAGATGGTGCCTTGAACCGTCCGGTCAATTCTCCACCAAATCTCTCTATCTAGCCATCGCCCCCTCACCCGGTCATGAGGCACTCTCATCTATTTGGGAGATTCGCCTCCCATTGAAGATTAAGATATTCTTGTGGCAGTGGATTCGTGGCCGCCTACCATCTGGCGTTGAGGTTACGAAGCATAATGGCCTGAGGATGGGTGCTGCCCACTCTGTGGGCTGAAGAGGATTCAACCATATCTTCTTCACTGCGTGTCTGCGCAGTTCCTTTGGAGCTGTTTCCGCGAGATTGTGTGTGGAAGCTGGGATCATACCAACTTCCTGCTCTCTTTGCGAACTCAAGCGATTCCCCGCATTCGCCGCATTAGGTGGCTGATCATTGGGGTCCTTGCCTGGACAGCTGTGGACTGTTAGGAATAAACTTGTGATTCAGCGTATCCCTCTTCGTCGTACTCTTGGCGCTATGTTCAAATAGTGCAGTTACTTGCAGCTTTGGCGGCCGCTTAGCCGCCCCAGGGAGAGAGACGCCATCACCTCCTTCATCACTTAGCTTCACGCGATGGCTCTCCAACTAGCTCCCCCGCTCCCTCCGCCACCACTTGAGCCAGATTAGCTCTGCGTCTTAAATCGCCGTCGCCACTTGCCGCTTGTTGTGCATGCGTCCACAGGTGTTTTGTTGGGCTTGTAGTGTTGTGCCCACAGCTGAACCTATGTTGCGTGTGTGTTGTGTTTTGTGCGTTTGTGTTGGACCTTCGTGCGGTGGCGTTGGGTGTGTTCGTGTTTCGAGTGGTACCTTGTGAACGTTGTGCTTGGTGGTTGCTTTATTTATAAAGCGGGGCGAAAGCCTTTTTCGGTATATGTCGAGATGCCATGCCCATCCATTATCAATACATATTTCATTTGTTGTCATACGATGTTTTTCCACTCAAATGCTGTTCTTGTGCATCAGACATCAAAAAGGAAGAGGGTGATTGCCGAGCCTGAAGGAGCACCAGCAAAGTCCTTGAAAAACGTGGTTGTGCGAGAGAAATCAGACAGCACCCCACTTATATTGGTTGTACAACCAGTGACACAAAACGTAGGACCGACTCCGGCAGATGTACCCATACTTCACTGGCCACACCACTAGCCCCACCACACAGGACCTGCACTCCGACAAAAGGTATGCCGATTTCAGTTGCCATAGCACCAGCCGTACCACAGAAAAACCCCTCCGGCCAAAAATGCAGCAAGTCCACGGTGAAGACCTATCCCAAGCTAGAGAGCGGCCAATTCCTGCAGATTGGAACCCCATTCGATTATTCCCAATTTAAAGACAATGCTTTCAATGTTGTTAGGGACTACGTGCATATATTCCCATCATGGGAAGATTATAGTGAAGACAAACACCATTTTCACATCTTCTGTCCCACTTATGTGTAAGTGCTATTATTCATGGTTATTATTTTCCTGTTTTACGCTTATTGAACACATCAATGATTTACATTACATTGTTGTAAGTGGGAGAGGTCAATCTGGATAGTCAGGACGAGCAAAGCTTGCTTCTGCTTTTCAAGGAAGCATTGCAGCAGTATCGGTGTTACCTGAGGAAATCACACTTTGATGGCACGTATATAAACGAATTTCCGGTGAAGTCTCCTATGCTAAATTTTGAAGACATTGAATGGAAAAACCTTGCTATGCACTGTCCTCATTCCTAGGATGAGGTACTGTCTATGAAATCACATGACAATTTGAACTTCTACTTTTCTGCATGTGCCTTACGGATCTTTTTTGCAGGAAATCTACTCGATGAAGAATTCCGTTTTGAAAAGAACGTCAGGATATCGCAAATATGCTGCCCGCTGATTTCCTCTTGTTAGTACATGTTGTCCTGTATCACTATACTTGCATACATACCTGGTTCATTACGTGACAACAGTATGCATGATAGCTTGCTTATCAATTGTTCGCTCGAAATTATCTAATCTGTATAAATGGTTACATTAGTGTAGAATATGTCCAATGCCAATGAATTTTTTTAGCTCTGCATTGTTCTTGTAAGTACTTGCTGTCCTTTATCAGTGTACTTATATTGACAGGTAGTTGTTCATGTACCATCACTCTTCAGCTTATTTTCCTTTGCCCTCCATTTTCTACACATCAGATCTATATTTACTCTTACCATAAGGTTGGATAACACCGATGGTACTGAAGAAGTTTAGCTGTGCATTGCTCTTTGCTGTACCTTATGCCTGTATCGCTGTACATACATTTATAGCTACTTTGTTATGTAGCATCACTCTTCATCTTATCTTAAATATTCTCTATTTTTTCTTATGTTATCACATCTATATTTACTCTTAACAAAATGTAGAATAAAGGCAATGCTTATGAAGAAGATTCTGTGGTAAACTTCTTGAATTGCCCCCCATCGGCATGGACGGGGGCTTTATAGAGCTGTCTTCACCAATAATGTAAGTTTTTCCTTCTCAAGCCTTCAAACTTTGTTGTGTATATTTGGTTAGGCATGGTACAATAGCTGTTTATTTTTGTGTTTGCATCAAATTGCATGTTTAAAGTTTATTATGTAGTTCATAAAAAAAAGTTTGTCCTTCTCAATTTAAGTTTTCAGTTGTACAACCAAGTTCCTTCTTCATACCATGTAAATTAAACTATACAGAGCAAGTGATCTTCTTTTGCACTGCATGTATGGTTCTGTTCTTGATCCATAATCCATTGGTGTGGTGAACCTACCCACTATAGCACAATGTCATATTCTGGAATGTCTTAACTATGAACAATGTCATATCATTCTACTATTATTTAAACCGTCTCTTTATTTGCCAATCTGAAATGGGATAAATTGACAGCACACTAACCATTGATACTTATGAGTTCTTGATCTGTAATCCAGTGGTGTCGTGAAGCTGCCAACTCCTCCACAATGTCATTTACTGCCATGTCTTGACCTGAACAATACCATATTGTTTTAATGCAATTTTAAACTATGTCACTTTATTTGTCAATAAGAAATGTGATGAATTGTTAGCACTGATACTTTTATGTGCAAAACCTGTAATATGTCTGCTTTTTTATCTTTCAGAGTGAGGAGGATATAAGTGTTAAACAAGCACAGTCTCATCACTTGCTTTCGGCTACTTCTTGCTGCAGCTCCCCAGTAGGGCTAACCTTTCTTGAACTCTATTGAAGTGCTGTCGGTTTTGTATATTATTTTGTCGGTGTGTTTATTTGCACTAGTGGCAATCTTTGATGCCCAGTGTATGTAATCTGTTGTCTGCTTATGCTTTATTATCATAGTGGCGAACTTTGATGCCTAGTGGATGTAATATGCCGTAATTTATTTGTTGTATATTCTAGGTTTTTTCTTATTCACGATGTTGCAGTTATTTTACTGTATATATATCCTGTCTTCGGAATAAACCAGCCAAATCATAAAATTACGGTACATAATCAGGCCGTCGTGCAATAACGATGTATGATCCGCATCATGGGCCCCGTCATCTTGGTCCGTTGAAAGGCCTAAATGTAAACTGGCCCACTAGTAGATTCGGGCCTTTAATAGGCCGAGTAAACCGTCGGCCCTATTTTCGCAAGAAAACTCAATGGGCTTTTAGGAGGCTGAGAAGTAGGTTGGGCCTGAATCGTGTCGAACAGCTCACGGGCCGGCAATAGCCCGAAATGGACCCCAGCCCATGATTGTACCAATCAAATCACGGGCTTTTAACAGGCCAAAATTGTCTCGGTCCTTGTTTGGCCCAATCAGATTATCGGCTGCGAGCAGGCCGGATGCAAACCGGGCCGTAGTTAGGCCCAACTATATGACGGGCTTTTACCATGCCGAAATTAATATAGGGCTGAAATGTTAAACGGGCCCTTAACAAGCCGAAACTAATATCAGGCCGAATTACTAAATGGGCCTTTATCAAGTGGGCCCAAAAGCATAGCATCCAGTTGACGGGCCGAATCTGATATGGGCCATAATTTAGCCCAAAGCCTCTTAAAGGGCCGGACCTAATCTGGGTCGTAATTTGGCCAAGAACATGGTAGGCTTTTAACGGGCCAGATCTCATATGGGCCATTATTAGGCCCGGAACTTGGCAGGCCATTAATGGACCGGATCAAATATGAGCCGGTATTTGGCCCAAAAAATGGCAGCCAGTTAATGGGCCGGCCTACTAGGGTCCTCACAATCTTGTGGGCCTACAGCTGGGCCGTCCCATTAATGTCGGCTAAATCTCGTGGGCCTTTAGTTGAGCCGGCCCATTATAGTCCACAAAAATATTGTGGTCCTTCACCTGGGCCGGCCCATTATGGCCCGCAAAAATCTTGTGGGCCTTTACCTAGGCCGGCCCATTATGGCCCACAAAATCTTGTGGGCCTTTAGCTGGGCCAGCCAATTATGGTCCGCAAAATCTCATGGGCCTTTAGCTGGGTCAGCCCATTATGGTCCACAAAATCTTGTGGGCCTTTAGTTGGGCCAGCCCATTTAAACTTTATAGGTCACTTTTGGGCCGGTCCACGTGTCAACATATCATAGGCGCGTCTCGCTCATTGGATGAGTGACACATGTGCCAACGCGGAGCTGACATGTGTTTCCTCCAGCAAATGATGATTTTACACGTGGAAAATCCCCATTGGTCCGGGCTGTTAACGGGTTATTGGATCCAAAACCGGACCCAATAGCTTAACGGCGTTCTGTTATGGTGGATGCCACGTGTCGGTCACCCTTGACGAAAGCACTTCTGTGATGCGCGATTTATCATCATGGAAGTGGACACTTCCGTGATGACAATTTTGGTAATGTCATGGAACACTTCTATGACAGCACAGGTATGACTATCTTGATTCTGTCATAAAATCGTCATGGATGTACATGCATGACAGAAAACGCGACCTACTGTGACAAACATGTATCATCACTGAAGTGTTTTTTTTTGTAGTGTTATCCAGATCAAGACGGGCAGGGCGGAGCATCGAACAAGGACGTTGGCCCCCAAGCACGACCTACTCATCGCCAGACTGCCTTGGCAATTGGTTTGCAGCGACAAGAACGTGGCGACCCTCCTGCTGGTTCTACCAGGAGTCAAGCAACATCACGGTCTACCTCATTAACCATACTAAGCACAGCCACAGAAGCAATGGCGCGGGCCCAACTCATGTTGAATTTTCCACCGGTGGCTAACAAGATGGATGAGTGGAGAGCCACCATCCAGAGCTTGATTGGCTTTGCTGAAGCCGGTAAATCGCAGCATGCGGAACCATCATGATGCCTGCGGACGACGACAGCGGCCCGGGTTGATGGCGGTGTAGAGGGGGCTACACCAACAATGCAATCCCCTCCGTGACAACAGGCTCGGTGGCAGCCTTAGCAAACTCAACGTGTCGACGAGCCCGACGAGACGTCAATGGCTTCGTCTGGTCCGCAAACCCGCCGGGCTCAGCGGCGGGTTCTCGAAGACCGATGGAAGGAAGATGCGCGCGTCACCATAGAACGACGCCTGAAGGCACACTGTCAATAAAACAGACACCATGGCCCAGACGTTGATGAACCCATGCCCATTGTCGGTGGGTACTTGTCTTATGAGGTTGGGTGCCCTGCCTTCACTCGTGAGCTGCGGCAAGACCGCTGGCCATCTGCCCGAGCCTTCAAGCCTGAACTGCTGGAAAAAATACGATGGAAAATTAAACCTGGCAGAGTGTTTGGGCATCTACACGATTGCCATTCAAGCCACTAGGGGCAGAGATGAGAAGGTGCTTGCCAAGTATTTCCCTTTGGCACTCAAGCCAAATGTGAGATCATGGCTGATGCACCTGTTGCAAAACTCCATTTCAACATGGACTGACTTGTGCAATGAGTTTGTTGGCGCCTTCACAGGTGGCCACCAAAAGCCTAGATAGCCCAATGGCTTGCAAGTCCTTCCGCAGGAGGAAGGGGAGGATTTGCGTAAATATATACAGAGGTTCAGTCGAGTATACCGTAACATTCTAGAGATACACCAAACAGCCGTGATTGCCGCGTTCCATTCGAATGTGCGCAGCAGGAGGATGAGAGTCAAAATGAATGTTCGGCTGCCCAAGACCATCAACGAGTTGCACACCTTGGCCGATAAGTGTGCTTGGGCTGAAGAAGGAAGGCGACTCCCTGGAGAGGAGGCTGGCGTCGAGAATGATTCTGTCACATCCCTAGTTCTGGTATGCTCGAGGCTAGCTAGTCATGTGTGCATCATGTTTAAATTCCATTTAAATTTGAAATGGGGATTTGTGAAACCCTCAAAATCATTTCTGGAAATGACCTAGATAAAAATTGCTCCAAAAAGGTACAAGAAAATGTTCATGTTGCTCTCTGAAAATATTGGACAGAGATGAAAATCAAGCCAATATTTCTAGGAGCTCATAAATATTTATTTTGGCCATTTGGAATTAATGCAATAATTATTTTCATTGGATATATATATATATATATATGTTATATATATTATATATGTCCAATAATTCTAATTCTTGTGGGGCTTTGGAATAATCCAATTAGTTCCTACAATAATTTTCAGAAGAAAATAAATTGGTTTAGTATTCTACTAAATCAGAAACAAATGCCAGAAAATAGAAAAGAAAACAAAAATGGAAAAATGCTTACCTGAACTTACCTGCTGGCTGCATGTGCGGCATGGCACAGCCAGTGACCTAGCCCGGCCATGCCGGTCGTCCCCTTCCTCGCGCCGGGAGGGCGGGGCCTTGCCCCGTCTTGTGTGACCACCTGTGTCCCAGCCACAGCCACGTCCCCGCCTCCTCCGGCTTCTCCCCTCGTCGTCTGGATGCCCAGCGGCGCCACGCCGCCCGACCTCTCTCCTCTCCCTCGCTCTCCCTCCTCCCTGGTTCTCTCCCTTGCGACCGCCCGAAACAACCGTCGCCGCCCTTTTGCCATTGCCCGTGACACCGCCTCCCCCTCGCCTCTCCGACCAGCTCAGAAGCTCCGCTACATCGCCGTCCACCTCTCTGTCGAGCCACGCGACGCGGGAAGCCCTGGAACACTGTCAACATCACCATCTTCGCCTTCGGCCGCCGGAGATCGTCCTCGCCGCCACGCCGCCGTCCGGCCTTCCGCGAGCCCCTCCGCCGTGTTCGGCCTCCTCGGCAGCTAAACGCCGGTGGGGTTTTACTCTTTGACCTCGCCCGCCCGTCAGGTGGGCCCCATGGGTCAGGTGGGCCCCGTGGGTCAGGTGATTAGCTTAAGGCTAATCACTGTTAACTAACCCCCTGACTCTGACCAGTGGGCCCAGTGCCACTAATCCTCTAATAAAGATAAAACTAACCCCCCTTTTTAACCCGTGTCACTGACGTGTGGACCCCACACATCAGGTTTGACCTGGTCAGCCGTAGTTGACTTGCTGACATCACAGTGACACAGTGCTGACGTAGTTATTCATTTTCTGGATTTAAAATTAAATCAGGAAATTCCAGAAAATTAGCACAACTTCAAAAAATCATAGAAATTCAACTGTAACTCAGATTGAAATAATTTATATATGACAAATTATCAGAAAAATTCAATCTATCCATCTGTACTAGTTTAATGCATGACGAACGAACTTATACCTACTGTATAAGTGAAACACTAAAATGGCATTTATAAAATACTTAACTTGGAGTTGCATTTGAATTCTTGATTCAAATGAACTTCATCCAAATACAATCTAGTTGCATTAGCTCAATCAGCATCACATATTCATGCCATGATCATGCATCATATTGTTGGATATGCTTGTGTTCTGATTGCCGACATCGTTCCTTCTTGATAGGTCCTGCTCCGGAGTCCGTTCAGTACTGTCTCGTGCGAGGTGCCCCCTCATTGATCAACCAGGCAAGAAACCCCTTGTTCATTCGATACAATCCTACTCTCTCGCTCCTGCTCTCGGTTATTGCATTAGGACAACAACGATTCAACCTGCACTTTGTGCTGGCGGTAGTTGAACCCATTCCTCTGCATGACTGTCATTGCCACAGTAAATAGTTGAAACCCACTAGCATGTGTAGGAGTTGATTGAGCCATGTTGTGTTCCTACCATGCCATGCCTGCTATTGCTTAGAGTTGTGTCATGTCTGATTCATTGGGAATGAATTGGAGTGTTATGATATGTTCTGGTGCTGAGAGTGAAGTGTGTGAACACGATTTGGTAAAGGTAGTGGTGAGAGGCCATGTAGGAGTACATGGTGGGTTGTCTCACTAGAACCGTCCTTAAGCACTGAGTTCTATGTATGATGTCCAATGACTCGATACTACCACACATTGGGTACCGGTAACTCGACCCCTCTCGGCTTATTAACCAACTTGACCTCTGTCCAGGAGTTGCAACTAGTTTCTCGTGTTTGTAGGTAGTGTTAGTAGTCTACCAAGTGGCACCCGGCCAGGTGGGCTTGGGACAAACTAGGCACAAGTGGCACGATGTACCAAGCGTAGATCCATCGGGCGAGGTGGGCTTGGGAACCCTGCACACATCATTTGGGGCCGTGAGCGACACCCCGGCCGGATCTCCTTGCGGATGGAACCCGAATAGGCGATAAACCTGGACTAGAGTCTTGTGTGGTTAGTCAGGTCGTGGCCGACACCCTCGCCAGGCTTCTGCTTGAAGGTTGCCGAGATACATGACGTGTACATGGTGGTAAGTGGTGAGAGCGTGTTTGAAGAAGTACACCCCTGCAGGGTTACCATGATCTATTCGAATAGCCGGGTCCGCGGTTATGGACTTCTTGGATGATTACGTGGTACATAGACAACTTGAAGTGGATACTGTAAAATGCTCAAGACAAGTGTGAGTGCTATGGATGGCCTTCTCGTAGGGAGACGGGAATGAATCCATAGTAGTGTACTGATGTGATGATTAGTGGACTCGTGTGCGCCACCTCAAAAGAGTTACCAGCAGTCGTAGTACAGGATAGCCACTGAGTCAAAGCTGGCTTGCTGCAACTAAACCCCACATTACCTTCTTGATACAAATGCATGTATGGTAGGTTCTGATGTAAGTCTTGCTAAGTACCTTTGTACTCATGTTGCTTTATTTATGTTTTTGCAGCAGAGACTTCGGTCTTACTAATTTACATGGACTTCGACAAGTAGCTTGTACCTCAGCTACGATCTTGATCAGATGTTGTAGATAGTTGGGCTTATCAGCCTTTTTCTTTTGTAGTTGTCTGTACTCAGACATGTAATGCTTCAGTTGCTTGTATGCTCTAAATATTGGGTCATGAGACCCCTATTTGTATTAAATGCTATGTGGCCCTTCTGGGCCTTTATCTATATGAGTTTGCGTTATGTTGTGATGCCATGTTGTACAACACATACTTTCATGTTATGCATATGTGTAACGTGTATTGCTATGTGTGGGATCCGACAACCTAGTTGTCTATCCTTGGTAGCCTCTCTTATGGGGAAATGTAGTCTAGTGCTTCCACTGAGCCATGGTAGTCCGCTACAGCCCGGCTTACTGGAGTCCTACTAGCCCAGCACTCTGCTCCGGAACACTTAGGCTGGCCGACATGTGATTCACTTCGTTCTGTATACATCCCTTGAGAAATGTCCTTGCGATGACATCCGAGTCTGCCTAGCCTGCTACAGCCGGGTTCCGGAGTCTGTTAGCCAGATTGCTACAGCCCGGATTCACAGCTGGCGACGACATGCTCGATGTTGTTTCATGTATGCCTGTCCCGTAAGTTAGTGCCACTTTGGGTTCATGACTAGTCATGTCGGCCCGGGTTCTCTGTCGTATGGATGCTAGCGACACTATCATATACGTGAGCCAAAAGACGCAAACGGTCCCAGGCCATGGTAAGGCGACACCCGTGGGAATACCATGCGTGAGGACGCAAAGTGATATGAGGTGTTACATGCTAGATCGGTGTGACTTAGAGTAGGGGTCCTGACAGATTCAGATGATGATGACGATGCCACCAACCTGAGGAGGAGAAATCGGAGGCGTAATAGGAAGCGCAAAGAGAAGGTAGTGCTGGATGTTGAGAGCTCTGGTGATGTTAGTGCTGGCAAGAAGGCCAAAAATGAGGCCCCGGCAAGGGAGATGCCACGTGCCTGATTGCCGGGAGGCCACGACAGTAGAGAAAGCCAGGCAGTCTGACGAGCCATACTACAAAATCCACTGAACCAAATGCCATGATTTCCAAGAGCGCCACCAAGTTGAGCAGCTTGTTAAGAAACAAAGGGCTGAATACGAGAAGCATGACAGGGAGAAAGGCCAAGAGGGTTCTGGCAGTAAAGGTCATGGTGGTAGAGGGGGCTGCCACGGCAAGGCCCCGCAGCAAAAGGAAAAACCTGCTAGAGGCTGTGAAAAGAGAGAAGGATACGATGGGAGTGATGAAGAGGATGAGGAAGAAACCAGCGAGCAAGAATTCCAAAAGGAAATCGAAGCCATGTGTGTTGATGGGGGTGCATATTTGCACTCCTCTCATCGCCTGCTCAAGCATTTGGCGCGTGAGGTCAATGTCGTGGAGCTAGCTGTAGACTCCCAAAGGCCACTCAAAAGGTCCCGCACGCCTATCATCTTTGACGAGGAGGATGACCCTGAATGTACCACTGCGGTTGGGTGTTTGTCGTTGTTGGTTTCCCCGACAATCCGCAACCTCAGGGTAACAAATATGCTAGTTGACGGTGGGGTTGGGCTGAACTTAATCTCCCCAATGGAGCTCAAGGCTACGCCTCTGGCAAAATTCATGGCAGCATCCCATTATGCCTACAACACCTTGAAGATGCCAGGGATGATGGGTATCATCTCCATTCCATCAGATAAGAAAGATGCAATTATATGTGTGGACAAGATGTATCGGGACGCGGTAGCAGCTGAGGCCACAGAAGCCCCAGCTCCCGCCAAGGAAACAAAGAAGGGGAAAAATACTAGCAGTGATGCCGGCAAGGACTCTGGGAAGCGCGCCTCTCCGTAGTGCGACACGCCTGTTGATGACCTGCCGGAGAGTTCCACTAGCAAAATACCCAAGGTTGCTTCACCTGCTGTGGAAAGGGTCCTAGCAAGGCAGGATGGCATTGACGGTACATTCACCATCAGCACCACCCTTGATGACAAATAGGAAAGTGCGCTCGTTGCCTTCCTGCGGGTGAATGTTGATGTGTTTTCTTGGAAACCATCTGACATCCCCGGTGTTCCCAGGAAAGTAATCGAGCATCACCTTACTGTCTGCCCTCACGCTCGGCCCATCAAGCAGAAGGTCGGAAAGCAAGCTTTAGAGGGGCAACAGTTCATTGCCAAGGAAATCAAGAAACTTGAAGTAGCAGGTTTGGTAAGAGGAGTGCTGCATCCAACTTGGTTAGCAAATCCAGTGGTAGTGTGCAAGGCAAACAGGAAATAGATGCCCTCCATTGACTTCACAGACTTGAACAAAGCATGTCCAAAAGACCCTTTCCCCCTGTCGTGCATTGATCAAATTGTTGATTCCACTTCTGGATGTGATTTGCCTTCCTTCTTGGATGCGTACTCCAGGTATCATCAGATATTTATGGACAAGGAAGATGAAGAGGAAACCGCGTTCATGACTCCATGTGGCACGTACTGCTTTGTGCGTATCCCTTTCAGGTTAAAGAGCGCCGGATCCACTTTCGCGAGGGCAGTACATAGTGGTTTCGAACCCCAGCTGCACAGAAACGTTGAAGCTTATATGGATGATATAGTGGTCAAAACCAAGGATGGATCAACACTCATTCAAGACATGGAAGAGACATTTGCAAACTTGTACAAGATCAATTTGAAGCTAAACAGTGAGAAATGTTTGTTTGGTGTCCCATTCGGCAAGCTCCTTGGTTCTTTGTGTCCCAACAGGGAATAGAGGCCAATCCTGACAAGATCAAAGTAATCGAACAAATACAAGCGCCTAAGACTGTCAAGGACATAAGGCATTTGGCTGGATGCATTGCCGCACTGAGTAGGTTCATCTCCAAGTCTGTCGAGCGTGCCTTGACTTTTTTCAAAATCTTGAAAAAGCTGGCACCATGAAGTGGACCCCGGAAGCAGAAGCAGCGCTGCAAGACCTGAAAACTTACCTTTCCTATGCTCCCACCTTAGTCGTACCAAACCCGCAATATTTGTTGTTGCTATACTTAGCTACAACAAATCAAGTGGTTAGTGCAGGGCTAGTGGCGTAGCGAGAAGTGGATGAAGAAGCAGCCACAACAACTGGCCCCTCCGGAGATGTAGCCGATGCACCCGCGATAGGACTTGACACAAACCAGGGGGAGGGGAGGCAAGCGAGTGAAGGTAATCCCAAGGTCGCGGCAAGGAAGAAAGTGGTGCAGCGGCCAGTGTAGTTTGTCAACTCCCTGTTACAGGGGGCCAGGTCAAGGTACTATTGAGTACAAACGCTGATCTTCGGCCTTATCATGGCCTCGAGGTGGCTGCTCCACTACTTCCAGGCCCACGAGATCACAGTTGTTACCCGTTTTCCACTTCAACGCATATTGAGGAACCCCGAAGCCATAGGTAGAATAGTCAAGTGGGCACTAGCGCTGTCATGATTTGGCTTAAAGTATGAGAGCACCTCAACTATTCAGAGCAGGGCATTGGCGGACTTCATTGCAGAATGGACGCCCACTCTAGATGAAGAAGTACCAGAGATAGTTCTCCCCGGCAAAAAAGCGCCTCAAGAGTGGATCATGTATTTTGATGGCGCTTTCTCGTTGCAGGGCGCCAGGGCCGTTGTGCTTCTTTTCACGCCAACCAAAGAGCATCTCAAGTATGTGGTTCAAATGCACTTTCCCTGTGAAAAGGCCACCAACAACACTGCTGAGTATGAGGGGCTCCTTGCCGAACTCGTAATTGCAGTGGAGTTGGGATTCAAGAAACTAATTATCTGTGGAGACTCTCAACTCGTGGTGAGGCAAGTCAACAAAGATTATCAGAGTCTGTTGATGGAGGCTTATGTGGAGGACATGAAAAATTTGGAAGAGCACTTTGACGGATTACAAGCATAGCACGTGCCACGTGCGGAAAATAGCATCGCTGATCACTTGTCAAAGTGCGCTGCGCAAAAGATCCCTGTGGAACCAAGGACTTTTGTCCTCCATCTAACACAGTCGTCTGTGTCCCCTTCGGCGATGACCAGGAAAAGGAGAAAGTTGGAATCCGACAAGCATTTCCCGGCAGGACTTCCCGAAACTGCTGGTAGAGAGGCTTCCAGGGACAACCTCACTTCGGTCGGTGAGTAGCACCCTCCTGTGGAACCACGGGTTCTTGCGGTCAAGGTGAGTGCTCCCACAAACAAGGAGGTGCCTTTAGTCCTTGTTGTCGAGCCCCAGGCTCCAACTTGGGCATAGTACATAGTCCGTTTCCTTCAAACTGGAGAGCTTGCCGAAGGGCAAAAAGAAGCCCCGCGGTCCAACATGTACCAGTTTGTCGCAGAAAAAGGCCAAATGGTGTGAAATTGAAGTGCATTTGCTGGGGAGATGTACTGAAGCTGTTGGCAGATATACACAGGGGTGTGTGGCTCTTACATTGGATCGAGAGCCCTAGTCGGAAAGGCCTTCCGGCAGGGTTTCTAGTGGCCCACAGCCCTCCAAGATGCAACTGAGCTAGTCACCAAGTGTGCCTGCCAATTCCATTCAAAAAATATTCATCAACCAGCTCAAGCTCTCTAGACGATCCCTTTGTCCTCGCCATTCGCAGTCTGGGGGCTCGATATCTTGGGGCCCTTCCCCTGTGCTGCCGGGGGCTTTGAATTCTTGAACATAGCAATCGACAAGTTTACAAAGTGGCCTAAGGTGGAGCCTATGAGGAAGGTGACTGCACAATCAGTTGTCAAGTTCTTGAAAGGATTGGTGTGCCACTTTGGAGTATCGAACAGAGTGATTACCGATAACGGCACCCAGTTCATGAGCCTCACCTTTACGCATTACATTCAAAGCCTTGGAATCAAGGTCTCCTTTGCCTCTGTTGCTCATCCACAAAGCAATCGGCAAGCTGAGAGGATGAATGTCGAAATGCTACGCAGGCTCAAGACGAGAACTTTTGATAAGTTGCAAAAATGCGGCAAGTGCTAGATTGATGAACTGTCGGTGGTTCTTTGGTCCCTCTGGACGACACCAAATTGAGCTACCAGCCAGAATCCCTTCTCACTGGTGTATGGGCCGAAAGTAGTGCTCCCCATGGAACTCATATACGGGTCACCTCGAGTACTTGCCTACAATGAAGTAGAGCAAGAGGAGCTACGGCATGGCGATGTCATGCTCCTCGAGGAAGGTCATCTCCGAGCCGCTATGTGTGCCGCACACTACCAGCAAGCCCTGCGCCACTATCATAGCCACTGGGTTCATGCCCGAAGCCTTGAGGAAGGCGACCTTGTCCTTAGGCATGTTCAGTCCGCCAAGGGTACAAACAAGTTGATGCCAAAGTGGGAAGGCCCTTACCGGGTAGTACAAGTTACCAGACTTGGCGCAGTCCGTCTGGAGACCGAAGATGGCATCAAAATGCAAAACTCATGGAATATTGCATCTTCGTAAGTTCTACCTGTAAGGTGCGGCTGCCGGGCTCATTCCCCGGCAACCACCTTGTGTACAACCCTTTGTACAAAGCCAGGCGCATATCCTGTACATGCACCAATAAAGCTAAGCATTGCATCATACCATCAATCTGCATGTTTATGTTATAGTGTCATTGCCTTTAAGTTTTTAGAGATTTGTTAAAGTACATGGTGGACCCGTGGGTCCTTCTTACTTCACTCGTTCCTTTTCTCTTGCCCCGGAAAATAGAAACCTTTTGTTCTAAGGTGCTCGACCATCGGGAAGATAAGAGAGACGGGCAGGAAGATAAGAGCGACGAATACCCATCATACTCAAAGAAAGGGATACAACTCAAAAGATAAGTTCAAACTACACACTCCAAGCTTAGTGCTATTTTCTTCTTCTTCAAGGAAATTCTCTCTATCCCTTTGGATGTGTGCAATGGAACCCTTCGCGCGATGGAAACCCTTGTCAGGACGAGCCGCCCCCTAGTCCTTCTCGCTCCACAGTTCTGGGAGGCCGCACCTAGACTGACAGGGGACCTTGCCGGGGGACGCCATTAGCCTGCTGCTGGGGACTCGCCCCTTGAGCGCTTGCCGTTGGTGTTAGCCCTGCAAGTTACTCCATACGGCAAGGGTAGACATGCTGGTAAAGTACCAATAAAGGGAGAAAAAGATAGTACTTTAAGAACAAGCAATAGCATTCTTTCATTCATCTTCATTACAGAATGCACTACAAAAAAGGACACATCCGTGAGATTTTGGGCCGAACAAATTTTTTTCTGTCATGCTTATGATACTTCTATCACGATAATTGTGACAAAACCCGGTATCATCATAGATGTGGTGGGCTTCTACTTCAATGATAAAAAATCATGATAGAAAATGGGCTTTTCGTCCTCAGCGGGCCGGAGACGCGGCTGCATGCCATTCTTTGGGCCGTCCATGATGGGAAAAACCGTGGTAGAAGCGAGGGCGAGGAAAATATCGGGGAGTTCCCGGTTACGGTGGGTGGTCGGGGCCGAGCAATGCATGGAGGTTTGCACGTTTCTCTCGTAAACGTACGCGCGTGTGTGTGAGGCGTTGCACTATAACTGAACCCGGAGCGAGGCGTTGGGCTCTAACTGAACCAGAGCGATTGCACTAGCTACGTTATTGAACCCCGATCAATCCCTGGATGTTAACTGAACCCGAGTGATTCCTTCATGCTGCTAACTGAAGCCGATCAAAGCTGCCTCTTGATGAACAGTTCCCGGTGGGGGTTGGTTGAACAGGACCCGTGCTAGTAGAGGCCGTTGCCACTTGATGAATAGACCCTGGTCGATCGAGCCGGTTGGGGTGGATGAACAGGACCCCGTGGAGGGCTGGATGAACAGGACGACCCCGTGGAGGGCTGGTTGAACAGTAGCCGGTGGAGGACTGGATGAACAGTAGCCCGTGGAGGGTTGGTTGAACAGGACCCCGTGGAGAGGGCTGGTTGAATAGTAGTTGGTGGAGGAGCAGTGGAGGCTGGATGAACAGGAGCCCGTGGATGAACAGTGGCTGGTGGAGGAAGGAGGGGAGACATCAAGGATGAACATCGCAGGTGGAGGCTATAGGAGGTCGACGGTGCATGAACAGTAGCCCGCGGAGGCAGTCGATGGTGGAGATGAATAGTATCTCATGGAGTCCCATTTTGCGGTACGCCACACCCCTCCCGATGAACAGGACACCTATTTCGACCGTAGCGCTCCAACACAAGTCCGTTTCCTCCGTTTTGTGGTATGCCCCAACCCTCCCGACCAACAGGACCCCGTTTCGACCATAGGAGGTCCAAGAGAAGTCCGTTTCCTCCGTTTTGCCGTACGCCAGACCCCTCCCGATGAACAGGATCCCGTTTCGACCATGGCTGGTCGAACACAAGGTGGTTTCCTCCGTTCTGTGGTACCTAGGCCTCATATCGATCGGCTGTTACATCCAAGCCGGTTGGCTCTCGATGAACATGACGCATCCTGACCCAGTCGTTTGCCTCCCGATGAATAGGACGATGTTTCTCCATTCCGACCCAGCCGGTTCGTTGCCCGATGAATAGGACGCCGTTATTGCCTCTCCATCTACACAAGCCCTGGCATTCCGTATATATATGTGCGAGTACACGCTTGAGGACCCACCCATGGCCGTACTTTTTGCCATGTCTGTTATACGTACGTGTACATGACTTAGACATGACTGCGTGAACTGCTAGGTCGGGTGCTCTACAACAACACGTGCCGCTACTTACTCGGCCACGGTTCATACTTGCAGAGAGACCGATCGACCAGTATGTATGTACACATTTGCGACCAGATAGACAACGCTACGTACGCTTTGACCGGGTGGGTCACAGCGGTCAGGGAGGATAAGGATGCACTTCCTTGCATGCAAAGATATAGCTGCTCGTTCCCAGCTATTAGGGGGAGGAATCGTTTTTATTTCACGAAGGGGGCACTTCCTTGTGTTTGAAGATGTAGCTGTTGGGTCCAGCTGTCAGGCTCACCGTCTAAAGTCCGCTTTTGATGGTTGTCCTCCATTGACCACGCCGCGCCAAGAGCACCGAGGCGGTGGACGACGGCGAGGCCTAGGAAGGGAACGACCCGGAGGCGGGGAAGACACGGCAGTGGATGCCCACGCGGAGGGGAGTACGTGGGTTGTCTGCTTCGGCTGCAGTGTGAGGCTGCCGTCGCCGGAGAATAACAGGAGGTGTGGGTGAGTATAGAGGGATGACATGGCTAGCGGTGGCAGCACATCCAGACACGGGAGGCATGAGCAGGCGGCATGGCCGGCACTGGTTTGGGTGGCTGAAGCAAGAAGACCAGAGGTTGAAGAAGCATGACGGTCGTTGGATGGACATCGTACAGTCATTGTAGCTAGAATCGTTTATATTGACTAAGTTGACAAAGCCCATGCTACGCGTCAACTTAGTAGGCCCACAGGTCAGCCTTCGAAACGGTGCGCCCCAGATGTCAGGGAGGAATTATATTTTGGGCGGCTGAAGCAAGAATATCCAAGATTGAAGAAGAAGCACGACATCCGTTGGATGGACATCCAACGGCCACTGCTGCTAGAACCGTGTGTTGACTATAAGTTGACAAAGCCTTTCATACGCGTCAACTTAGTTTTTTTAAGGGACGCGTCAACTTTGTAGGCCCACAGGTGTGTGGCAGAGAACATATAGCCCATTTGCGAGTTGTAAGAATGTACAACCCATTTTTGAATTCTAATGGAATTTACTATAGCCCATTTAACGTTTGTTAAAAGTACAGCCCATGTTCTAGCTAGAACAATGATTAGTAATTTCAACCAACCGCTCAAAATAGAATTCAACAAAACTTCCCACATTTTGATGGGATCCGAAATATTTTTATCCCTAAATTTCTAGTCAGATTAAAAATAATTTCAAAATAAATTTCTATTACATAAAAATCCAACGAAATATTGCACGCGCAACAATTAATGAAATTAAAATTTTCAAAATCCAAAAATAATATTTTTTAAAACTAATTACGTGTTTGGTGCATTTTTTTATAGTTACGACCTAGTTTTTATTATTACATCCCATTTATTATTTCTTCAAGCCCATTTTCTTGTTAAGCCTGCTCCCTCCTAGGAAAGATTAGCAGCCCAGTGGGGCGGAGAATAACAAGTTGACCTTGCGTGGGTATTCCTCAAAAAAAGTATAGCTGGGCTAGCCATTTTCAGCTTGAAAAAAATTAATATGTAGACTGGATATCTGTCGGCCGCTCCTTGTGCAATTCTGTCGTTTATTGACTACATAGGTTGACAATGGTGTGGGACCGTGATGACAGGAAACCAGGAGGAAGCAAAAAAAAATTATTGTTGTATATAATAAGGAGGCACTTGCGTACATGCGGCTCTGGCCCTGGTGGGTCCCTACTGTCATCCTCTCCAAGTAAAGTCATCTCCTCATTCCTCATGTCCATTGACCATGTTGACAACGTGAGACGGCAACGCAACAGCGATCGCAACTACTCGAAGGATGACGGAGAGGGCCTCGCTGGCCCTACGGATGGTCTGATATAGTGCCCGCTGCTCATTCAGGAAGTCAGGATCATAGGGCCACATGTCCGCGATGGCATTATCGTTCGCTTGTTCGCCGGTGCTCATTGAGGAGATGGAGGTTGCAGCATAGGTCCTCCTGCACTACTAGCTCTTCCGCCATTAGGGCGTCGAAGTGCGGCCACACCTACTCTATGGTGAACACGGCATGAACCGGCATGGACAGTGGCACCGGCTCCTGGTCGGAAGCTACGCCCATCGTATGATTGTCGTCGCTCAGCTCGGCGAGCTCGATGGCGAGCCAGCATGTCCGGCTGCTGGACCGACACGCTGCCAACCACGAGTTTGACCCCCCTGGCCCACCCAGACCGCCTCCTCGCCCATGCGCACTTTCCGCCCGAAACGGTCAGCATCGTCTGTGCCGCTTCCCGGTGCAGGCGATTGCTCCGTGCTCAAACGACACAAGTGTCGTCCGTCTGTCCGTCTGCCGCCCACATTAATGATATGCGGTTGCCGAGGGGGCTACTCTAGGCCCACCCATCCGTCCCTCTGCCGCCCACCATTGCTATAAACTGCTGCGCCGGCCATAGCCGCAGTCATCCGCCTCAGTTCCCTTTCTCCAGTCCACAACACTACTGCCCACAGTGGCGTCCTCGCGCACCAGCACTCTTCGGGACGGGCTGATGACGGAGCACAAGGAGATGGCAGCCATTGCTGCCAACTGGCTATCCGGCAAGCAGCCGGAGGACAACGACGTCCCAATGGAGAAGATGGTAGTCGATGATCCGGCGCCAACCCCCTCCTCCGCGCCATCCTCGTCGGTGCATTGCACCATGACCATCGGCAAGGCCTGGTCCTAGTACATGGACCCGGTGAGGCAAAAGCATCAGGAGCAGTTCCGGGAGGCGCAGGCCGACGCCACCTACAACCACCATATCCTCCAGGAGCACCTGCAGGCGGAGGATCAGATCGCCGCGGAGCGGGCGGAGCAGGAGGCGCTGCTCGACACGTATCGCTCCACTCGCGAGAGCCGCATCGAGCGCTGGTGGTACCGCATACTGGTGGCGGAGGTTGCGGTCGCCTACAAAGAGGGCGATGAAGTGGGCGAGGCGCTGTTTTGCGAGACCGAGGACGAGGCAGACGAGAATGCCGGCTCCGACGAGTCACTGCTCCGCTGGCGCCAACAACGAGGCAGAGGACACCGCCGGCTTCACCGATGCCCCGCCCCGCCAGCACCGAGGCAAAGGATTACAATGGCTTCCGCGAGGCCCTGCTCCGCCGAGGCCCCGCTGCGCCAACAATAAGGCAGAGGACATCCCGGTTCCCGGCACCGAGGCGGAGGACCTCGCCGCCTTCGGCGAGGCCCTACTCCGCCGAGGCCCCGCTCAGCCAACAACGAGGTAGAGGACATCGCCGACTCAGCCGAGGCCCCGCCCTGCCGACAATGAGGGGGAGGATTTCCCCCGCTCCGCTGAGGCGCCGCCCCGCCGGCAACGAGCCAGAGGGAATTGTCGTCTCCGTCGAGGCCCCGCCCCACTGCCAACGAGGCCGCGCCACAAAGAAAACAAGGAAGAGTAGAACATGGTAGGTCGCCGCCGCTCGGGTCCAAGTAAGGCCACCGCTGCTACCCTCCAGTTGAAGCTAAGCTAGGCAGGTTGACCATTGACAGCCGATTAGCTTCTTGGCGGCGATGTGGAGTCGGAGATCTGCGCTGGAGAAGAAGCTTCTATTCGGCTCAGCTGGACACGAGTGAGTAGCTTTGGTTAATTAATTATACCTCCAGCGCACCCCTTTTTAGTTGAAGAATGTATGAAATGTAATGAAATCCGGCATGTTTATATGAAATCCGATAGTGTATGAATGAATTCAGTTTGATTAATTCGAATTCTTGTTTCACTGGCATTGGATGAACATGCAAAACAATACGTACTAGCATTATTCCCAAGGTGATCACCTCGTTTGCAGCAGTTTCACATGTACTTCCTCCGGTCCTTTTTAGTCTGCATATAAGTTTTGTCTGAAGCCAAAGTATCTCTAGTTTGACCAATCTTATAGACAAAAGTATGAACATTCACAATGTAAAATCAACTGACTTGAAAGAAATCTAATATGCGAAGAAAAGAGGAACAGAGGGAATACAAAGAGTTTGAGCAGGTTTTTAGCATTCCTGTACATTGCAATCAAACACACAGGCCTGGCAATTCATAGGGAACATTCAAAACAATCGATGATTATGCATCTCAGTGATTCACAAATCTGAGCCAATATTTACTTCACAATTAAAGAATAAAGAAAAATCGATCGATGTTGCTGACAGCAAAGGGCGTCCCATTCGAAAATATCAAACGCATGTCTTCTTGCTTACATCAATGAGCAAAATTTGACAACGTTGTCCCATTCCAAAATGTCAAATGCATGTTGTTTTGCATACATCAATGAGGAAACTTTGAAAACATTTTCCTAGTCCAAAATATCAAATGCCTATGATTGTGGATGGGCAGGGTTTGCCATCAGTTCGGACATTGGCACCTCGTGCTAAATAAACCAACTGTTCTTTTTGTGCAGTTCCACCAAAATCAATCAAATTCATGCGTAGCTTGTATGATTTCACCTTTATATGTTGCAACGCCATGAACATATCGGCACCTCCTTTCTTGTGGTGGAAATGAATGATTCGATGCATTCATGAACATTTTGTGCAGGTCCCATTGAAATCAAGCTGAGCACCACTGTTTGCACAAATACAAAAAAAGTGATTAGTATAAAGCAAATTGTACTATGAATTGATAGTTTAAAGAGGCAATCTACATGATCCATGCGGAGCACACATTAAAAGAATGGAACTCACGGGAAGGAATCCTAACACAACATTGTATTGGCCATCACAGCAACAAAGATGGAGATCCTTGAGTCCTTCTGAGCTGAAGTTAGTTTGTTCTTGTGGGCAATAATGTAACCATCCTTCAGCTGCTCCCTTCTTAAGAAGAGAGGCTTGGCTTCTTTATCCTGGCATAATCGGAACTAGGCACTTCACGTACTCCAAATTCTTATTCAGTGGAGGAGGATCCTGTTGTGCAAATATAAGAGGGCAACTAAATGCTAGCATCACTGTTTGCTCGAAAATGGAAAGGAAATATTTAAAACAGCACAGATGAAGCACTTCTCAAGGAAAATACCACTTTCTCATGATAGTATCTAAATAGTAGCACAACACCAATAGAAATGACAAAGCTCAATCATATGGATGAAATCCTTGGGCGGGTACCAACCTTTGTGAGGAGGCTTATTTTGTAGAGCATACAGATCAAGCACTTCTATAGAACCATATGTTCTTATCTACTTTGGTTGCCATGCTTACTATATACTCCTCGATTAGTTTAATGTTTCCAACCTCTTCTTATGCAGTTCCACTAAAATATATGTTATCTTCAGAGAAGATCCATGTTTGCACAAGTAGAGATAATTACATATTACATTAAGAGTGGCATCAAATCAGTGGCAAAACAATTGCTCGTTCCAGCCATAGTAATAAATTAAGATGCAAAACTATATCACTACTTGTGTCATCACCGTTCCAGTGCTTGATTATAGCACCAGGAGTTAATTTTTGTTTTTCTTCTGCTTGTTCTTCCCCTTCATCACTTGGTTCAATAACAGACAAGATTCGCCTTCAATATAAGATTTGGCATGTCTAGGGAGCACAAGTTTAGCACTAAACAACGACATTATTTTTTTGATGAAAGTGGCAAAATACATGCCAACAGTTGTGAAATATCCTTAATTTACCTCAATGGGATATTACGGTGCACATACAGATTGGAAGTCGTGTCTCCATTTGTGCAGTTCAGTAAAATCAAGCAACATTACCGTATAAGTAGCACAACATATGAAAGCACACTGCACAATCATGTGAAAGAAGGCTAGTGCTGACCTCTCATGACGCGGAATTCAAACAACTCACAAGAAAAAGATCTGAACCAAATTTGCCAACACGAATAGGAAGTCAGATCTCCTCTTGTGCAGTTCCACTAAGAACGAGCAATCAAGCAACGTTGTCGGTGCGACATTTTGGTTGAACTGCACAAAACACTCTTAAAACAAAAGTGTTTTGTGCAATGCAACAAAAGGTCACAATAGCAACGAGGTGAAGTAGATAACCCTGTTTACACAGAGGTGCAAAGGAGACAACTAGTGGTCAATAACGGTGGATGACACAGAAGCCAACAAAAAGAAGCATCTAACTTATCTAAATGGGAAAGAAAGCAATACAGTAGCATTTCTCAAACGGTGGTATTGATTCATATTAACAGAGAGATTATATTAACAATAAAATTCGTTAAACATGTAATTTTCTTTTAACTATTGCATTGCATCAATTTTGTAGCGGCATTATTAGAGGGTGTTTGTTTACAGGGACTTTGTCACATCCCTAGCCTTACCTTGCACTAGGCTAGCACTTGTCTGTTGCATCATGTTTAAATTATTTTGAAACTTGAAAGGGGGATTGATCAAGCCCTAGCACCAGATCAAATCAAATAGGTTCAACATAAAAACATTTTCAATGAACCTGAAATGCCCTTCTAAAATGTTCATCACCTCTGCCTTGGTCTTAAACCACTGTCAAAGGTGATGCAAAAATTTCTAGGTCACTCTAAGGTCACTGGATTAAATCTTTAGTTATTTGAGTTTGGGCATTTAAATTATATAAAATATTTCAAATGCTCAAATAACCCCAGACTAAAATGTTCCATGCTGGATATATTCCAAGTAGTGGCCATGTGCAGTTTGGTGATTTTTGGAGTTGCCTAAGTATTTTTAGAAATGCAACAAACCTACAGAAATAAAAATAAAACATAAACAAATGAAATCCTCTTACCTGGCCAAACCCATGCCCCAGCCTACCTGGCGGCCCAGCACTATGTTGGCCCGTGCCAGCCAGCTGCTTTTTCCCCGCCAGGCAGGCAGGGAGCTGATGCCGACGAGCGTGAGCTCGCCACGGCGTCAGCTGCTTGCCGCCCACACCCCTGGACACCTGGGCGACCTCCAAGTCGCTGCCCCGACCCCGTGGACATCTCGCATTCCCCCTGCCTCTCTCTCTCGCTCTCCCTCCGCCATGGCTGAAGCAGCCGTCGCCGTCCCGTTGCCGTAGCAGTAGCCACCGTCGACTCTGCGTCGCCCGACTGTGTCCACGATCTCCGCCACCCTTCCATCCGTCGAGAAGGCCGAGCCCCGAGCACTCGCGTGCCCCGAAGCCACCGCATCGACCTTGCCCGACTCCGCCACCGCCGCAGATCCCCTTCGCCGTCGCCGCCGCCTCAGCTCGTCCCCGACCGCGCCGTCTGCTCCTACGTGACCGCCGTGAGCTCAGCTATCTCCTCCCCCTTCTCGTTCTCGCTCTCGAGCACTGCAGCGACCCCATGGAGCTTCACCGCATGCGCCACCACCGAGCTCATCGTCGACGTGTCTCCGGCCACCCACAGGCCTCACCACCTTGTCCACTAATTCCACCGCACCCCCCACGAGTCCAAGGCACCACTTCCCGTGCCTCGCCGTGCCCCGCAGCCTCGGGTTCGACCTCACCCGACTCTGGCGACCGCCAAGGTCGTCGCCGGCGCCGTTCTCGGCCACCCCGAGCCCAACCACTGCCACCAAACGCCGCGGCTTGCTCCCGGCTCTGCGTGGGCGCCCGCGCCGCTCTTTTGAGTGGCGGAGCAGCGTTATTGCACTCTCACCGCCGCGTCTGGCCTCGGCGGCGGCTAAACGCCGACGAGTTTGACTCGTTGACCTTGACTGGGTGGGCCCAGGTTGACTCCCCTGAGTCTATGACAAGTGGGGCCCCCTCTGCTAATTAACTCAGATTAGAACTAACTAAATTTACTTAGTTTAATTAACTGCTGACACGCGGGACCCACTGGTTAGGTTGACCTGGACGTCCCCTTTGACCACTGACGTCACCCTGATGCACTGCTGACATAATAACTAATTTTCGGATATATTTTTATATAGAAAATTCCAGAAATTGTTGCAAACTTAAAAAATTCATAGAAATTAATCTATAACTCCAAATGTCAGGACCCCGATTCCAAGTCACATCGATCTAGCCCGGTAACACCTCATATCACTTTGCGGCCTCACGCACGGTATTCCCACGGGTGTCGCCTTACCATGGCCCGGGACCGTTTACGCCTTTTGGCTCACGTATATGATAGTGTCGCTAGCATCCATATGACAGAGAACCCGGGCCGACATGGCTAGTCGTGAACCCAAAGCGGCACTAACCCATGGGGACAGGCATACATGAATCACATCGAGCATGTCGGTCATCAACGTATGAATCCGGGCTGTAGCACTAGGCTAACAGGACTCCGGTAACCCGGGCTGTAGCAGGCAAGGCAGGACTCCGGATGTCACCGCGTGACATTTCCCCAAAGGGACAGACATAGGAACGAAGTGAAACACATGTCGTCGATCAAGTGTCGAGCGGTAGTCTTTGGGCTAGCAGGACTCCGGTGAACCGGGCTGTAGCGGACTACTATCGCTCAGGAAGCACTAGACTACATTTCCCCATATGAGAGGCTGCCAAGGATAAACAACTAGATTGTCGGATCCCACACATACCAAGCATTTCAAACATACACACAATATGCTCAATATGTGTAAATACAACATGGCATCACAACATAACTCTACGACTCAAAGTATTTATTCATTAGGCTCCGAGGAGCGAGATATTACAAACATGGGTCTCATGACCCAACACTCAGAGCGTACAAGTCAAAGCACTAGCGGAAGCTTAACATGTCTGAGTACAGACATCTACAAATGAAAAAGGCTGAGAAGCCTGACTATCTACCAGATCCTGCCGAGGGCACAAGATCGTAGCTGAGGTAACAAGCTAAACGTCGAAGTCCACGTGGAACTACTAGCGAGACTGAAGTCTCTCTACAAAAACATAAAGTAGGCAAACGTGAGTACAATTGTACTCAGCAAGACTTACATCAGAACTAACTACATATGCATCATTATCAACAAAGGGGTGGTGGAGTTTGACTGCAGCAAGCCAGCTTTGACTCGGTGGCTATCCTAAACTATGACAGCAAGTAACTCTTTTGAGGTGGCGCAGACGAGTCCACATATTCACCATATCAATACACCACTATGGACCCGCTCCCGTCTCCCTACGAGAACGCCATCCATAGCACTCACGCTTGTCTTGCGCATTTTAGAGTGTCCACTTTCACTTGTCTATGAACTGATATAGGCAACCCAGAAGTCCTTTACCGCGGACACGGCTACTCGAATCGATCATATTAACCCTGCAGGGGTGTACTTCTTCACACACGCTCTCGCCACTTATCGCCCTGTACACATCATGTACCTCGGCAACCTTCAAGCGGATGCTGGGCGAGGGAGTCGGCCACGACCTGACTAACCACACAAGTCTCTCGTCCAGGTTTATCGCCTATTCAGGTTCCATCCGCAAGGAGATCCGGCCGGGGTGTCGCTCACGGCCCCAAACGATGTGAGCAGGGTTCCCAAGCCCACCTCGACGGGTGGATCTACGCTTGTACACCGTGCCACGGTGCCTAGGCTGTCCCAAGCCCACATGCAGGTGCCACTTGGTAGACTACTAACACTACCTACAAACACGAAACTAGTTGCAACTCGGGCAGAGATCAAGTTGATTAATAAGTCGAGAGGGTTGAGATTCACGGAACCCAATGTGTGGTAGTAGCTATTCATGGATCACAAACACAAAACTCAGTTCACGAGGGCGGCTGCAATGGGACAACCCACCATGTACTCCTACATGGCCTCTCACCGCTACCTTTACCAAATCGTGTTCACCCTTAACTCACACACAGATGGGACATGTTCACCACTTTCCAATTCATTCCCGATGAATCGGACTGACACAACTCTAAGCAATAGCAGGCATGACAAACAAGCATGAATGAGTAGGCACATCAGGGGCTCAAACAACTCCTACTCATGCTAGTGGGTTTCATCTAATTCTTGTGGAATGACAGGTCATGCGAGAGGATAAAGGGTTCAGCTACATGCAGCAAATATGATAGTATCGTTGTTGTCCTAATGCAGTAAAATAGAGCAGGAGGCGAGAGAGTGGGATTGTATCGGAATGAACAAGGGGTTTTGCTTGCAGGCACTCTTGAAGATAATATAGCTCTTCATCGGTGTCATCGAACTCATCGTCGGAACCACGTCTATAGAGAGGGGGCAAGTTCCGGCAACACAGAAGGAAACATAATCAATGCAATGCACAATATGATGCATGATCATGACATGGCAACATGCTGGTGTTTTGAGCTAATGCAGCTAGCAACAAAGTTAAATGAAGTTGGTTTGAACCCTAAGTTCAAATCCAAACTCCATACGTGAAATTCAAATGCCATTTAAATTATTTCTGCTAAACAGCAGGTATAAGTTGTTCTAACATGCATGAAAATGGTACAGATGGATAGATTGGATTTTTCTGATCATTCTTCATATATAAATTATTTCATTTGGAGTTACGGTTGAATTTCTATGAATTTTAGAAGTTTATACAATTTTCTGGAATTTTACGTATAAGAATAAATCCGATAAATGATTTATTACATCGACATCGCGTCATGGTGATGTCGGCAGTCAATAGACCGGGTCGAGTCAAACACGAGGTGGGCCCCACATGTCGATGTCCTAGTTAATTAACAGAGGCTGTTAGTGCTAATTTTGTCCTAACTAAAAGTGTCGGTGAGGCATGGGCCCACATGTAAGTGACCCAGAGGGTCATTAGATTAGTGCCTAATGGCGTTCTCGCGGAGTTAGGCCACGGCGAGTGCCAGCGGCGGCAGTGCTTGAAAACCGCTGTGCTGCACCGTTTGGCGGGGTTTGCTCCTATGTGTTCTGGGCGAGCTGCGTCGACCCGATGGTGGTGGCGGACCTATGGTGGCCGGAGCCGACGACGGCGAGCTCAAAGCGGCGGCGGAGTTCGGGTGGTCGCGGGATCGGTGTCGCAGCTTGCCAGCGAGCCAAGCGATCTGTTGGGCTGCTCTCGAGGTGCTCTGGCGTGTTGGAGGTGCGGGGTGACCAAATGGTCACGGAGCTGCGTTGATGGCGAGCTCGGCGGCGGCGTCTTGCGGGCAACAAGGGGCGGCAACTCTGGCGAGCAAGAGGTAGCGGGGTTAGGGGATTAGATCAGGTGCTCACAGCGAGTCGTGGAGTGATCTCGGAGGGCTCGGGGCGGCTGGTGATGACGAATCGATCGGCGGCGGCAGCGGAGCGAAGGATTTAAGATGGCGTCGATGGCGGTGCTTGAGGCGTCCGGCGTCATGTGGCTCGGCGGAGAGGGCGAGGCGTCCTGGCGGAGGCCATGGACACGTTAGCGAGGAAGGAGGGCCTGTGGCCGTGGCTCTGGCGAGCGATGGCGACAGTGGCGCTTCGGGTGTGTTCGGGAGAGAGCGAGGGAAGGGAAAGGTGCAGCGAGTGAGGGAGAGGAGCGAGGGACAGGCGTCTCCGTGGAATCGCTAGAAGGGCGAGAGCCTCTCGGTGGCAAGCAGGAGGTCGCCACGGCCTGGCAGCAGCATGGCGACGGCAGCTGCCTGCCTGCTTTCTGGCGGGAGGTGGCCGATGGTGGCACTAGCCCGTGGGCTGGGCGGCCTGATGCAGGCCGGTGGGCTCTGAGGTGGCGCCAGTACTTCTCTCTCTATCTCTCTCTTCCGTTTTCTTTTCTATTATTCTGTAAATGTTGGGCTTTATTAAAAATACTAAAAGCGTTTCCAAAATCCTGCAAATAATTGTGGGCTCTGTTGGGATTATTCCTAATAGCCCACACTTAAGTTCAAATTAATTGAGCACTTAAAATAATGTATAGCATTTAAATGCCCAATTGCAAATACTAAATGATTTAATTCAGTGACCAAATATGTCATGGAAAAATGTGCAACACCTCTGGTTATGGTTTCTAGCATTATCCAGAAATGATGAACATTTTTGAAAGCCATTTGGACTTACTCAAAATATTTTAGGTGAACCTAGTGAATTCCTTTAATGCTAGGGTTTGGACAATCCCCATTTCAAGTTCATTTGAAAAGTTAAACATGATGCACAAATGAAGGGCTAGCCTACTGCATACCAGGACCAGGGATGTGACAACATGCCCCCACTAAACAAGAATCTCGTCCCGAGATTCAGGCATAGGGTAGAATGAAGGGGAAACGCAACAAACGCAATCTTCACGACCCAGGTTGCGCTTCAAATGAACGTTGATTCAATCACCATCTTGTATCGTCTTCTTGCTCCGAGAACTCAAGCCAACATGACAAAGAGAGGATAGGGAAAAAGTCTAAAAGGATCGATCTTATGGAAGGTCGAACAACTTAGGATCAACTCAGGGAATGAGACATAGAACACCTCTTGAGCTGAGAAGTTCAAACACACTTAGAGAGGAATGGAAGAACAGATGATGGGGTTCGATTTGGTAGGCAACAATTCCACGCTTGAGGATATGGTGAATGGTTTCAAGATAGCGACGAAATAATTGCCATGATACCATAACGGGGCACCTTAGGGAAGGTGACTCGTAGAAAAATCCCCTTAAGTGGCAAAAAGAATTATCTTTGATTCAGAGATCATTGAAACTCTTTATACCAGCCTAAGGCAATTCTCGAGCGATCATTTGGAGGGGTTCGGTAGAATGGCATATCCGGATTAGAATGGATGATGTGGATTACCTTGTTGAAAACAACACAAGGGATGATTTTAATGGCGGGAGAAGCTCAACGGTGAGAGTGAGTCCTTGTTTTGAAAAGTTATAGCATAACCGAGGAAGCGAGAGCAATCCCGATTAGTGCCGATGATAACACCTAAGCGCTTGTCGTGCTCTCAAGAACTTGAGCATTTCCATATTCATCAAGGTTTTACCAACATCCGTGTCAAGGATCCTGGCAACACAACATACTACCATGATGGATAGTGATGGACAATGCAGATGCATAGGAAGATAACAGCTTCTCAGATTTCACCTTAGCGGGCCAAGGGAATAAAATCTGGATGATCGACCGAGAGACATTTAGCACTCCGCTTCTAATGTTCTCCTTGATGTGCTAAGCGTAATCCATAGATAATTATGGTTTGATATCTAGAACATCAAGTAAAAGGTCGAACCGGAACACAAAATCCATAAGAAACAACTAGGGAGTAGATCCTACAAAATCCTTATGGGGAGGTGGCCAACTTCCTCAAACAAGATACTACAATAATAGGTCTTCCGGCTGGGTGTGTTGGCCATGACATCCACTTTACCGGTTATCGAGGAACCAATATTATAGTTCTTGGGAAAACGTTCCAACCATCATATCTGCCTGAGATTCAGATCTGGTTGGTGTCATGATATTCCAGACTCATCGAGTCTAGGAAGAAAAACGAAAGTTTGCAACACAAATCAACGAAATGACGTTGCGAGATTCACGGGAAATGAACTACGATAGCAAGCTCCAAAACATGAGCTGGTTCTGCTACACATGTGTGAACACGCTATCTCAGACAAACATGATCACATGGTAGTCTTACAATAAAACACTACCGAGTTCTGGTAGGGAACCATCATTGAGGATATAGGAATCTTGTGCATGAACTAGTATTTGCACAGGAACTCCTTTTCCTTGAACAAATCAATCAGTGGCTTGGTGTGCTAGGGATACATATAGAATGAAGGTTGCAAATCTCAAACCACGAATACTTAGCACATGTGTATGGTGACTTGCGATGATTCCAGAGGAAGCAAAACTAACTTTCTCAAATTCACAGCGGCAACTTTCACCAAATGCACGTGTATAAGAGGAAGTCACTCCTTTCATCAAACAAATACTTCATGAGCTAGAATGAAGAAAATGCTTTCAAAAGTTTCCAACACTAACTTATTGTCCAACAAGATCTTGGAGAAGATAAAATGATGTTGATGGGCTCAACAACAAATCATCGAGATTTCCATGAAGATGGAATTCCACGACTAGGTGAACAAGGTGATAGCATTGGTCAGACCAAAAGATGTAATGGTGTATGCCCGAGGGTTCAACCACGAATAAGACAACATTACGAGCATCGTTGGTTCTGACTTGATTTGAGAATAGCCCACGCCCAAATCAAAGGTTGGACAAGACAATAGATCCAACAACTGATCACGAGGGCCAACTGATGAAGATATCATTTTTCTTCAACACACACACAAAAGATATCCCTTAAAATGAACTGAGTCGGACAAGTTTTTTTTATCTTCCAACTATCCAAGTTGTTGTTTAGCTTATCCAACTAGCTCAGGGTATCCAACACGGATTCTTGGAGAAGGGGTGGTTTACATGAAACCAACTTGATCACGAACTCAACATAGCGGTCAGGTGACAACCTGGTGATACTTCCGAGAAGATAATCGAAAAATCACGAACCACCGATATATTACTAAGCTCGAGAACAATCTTGCTTTTCAGGGCAAGACGATAAGATCAAAGAGCAAGGGATTGATATAATCCTAACTCATTGATCGAAGAGGGCACCAGAACTAAGGACTAGGTAGCACGATTAATCTTAGGATGATGATTCAATAACCAACACGCTAAGAATGAGGATATTGCCCATTAGCTACCAAGCAACGAGTTGCTCGGAGTATTGATTTCACACATCACAATTCACTTGTCGGCATTCTGGTTACATCAACTCGGGACCGAGGAATGGATAATGATGGTGAGAAGTATCACTTCGTAAAGAATTCATAAGAGAAGGTGCAATTCTCATGACGTTCCTGACATAAAGTGGGTAATACTTCAGGATAGAACAGAGTCAAAAGCTTGATTGCATTTCATCTGCGGATTACGACTGCTTTGACCCAATCCTGGATATGGATGAGGTACTGGAGTTTGTTTCTCCTAGTCATTCCCAAATAGAATGGCTTGACGGACCACAAGAATAATAGGCATCGATAACACGAATGCACAACTGGTCCTGATTATCAATTGATAAACGAGGCCCAGAAAACAACTAAAGAGGGACAACTCAAAGGAACATACGATTTTCTGAGTTGTGGATGCATAGACTAGTATGTCGAGAAAAGCTCAACATTTCTTCCGGATAACCCATGCAGAAAGGTAGAACTGACAGAATCACCATATAGAATGGAGGACTCATCATGAGCACTCTGGCGGCGATCTTTGGTTCAACGAGGAAATTCTGCCATAAGTAGTTCATGGTATTTGGAAGAAGGATATACCACGGACCTCGAGGGCTATCGCAAGGTTACTAATATCCTGAAGGAACTAGCAAATACTATCAACAGGAGGTAAGTAGGGTGAATCTCGGGTTCAAGAACCCAGGAATAGATTGCCTACTAACTAATAACATCACGGGATGCTTTCAAGAATAATGGCCAGAATCATCACACTTGGGATACAAAAGCATTGCTAAGTTACTAGGTGACTTCCTAAAACACCTAGGGTCATAATAATAGCTCCAACATATATGTTGAGGCAGCGGAGTACCTCAACATACCAATTTGTGTGATTAATCTGGCCCAGATGAACATTAGAAATGGAGAGAAGGGATTTCCAAATGCATCAGACTATTTAGAGACCTGGGATGACTCGGACAGCATAACGGCTATAAATGGCCAAAAAGATTTGAGACATCATGCAAAATGGTGGCATAGCCACTTAACAACATCATATCAAGGTTTCGAGATCAACAGTTAACATATAGAAATAGTAGGAACTGAACTAAGGCTTGAAACTAACAATTCTATAAGTCTATGGATTAGTAACACGTCATCCTGATAGATAGATGAGAAGGCCTAGTTCTTAATCCCGTAGAAGAGAAGAGGATGACTCAGATCAGAAGGCCATGAGGTATAGGGAGTAAAAAGAGCCTTACGTTCCCTCCCACAATCAACTCCCTTACATAACTAAAGCATTTCAAGACACAACTTCGACCAGTTTGGCTTGGTAATCCTCTGAGCGATCGAGGCTCGATACCAGCGCTGTCGGGACCCTATTCCAAGTCACATCAATCTAGCGGTAACACCTCATATCAATTTGCGGCCTCACGCACGGTATTCCACAGGTGTCGCCTTACCATGGCCGGGACCGTTTAGCCTTTTGGCTCACGTATATGATAGTGTCGCTAGCATCCATATGACAGAGAACCGGGCCGACATGACTAGTCGTGAACCCAAAGCGGCACAAACCCATGGGGCCAGGCATACATGAATCTAGCGAGCATGTCGGTCATCAGCGTATGAATCCGGGCTGTAGCCTTTGGCTAACAGGACTCCGGTAACCGGCTGTAGCAGGCTAGGCAGGACTCGGGATGTCACCGCGTTACATTTCCCGAAGGACAGACCACGAGCGAAGTGAAACACATGCCGGCCATCAAGTGTCGAGAAGTAGTCTTTGGCTAGCAGGACTCCGGTGAACCGGGCTGTAGCGGACTACTATCGCTCGGGAAGCACTAGACTACATTTCCCCATATGAGAGGCTGCCAAGGATAAACAACTAGATTGTCGGATCCCACACATACCAAGCATTTCAAACATACACACAATATGCTCAATATGTGTAAATACAACATGGAATCACAACATAACTCTCGACTCAAAGTATTTATTCATTAGGCTCAGAGGCGAGATATTACAAACATGGGTCTCATGACCCAACACTCGAAACATACAAGTCAAAGCACTAGCGGAAGCTTAACATGTCCGAGTACGACATCTACAAATGAAAAAGGCTGAGAAGCGACTATCTACCAGATCTGCCGAGGGCACAAGATCGTAGCTGAGGTAACAAGCTAAGCGTCAAAGTCCACGCGGAACTACTAGCGAGGCTGAAGTCTCTGCAAAAACATAAAGTAGGCAAGCGTGAGTACAATTGTACTCAGCAAGACTTATCATCGAACTAACTACATATGCATCATTATCAACAAAGGGGTTACGGAGTTTGGTATAGCAAGCCAGCTTTGACTTGGTGGCTATCCTAAACTACATTGCAAGTAACTCTTTTGAGGTGGCGCTGCAGTCCACATATTCACCATATCAATACACCACTATGGACCCGCTCCCATCTCCCTCGAGAACGCCATCCATAGCACCACGCTTATCTTGCGCATTTTAGAGTATCCACTTTCACTTGTCTATGAACTGATATAGGCAACCCGAAGTCCTTTACATGGACACGGCTATTCGAATAGATCATATTAACCTGCGGGTGTACTTCTTCACACACGCTCTCGCCACTTATCGCCTGTACACGTCATGTACCTCGGCAACCTTCAAGCGGAAGCCGGGCGAGGAGTCGGCCACGACCGACTAACCACACAAGTCTCTCGTCCGGTTTATCGCCTATTCGGTTCCATCCATAAGGAGATCCGGCGGGGTGTCACTCACGGCCCCAAGCGATGTGAGCAGGGTTCCCAAGCCCACCTCGACGGGTGGATCTACGCTTGGTACACCGTGCCACGGTGCCTAGTCATCCCAAGCCCACATGCAGGGTGCCACTTGGTAGACTACTAACACTACCTACAAACACGAAACTAGTTGCAACTCCCGGGCAGAGATCAAGTTGATTAATAAGTCGAGAGGGGTCAAGTTACCGAACCCAATGTGTGGTAGTAGCTATTCATGGATCACAAACACAGAACTCAGTTCCTGAGGACGGCTTCAATGAGACAACCCACCATGTACTCCTACATGGCCTCTCACCGCTAACTTTACCAAATGGTGTTCACACACTTAACTCACACACAGTAGGACATGTTCACCACTTTCCAATTCATTCCCGATGAATCAGACCCGACACAACTCTAAGCTATAGCAGGCATGACAAACAAGCATGAATGAGTAGGCACATCAGGGATCAAACAACTCCTACTCATGCTAGTGGGTTTCATCTAATTACTTTGGAATGACAGGTCATTCAGAGGATAAAGGGGTTCAGCTACCGCAGCAAATAACAGTTGTATCGTTGTTGTCCTAATGCAGTAAAATAGAGCAGGAGCGAGAGTGGGATTATATCGGAATGAACAAGGGGTTTTGCTTGCACAGCACTACGAAGATAATATAGCTCTTCATCGGTGTCATCGAACTCATCGTCGGAACCACGTCTATCGAGAGGGGGCAAGTTCCGGCAACACAAAACGAAACATAATCAATGCAATGCACAATATGATGCATGATCATGACATGGCAACAGGATGGTGTTTCGAGCTAATGCAGCTAGCAACAAAGTTAAATGAAGTTGGTTTGAACCCTAAGTTCAAATCCAAACTCCATATGTGAAATTCAAATGCCATTTATATGATTTGTGCTAAACAGCAGCTATAAGTTGTTCTAACATGCATGAAAATGGTCCGGATGGATAGATTGGATTTTTCTGATCATTTTTCATATATAAATTATTTCATTTGGAGTTACGGTTGAATTTCTATGAATTTTAGAAGTTTATACAATTTTATTGAATTTTCTGTATAAGAATAAATCCAATAAATGATTTATTGCATCGACATCGCGTCATGGTGATGTCGGCAGTCAATAGACCGGGTCCAGTCAAACACGAGGTGGGCCCCACATGTCGATGTCCTAGTTAATTAACGAGAGGCTGTTAGTGCTAATTTTGTCCTAACTAAAAAGTGTTAATGAGGCATGGGCCCACATGTAAGTGACCCGAGGGTCATTAGATTAGTGCCTAATGGCGTTCTCGCGGAGTTAGGCTGCCGGCGAGTGCCGCGCGGCAGTGCTTGAAAACGCTGTTCTGCACCGTTTGAGGCGGGTTTGCTCCTCGTGTTCTGGAGGCGAGCTGCGTCGACCCGATGGTGGTGGCGGACCTATGGTGGCGGAGCCGGCGACGGCGAGCTCAAGGCGGCGGCGGAGTTGGGTGGTCGCGGATCGGTGTTGCAGCTCATAGCGAGCCAGTGATCTGTTGGGGCTGCTCTCTGAGGGTGCTCTGGCGTGTTGGAGTCGCGGGGTGACCAAATGGTCACGGAGCTGCGTTGACGGCGAGCTCGGCCGCCCGGCGTCTGCGGGCAGCAAGGGGCGGCAACTCTGGCGAGCAAGAGGCAGCTGGGTTAGGGGATTAGATCGAGTGCTGCAGGCGAGGTCGTGGGTGATCTCGGAGGGCTCGGGGGCGGCTTTGGTGATGACAAATCGGTCGGCGGCTGCTGGAAGCGGAGGGCGAAGATGGCGTCGATAGCGGTGCTCGAGGCGTCCGGCGTCATGTGGCTCGGCGGACGGGGCGAGGCGTCACGGCGGAGGCCATGGACACGTCGGCGGCGAGGAGGGCTGTGGCCGTGGCTCTGGCGGCGATGGCGACAGTGGCGCTTAGGTGTGTTAGGGAGAGAGCGAGGGAAGGGAGAGGGTGCAGCGAGTGAGGAGAGGAGAGGAGGGACAGGCGTCTCCGTGGAATTGCTAGAAGGGCGAGAGCCTCTCGGTGGCAAGCAGGAGGTGGCCAAGGTGGCGCTGCGGCCGACTGGCAGCTGCTGCCTGCTTCTGGCGGGAGGTGGCGATGGTAGCACTAGCCTAGGTGGGCTGGGCGGCACAGTGCGAGGCAGGTGGGCTCTGAGGTGGCGCCGGTACTTCTCTCTCTATCTCTCTCTTCCGTTTTCTTTTCTATTATTACGTAAATGTTGGGCTTTATTAAAAATACTAAAACGTTTCCAAAAATCCTGCAAATAATTGTGGGCTCTGTTGGGATTATTCCTAATATCCCACACTTAAGTTCAAATTAATTGAGCACTTAAAATAATATATAGCATTTAAATTCCCAATTGCAAATACTAAATGATTTAATTCGGTGACCAAATATGTCATGGAAAATGTGCAACACCTCGGTTATGGTTTCTAGCATTATCCGAAATGATGAACATTTTGAAAGCCATTGGACTTCTTGAAAATATTTTAGAGTGAACCTAGTGACTTCCTTTAATGCTAGGGTTTGGACAATCCCCATTTCAAGTTCATTTGAAAAGTTAAACATGATGCACACATGAAGGGCTAGCCTACTGCATACCAGGACCAGGGATGTGACACCAAATGAAATAAGTTATATATGAAAAATGATCAGAAAAATCCAATCTATCTATTTGCACTGGTTTCATGAATGTTTAAACAACTTAACCTTGCTGTTTAGTGCAAAACATGATAAGGCACTATTTGAATTCATAATTTGAATTTGGGGTTGAACCTTTGGTTCAATATGACCCAAATGCATCTGGTTGTAGTTGCATTAGGCCAACACACTCATATTGCCATGTCACAAGCATGCATCATATTGTGCATTGCATTGATTGTGTTTCCTTCTCTGTTGCCGGTATTTGTCCCCTCTCGGTAGACGATGTTCCGACATTGTGATCGTTGACACTGATGAAGACTCAATGCTATCTTCAGAAGTGCCAGGCAAGCAAAACCCCCTTGTTCATTCCTATACAATCCCACTCTCTAGCTCCTGCTCTCTTTTACTCCATTAGGACAACAACGAATCATCTGTTACTTGCTGCGGTAGTTGAACCCCTTATCCTCTGCATGACCTGTCATTGCCACAGTAAATAGATGAAACCCACTAGCATGAGTAGGATTTGTTTGAGCCCTGATGTGCCTACTCATTCATGCTTGTTTGTCGTGCCTGCTATTTCTTAGAGTTGTGTCAGGTCTGATTCATCGGGGATGAATCGGAGGTGCATGAACATGTCCTACTTTTGAGAGCTAAGTGTGTGAACACGATTTGGTAAAGGTAGCAGTGAGAGGCCATGTAGGAGTACATGGTGGGTTGTCTCATTGCAACCGTCCTCAGGAACTGAGTTCTGTTTTTGTGATCCATGAAACAGTTACTACCACGCACTGGGCCCGAAACCAATGGACCCTATCGACTTATTAACTGCCCTTGCCCTCTGTCTAGGAGTTTGCAACTAGTTTCTGGTGTTTGTAGGATATGAGTTGGAGGTTGTGCATAGCGCTGACCCTAGGCGTGTGCTATGATGCGGTAGATACACCGTGGCCCGGTCTACCGAGCGCCTGTTTGGTGTCTCGGGAACCCTGCACACATCGTTTGGGGCTGTGAGAGAAACTCTGGCCGGATCTCCTCGCAGAGGGAACCTGAATAGGCGATAAACCTGGACTAGAGACTTGTGTGGTTAGTCAGGTCGTGGCCGACTCCCTCGCTAGGCTTCCGCTTGAAGGTTGCCGAGATACACGACGTGTACATGGTAGTAAGCGGCGAGGCGTGTGTGAAGAAGTACACCCTGCGGGGTTATAAATGATCTATTGAATAGCCGCGTCCACGGTAAAGGACTTCTGGGTTGCCTATAACAGTTCATAGACAAGTGAAAGTGGATACTCTAAAATGCGCAAGATAAGCGTGAGTGCTATGGATGGCGTTCTCGTAGGAAGACGGGATCGGATCCATAGTGGTGTATCGATATGGTGAATATGTGGACTTGTGTGCGCCACCTCAAAAGAGTTACTTGCAGTCATAGTTCAGGATAGCCACGAGTCAAAGCTGGCTTGTCTGCTGTTAAACTCCACCACCCCTTTGTTGATACGGTGCATATGTAGTTAGTTCTGATGTAAGTCTTGCTGGGTACATTTGTACTCACGTTTGCCTATTTTATGTTTTGCAGGGAGACGTCAGTCTCGCTAGTAGTTCTGCATGGACTTCGACGTTTAGCTTGATACCTCAGCTACGATCTTGTGCCCTCGGCAGGATCTGGTAGTTAGTTAGGCTATCAGCCTTTTTCATTTGTAGATGTCTGTACTCAGACATGTTAATATTCCGCTTGTGCCTTGACTTGTATGTTGGGTCATGAGACCCATGTTTGTAATATCTCGCTCCTCGGAGCCTAATGAATAAATACTTGAGTCGTAGAGTTATGTTGTGATGCCATGTTGTATTTACACATATTGAGCATATTGTGTGTATGTTTGAAATGCTTGGTATGTGTGGGATCCGACAATCTAGTTGTTTATCCTTGGCAGCCTCTCTTATGGGGAAATGTAGTCTAGTGCTTCCTTGAGCCATAGTAGTCCGCTACAGCCAGTTCACGGAGTCCTGCTAGCCAAGCGAGATTGCTCCGGAACACTTGGTGGCGGCATGTGTTTCACTTCCTTCTGTATGTCCCTCTGAAAATGTCACGCGGTGACATCCTGAGTCCTGCCTAGCCTGCTACAACACGGGTTTCCGGAGTCCTGTTAGCCCAGTGCTACAGCCCGGATTCACACGCTGTTGACCGACATGCTCGAAGTTGATTCATGTATGCATGTCCCCATGGGTTAGTGCTGCTTTGGGTTCACGACTAGCCATGTCGGCCCGGGTTCTTTGTCATTTGGATGCTAGCGACACTATCATATACGTGAGCCAAAAGGCGCAAACGGTCCCAGGCCATGGTAAAGCAACACCCGTGGGAATACCGTGCGTGAGGCCGCAAAGTGATATGAGGTGTTATCGGCTAGACCGATGTGATTTGGAATCGGGGTCCTGACAGCTTTGGTATCGAGCTTTGACGCTGTGGGATTACCAAGCCAAACCGGTCGAGTTGTGTCTAGAAATGCTTTAGTTATGTAAGGGAATTGATTGTGGAAGGGAACGTAAGGCTCTTTTTACTCATTATACCTCATGGCCTTCTGATCTGAGTCATCCTCTTCTCTTCTACGGGGATTAAAAACTAGGCCTTCTCATCTATCTATCAGGATGACGTGTTACAAATCCATAGACTTATAGAATTGATAGTTTCAAATCTCAGTTCAGTTTTTATTACTTCCGTATGTTCATAGCTGGTTTCAGAACCTTGATATTGTGATGTTGAGTGGTTGTCGGTGTCAAAACCGGCGGATCTCGGGTAGGGGGTCCCGAACTGTGCGTCTAGGCGGATGGTAACAGGGGACGAGGGACACGATGTTTTACCCAGGTTCGGGCCCTCTTGATGGAGGTAAAACCCTACGTCCTGCTCGATTGATATTGATATTGTGGATGTTTACAAGAGTAGATCTACCACGAGATCAAGGAGGCTAAACCCTAGAAGCTAGCCTATGGTATGATTGTAAGGGTTGTTGATGTTGTGTCCTACGGACTAGAGCCATCCGGTTTATATAGACACCGGAGAGGGCTAGGGTTACATAGAGTCGGTTACAATGGTAGGAGATCTACATATCCGTATCGCCAAGCTTGCCTTCCATGCCAAGGAAAGTCCCATCCGGACACGGGGAGAAGTCTTCAATCTTGTATCTTCATAGTCTTGGAGTCCGGTCGATGATGATAGTCCGGCAGATGATAGTTCGGCTGATGATGGTAGTCCGGCTATCCGGACACCCCCTAATCCAGGACTCCCTCAGTAGGCCCTGAACCAGGCTTCAATGACGATAAGTCCGGCGCGTATATTGCTTGGCATTGCAAGGCGGGTTCCTCCTCCAAATGATAGAAGATTGTGAACACCAGGATAGTGTCCGGCTCTGCAAAATAAATTCCACATTCCACCGTAGAGAGAATAATAATATATATACACAAGTTCAATCTGCTGACTTTTTTGCGGCATGATGTCACACCACTACCAAGCCATTACTTGAATTGTTTTTTACTTTACCATCTCAGCGCATTTAGCGAGGCAGTTTCCTTGGCACGTCTTGTCGAAGCAGAGATCGTGTTTCCCCTTAATCCGGGATTGTCATTAATACGGACGTGGGTAACCCAACCGCGCCATTGATGGTGACGCTTGGGGGATAAGCGAGTTTTACCAGGCCGGTGGGGGACGCATAGACTTCGTCCGCCTATATAAGGGATAAGGATTCACCTTCTCACCTACGCCTTCTTCCTCCTTTGCTTATCCATCTCCGCGCACTCGAGCTCCAGCGCCCAAGTTTGCGGATCTCGTCTCAACCTTCTCCGACCATGTCCGGAGCGGGAGGCAAATGGTTGGCCTCCACCGTTAAGGAGGAGCACATCGCCAAACTGTGCGGCGCCGGATACCTCTCCAGCGACATCGCGCACCGGCTGCCCGACGAGGGGCAGCTCATCCCCACCCCCAGGCCCGATGAGAGGGTCGTCTTTCTTCCCCACTTCCTCCGTGGACTGGGCTTTCCACTTCACCCGTTTGTCCGGGTGCTCATGTTCTACTACGGCCTGGATTTCCATGATCTGGCACCGAACTTCATCCTCAACATCTCGGCGTTTATCGTGGGTGTGCGAAACCTTCCTCGCTTCGGCCCCACTTGACATGGCTCAAGACCTTCAATGTCAAGCCGAAGGTAGTGAAGGGCACTCAAGCGGAGTCTTGGAGGCGCCATGTTGGGCAAGATGCCCAACTTCCTTTGGTTCGAAGGGGCCTTCGTGGAATCCGTCAAGGGGTGGCAATCGGGGTGGTTCTACATCACCGAGCCGCGTGACCCTACATGGGCGGCGGCCCCCGAGTTCAGATCTGGTATTCCCACGCAGCTCACCTCCTGGAAAGAGAAGGGCTTGTTGTGGGGTAGTTCGGAGGAGCGGGACTCAAGCTGTATCCGAAGCTGGTGAAGAAGCTCGGGCTGGTTAACGTGGTCCAAGTCATGCTCATCCGCGGATTCTCCCATGCCAAGGCGGGCATTCAATCTGTGGGAGTTCGATCCGGAACAGCACCAGCGCTGAGTAATCTCTTGACCTGACGTCTGAAGGCGCTGGAGGTGCTGTTCAAGGCGCGAAGCCCTCGCATCCATGATCAAGATCGCGGATTTCGCATAGCGCCAAGCCAGCGAGGAAAGTGATTCTACCCTTCACGGGACACTTGCTTTTCATAGTTTGACTCTATGCGGGTTTTAATTTCCCTTTTCCTTTGACAGAACTGGATGAGGAAGGCGGAACAGATTATCTGTCCGGCTCCTATGCCAAAAAATCTAGTAGACGCCCGTCTAGCGGGCTGCTGGTTCGGCACCGCACGTGGTGCGGAGAAGAAGGCCAAGAAGGAGGCCACGGGTGCTCGAAAGAGTGCCTGTTTTCAGGTGTCCGGCGACTCAGGCGGACTCCTCCCGAAAATGAGGAGGAGAAGAGGACTCTCTCCCGAGGAGGAGAGAGGAAGAGGAAGGCTTCCCCAGCAGGGGAGGCGAAGGGTCAGAGGAAGGACTATTCCCGGACAGCTCCGCCAACATCAACGTTGGCGAGAAGAATGGCCTTCAAGGGCCAGGCCTCCGGCGAGATCGTAAGTATCCGATTCTTGAATGATTTATAATTTCTTTTCTGCGTCACATAGTGTCATTCGATGCCGCATGCTGCCTGTAGTCCGGCCGGTGATGATCTCCCGCTTCATCGGCGGGTCGTTGGCTCCGTCGGATGTAGACTCCATCCCGACCGCCTCCACCCTCGCGACACCGAGGGCGCCGAGTGGGATCCCAGAAGGGACCCATCGGGGAGGCTCGGGCGCCGCAAGGCGTCCTCCGGACTTTGGCGCCGGACTCCAAATCAGAACCAGCGGTGGTTCGGGGTCCGCCGCGCCCTTCAGCGAATGGCAAGACCGTGGCCGGCGGCTTCCGTCCAACCGGGCGCCGGCAATTTGTTGGGCGCTGCGAGCGCTTCCATCGAGGAAGAACACCGCACTATTATGAGTGCGGTGATTGAAAAGTGCAGCTTCGCCAAGAGCGGGCTGACCGAAGCTTCTGATAGCCTTCTATCGGGCTTTGAGGTAAGAAGTTAAAATATGCAATGTAATACCGCATAGACAGTAGTCCACGATGCTCGGTTCGGTGTTGGAAAGAAAAGCGGATGAGGATCTAAAAAAAAGATATACGCAGGGTTGCTAAAAAATTATGTCAATATGGGTTGCAGGCTGTGCTGCTGACCTCTGCCGCACTGACTGCGGAGGTCAGTGCTTTAAAGCAGGAGCTCGAGCGGTCCGAGCAAGAGCTCGGCCGTGCCGAAGCAGCTCGGGACAAAGAAGGTGAGTAACACCACTTTGAACTTGTACCTTCTGAGAAAAGGATTTAGGTTGCAACAAAAATAACAAGGATAACATGGATGCTGCAGGGGCCACGAGCAGGTGGCGACCACGAAGGAGGCCGTGTCTGTGACGAGCATAATGCGACCACAGAACAGGCAGAGCGAGAAAAGCAGGAGGCGCGGGTGGCGGTGGTTCAGCAAGAGCTCCGGGCTCTCATGGAAAAGCATGAGAGTTTGGGCGTGACTCAAAGACTCAAGAGTCCGAGCTTGCCTCGTCTCTCGAAAGTGCCAAAACTGCCAAGGCCGATGCCCATAAGTCCCTTGAGAGATTGAATTGATGAGGAAGATAGCGGCGGGTAAGGCATTTTCATGCAAATCAAGCATGTGAATGTAAATTACGTGTTACTTACCCGGTCGGAGCTCTCGAGGCGTTTGCAGATCTGCCTCATGGCGTGTACGATGCCGCCGCATTCTACCGAGCCGAGGAGGGAGCTCAGCGGAGAAGGTCTTGGTCTCGGTATCTTGAGGCCGGCCATCAGTGCCCCTAGCGACCAGGTGATGCAGCTGGTCGAGCTCCTAAAGCGGCGGCGAGCAGGCCATGAAGGGCCTCGTAGTCCGGTGTGGCTGGAGAGGCCATGCACAGGAGCTACTTCGGCCTCGTCTGACGGTTGGTGGATCGTGCCCTGGGTGGAGGTTATCAAGCGCTCCGCTTTGTATTGAGGTGCTCGTCGGGCCCTTGCCAGCGCAAAGGTGCATTAGGGCAAGCTGGATGCGGAGAAGCTAATCAGCGGCGCGCAACCAGCGGGCAAGGAATATCGTCGCCGAAATGTACTATAAGGCTGTCTGAAGGGTGCCCGCAAGATTGCGGATGAGTGCCCCAGGGATGTAATTATTGAGTAAATTAGCAATGTGTTATCACGCGCGCTGAAAACTTTGTTCATATGCGCTAAGCAACGCTTGTTAATTTAAAATATTACCTTACATGCGGCCGTTTATTAAATCGAGAGATGGCAAGTCGTCGGCTTCAGCCCCCATGCCACAGTCTTTGGGGTGTTGGGATAAACTTGAGCACTCTTCTTCCCATTTTGGGTCCATCTAGGGGCGCTCAACACAACGAACATGGCAACCGGACTTATAGTGCTTGAACACTCTCCTTAGCCATAGAATTCTATAATTTTAAATTTGGTGAAGCCCCTAGTATTCGGAGGACGAATTGGGCGCTATCACGCCTTCGCCGGACATTGTCCGAACTTCGCTCGAAGTGGCGTAGGTCTTTAAGGACCCGAAAGGACCTCTCAAACAGCGACCAGTCTCTCGCCTTATCATGATAGTCAGTTTTAGCTTTCTCCACTGAGGCGTTAACCCGGCTCAACCGAGGCGCAATCGCGATGGTTCTCCCAGTGCTACCTTAGCCGATAGAGCGGGCGTAAGGTGCAAAACATGGGGCAGGAAAACCCAACTATTGACCCAAGACATGATTGAGCCGATTCATATAATGCTATAAGTTAGGTGCCACACTTGTGAAAGTGTGCGGACGTTATCACACCATAATCGAGAGAACATATATATATATATATATATATATATATATATATATATATATATATATATATATATATATATATATATATATATATATATATATATATATATATATATATATATATATATATATATATATATATATATATATATATATGATACAATTATAGGCAAAAAGTGCTGCATTTTATTAGAGAAGATATGCTATGAGTGCGGAATGATACAAATAGTGCGGACAGCAAGGGATTGGACGAATTAAAGGCATCTCCCTCGAGGGTAGGCCGTGGAATGTTGCATTTAACAAATTTAATGCTCGTGATGGAGACCACACGAGTGTTAAATGCGCGCCTTTGTCCTTCCTGGCTGTTGCATCATGAGTTCGGCAGGTTTGCCGCGGACGAGTTCTGTATAAAAAGAGAGAAATAAAGAAAAAGAGCAACACACTTGGGAGCCCTGGTGTGGTCGAACCGCACTCTGGTCTGTTGTGGTTGTGCCTTTACCCCTATGCCCATGGTATCTCCAGGGCATAATTATGTCTGTGAGAGTTTGTCTTACAATTATCGAGGGCTGGGGTTGAGGCCGCATTGCTCTGGCGATGCTCGGGCGTGCCAGTGGTCTTGGTTGATGTTGCTCCGGCGCGTTTGGCGTGTCCGGTCGTTTAACGGCGGACTCGAAAATGCCTTAAAGGCTGCTCAGTACTTCGCGCGAGCGCAGCTGTATGTTCCTCCGTTCGGAGGGGCGTTCTGTGTTTCCATTGACCGTGATGACTCCACGAGGGCCTAGCATCTTGAGCTTAAGGTATGCATAATGCGGCACGCGTTGAATTTCTGACAGCGGTTCGTCCGAGCGAGCATGATAGCCGCTGCTGAGCAGGACTATGTCGAAGATTAACTCCTCGCTTCGGAAATTATCCGGGGATCCGGAGACCACTTCGAGTGTAATTGAGCCTGTACAATTGGCCTCGACACCTGGTATGACGCCCTTGAAGGTTGTCCTTGTAGGTTTAATCCTTGAAGGGTCTATGCCCATCTTGCGCCTTTGTATCCCGATAAAGCAGGTTCAGGCTCTGCCGCCGTCCATCGGGGCGCTCGTGAGTGAAATCCATCGGCGATTGGGTCTAAAACCAATGCGGCGAATCCGCCATAAGCGGATCTGGTCGGATGGTCTCTTGATCGAAAGTGATCGGGCAAGAGGTCCATGGGTTGAGTTTTAGAACAACTGGCTCCATCAGCGTATCGTCCCTTAGTGCGCTTCCGCTCCCTCTTGGGAATATCGTTGCGTATATCATGTTTACCGTCCGAACTTGAGGGGGAATCCTTTTGTCCTCTATTGTTCGTGGCGGGTCTCTTCCTCATCATCGCTGTAGCCCTTGTCACTGTTTTCGCGATTAATTTGCTGCTTGCTTGAATACCCAACAATCTCTGTTGGTGTGGTTAGCTGCTTTTCGGGGTTCCATGTATTTGACAGAGCGGTCGAGTATTCAGTCCAAATTGGGCGGGCCCGGAGTGGTTCTTTTGAATGGCTTCTTCCGTTGACGGGTTTGGAGCCTCGGAATCCGGCGTTGACTGCCATATCCTCATTCTTTGTCGCCGTTAATCGTCGTTGTTTTTGTTTCGGCGCAACCTGCCATTGCGGTCCTTGGTATCCGGACTGCCAGCATTTTCTTTGAGGTTGTTGTTCTTGAGCTAGCCAGCTATCCTCTCCCGCACGAAGCAGGTCATGAGTGATGTGAGGGCTGCCATGGATTCGGCTTCTCTGTCCTAGGTGCGGGCCAGCCACTCGTCACGGATGTTATGTTTGAAAGCAGCGAGTGCCTCTGCATCCGGACGGTCGGCGATTTGATTTTTCTTTGTTAAGAACCGTGTCGAATTGCTGGCGATTCGTATGGCTGCTCGATTATGTGGCTTAGGTCATCTGCGTCCGTGGTCGCTTTGCACATCGTGCCACAGAAGTTGTCGAGAATGCGGCTTCCGTGTCTTCCCAACATCAATTGACTCTGCGGGCAGGCTGTTAAGCCAATGCCGAGCTGGTCCTTTGAGCTTGGCGGGAGATATTTGATGGCGTGAAGATCGTCCCCGCGGGCCATATGTATATGGAGGAGATAATCCTCAATCCAAACCCGGGGTCTGTTGTGCCATCGTAGGATTCGATATTAGCGGGTTTAAACCCTTTAGGATTTGATGATCCATTACTTCATCGGTGAAGCATAGTGGGTGTCTTGGCGCCTTTGTATTGAGCGATATCGCGGCGTAGCTCGAGAGGCGTTATGCTGCTGTGTTCGGCCCGGCGGAGTAGTTGTATCCGCACGGCGGTGTTAAATCGTGGGTCTTGAAGCGCTTCGCGTGATCCATAGATAGATCTGGATTGTCTTGCCTTGTCCTCAATATATCCATAAGTCCGGCGCGTTCCCCGTGGCTTCATGCTTTTTGAGTGATGCGAGTGCGGTTTTGGTGAAGGGCTTGCGCCTCTCTGTCATGCGCCACAAGGTGGTCGATCTGCGTATTACAGCGCTGGTGATGCAGGTTTATCGCTTCCTCCTCTAATCGAGGAGCAACTTGCGTTTTGGGTAAATTTTGGAGGGGCCTTGAGTTCATACTCTTGACGCGAGGACCTCGGTCCATTTGTCGGCGATGGGTCTTGATCAGCTTGAAGCTGTTGCTGCTTTTTCTTTAGGCTGTTTTATCGTGGCCATTAGCTGCGTCTGAAGCAGCTCTTGTTTGACGGGATCCTCATGCACGACGAATTAAATAAATCGCCGAGGCTTGCCTCGTCTCCGGAGGAGGTAAGTAATTGTCATCCTCGACCTCTTAAATGCGCCGCCCTCTCGTGAGGGCTTGCTTCTGCCCTCCTCCGCTGGATCGTGCTAGAGGAGTTGTCTTGACACTTTCGGGGTGTTATTATCTCCTGCGGAATCTCCATTCTTGCCGTGGCGGGATTTAAACAGCGCCCGTTGGCGTCGGCGCTTGGGCTGTTTCTTTAAGGAATCGGCCTCCGCTGCTTCTTCGCCGTCCCCATTTTTTGGGTGTCCACCATGTATATGTCGTATGGCGAGGTGGTCTTCGGTGTCTTGTAGGCCTGGTTCTTGTAGTCTCCGGCATCGTCGTCCATACCGTCGATGTCTTGGTCGTGGTCGAAATATGTCGGTTAAATCGTCGGCGGTGGCTACGAAGTGGGTGGTGGGTGGGCTTTGAATTTCTTCGTCGTCCGCGTCCCAACCATCCCGGCGTGAGTTCGCCAGGGCTCTCCGAGATAGCGAGAGATGCTTGATGAATTTATGATATCGCCCGAGGGCGAAGTGCTGAAAAGATGTCCGCAGCGGTGAATTCCATGATCGGCGCCAATCGGATTCGGTTGGCGGGCGCGGGAGGTTGAGTCCGGCGGAGTCCGGCACCTCGAGTCATGAGCCTTATCGCGGGACAAGGTAAGTGTTGGCTCCATCGCCGTAGGAGTTGCAGCTTCGGCGGTGTCCAGCCATCCGTCCTTGGTCGGCGATCGGCTCCGGACTATGGGTCGAGCGGACTCGTGTCGACCTCAAGGTGCTGTCCGTGGCGAGTTAGGTCATGCCCATCGTGACAGCGGCACGCGCTCGGCGTGTGGCTCAGATCCATCGAAGATCAAGTCTCCGCGGATATCGGCCGTGAAGTTTAGGCTTCGAACCTGACACGACGGCCAGGCGTAGCTTCGATCTGCTCGGATGGCCAAGTGAGTTGGCCCTTGATGCGAAACCGCCCGAATCTGAATATCTGTCCGGGGAGAAAGGTCTCGCCGAGGACTGCGTCGTTGTCGATTGAAGAGGCCATCAAGCCTATCGGTGGCGACACGGAGGAACTCTCAATGAAAGCACCAATGTCGGTGTCAAAACCGGCGGATCTCGGTAGGGGGTCCCGAACTATCGTCTAGGCGGATGGTAACGAGGGGACGAGGACACGATGTTTTACCTGGTTCGGGCCCTCTTGATGGAGGTAAAACCCTACGTCCTGCTCGATTGATATTGATATTGTGGATGTTTACAAGAGTAGATCTACCACGAGATCAAGGAGGATAAACCCTAGAAGCTAGCCTATGGTATGATTGTAAGGGTTGTTGATGTTGTGTCCTATGGACTAGAGCCATCCGGTTTATATAGACACCGGAGAGGGCTAGGGTTACATAGAGTCGGTTACAATGCTAGGAGATCTACATATCCGTATCGCCAAGCTTGCCTTCCACGCCAAGGAAAGTCCCATCCGGACACGGGGAGAAGTCTTCAATCTTGTATCTTCATAGTCTTGGAGTCCGGTCGATGATGATAGTCCGGCAGATGATAGTTCGGCTGATGATGGTAGTCCGGCTATCCGGACACCCCCTAATCCAGGACACCCTCAGTGGTCATGCCACTATTTTGCAGGATGTCTCAAATCATTTTGAGCATTTACAACCGTTATGTTGTCCGAGTCATCCCAGGTTTCCAAAACAATCTGAAGCATTTGCAAAATCCGTTCCTCTCATTTTGATGTCCCTTTGGGCCAGATTGACCACACTAATCGGTGAGTTGAGGTACTTTGTTGCCTCGACATATATGTTGGAGCTATTATTACGACCCTAGGCGTCTTATGAAACCATCTAGTAATCTAGCCATATTTTGTGTTCCCAGTGTGATGATTTTGGCCATCATTCTCGAAAGCATCCCGTGATGCAATTTAGTTAGTACGTATTCTACTCCTCGGTTCTTGACCCAAGATTCACTCTACTTACCTCGTGTTGATAGTGTTGCTCGTACCTTTAGGATACTAGTAACCTTTGTGATAGTCTTCGAGGTCCGTGGTATATCATTCTTCCAAATACCATGAACCATCCTTGGTAGGAGTTCCTTTGAACCAAAGATCACAATAAGAGTGCTCTTGATGAGTTCTTCATTCTACATTGTGAATCTGCCAGTTCTACTTTCCTGCATGGGTTATCCGGAAGAAACCTGTTGAACTTGATTCGACATACTAACCTATGCATCCACAACTCAGAAAGTTATATGTTCGTCGAGTTGTTCCTCCTTAGTTGTATTCTGACCCCCGTCTATCAATTGATAGTCAAGGGTATGTGTGCGATCGTATTTATCGATGCCTATTATCCTTGTGGTCCGTCAAGCCATTATATTCCAGAATGACTAGGAGAAACAAACTCCAGTACCTTATCCATATCCAGGATTGGGTCAAAGTAGTTGTATTCCGCAAATCAAATGCCAAACCAGCTTTTGTTCTGTTCTACCTTGGAGTATTACTCTATTTATGCCAAGAATATCATAGGAACTGCACCATCTCTTATGAATTTTTGACGCAGTGATACTTCTTGCCATCATTGTTCATTCCTCAGCTCCCGTGTTATTGTAACCGGAATGCTGGCAAGTGAGTTGTGATGTGTGAAATCAATACTCCTAGCAACTCCGTTGCTTGGTAATTAATGGACAATACTCTCATTCTTAGCGTGTTGGTTATTAAATCATCATCCTAAGATTGATCATGCTACCTAGTCCTTATTTCTGGTGCACTCTTCGATCAATGAGTTAGGATTGTGTCAATTCCTCACTCTTTTGATCATATCATCTTGCCCTGAAAAGCAGGATTGTTCTCAAGCTTAGTAACATATCGGTGGTTCGTGATATTCCAATTATCTTCTCGGAAGTATCACCAGGTTGTCACCTGACTGCTATGTTGAGTTCGTGATCAAGTTGGTTTTTCTCTAAACCAGCCATTCTCCAAGAATCTGTGTTGGATACCCCTGAGCTAGTTGGTTAAGCTAAACAACAACTTGGAGAGTTGGAAGATGAAAGCTTGTCCGACTTAGTTCATTTTAAGGGATATCCTTTTGAGTGTGTGTTGAAGAAAGATGATATCTTCATCGATTGGTCCTCGTGATCAGTTGTTGGATCTATTGCCTTGTCAAAACTTTGACTTGAGTATGGGCCATCATCAAGTCAAATCAGAACCAACGATGTTCGTAATGTTGTCTTACTCATGGTTGATCCCTTGAGCATACACCATTACATCCTTTGGTCTGACTAATGCTATCACTGTGTTCACATGATGGTGGAAGTCCAGTGATATGGAAATTCTGATGAGTTGTTGTTGAACCCCATCAGCAGCATTTTGTCTCCCCCAAGATTCATGCTGAACATCAACCTAGTGTTGAAAATTTTATAAGCAATGCCTTCATGTTCCGTTCATGAAGCTTATGCTTGGATGGGAGGAGTGACCTCCTTGAATTCATGTGCTTTTGGTGCAAGATGTCGCCGTGAGTTCGAGAAAGATTGTTTTTCTTTCCTCTGGTACCATCCCAAGTCAGTCATGCATGTGCGAAGTATGCTATGGTTTGACAGGCTCGCAACCTTCATTCCATATGTATCCCTAGCACACCAAGACACTAACTGATTTGTTCAAGGAGAAGAAGTTCCTTCTAAAGAGCATGCCTTATGCAAGGACTTCGTTATCCTTGATGATGGTTCCCCACCTGAAATCGGTAGTGTTTTGTTGTAAGACTACCATGTGGTCATGCTTGTCTGGGACAACGTGTTCACATGTGTTTAGCAGAACCAGCTCATGTTTTGGAGCTTGCTATCTTAGTTCATTCCTCGAGAATCTCACAATGCCATCTCGTCGAATCGTGTTGCAAACTTTCTTTCAGACATGCTGAGTTTGAAGTATCCTATCACCAATCGGAACTGAATCTCAGGCAGATATGATGGTTGGAACATTCCCAACAGTTGCGTCTTGTTCCCAACTTGCACCACCATTGTGCCAATTTCCCATGGGCTGCCCTTCTCAGCAGTTGCTGTCCAAGATCATCTTTAAAAGTGGACTTGTCATGGGTCCCATCCATTTCCGGTGATAAGCAAAAGTCATCCATTGCGTTGTCTTCAACAAGGTAGTCCACATCATCCATCCTAGTCCGAGTATGCCATTCCTTCGAACTATTTCAACGATCAATTGTAAATTGCCTTAAGCTAGTATGAAGAGTGTCAATGATCTATGGATCAAAAGTAATTCTTTTTGCCACTTAAGGGAGCAGTTCAATGAGTCACCTTCTCCAAGGTGCCACGTTACGGGATCATGGCAATTATTTCCTTGCCACCTTGACACCACCCACCATCTTTCTAAGCGTGGAATTGTTGCCCACCAAATCAAACCCTGTCGTTTGTTCTTCCATCCCTCTCGATGTGTTTTGTGTCTCAACTCGAGATGTTTCAACATCTCATTCCGAGAGTTGATATTGTATAGCTCGATCTTTGAGAAGATCAATCCTAGTAGAGTTTCTTTCCGTCATCGTGGTGTGGATGAAGATCTCAAAAGCGAGGATGTCAAGATCAACATATGCAACGAATCAACAACCTCGAGGAGACAGTTGGATCATGAAGTTTGTGATGCTTAGTGTCCCCTTTCTCTTCTTACCTCACGTCTTGAATCTCGGGGCGAGATTCTTGTTTAGTGGGGGTGAGTTGTCACATCCCTAGCCTTACCTGGCACTAGGCTAGCACTTGTCTGTTGCATCATGTTTAAATTATTTTGAAACTTGAAATGGGGATTGATCAAACCCTAGAACCAGATCAAATCAAATAGGTTCAACATAAAAACATTTTCAATGTACCTGAAATGCCCTTCTAAAATGTTCATCACCTCTCCCTTGGTCTTAAACCACTGTCAAAGGTGATGCACAAATTTCTAGGTCACTCTAAGGTCACTGGAATATATCTTTAGTTATTTGAGTTTGGGCATTTAAATTATATAAAATATTTCAAATGCTCAAATAACCCCAGACTAAAATGTTCCATGCTGGATATATTTGATATATTCCAAGCAGTGGCCATGTGCAGTTTGGTGATTTTGGAGTTGCCTAAGTATTTTAGAAATGCAACAAACCTCTGAAATAAAATAAAAACGAAACAAATGAAAACCTCTTACTGGCCAAACCCATGCCCGGCCTACAGCGGCCCAACCTTTGTGGCTGGCCCGTGCCGACCAATTGCTGCTTGTCCCGCCAGCGAGCGGGGAGCTGATGCCGACGAAGCCTGAGCTTCGCCACAGCGTCATTGCTTACCGCCCACGCCTGGACACTGGCGAGCTCCACGTCACCGCCCCGACCCCATGGACATCTTGCATTCCCCCTACCTCTCTCTCTTGCTCTCCCTCCGCCATGGCCGAAGCAGCCGTCGTCGTCCCGCCGCCGTAGCCGTAGCCACCGTCGACTCTGCGTCGCCCGACCGTGTCCACGAGCTCCGCCACCCTTCCATCCATCGAGAATGCCGAGCCCCGAGTGCTCGCGTGCCCCGAAGCCACCGAATCTACCTCGCCCGTCTCCGCCACCGCCGCAGATCCCCTTCGCCGTCGCCGCCGCCTCAGCTCGTCCCCGACCATGCTGTCTGCTCCTACGTGACCGCCGTGAGCTCAGCTATCTCCTCCCCCTTCTCATTCTCGCTCTCGAGCACCGCAGGAACCCCATGGAGCTTCACCGCACGCGCCACCGCCAAGCTCGTCGCCGACGTGTCTCCGGCCACCCACAGGCCTCACCACCTTGTCCACTAATTCCACCGCGCCCCCACGAGTCCAACGCACCACTTCCCGTACCTCGCCGTGCCCCGCAGCCTCGGGTTCGACCTCACACGACTCCGGCGACCGCCAAGGTCGTCGCCGCGACGTTCCCGGCCACCCTGAGCCCAACCACTGCCACCAAACGCTGCGGCTTGCTCCCAGCTACGCGTAGATGCCCTCCGCCGCTCTTTTGGTCGCCGAAACGATTTATTGCACTCTCACCGCCGCGTCTTGCCTCGCCGGCGGCTAAACGCCGGTGAGTTTGACCCTTTGACCTTGACTAGGTGGGCTCAGGTTGACTCCCCTGAGTCTATGACAAGTGGGACCCATTGGTCAGGTTGACCTGGACGTCCCCTTGACCAGACGTCACCTCGACGCTTCACTTCTTGCAAAATAACTAATTTCTGGATTTATTTTTATATAGAAAATTCTAGAAATTGTTGCAAACTTCGAAAATTCATAGAAATTAATCTGTAACTCCAAATGAAATAAGTTATATATGAAAAATGATCAGAAAAATCCAATCTATCCATCTGCGCTAGTTGCATGCATGTCTAAACAACTTAACCTTGCTGTTTAGTGCAAAACATGATAAGGCACTATTTGAATTCATAATTTGAATTTGGGGTTGAACCTTTGGTTCAATATGACCCAAATCCATCTGGTTGTAGTTGCATTAGGCCAACACACTCATATTTCCAAGTCACAAGCATGCATCATATTGTGCATTGCATTGATTGTGTTTCCTCTCTGTTGCCGGTATTTGTCCCCTCTCGGTAGACGATGTTCCGACGTTGTGATCGTTGACACTGATGAAGACTCAATGTTATCTTCATAAGTGCCAGGCAAGAAAAAAAACCCTTTTTCATTCCGATACAATCCCACTCTGTCCCTCCTGCACTCTTTTACTGCATTAGGACAACAATGAATCATTTGTTACTTGATGCGGTAGTTGAACCCCTTATCCTCTGCATGACCTGTCATTGCCACAGTAAATAGATGAAATCCACTAGCATGAGTAGGAGTTGTTTGAGCCCTGATGTGCCTACTCATTCATGCTTGTTTGTCGTGCCTGCTGTTGCTTAGAGTTGTGTCAGGTCGGATTCATCGGGAATGAACCGGAGGTGTGTGAACATGTCCTACTGTTGAGAGCTAAGTGTGTGAACACGATTCAAAGGTAGCGGTGAGAGGCCATGTAGGAGTACGTGGTGGGTTATCTCATTGCAGCCGTCCTCAGGAAATGAGTTCTGTGTTTGTGATCCATGAAACAGTTACTACCACGCATTGGGCCCGAAACCAATGGACCCTCTCGACTTATTAACTGCCCTTGCCCTCTGTCTAGGAGTTGCAACTAGTTTCTGGTGTTTGTAGGATATGTGCTGGAGGCCGTGCGTAGCGCTGACCCTAGGGGTGGGCTATGATCACGGTAGATACACGTGGCCCGATGTACGAGCACCTGTTTGGTGTCTCGGGAACCCTACACACATCGTCTGCAGGGCTGTGGCGAAACTTGGCGGATCTCCTCGCGATGGAACCCGAATAGGCGATAAACCTGGACTAGAGACTTGTGTGGTTAGTCGGTCGTGGCCGACTCCTCGCCAGCTTCCGCTTGAAGGTTGCCGAGATACAGCGTGTACATGGTGGTAAGTGGAGGCGTGTGTGAAGAAGTACACCCTGCAGGGCTATAAATGATCTATTGAATAACGCGTCCACGGTAAAGGACTTGGGTTGCCTATAACAGTTCATAGACAAGTGAAAGTGGATACTCTAAAATCGCAAGATAAGCGTGAGTGCTATGGATGGCGTTCTCGTGGGAAGATGGGATCGGATCCATAGTGGTGTATCGATATGGTGAATATGTGGACTCGTGCGCATACCTCAAACGAGTTCTTGGCGGTCATAGTTCAGGATAGCCACGAGTCAAAGCTGGCTTGCTGCTATTAAACTCCACCACCCCTTTGTTGATCTTGATGCATATGTAGTTAGTTACATTGTAAGTCTTCTGGGTACATTTGTACTCACGTTTGCCTATTTTATGTTTTGTAGAGAGACGTCAGTCTCGCTAGTACTTCCGCGTGGACTTCGACGTTTAGCTTGATACCTCAGCTACGATCTTGTGCCCTCGGCAGGATCTGGTAGTTAGTCAGGCTATCAGCCTTTTTCATTTGTAGATGTCTGTACTCAGACATGTTAAGCTTCTGCTTGTGCCTTGACTTGTATGCTCTGTATGTTGGGTCATGAGACCCATGTTTGTAATATCTCGCTCCTCGGAGCCTAATGAATAAATACTTGAGTCGTAGAGTTATGTTGTGATGCCATGTTGTATTTACACATATCGAGCATATTGTGTGTATGTTTGAAATACTTGGTATGTGTGGGATCCGACAATCTAGTTGTTTATCCTTGTCAACCTCTCTTATGGGGAAATGTAGTCTAGTGCTTCTTTGAGCCATAGTAGTCCGCTACTGCCAGTTCACGGAGTCCTCCTAGCCAGCACTCTTTGCTCGGAACACTTGGTGGCGGCATGTGTTTCACTTTGTTCCTGTGTCTGTCCCTACGGGGAAATGTCATGCGGTGACATCCGGAGTCCTGCCTAGCCTGCTACAGCCCAGGTTTCCGGAGTCCTGTTAGCCCAGTGCTACAGCCCGGATTCACAAGCTGTTGACAGACATGCTCGAAGTTGATTCATGTATGCATGTCCCCATGGGTTAGTGTCGCTTTGGGTTCACGACTAGCCATTTCGGCCCGCGTTCTTTGTCATATGGATGCTAGCGACACTATCATATACGTGAGCCAAAAGGCGCAAACGGTCCCGGGCCATGGTAAGGCGACACCCGTGGGAATACCGTGCGTGAGGCCGCAAAGTGATCTGAGGTGTTACCGGCTAGATCGATGTGATTTGGAATCGGGGTCCTGACGGACTTTTTGGTGTAGGGACTAAAAAACTTACCTTTCAGTCCCATCTAAACCAAACAGGAGGGACTTTTAGGGACTAAAAGTGGGCGTTTGGGACTAAAGAAAGAAGACCCTGAGGGAGAGTCTTTTTGGGACTTTTTTCCAACAATTGCCCATGCCCCGCATCGCACCTTATCTCTATTAGTTCATTTCTAGGGGTAACATGGTATTTTAGCATGTCATTTAGTAACCTCTAGTCCATGTTTAGTCCCGAGAACCAAGCAGGTAGGGACTAGGGACTTTTTAGTTGGGAATAAAAAAAGTCCTAGGACTTTTTAACCAAACAGGGCCTTAGATTAACAACAACTAAAGAGTTGCATGGGACAGTGGACGCACCAGCACCATGTGCATCTACCGATGTATAAAGGGGTGATGCACAGTCTGTTGCAACAAAGAACAAACAACCAAGGAGCATATTTGTGTTGGTCCTAGTTTTGTTATCTTTAGACACCTTTCCCTATGTGAGGGCAGCAAATCTAGTCCTGCTCAAACTCTACAGCCTTCTCCCCCAAAACAAAAAGATCAGTTCATTACAGATGTCTGTACTGCGTTTGTCATCGTTTTCCATTTTCGACCAACGTAGGTGCTGGATAGCCAGTCTGTACTAGTACTTTCCCCCCTTCCTTTCCTCTTTGAACCACATCCTAGATCCATGCTATACAACTTTCCCCACTACTTTCCTGTTTGATCCAACACCTAGATTCGAGTGCAGAAGCGGAAAAAGCCCACATGCAGCTAGAGCAATGCATGTGGAATAAGTAAATTATACCTTAAGATTCTTGGGGTGTGGTTTGGTGGGTGACCGGAGGCCATTCCGCCCACACTATGTACGGCGGTGAGGAAGAAGGGGTTGGAGGCCCTCTCGCACCGCCGCTGGGTGAAAGAGAACAGCTGCGCCATTGGTGGATTCCCTCCATTGCTGACGGTGACAGTGTTAAGCCTCCTTCTTTTCCTGGTGGATGGATCCTGCCGGCTTTTGACCAGCAGTGAGCGGAGAGAGAGAGAGAGAGAGGGAGAGAGAGACAGAGAGAGAGAGAGAGAGAGAGAGAGAGAGGCCAACGAAGTCCTGTTTAGATCAGGAGAGTGTGAGAGAGTGTGGGGAGAGCAACTACAAGGCGTTGAGGCTCCAGCGTGTACATATATAGTGGAGAGAGAGTGTGAAGAGTGCAAACCCTAGAAAACAAGCGCCGAGGCTGCAGCATATACATGATGAGGTGATTATACGGTCACTGCGAGATCGTATAGCTCCGTATCCTTCCATTTTGACCAGTCAAAGAATCCTTTTGGCAATGCCCCAGATCACTTTCTCTCTTTGTCATGCGGGGTCTACCTGTCATTGGGTGGAAGAAAGAAGTCGAACAAAAACAAAATTATGCTCAAGTGCAATTATCGAACCCGAGACCTCAAATTTGATGAGCGAACAGGCTAACCAGCTACACCACCCTCACGTTATGTTTAACAAGAGGAAAATACCCTTTTATACATTCCTGCATTCGTGTGACAAGCATGCCGTGTTTTTTTTGCGTGGGAGTCATTGGGATTTAAATCGTAATCGTGTCATGTGGCTTTGGTGGTAAGGTCTTTTGGGATTTAAAGCAGTGTTGGTAGTATAGAAATAATGCAGCCTTACTCACATTACCTCTCTCCACGTAGTACGTTGGGTCCCACCAGTCAGAGGGTGAAACAAACAAATTAATAAGAAAAATTAAAAGCGCCAGCGGTGTATCTTACCTCACACATCTCTCTACTGCTCGTGAACACTGTCCAATTGATCCTCAGTTCGCTCACGTACTATTTTAAGTGAATCCTTATTATAACATGCACACAATACGCATGCATGCACTCGCACACTAGCACGCAATGGGCAGACACACACTAGTTAGCACACAACACGCACACACCAGCGGCCGGCGACGAATTTGAGGCCGCAGGGTTGTACGTTGGCAGCCGCACGACAATCGTGCACACAAGGAGAGTAGAAAGACCTAGTGTGGGTGTCATCATAATCATCATTGATGGCCATGTCATCTCATGCGGATGGAGTTCATATGCGTTGCACCACAAGCAGCGAGAGCTCGGACTTGGCGTAGTGGTAGAGCAACGGGTCGACGACCTCAGGTGGCAGGGTCAACAATGGGAACAGCGGACAACAGGTGAGGTGCCTCACGAACTTGCGGCAATAGAGGCCAGTGTGCGACTTGAGTCCGTGCTAGTGCGTGTGCATGCACTGCAATCTACGCGCTACATGCATGTGCCGCTACTAAAGGTAGAAAACTATATTTGCCACTATTGAAGGCGAAGCTTGTCTGGTTAGCTTGTTTGCCCATATAAAGCATGAGGTATAGGATTCGAATCACGCCCCCGTGCTTATTTTTATTTTCGTTCAACTTCTTTCTTCCACCCAATTACAAGTAGGACCCGCATGACAGAGAGGGAAAACTGATCTGACAAGGCGCCAGGAGGATTCTTTGACTGGTCAAAATGGATTAATATAGAGCTATACGATCTCGCAGTGACCGTATAATCACCTCATCACGCATATAGTGACCCTATCTACCGTATTCTTGAGTACAGTGACCAAAGTGAACTTATACGGCAAGTTCAGTGACCAACAGTGCATTTTACTCTTTTAATTATTTAGTTTGTAGACTTTGTTCTCTTCCAATAATTTTGGGCACTTGTATTCGACCTAAATTAGTGTGCCACCGTATCTCGTACTACTCCCTCCGTCTAGGTGTAAGTCACGTTAGAAGGTGCAGCGGGACCAAGGTGTAAGAAGATTGGAGGAGAAGGAGAAACTTGACCGGTCCCTCCTCCAATCAAAGCCCTGATTTCTGTCTGTAAAAGCAACAATTAATCACAACAACTAAGATATGTCGTTTTCGCTACCATGCAGGGCCACGTATTAACTCGCATGCAAGCCAACTTTGATTTCTTGACTGATCAACGCGTAGTTGCGCTCCATGCATTGGGTTTCCGGGGGAGATAACAAGGCAGAGTAAGGGAGCGTTTGGTTACATTGCTTAGTAGTAAGGAAATTGCTCGGCTAGACCAGCTAGCCAACTTTCCTTTGCCAACCTTGCCTGCTCAAACGTTTAGTTCTTTTTCTTGCAAGCCTTGCCCCGTGAAAATCGTTGTCATGATTGGGTCGCCGATTTTTTCGTGTGCGAAGTTTGCCGTCGGAAGGGAGCTGATTTGACTCTCCTGAGCTAGCAAGGTTTTTCTAGCCCACCCAAGCTAGCTGGCCTACAAAAGCTAACATATTTTATCAGTTCCAAACGCCTAAGCTTGCCCGGATAGGCTATAACTATTCTTACTAAGGATCCAAATGTTCCCTAAGTAACAACGCTCGCTAGCAACGAGTCCAGGAGGGGATTGAAATGTGAAGTTAATGGACGACGCCTAAACATTTTGGGAATATCTGATTTTCGTAAGATGACTTAACACCTAGATGGAGGGAGTACTACTCCTCAGTCCAGGGTTGATGGAGTATTCGTCACCTCTTCCCTTCTTGTACGTACTCCATTTATATCTCACTTCTTGCGGCTTCGCACTCGCACGATATTCCTATTCTATGAACCTGTGTGTGCGTGTGCGTGTGTGTGTGTGTTTAACAACATGTGTGTGTTAGAGAGAGCAACACATCGACCTAATCCTACAGAGAGATGGTGTGTAGTGTACGATTTAGCCGTGAGAGTCGATGCATCCTCTCGTTTCTGGGCATCCGATCGGGACAGCTACCACGCCCACTCCTGACCAGCCTGACCCACCCAAAGCCCCGCCATTGCCCGCGCGCGCTTCCCGCCTAAAACGGTCAGCACCGATCGATGCCGTATTCATGCTCGGGCAGAGCGGACGCGACCCCTCACTGGCGCCTGCATTGAAGGGAGAAGCGGATTCAAGAGTGATGGTTGCTTCATCCTTCCAACTTACTGTTGGGTCTATGTGATTTGACGACTCATTGGTCATTATTACTGAGGTGGTACGACTGCTGGATGTCCCACGCTTCGGCGAAAGGAGGTACTAGACTACAATTTTCTCCATTCTTATAGCAGAGGAGTGCGAAAGTAGTGAAAACACGCAGGCTCAATGATTACATGGCCCACCTCACACTATCACAATATTTTCTGGACACCATGGGGTACACCTAACTCTTTACATAGTACTAGTATAGTACGTACTGTAATTTCTCAGCAAGATAAATTTGTACAATGATATGAAGCTTCCAGCTTCTGTTTCATATATCTTGCATCCAATGTTGCCCCGTTGTAGCATTTCATCAAATACAAAGGAGACTAACATGCATGCTATTGCATCTCAATGATTTACAGATCATAGCCAATATGTACTCCCTCCATTCCAAAATAAGTGTCTCAACTTTATGCAAACTTTAGTACAAAGTTGTACTACTACTAAAGTTGACACTTATTTTGGAACAGAGACAGCTAAAGAAAAAACCGATCCATGCAGTCCCTAGCCCTTGAACCGTAAACCCTAACCAGGCTTTAATTTTCCGGCAACGTTGGAGCTTCCCAAGCAATGAAGTTTGCAACCCTTTGACCATCGGATCATTTTGTGCAGTTTCACCAAAATCGAGATGAGCATCCCTGTGGCGAAGAAATTGAAGAAGCGTGATTAGAATAAGATTACTGGGACTAGTTGATGAGACATAAACTCATCACAAATACTGTACGTACAAGCTAGTAGAGGTATGTGCGGGGCAAAGAAGCAGAGAAATATCCACATGGAGTGATATCGGCAGCTGGGGCAGTGGTGCAAGCCGGCTGTAAGGAAGTTATACCTGAGGGATGTCGGGACATAGCTCAACCTAGAGGAGGGCGGCGGGAGGCGGCAACTGCCCACGTCGCGGAAGTGAGCAAGGGACGAAGGCAACCTCACAGGCTTTGTTAGAGAGAACAGCGGGGACCCCTGATCAGGACGAGCCGACAGTGGGTTTCGCAATCGGCAACGGCGACCGCATCTACACTAAGCATCCACCCCTTCCCCCGGCGGACATCATCCGCCCGGATGTTAGAGATGTGGCCACAGTCATTTTGTGCGAGAGAGTGTGAGGAGAGCAACCCCAGCAAGAAACTGTGTAGGCTCGTCCTGCCTATGTATATAGTGGAGCGGTTTCCTTTTCTCTCCATATGAACCTATTTATATTGCGTATGTGCCACTGAAGAAAAAACTCTATTTATAAATGACGCGGCACCGTTCATGCGTGGTTCTCGACACTCCATTATTTATAAGTGAGTAATACTACTAGACACATCAAATTATCACGTGGGCTGCATCATCTTACAGAAATGAGCTCCACCGTGTCACGTGTGTGGTTGGGGAAGACGCAAAAGACACAAAGAGTGCTACTAGTACACTACATGCGTGGGTGTGTGCACCTCTTCTCTTCGAGCATTGTTATTAAAACTATAGCCCACTACTGTACTACCACGCGGTTATTATATATGGGCAAAGAGTATAGGCAGTAATAATGACTAATAAGCCATGAAATCATGAGGCCCACCTATCTCTATGTTTGACCGAGGAAGCAGCCATCATTTCACTCCTCGTTGAATATCCATCCGCTGCTACCTCCGCGGATAAATAAAAATCCGCTTCTACCTCTATAGCATGGTTAATAATATAGCCATGTCAACCACGACATAGAAATATCATTCACTGATACAATAGGGCTGGATCTAAGACTGGTGATCTTTTACTTTGTCTCTTTCTCTTTTTGTCTCATTTACTCATTTTACATAGGAGCACGTGTAGAGGATGGCTATTACTTTTGATGGGACTTCTTCATGGAGTTTAAGGCTAACCAGCTCCGAATTATGCTCGCTGCCCACCACTCTGAATCGTGCCATCTATGATATGGAGTAATCCCATTGCAACAATGAGGTCCACTAGGTCTAGCACGTCCTGTAAGAAGAGATTGTCACGCAAAACAGACATCTTGTTGACTTCTTCCTCGTACAATATGTACCACTAGTATGTACTACTAGTACTACTACTACTCGTTCTCCTATAAACCTTGTGCTTGGCATCTCCAAAATATTAACATTGCGCTTGGCTCTTCGCCTCTTGAACAAGTCGAGCAATAATGGTATTGCAGTATATATCGTTCTGGCTATCTGAGACCGAATGAATTGTTGCACGTCCACCACGTGGGTGAGGGTCGAGGGGCGAGGGAGAGTGCGTACTATTACATCTGTTTCCATATGGACTACATACGGAGCAAAATGAGTGAATCTACACTCTAAAATACGTCTATATACATCAGTGTTTGGAGTATCTACTAGTAGTTCATATTTCAAATATACTAAAAAACATATATTTCCAACAATATGATAATCTCTCTAACCAAGGTAGGGACGAGGAGTAACGGAGGGAGTAGTAAAATTTTCTCCTTGTCCTGCGAGACACCGTGTGCGTGGGCGAGGGAGCGGGCGTAGGCGTAGTAAGCAAGCTTCTCCTCGTCCTGCGACTCTGCGAGCCACCGCGCCCGTGGGCGGGGGAGATGGTGTACTAAGCAAGCTTCTCCTCGTTCTACGAGTTGACGGGACACACTCAAAAGTAATACGTACAGAGCATCTCTAGTGTATATAGCATTGCCTCTAAGGTAGGCCCCACATGGTTTGCCTCTTTTTTAACATAACACGTCAAGTCGCAATTTGTTTGTGCACCCATGGTACACGATCCTCCATCAAGTGGACAACCAGTGCATGTGTCAAATTACCACGTGGGCTGCCTTTTCGTACAGAAATGAGCTCCATCGTGTACCTATGCGGGTGTGCTTGGGAAAGAGACGGGAGTACGTGCACCATGTGTGCACCTCTTCTCTTTGTGCACGTCCCCCACTTACGTGGGTGTGTGTGAGAGAGATACAAACCTAGACAGATGGCGTGTGCGTTTGTGAGTGTTTTTTGTTGGGGGTGCTTTCGTGAAAGTATTTGTGGGAATATGTGTCGATGATATCTCAAACAAAATTTTGACAGATGCAATGTGTGTGAAATAGAGGCCTATCTATGTCATATATAGAGGGGGCGATCCACGAGAAGAGAGGGAGGGGTCATAGATATCGATAGAGTCGAAGAGAGGATCAAGTGGGTGGGTGTGGGATCAATGAAGAGAGCCATCGAAATTGTGTGTGCAGAAGTCAAGGATATAGGGCGAATTATGAAGTTGAGTAAAAAAATGCATTGGAAAGGTGCAAGCCATCATCTGTCTCCTCTTTAATTACCCAACCCCCAATGAGCTAAGTGCATGTAGAAATTAAGAAGACCATGTATGCTATTAGTCTTGATTACCGTGTGATGAGAGAGAAGTATTTTTTTCCCACTTTAAAGTGCATTGGGAAGATAGAAGTACAGTCTTTGGTGGACAAATTTTGAAGCTAGATGTACACTCTTCACCGGACGGAGGGAGTACATACAGAGCAAAATGGGTGAATCTACACTCTAAAATATGTCTATATACATCAGTGTTTGGAGTATGTACTAGTTGTTCATATTGAAATCTACTAAAGGACATATATTTCAAAGAATATGATAATCTCTCTAACCAAGGTAGGGACGAGGAGTAAACGGAGGGAGTAGTAAAATTTTCTCCTCATCCTGCGAGCCACCGCGCGCGTGGGCGAGGGAGCGGGCGTAAGGCGTAGTAAACAAGCTTCACCTCATCCTGCGAGCCACCGCGCCCGTGGGCGGGGGAGACAGTGTACTAAGAAAGCTTCTCCTCGTTCTGCGAGTTGACGCGACACATCAAAAGTAATACATACACATCATCTCCAGTGTATAGAGCCTTGCCTCTAAGGTAGGCCCCACATGGTTTGCCTCTTTTTTAACATAACGCGTCAAGTCGCAATTTGTTTGTTCACCCATGGTAGACGATCCTCCATCAAGTGGACAACTAGTACACGTGTCAAATTACCACGTGAGTTGCCTTTTCGTACAGAAATGAGCTCCACCATGTACCTATGCAGGTGTGGTTGGGAAAGATACGGGAGTATGTGCGCCATCCGTGCACCTCTTCTCTTCGTGCACGTCCCCCACCTACGTGGGGGTGTGTGAGAGAGATACAAACCTAGACAAATGGCGTGTGCGTTCATGAGTGTTTTTTGTTGGGGCGGGGGTGTGATTTCGTGAATGTATTTGTGGGAATATGTGTCGATGATATCTCAAACAAAAATTTGACAAATGCAATGTGTGTGAAATAGAGGCCTATCTATATCATATATAGAGGGGGCGATCCACGAGAAGAGAGGGAGGGGTCATAAATATCGATAGAGTCGAAGAGAGGATCAAGTGGGTGGGTGCGAGATTGATGAAGAGAGGCATCAAAATTGTGTGTGTGCAAGTCAAAGATATAGGGCGAATGACCTACTGGAACATAAGAGGGCACAGGGCAAGTTTGTGTGTGGCAGGGAGACATGACTAGAGCACTCGATGTATCGGGGTGTGTGTGAGTGGGGGCAGGGGGGGCAGAGACCTAACTAGAGAGGTAGAACGACTCGTATATGTGTTGAGAAGGTGAGACCCAGCTATGTATTGAGGGAGATCGTGTCGACATCCATACATAAGTGAAGGACGGGAAATAGGTTGGGACAGAGAGAGAGAGAGAGAGAGAGAGAGAGAGAGGAAGGGAGGGAGAGGGGTAGAGTGCTAGATGGGTGATGGAGTTGCTTCTCGAAGATTGTGGGAGAGGCCTACTAGACAAACTGAGGGTAGAACTGCAATATTATCAATAAGAGTGGGGATGTGATTCTGTGTGTGCGTGTGCGTGTGCGTGATAGATATGTCGGGATGCATGGATGGATGATGAAGGGGAACCATGTGTTTGGTAAGCTAACCTAACTAGATCAGTAGATCAATTGTTGTTTGTCGGAGGAAGGGAGAGACATAACTAATGAGGTAGATCGATCGACGCGTGGGAAAAAACGAGTTATAACGACCTAGCTAGCTATATGTATAGCAGGAGATCGGTCGGTGTACATCCATTTGTTAGAGGCAAATAAGGCCCAGCGAGACGGATAGACAAAGAGAATGGAGCTAGGAGGTGGTGCAAGAGGCCTAGCTACTAGCTAGATAGGGGGACGAGTGTGCGATTGTGAGATTGATGAAAAGAGGGGCGGGAGTTTACACGTGTGTGGGATCGTATGAGAGACACGAGGCAGGGACACAGAAAGGAGGAGATGGAAGGTGCGTGTGTATGTTGTAGGCAGACATCGCTGGAGAGGTTTATCGATCGGTGTGTGTCGGAATGGAGCTGTGGAGACTGTGGGAGAATGGCCTAAAGAAAAAAAATAAATGTGCATGATGGATAGAATGCCGAGGGAGGGGGAGGGCGAGGAGGGCGTGTGCATGCTCTAGAGAAAGTTAGTGCTAGCTACAAAGGTTAGAGGATTGTGTGGGTGTAAGAGACTAACAAAGATCATAATTTGATATGAAAGTGGATTCATATATTTGAATAGGAGATCATAGTGTTATAAACATATGCATGCATGAATATAGCGGTGATATGATTGCTGTGGTTTTGCACATGTTATACCATAATGTGATAATGCATGGTGTTTGCAAGGCACAACTAAATATCAAACAATCTAAACCATACTATACATCGAACAATCTCACATTTTATTTGAATTTGTGATAATGTGTGGCGTTTGTAACTCACAACTAAATATCGAACAATCTAAACCATACTATAAATCGAACAATCTCACATTTTCTTTGAATTTGTGGTAATGTGTGGCGTTTGCAACTCACATCTAAATACTTGTAGGAGTAGGGGGCGGGGCACCATATATTATGTGATAAACACATTATACATATGAGACATGGTTTAGATTAAGAAGATCTTAGGAGCTAGATCTTGAAATGTACTGTCATTTGAAATCAACGTAAAGTGGATTCAAAAAATCGAGTTCGAGTTCATATAGTACACATGGTTCATATCTAACTCGAGGGTAATCATGTGGTGTGTTGTGAAGATAATACACAAACGATGGTTTAACTTGACAATAATGATAATTGTAGATCTTATTAAAATAGAGAAACTAATTCAAATGGTTTGACTTCACAACAATCATGATTGTAGATCTCATTCAAATAGAGAAACGAATTCAAATTTAGTTCATATTGAAGCGGTAGTATATACGTTTGGAATGCACTAAAACGTTCATTTGAGTAGCAGGTTGCATGCATTATACACGTAACGAAATATTTTAATTGAACGTAACATGAATTCAAAGTTTTGAATGGCATTTGTAGTAGGAATTGATTTGGTACAGTACATGGGACTAGACTCTCATGTGTGGTGCAAATTGATTTCTTTATGTTTTTTCGTTGATGGAAGTGCGAATTGATTTGGTACACTACATGTTAGGCTTGTCCGGAAATTTCAACCCACACCTTGTTACCCCGAAGTATTTAAGATATATCTTTGTCTCGTTGTGCTCTGAAAACTCCCTCCATCTCAACCCGCGCCTTGTTATCCCAAAATTACAACACGCGCGAAAACTCCCACGTACTGCGAAATCCCGACACGGGAAATGCCCGTGATACCCCTGAACTGAAAGAACCGCCTAGCACAAATCGGTGGGGGTACTTTTGTAACTTACCCGACATTTAGTACAAGCGCGTCCCAAAGCCATGGTTCCCCACTCCCATCCCATCCGTCCAGCCATTCATACACCGAGGCCGCAAAAACCCTCGAAGCCCCACACCCTCCTCCGTCCGCCACCCAGCCGGAGCCTCTTCCCCGACGACATCGTCCACAACAATACCTCGATGTCCCTCATCCACCGTAGTGGATGAGGAACTATCGTTGATCTCGTCGTCCTGCCGGTTCAGCCACCCCGTCCTCCACCTGCAAGGAGCTGCCCCGATGTTCCCCTCATCTTTCGCGCCACCTCCATTCCCACACCGCTGTCTTCACCTGCACCACCGGAAGAGCAGCATCATCACCGTTTCCTCGGATGAAGTTGAGGCCTAATCGGCACCACCAAAGAGGTTCTACACTAATCGTCGCATTTTCTTCTTCATTCGATCTCATGGTGCTGCCGGCGCTCGGTCCCGAGCCGACATGGCGCTACTCCATCCACGGTGGCGTCGCCGGCCACTTCCTCCACGGCGTCGCTCCCTTGCCGGCGACGTCCACATCAGTAGGAGCTGCTGCTACTTTAGCTCTCGCTCGCGCTGCTGCTTTATTCTTGCTCTCGGTCCCTTGCCTGATCTGCTCTTACTCTTGCTCGTGCTCGCGTTGCTGCTCTCACTCTTTCTCTTGCTTGCGATGCTGCTCTGATTTACACGACCAGCCGCCCCGGCTCTCGCATGCGCTGCTGCTCCGGGCGCTGCTGCTGCTGCTACTGCTTTTCTGCTACTAGTGCATTCAGTTTCAACAGTAAAATTGAGTTTCGACAGTTAAATTCAGTTTCGACAGTTAAGTTCAGAGATGAGCGGCTGATGTATTTTACATCTAGCACTTTGTGGTTATGTATTTTACGTCATCTATTGGAGATACTATTAGAATTCCACTCAGGTTAACGTTGTCTGTCTTGTCCTGCTTCAGCCTCGGCGTCGTACAACTCACCGGAGCTGCTCCAACGATGAAACCCTCCATCACAGTGGAGCAGTACCCCGGGCTCCATCTCTAGACGCCTAAGATCTTCTTCCCCTCCTCAGACAGCCAAGTCATCCGAGCATCCTCACCAACCAACCCAATCACGCTGAGATCGACATGGCTTCGCCAAAGAGGTTGTACACTTGTTGCATCTCTTTTTTACTCTACATGTTATATATATACATATATATATATATAGTCCACTAAGCACACGTAGTAACGTGAAATACGATTAGTTTCTCCTACTATATGACAAGGAGTGAGGTACCAGGAAACTTAGCTATCTGTGATGGACTCTCTTGAACGCCATCATTATTTATCTCTGCGTGTTTGAGCTGTGCATTTGTCGATGGGCCTGGGGGTTGAGCTAGTAGGGCAGTGGCCTAGGTCCAAAGTAGTAGAAGTAGCACAAAAACATTTTTCGAGTGTAGGCTTTTCCTAGCTCAAGTCTGCCTACTAGAATCGCCAGTGCTTGATAGGAAAAGTGATGGAAAAACATAGGAATTGGAAAGTTTCCTATGGTACTACTGTTCATGCATTTGGTTCAAAGGAATGAAGCAAACAAAAACTGTAGGATTTGTTCCTTTAGTATCTCCTTGAAAGAAAAACCGTAGGAATTTTGATATCAACTTTTCCTCCTTTTCAAATTCCTATTCATGAAGCACAAGAATAAGAGATAGTAGCATAATAACATTATAACCGTACATTTTCTTGTGGTTTGACTTAATATCACGGTGCTTCTGTGCATCCTGTGATCTTCCAATTCTTGTGAACCAAACACCTAGATTGGCAGAAATCATGTGTTTTTTAATTATCTATTTTGCACGTGCATTCCTATCCTATTACTGTGTATTTCCTATCCCTGCGTTGTTAGAATCCTCCAATTCAAATGAGCCCTTACAGAATTACTTCTCTTATAGATAGTTGTCAAAGAAAACCTTGTGTGGTTTGTCCCGCTCCTGTTGCGCCGTCGTACACCCCAGCTCAGCTTCTCCAACGACGGAAGGGTCCAGCACGGCAGGGATCCGGCCTCCAGACTGTCTTTCGCCGCCGCAGATCTTCTTCCCCGCCGCCAGCAGCCACGACAACCAAGCAGATGACCTGGAGGACTACATGGGTCCGCAACAGAGGCCGCACTCTTTCGTGTCTGCTTACGTTATGCATCACTTAATATTACATGCTACTTTATCGTCCTGTTCACCTATTAGACTCTAAGTTAGCTCCAAACTAATGGTCAAACTTGAGTTTTTAAATGGTTGTGGGGTACATATCAGGGCCGCAATCAATAGTATCTATCTACTATCTGGTTAATCTGTGGTGTCTACTATTAGTTTCATGTTGGGTGGAAAACAAATAGTAAAGAAGCCATTATCTGTATTTTTTAACTGAAGCCATTATCTGCCTGCTATCACTGGTTTTGGGTCTATCCACAGGTTGCTACCATCACTCTAGATTTCTGCATGCACTCCTTACATAATCTCACTATATTTTATTCCTATGCATGTCATTTGTTGTACACAATGGAACAGAACATGTAGAGAAAAAGAGACGAGACTTGCGTGGCAATAAAATTTCATACACACGTCGCTCCATGGTAGGCGCAAAGGCAGCCCCCCTCCATCCATTTTGGATTGTAACCGAGAGGAAGATAACTGTTCTGAGGGGGATTCAGAAGGAGAAGACCACTCCTATTTACCCCCCCCCCCGAGGTCTTCGCTCTAACTTGGCATGTTGATGTTGGTTATATCATGCATATGGTGCCTTGAATTTCTTACTTTATACATAAAATATGTCATCTACTTAGTTTAGACATGCTTTGTATAAATGCCATCTGTTTAGTTTCTTCAACATATATGTGAATTATGCAACGCCATCTTGTTTAGCCAGGCATCATATATGTGAATTTTGCAATGCCATCCTGCTTAGCCAGTCATCTTATATGTGAATTATATTAGGCCATCCTTTTTTTCATGACGTATTACATTTGTCAACAATGTTAGTACATTCAACTACTCTTCGTGTGCATCGGCCATTTGACACGGTGATGGAAAATTCTGGAGTGAAAACGAGGTCTTCAGAGCAGACTATGCTATCTGACGAAGCGCCTATCTCGCTGGTTATGGATAGCTCCTCAGAGGAGGATTCAAAGACAGATGACCAGTCATATCCCCCCTTGAGATGTATGCTCTAAATTGGCAGGGTTATGTTGCTCATATCATGCGTATGGTGCCTTGCATTGCTATGTCATTTGATTAGTTTAGACATGCTTTGTGTGAATGCCATCTGTTTAGTGTCTAATTACCATAAATGTGAATTATGCATTGCCATCTTGTTGCAAGACATTATATACGTGAATTATGCAATGATATCTTGTTGCAAGGCATTAAATATGTGAATTATGCAATGCCATGCTATTTAGCCAATCATCATGTATGTGAATTATATCATGCTATAATTTTTTTGTATACGTGTTCCATTTGTTGAAAATGTTTGTATATTCAACTACTCTTCCTGTGCATCAGCCATTTGAAGCGGTGATGGAAGTATCTGGAGTGAAAACAAGGTATTCAGAGCAGACAATGCTACCTGCTAAAGTAGACATCTTGCTGGTTATAGAGAGCTCCTCAGAGGAGGATTCAGAGACTGATGACCAGTCCTATTTCCCCCCGGGGTCTATGCTGAAACTAGGCAGGGTTATATTACTCATGTCATGCATGTTGTCTTGCATTGCTTAGTTTTTACATCATATATGGATTGCCATCTGCTTACTTGCTTACTATATCAATCATATATTTGAATTATATCATGCCATCATGTTTACATACACAGCATCTATCTGAATTATGGCATGGCAACCCATTTAATAAAGACATCATTTAGTTATATCATCTATCATGTTTAGTGTTTACAGTCATCATATTTTGAATTATGTCACTCTATCCGTCAATTATATCATGCTATCATGTTTCCATAGGCGGCATGTATGTGAATTATGGCATGCCAACTGAGGGAGTCCTGGATTAGGGGGTGTCCGGATAGCCGGACTATAGCCTTTGGCCGGACTCCTGGACTATGAAGATACAAGATTGAAGACTTCGTCCCGTGTCCGGATGGGACTTTCCTTGGCGTGGAAGGCAAGCTTGGCGATATGGATATGTAGATCTCCTACCATTGTAACCGACTCAGGTAACCCTAACCCTATTCGGTGCCTATATAAACCGGAGGGTTTTAGTCCGTAGGACGAACAACAATCATACCATAGGCTAGCTTCTAGGGTTTAGCCTCTCTGATCTCGTGGTAGATCTACTCTTGTACTACCCATATCATCAATATTAATCAAGCAGGAGTAGGGTTTTACCTCCATCGAGAGGGCCCGAACCTGGGTAAAAACATTGTGTCCCTTGTCTCCTGTTACCATCTGCCTAGACGCCAGTTTGGGACCCCCTACCCGAGATCCGCCGGTTTTGACACCGACATTGGTGCTTTCATTGAGAGTTCCTCTGTGTCGTCATATTTAGGCCCGATGGCTCCTCCGATCATTAATAACGATGCGCTCCACAGTGAGACTTTTCTCCGCGGACAGATCTTCATATTCGGCGGCTTTGCACTGCGGGCCAATTAAGCAGCCATCTGGAGCAGTTTGAAAGCTACGCCCACAGCCATCAGGTCAGATTTGGAGATTAGAACTACGGTGGCGTCGCGGAGACTTGATCTTGACGGGTTCGAGCCACAGCCAAGCGCCCGCCTTTATCACGAGGGCATGATCTAGCTCTGCCGCCGAGCAGGTGTCACGGAGGCCGCACGATGTCCGCTCAACCTTTAGCTCGGGCCGATTGCGCTGATCGAGGGCGGGTGGCTGGACACCGCCTCGGGGCTGCGATCTCTGGCGATTGAGCCATACACCTACCCGTCCTTTGCGGCTTCGTGACTCAAGGTGCGGACTCCTCTCCGGACTCCGAGCCTTCGCGCCCCGCTAATCGAATCCGATTGGGCCGATCATGGAATTCACTGTCGCGGACATCTTTCGGCACTCGCCCTTTGGCGACATCCTGAATTCAATAAAGTCTCCCTCTTTATCAGGAGAGCCCTGGCCGGATTATGGTCAGGAAGTTTGGGATGCGGACGACGAATTCAAAGCCCACCCACCACCCACTTCGTAGCCACCGTCGATGATTTAACCAACATTCCCATCTTCGACTCCGAAGACATCGACGGTATGGACGACGATGTAGGGGAGGAGCATGAACCAGCGCCTACAGGGCACTGGAGAACCACCTCATCTCACGATGTATACATGGTGGACACACCTAAAGGAAGCGACGACGAGGAACAACGGGACGCTACGAAGGATCGCTCCATCGAAAAGCAATCAAAATAGCGACGTAAGCGCCGCTCAAAGTCCCGCCTCGACAAAGACAACAGCCATACAGACCCAGCTATAGAGCAGGGTGAACCGGTGGACGACGAACATGCTATCGAGCAACCGTCCGAACAGGACAATCTGGATAAACAACCCGTTCCCGGCGAAGATAACAGTCCGGACGATCTCATGCCGGACAAGTTGCTGGAGCAGAAGAACCTCCACAAAAGGCTCGTCGCTACAGCATGTAGCCTGAAAAAGAAGAAGCGGAAGCTCAAAACAGCGGAAGATGCACTCAGAATCAGATGGAGCAAAGTATTCAACACCGCAGACAAATACGGCGACAGTCGCGAACAAAGCGCTACCCAAAGCGAAAACTACTGCCCGAATTTGATGAGGAGGCCGTGAAACCCCACAATCAAAAACAAGGAGGCCACCGGTCGGATGGGCGACCCATGGCAAGCAGAGAGCGGCAAGCGGCGCCAAGCACACAAGCCGCACGCGATCCGCTGAGATTCGCATCAAGCAGATGGCCCGATTAGATCTATCTACGGGCCAAGAAAGCAAGCTCTAGTAAGCAAGGAAACACATCAAGTATCCGAACATCATGGTACACCTAAATATAGGGGTGCGACACACCTATGTTTCACCGATGAGGTCTGGATCATGAATTTCGATGGGATTCAAGCCGGTAAACATAGAGGCATCTGACGGAACAACAGACCACAGAGTGCGGATTGAGACTACATCCTCCATATACACATGGCTAGAGGAGATGGTATCCACGCCATAAAATACTTACCCCTCAAGCTCAAAGGGCCAGCCCGGCATTGGCTTAAAAGCCTTCCCGAAAACACCATTGGAAGTTGGGAGGAGCTCGAGGATGCTTTTCGGGCAAATTTTCAAGGGACCTATTTCCGACCTCCGGACGCCGACGATTTAACTCATATAGCTCAACAACCCGGAGAGTCAGCCCGGAAATTTTGGAACAGATTCCTTACTAAGAAGAACCAAATAGTCGACTGTCCGGACGCCAAAGCCTTAGCAGCTTTCAAACACAACGTCCGAGACGAATGGCTCGCCAGACACCTCGGCCAAGAAAAGCCAAGAACAATGGCCGCATTAACAAGCCTCATGACCCGCTTTTGCGCGGGAGAGGATAGCTGGCTAGCAAGATGTAGCACCAGCGACCCAAGTACATCCGAAGTCAGGGATGGAAACGGGAAACCACGACGCAGCAAGGACCTGCGTCGGACCAAGGGAAACAGCCCGAAGAGCACGGCAGTCAACGCCGGATGCAAAAGCTCTCGGCAGAATCATAAAAAGCTGCCCCTTAAGGATAATAGGGACGAGCTATCTAACTTAAACAAAATCTTGGACAAGATATGCCAAATCCACAGTACTCTCGGGAAGCCTACAAACCACACCCACCGAGATTGTTGGGTCTTCAAGCAGTCTGGCAAACTCAACGCCGAACACAAGGGGCCCGACAAACCAAGCGAGGACGATGACGAACCCCAAAAGCAGAGCACCGGAAAATAAAAGAATTTCCCACAAGAAATCAAACCAGTGAACTCACTTCACGTGACAAAAGGGAAAAATAGAGCGGCGCCCATAGAGTGCAGCGCAAGCAGCCTATCCGGAGGAGTCCTGCCACTGGTTGTTAAAACCAATCACCTTCGACCATCGGGATTACTCTAGAAGTATAGGGAATGCAGGTTGGACTGCCTTGATATTAGATCCGATAATTGGCGGACTCCAATTTTCACAAGTCCTAATGGACGGTGGCAGTAATCTTAACCTACTATATCAGGACACAATCCGCAAAATGGGGATAGACCCAACCAAATTTCGCCGTAGCAACACTTCCTTTCAAGGGGTAATGCCAGGCCCATATGCCCATTGTACGGGCTCTCTACTACTAGAAGTTGTGTTCGGCTCACCCGACAATTTCCACCGCAAAAAGTTAACCTTCCACCTCGCCCCATTTACAAGTAGCTATCAAGCACTATTGGGACGCGAAGCTTTCGCCCGCTTTAACGCAATACCACATTATGCATCTCTTACACTTAAAATGCCCGGTCCACGTGGCATCATCTCATTAAAGGGAAACATCGAGGGTTCCTCGAGTCCGGAAAATTCTGCGGATGCCTTGGCAGCCCCACAATAAACTGGCTTCACCAATACAAGCACTTAGACAGGTCTTCCAGACACCGGAAACGGCTGGACGAGTCCGGCTTAAACATACAAGGGCTCGCTAGACGCATACCCCCGTACAAGGGGCTCCGCGCATCCACAACAAGAGACAATAAAGCTCAATTTTGTTCATTCTTTAGTATAACGTACATTTTCGCACGATCTTTTTCAACTAAGTTCCTCTCTTTTACAGATGAACACCGTGCTACACCTGTCCAGGATACGGCTACTTGAGACACAGCGAGGCGTGCAGTAGGGACCCGTTGCAAGGATTCTTTTTAGATTAAGACCCTACGTAAACCTTTTTCACTGTCTCTTGTTGATACACATCCGCCGGTTTCTCGCTATAACCGAGGAGGAGGCTCGCGTTTTGTCATAGGCCACGTCAGAATTTCGCGCGTACCTGGACACCAGGGGCTTTTTACCAAGGGCGATTGTTCGACCCGTTTTCATAAAGACCGAATACCTTAGGGAGTGTTCGGCATCTCGAGTTAGACCTTATATTCATCAGCTCCGAATCATGTGTTTGGTCAAATGTTGGGTTTTCCCGGCTCCTGTGTTTTGCTGCCTTACGTTCCGCTCTATCGGCTAATGCGGCACCAGGAGAACTACTGCGATTGTGCCCCCGGTTCGGCCAGGGGAGCACCTCAGTAGAGAAAGCCGAAAACTGACTGTCATGATATAGCATGAGACTGGTCAACCACTCGATGACCCGCTGGAATCTTTAGAATTCCTCCGCATTGATGAAGGGCCGTTTCCCGTCTAGGCACTTACGCGCCCCGAATTCGGGTGAGCGCGGTGCTCCTAGGGGCATATAGTAGCCCCACTGTCGAACTCCTATGGCTAAGTGCAAGTGATAAAGGATTATAGTCCGGTTGCCTAGTTTGCTGTGCTATCACCTCCTTTGTAGGACCAAGACATTGGATCAAGTGTGAAAATGCGTTTTCTGCAAACACCCCCGCATTATATGCGTGGGGGCTGAAGGTAAAGACTGCCATCTTTCAGGTTATATACACATATACATTAACGGCCGCACATGAGGTATTTTTATTTCTTGAAGGCACAAGTATAAAAAGGTTTTATATTCCAGCGAAACATTGTTTCACAATAATACATGTTATTCGAACATAATATCCTTGAGCACTCGTCTCTATTAAATGAGCGCCTGCAGAACTTCACGAAAATAGTGCTCGGCAGGTACTCGGCTTCCGTCCGAATCTTGGGATGCAACATCGGTGGCCTTCATCTCCGCCCAGTATGTCTTGACACGGGCAAGAGCCATCCGCGCACCCTCTATGCATGCTGACTGCCTCATTGCCTTGATATGCGGCACCGCACCAAGGAACTGCTGCACCAAGCCAAAATAACTCTTGACTCGGGCCTTTTCGCCACAAATGAGTCACGACATTCTTCATGGCAAGTCGGACAAACTATTCATCTCCGCCCATTCGCCAAACGATCGGTTAATGGAAGTGGGCGCTCTGGACTCTGGAATGCGACCAAAAATCTCTTCCATCTCATGATCTTTTGATCTCGAAGTGTTTGGCGGCGTCCATGTCACTCGCCGCCAAGTCGAATAAGGATCCTCACTACTCCACAGCCGGTCCAAGCGAGCATATTTAGGATCCGTGAACTTCCTCCATAGCGAAAAAAGGCTTTCCGGCCGTGATATCTCCGCTTTGCGTAGCTCCTCCTTCGTAGCTCTCATCGCAGAGCGAGCATCCTTGGCCTCGGTGGTGGCCTTCTTTAGGTCCTCTTGCTCCGCTCGACCTTCTTTTTCAAGAAGCTCACAGCGGTCGGTAGCATTCTTCAACTTCACGGCCATTTCGGCCATTTCCTTTTTGCTTCCGCAGTGAGCAGCATGTTCAGCTTTTAGCTCTTCGGCCGCCTTTAAGGCCGCCACATCACTTTTTCTGGCCTGCTCCTTGGCTCGGGCAAGTTCCGCCCGAAGATTCTCCATTGCAGTGGCACCATCTGCATCAAGCATACATGTTGTAAGGCACGGGCATCAAGCTCCCTTACTAGGTGTCCGCGCGGAGAAACTACATACCTTGTGACTCGTCCAGCCGCTTATTGACAAGCGCGATGTCGGCATCCGCCAAGTCAAGTTTCTGCTTTAGTTCGGCAAATTCATCAGTCCGGCTAGCCACCGGACGCCCCGCCACCTACATAGGAAGGGCGACATATTATATCTGGGATTATGATCCTCGGCACGCTATCATTTTTGACAACGCACCGAGTCTCAGGGGCTACTATCTACACGGGGCGCATCTTATATATGCGGAACCATCAAAAGGTACATCATTGCACGTACCTCAAAACCCGTCAGTAAACTCCTGGCATCCTCATACAACCCGCTTTCGCGGACGAAACTTTTTCAATCACTGTGCCCATCAATGCACGGTGATCCTCTGAGATAGACACTCGCCCCGAGCAGACCCTTCAACTCCTCCGACCGTGCACCAGGAGGTGCTGGACTCGTCTGATGGCCTTTTTCAAAGGCCGGACACAGAGGGCTCTGGGGGGGCCTACGACCGCCCTCCACCCCAGCCGGATTAGGAAACCCTCCGCGGCGACACCTCAGGATCGTCGGCCTCGCTATCTTGATGCAGCAGGGAGGCGTTCCGCTCTCCATCATCTCCGGACGAAGATCCCCCGAAGACGAGCTCTGCTGAGAAGGGCTGAGATCCAAAACTACAAGGTAAAATTTCGGTCATCTTCAGAGATAAAACAGGGATGTCTATTATTTTAGGAAAAACTCCCCTCTCTACTTACGGATCGCTGGAGGGCTGATCTCCTTGGGGAAATAATGCGGCCGGGGAATCTTCCAGCACAGGACCCTCTGGCGAGGATTTCTTCCCGCCTTTTGAGGCCTTGGTCTCCGGATCTTCAGAGGCGGTCCTCTTCTCCCCTTGGATGGAGGGATTCTCGATCCCTCCTTGCTTGATAACCTCCTTCGCGGAGACAGTAGCTTCCTTGTTCCCCCCTTCGCCTTCTTCTAATGGCGCAACCTCTAGCATCTTGGTTAACACGGGATCCGGCGTGGTCTCAGGGAGGGGGGCCGAACACCTGATCAGTTTTGCTTTCGCTATCCACTCCTGTTTAGGGGACAACTCTTTTAAAGGCAAGTTTATGATAAATATACGGATAGCATGTCCAGGTACGGGACTACTTACTCGAGCATCCGGGCGATTGTAGCTCAGACCTGCGTCCTCGGTCAAGTCCGGACACATTGCTTGTGATCCGAAGAACAGTTTGTACACCTCCACGGGCGTTGCGCCCATACAATGTTGAGGAGCTCGTGGTCCCTCCGGATTGAACTCCCACAGGCGGAGGGGGCGACGTTTGCAGGGCAGGATGCGACGAATCAGCATGACTTGCGCTACTACGACCAGATTGATCTCTCTCTCTAGGAGGTCTCGAGTACGGCCCTGCAACAAGGGCACGTCCTTGGACGGCCCACAGTCAAGCCCTTTATTGACCCATGACGCCAGCCGCGGTGGAGGACCCGAGCGAAAGGCAGGTGGCGCCACCCATTTGGTGCCCTTGGGAGCTGTGATATAAAACCACTCTTGTTTCCATAGACTTAGCTCCTCTTGAAAAGAGCCCTCGGTCCATGAGCGTCAGCATTCTTGATTATAACAGCCCCTCTGCACTCTGCCTGCTGCCCCTTGATCATCTTTGGCTCCACCTTGAAGGTTTTGAACCACAATCCGAAGTGTGGGGTAATGCGGAGGAAGGCTTCGCATACGAGGATGAACGACGAGATGTGGAGGATGGACTCTGGATCCAAGTCGTGAAATTCCAGCCCATAATAAAACATGAGCCCCCTCACGAAGGGGTCCGTCGGGAAACTTAGCCCCCGAAGGAAGTGAGACGCGAACACCACGCTTTGACCAGGCTTGGGAGTGGGAATAACCTTCCCTTGAGCAGGCAGCCTATGCGAGATTCGCCCGATTAGATACAGCATCTCTTAGCTTTAGGGCGTCTTCTTACGTGGCGGAGGAAGGCATCCACCGGCCGTGGAGGTCGGAGCGGACATCATCGAAGGTTGAGCGCTGAATCTGGAGCTTTGGGTGTTGGAACTTCGAAGTGAGGCGGATTCGATGGAGATTGAGAAAAAGGGCGGGGCCTTGGTTTCTTTATAAAGAGGTTGAATACCGAGAGCCCTCCCGTGACCGTTCGGGACTCGCCGATAGGAGGCGTGTCAACGGGCACGATTGGGTTACCCACGCCCGTATTGATGAGAATCCCGGAATAAGGCGACACGATTTCTGCTTTGACAAGATGTGCCAAGGAAACCGCCTCGCTAAACGCGCTAAGGTTCGACAGTAAAAACGATTCGAATAAAGGCTTGGCTGTGGTGTGATGTCACGCTGCGGAATACGTCAGCAGATTGAACTTGTATAAATATAGTAACCCAGTTCCAGTTAACACAGCACCGTCTCCACCACAGAGCACCCAAACACGAACAATTAGTAAGGGAACTGCAGTGCCCAAAGCACAAGGACCACCCTCTGAATCCCAACTCAACGCTTAAAGAAAAAGAAGAATTGCTCACAGGTCAGGTTCTGTAGCTATGGTTCATCTCCTTTGCTCTTGCATCACTGTATTTACTCATACCAACTATTTTCAAATTTGAAGGATGGAATTGAAACTCTAATGGCGCAACAAGTATGTTTTAAACCTGTTTCTTTAACTGGTTTGCTGTTGTAACTTTCTCTATGTTGATTTCAGTTTCAATTGAATAAACAGTTATGTTCTCATGTCATGCACATTGCAAGTGTTGTTATTGCTCTGTAGTTTCCCACACTTATATTTTGTGTATTCTACTTTGTCTTGAACAAATATTATATGAACTGTGTCTCTATCTTGATTTGGCAACAAAAACTAGAATGATATAGACAATAAAGTGACCATGGTACATAGATATATGTTTGTTTCATGTTGTTATCCTGTCCACTTTACTACTGAACTGATTTACCAAAATGAGTTTCATGTACAACATGGTAAACCTGTGATGTGTCTGCTTGTTTCTCTTTTAGAATGCGGACAAAATATTGGAGAACAGTACCCCGTTATGCAATGGTAAAGGAAGTAATGCAGATAAGGTTCAAGATAGTGAGACATCCCGGTTGGTCTCCAAGAAAGCTGATAAAAACTATCTTAACGACAGTGAGAGAACCCAAAAGTCCTGTCTTGATGTAGTGTTCAATTTCCTGGCCACTACTGCTAGAACAAGCTCTTTTAACTCGCTGCCTAAATCAGTTCATCTTCATGAGTCTCAACTTCAAGCTAAAAGACATCGATCAGATATCTTTGCGACGGGGAAGTCAAATCTTGAGGAAGTCCTGCATAATTCAGATGCATACTTTACGTTACAATGACAATATTTGGAGGATTTAAGCACCAAACAAGAGAAAGTTAATAAGCTTGCTAAGCATCTTGCCAGCATTATGGGTACCCAGGATAGTGTTTCTTGACCTCTTCTGAAGTAGTTTCAGTTCTGGACTTGTTTTGCTGCGGCATTTATTTGCACTTGTCACCAACTTTGACAACCAGTGTATATGATATGCTGCTTTGTTCCCTATATTTGCACTGGTGGCGAACTTTGATGCCCAGAGGATGTAATATGTGTAATAGCCATGATAGCCTAGCGTAAGTTGCTTGCTTATTTATTTCCTTATTGTCTTGTTTATTTGTTTGCTTGTAGTCAGTGTAGTTCTTTTTTTGCGGTTTGCTAGTGGCCGCAATAAACTATTTTTTAAAACTAGGCCACAATAACCATGGGCTACATATTTATCGTAGTTACCATGGGCCTCCTACGGGCTGTAGAAACAATGGGCCTTCTAAGGGCCGTAGAAACAATGGGCCTTCTACGGGCCATGGCATCAATGGCCCTTCTACGGGCCGTGTGATCGATCGGCCAAACATGGGCCAATAACAGACCGCATTATGGGCCGTAAACGGGCTAGATTTGGAATCGCCATTCATGGGCTGACCACAACGGGCCATCATTAATCGGCCGTATTTGATGACGCTATGAAAACGCTAGCGGATTAACGGGCATAAGCGGGCGATTGTAACCACAGCTGAATTTGGCCCTGGCGAAAAAGGCGATAATGGGCCATAAGTAACGAATCTTTGAAATGAGCCCAAGAATAAATGGGCCCTGAGAAGACCAAACGATAACACGGGTTGGAAACGGCCAATGGAATAATGGGCCGTTAATGGGTATAAAGCGGTACACTGTTCATTGCGGGCCAGATTCACCACGGGCCGCTAATGGGCCAAGAGTTACAAATGGCCTCGTATGGGCCGAAAGACATCATGGGCCATACATGGGCCGGAAGTTACAATGGGTTGGAATCATATTGGATGGCCCAGATGAAGCTACTGGGCTTAATTCCCATAGGCTGTAACGGGCCGTGAGTTAGCGGGCCGTAAATGGGCTATATACGAACAGGCCATTAACAGGCTTTCCGTGGGCCGGCCCATTACCTTTTGACCAAGTCAAACGGGCCAGCCTTTTCATTGGAATGGGCCTTTGTTGGGTCGTGCCACGTGACGACGTATCATAGGCGCCTCATGTCCAATGAATGGATGGCATCTGTCCCAACGGTGAGCCAACACGTGTTTCCTCCGGCTAATGAGAATTTTACACGTGGAAAATCCTCATTGGTCCGGGATGTTAACGGGTTATCGGATCCAAAACCGGACCCAATAGCTTAACAACGACCCGTTACGGTGGATGCCACGTGTCGGCAACCCTTGACGAAAGCACTTCCATGACACGCCATTTATCGTCATGGAAGTGGACACTTCTGTGATGCTAATTTTGGTAATGTCATGGAACACTTCTACGCCAGCACAGGTATGACTATCTTGATTCTATCATAAAATCGTCATGGATGTACATGCATGACAGAAAATGTGACCTGCTGTGACAAACACATACCATCACGGAAGTGTATTTTTTTGTAGTGATGGATGGAAGATTACATAATTTAAGCAAATGTTTGGCAGATACCTACATCTATTAATTTGAAAAAAGACAAGTGCCCCGTAATGCCTTTCTTATCCCTCTCCTCCTAGGAGCTCTAGTGGGAGGTGAAGAGGCGAAAGGCGCTGAAGCAAGCCAGGCTGACCCGTCGGGGCTGCGGGATCTGACGACAAGATTGGGAGGCGGCGCCCGACAGGAGAGGAAGATGACGGACGGAAGGAGCGGCTAGGTGATGCCCTGACCACCACCTCTAGGACTAGAGGAAAGCGGTAGGAGGGGCACCAGCAGGGAAGACGGAGTCAGAGTCCACGAGGAAGCATGTCGGCGTCTAGCTAGAGGAGGCAGAGACATCCACATCCATCGCCCCGGCAAATTGCTCTCCCAGGGAGAAGACCAGGTGTAGATGATGGTGCCGCCGACGCCTCGCTGACGGTGACAGTGCGACTGGCGCTCAGCTGGAGTGTGAGCCCCCGTCCTCCCGTTCAGCATCGTCGTCTTCGCCATCAGTGTCATTTTCGTCACTATCGCTCGAAAAGGAGCTTTCGCCGTAATTCGAGCTCTCCGCGCAGCACCCTAAGCAAGCACCTGAACACCCAAAGACCTTGGTGGAGAGCAGATTTGCCTCCTTAACTTAAAATGGAGGACATGCCCCTCCGCCAAGCTGTGGGCACGTGCGAAGGTTTTCCAGCCGCATGAGGTGCAGGGAACTCAACATCCACTAGCATGTTTCCATTACAGCAACCCCTCATTTGCTACTTCAACCCGTACGGCTGTTCAACCTCCATTACCCTTGCAAAAGGGGTGGGAAGTCGAAGGAGGTTGTGCGGGGGTTCGCGAAGCCTAACAATGAACTCCAGCACCGTATCTCCAACATGGCCTTCCATTGGCACTGGAGCGGCTGGAGGAGGAGTAGTCGAGCCGCTGTTGCGTCCTCCCAGGCCCCGAGCTACACGCCGGACACGGCCACGTCCTGCGGCTCCACCTTGCACACATGATCATGCCCCCACGTCCCCTGCCGGGGCAGGGACACGATGCCGAGAGGAAGCCCTTGTGGCCGCCGCCGAAGCTCGGCCGCGCCCTCTCCCCTTACCATGGTGGAAGAGGGGCACAAGAAGAAGAAAGAGATGCATGGGTGAGCCCTTTTTGTCCACCTCTACTCTCCCTTTTTATAGTGGAGCGTGGCAGGGGGTTGGCTCCCCACTACCCCATGGCAACTGCCCTGCTCCACCAATCCAGTCCGTCTGCGTCACTGGCGATGTCCAGAATCATCGACCGCCCTCCTATGCCTATCCATGGTGCCGAGCTTTCTGCCATGGCACTCATTCCCACGCCCTACATGTCCGCCACAAACCCTGCGCAATGCATGCAGCGTGCATGGCGAAAACAGCAGGGGTAGTGGGATGAGTAAAATGGCAGTTACCTCCCGAATAACGCAGGCACTACAATCAACTCCCTGTGAACATGGGTGGCCCACGGACCATTACATGGGTAGCCCCACGTTGTTCAGCACGACTCGCGGGGAAACCGGGAACTGACTCTATTTTAGGTTAATGAAGAAGCAAAGAAGATCTCAGAAACCTGGATCCGGTCGCGTCTTGGTCAAGACGTTCGCCTGCATGTTGTTAGGGTCTACCCAATGATGCCTAACGGCATGTGTGGGCCAGGCCCGGGGGCTACTATCAGTACAACAAACATTCGCGTTTGTCGACCGAGCTCGTGCGCGAGTGTACTGACGCTCATACATCCGGCACCAACGTATAACGCAAAGTCAAGCCAGAGAAGCCGCTCTTCGTGAGATCAAGGAGCGCATCAAGAAGACCAAGCCAACATACAAGACAAAGATTCTAAGAGAAGTGTCCTTTGTTGGCCAGGCGAGGCCGGCAAGGTTGATGCATTAGATAAGAATAAGATCAAGTCGTGTCGGCCGCGTCTCCGGGACGGCCGAAGACCAAAGTGTGCACCTCTTCGAGAAGGCCCGACAAGCCCTGCCCCTGGTAGGCATAGGCCAATTACCACCGCACCACGACGCCAGTCACTTATCGATGGAGTGTCGAGCCCCCTAGGTAACTAAGTGACTCTCACTAAGCACGTTGCGGTTTGCTAGAAGGCAGATCGTGCCCGATTGACACTCGTCCAGGGGCGTGTCAAGATGATAAGAAGAAGCTCGCTAAGCCGCGATATAAGCTTGCCAGGAATGTATCCCCGCACGCCACCTAAGGATGCATTTATGGCATTTTGTCCTAAGTGCCAAAGTTAGGTATGATAGCATTGTTGGCTATCTAATCACATGATAATGTCTGTTTTGCCACTGTGGTTACCGCTTGAGCTATTAAAGAAGGTCCAAGGCAACCTAGAGAGGGATTCAGATCTTCTCACACTTGTACTTGCGTTGTAGCTCTCCCCGTGGCCATCTTGCCGGGTTTTAGCGCTGCGTGTCATCGTTTTCCTCTATCCAATCCACCAAAGTAGGAGTAGGGTTTTACGCTTCTCAGCGGCCCAAACTTGGGTGAAAACGACCAGAGTCTCGTTGTTGTGATGCTTCATGGCCTCTGCTCTTTGTGCAACGTGATCTCCCCTCTGCCGAACAACAGGGGGCATGTGGCCCCATAGGTGATCATGTCCACCCATGAAAAACATGGTTATTGTTACTACTAGAGGAAGAATCTTTCTTGCTCTTGTTGCTAGATTTTACTTGTGGCATATAAGTAGACAAGAGGGGATGTTTGGCAAGATAAGAAGAAATCTTCTTTCGAAGATCATCATTGATAGCTTTTAGAAACTCATGCTTGTGCTCTAAATTTAGCTTCTCGAAGCGTAGCTTCTCATGAGTCCTTAAGAGCTCACTATGATCCTCTATAGTTGTTTCATGAGCTAACTTAAGAGTGTTTAGTTCTTTAGTTAGACGCTCAATCTCCTTCTTATCATTGTCATTTGTTTCATCTTCATTAGCATGATTACTAGCAAGTTCATCATAGTTTTCATCACTAGTGTTTTCAACAAGTAAATCATCATCACGTAGCAAGTCATCTTCATCACTATTACAATCAACATACTCGGGGTGTGATACGTTAGGGCCTTTAGCCATGAACCATCTTCCAATTCCTTCATTTGCTGAGTCAAATATGTCATAGGAGTTGGATGACACAAGTGCAAGACCGACAACACCTTCATCTTGAGTATAGCCGGAGTCGGAGTGATAGCTTCTCCCGGAGTAGTTGTCGGAGTCGGAACTGGATACCCATTCACCAACGTGAGCTTGATGTCTTCGTATTGTGTAGCTCTTTGATGACTTGTCCTACCTTTCTGAATCCTTGCTTCTATGAGAGGGTCTTCGTTCATAACGATCATCTCTACTCCTTCTCTCTTTTGGCGATGATTCATCTCTTCTACTCCTCCTTTTTGGTGAGTCTTCTCTTTTCTTGTAGGCAGCCATACACTCATTGGAGTAGTGTCCGGGTCCTCCACAATCATAGCAATTACGATCACGACTAGAAAATATTTTGACATTGTAGGATCTTGACTTGGAGCTTCTCTCTTTGCTTCTATTCTTGTAGAGCTTGTTGAAGTTCTTCACCATTAAGCTCAATTCTTCATTAGATATTTGCTTCTCACTTGATGTTGTAGGAGCATCACTTGAAGCTTTGTAAGCAACAATTCTACCAATGACTTCCGTGGGCTTGAGATCTTTGTAATTGGGCATCATTTGGATCAATGTGCACATGGTATCGTACTTTCCATCCAAGGCTCTTGGGATCTTCTTGATGATGAACTTGTCGGTCATCTCTTCACTTTCTAAGCCAGCAATCTCATTTGTGATGAGAGCAAGCCTAGAGTACATTTCAACGACTCCTTCACCATCCTTCATATTGAACTTGTCAAGTTGACTTTGAAGCACATCCAACTTGGATTCCTTGACGGACTCGGTACCTTCATGCATATCAACCAAAGTATCCCAAATTTCCTTTGCATTCTCAAGGCGGCTGATTTTATTGGATTCTTCGGGGCACAATCGATGTAAGAGAATATCGCAAGATTGAGCATTGTATTGCAACATTTTCATTTCTTCCGCTTTTGCTTCACGATCCGGTTCTTTTCCATCCGCGAAGAAATCACCTTGCAAGCCAATATGCACAACAGCCCAAATGGCGGGGTTATGACCGAGAATATGCATTTTCATCTTATGCTTCCAATTAGTAAAATTAGTACCATCAAAGTAAGGACCTCTACGGTGATAATTTCCCTCGCTAGGAGACGTACTCTCCTAGGTTATGAAACCAAGGCTATGATCACCAAAGCTATGGAAATAAAGGCAAATAGATACCAAAGCTCTGATACCACTTGTAGGATTGAATGTCTAGAGGGAGTGATTAGACTACTCGACCAAAGAAAAATCTATGATTTTCCCAATTTTAGTTGTGGGCAGATTTTACCAATTAGCACAAGTCAAGAAATCAACCTACACATGCAACAATAAGAGTATACCATGTCAGGACCCCGATTCCAAATCACATCGATCTAGCCGGTAACACCTCATATCACTTTGCGGCCTCACGAACGGTATTCCCACGGTGTCGCCTTACCATGGCCGGGACCGTTTAGCCTTTTGGCTCACGTATATGATAGTGTCGCTAGCATCCATATGACAGAGAACCCGGGCCGACATGGCTAGTCGTGAACCCAAAGCGGCACTAACCCATGGGGACAGGCATACATGAATCACATCGAGCATGTCGGTCAGCGGCGTGTGAATCCGGGCTGTAGCACTGGGCTAACAGGACTCCGGTAACCCGGGCTGTAGCAGGCTAGGCAGGACTCCGGATGTCACCGCGTGACATTTCCCCGAAGGGACAGACACAGGAACGAAGTGAAACACATGCCGGCCAGTCACGTGTCGAAGCGGTAGTCTTTGGGCTAGCGGGACTCCGGTGAACCGGGCTGTAGCGGACTACTATTGCTCAGGAAGCACTAGACTACATTTCCCCATATGAGAGGCTGCCAAGGATAAACAACTAGATTGTCAGATCCCACACATACCAAGCATTTCAAACATACACACCATATGCTCAATATGTGTAAATACAACATGGCATCACAACATAACTCTATGACTCAAATATTTATTCATTAGGCTCTGAGGAGCGAGATATTACAAACATGGGTCTCATGACCCAACATACAGAGCATACAAATCAAAGCACAAGCGGAAGCTAACATGTTTGAGTACAGACATCTACAAATGAAAAAGGCTGAGCAGCCTGACTATCTACCAGATCCTGCCGAGGGCACAAGATCGTAGCTGAGGTATCAAGCTAAACGTCGAGGTCCACGCGAAATTACTAGCGAGACTGACGTCTCTCTGCAAAAACATAAAATAGGCAAACGTGAGTACATATGTACTCAGCAAGACTTACATCGGAACTATCTACATATGCATCGGTATCAATAAAGGGGTGTTGGAGTTTGACTGCAGCAAGCCAGCTTTGACTCGGTGGCTATCTGAACTACATTTGCAAGTAACTCTTTTGAGGTGGCGCACACGAGTCCACATATTCACCATATCAATACACCACTATGGATCCGCTCCCGTCTACCTACGGGAACGCCATCCATAGCACTCATGCTTATCTTGCGCATTTTAGAGTATCCACTTTCACTTGTCTATGAACTATTATAGGAAACCCAGAAGTCCTTTTCCGCGGACACGGCTATTCGAATAGATGATGTTAACCCTGCAGGGGTGTACTTCTTCACACACGCTCTCGCCACTTACGGCCATGTACACGTCATGTATCTCGGCAACCTTCAAACGGAAGCCTTGCGAGGGAGTCGGCCACGACCTGACTAACCACACAAGTCTCTTGTCCAGGTTTATCGCCTATTCGGGTTCCATCCGCAAGGAGATCCGGCCGGGGTGTAGCTCACGGCCCCAAGCGATGTGTGCAGGGTTCCCAAGCCCACCTCGGCGGGTGGATCTCGCTTGTACACCGTGCCATGGTGCCTAGTCATCCCAAGCCCACCTATACGGGTGCCACTTGGTAGACTACTAACACTAGCTACAAACACGAAAACTAGTTGCAACTCACGGGCAGAGATCAAGTTGATTAATAAGTCGAGAGGGCACTTAAGCATTCAATGTGTGGTAGTAGCTATTCATGGATCACAAACACATAACTCAGTTCACAGGGACGGCTGAAATGAGACAACCCACCATGTACTCCTACATGGCCTCTCACACTACCTTTACCAAATAGTGTTCACACACTTAGCTCTCAACAGATGGGACATGTTCACACACCTCCAATTCATCCCGATGAATCGGGCCAGGACTCAACTCTAAGCAATAGCAGGCATGACAAACAAGCATGAGCAGTAGGCACAACAGGGCTCAAACAACTCCTACTCATGCTAGTGGGTTTCATCTATTTACCGTGGAATGACAGGTCATGCGAGAGGATAAAGGGGTTCAGCTACATGCAGCAAGTAATGAGATGAATCATTGTTGTCCTAATGCAGTAAAAGAGAGCAGAAGCGAGAGAGTGGGATTGTATCGGAATGGACAAGGGGGTTTTGCTTGCCTGGCACTCCTGAAGATATTATAGTTCTTCATCGGTGTCATCGAACTCATCGTCGGTACGTCGTCTACTAAGAGGGGACAAACACCGACAAATAAAGGAGAAACACAATCAATGCCATGCAACAGTATGATGCATGAAGATGACATGGCAGTATGCTGTTGATTGGCCTAATGCATCTAGCAGCAAGTTAAATGGGGTTGGTTTGAACACTAGGTTCAAATTCAAACTCCATATGTGAGAGTTTAAATGCCATTTAATTGATTTGACCTGATCAGCAGGTATAAGTTGTTCTAACATGCATGAAAATGGTACAGATGGATAGATTGGATTTTTTTGATCATTTTTCATATATAAATTATTTCATTACGAGCTACGGTTGATTTTCTATGATTTTTAGAAGTTTTGGTTATTTTCGAATTTCTGTAAAAGAATAAATCCGAAATCGAATTAATGCGTGAGCATGACGTCCTTTGTGATGTCGTGATCAACTGGGTTGGCCAGGTCAAACCTGACGATGGGACCCATCGTCGGCGTCTCGAGCTGGTTTAGGTGGATGACATGTGGGGCAGTCAAAGTTGACTTGGCCAAAGTCAAACTAGCATGTGGGGTCCACGGCACTAACACTAATTTAACGAAAAAATTATACTAATCCTAATTAGCGTAGGGGCCCACATGGCGATGACTCATGGGGTGCTTATAGCGGTCATTAGCACTAACTAACGGCGCCACGTCGGCGGTGGCGCCATGGCGACCACAACGGGCGGCGAAACTTCGCCGAAGTTGGTCGAAGCGGCCTTCTGAGCAGCGGTTTGAGCAGCGGTTGGACTCTGAGTTCTTGGCGGTCTGGCGCATCCGGTGGTGGCAGCGTGGTGTCTTTGTGGGTGTGTGTGGCAGCAGCAGCAGCAGGCGGCGGCGCGGAGGCGCGTCGTCGGGCGGCGATCTCCGTGGCCGCGAGGAAACAGCGATGTTGGCGGCGTCCGAGGGCTTCCGGCGTCTTGAGATCGGGTAGGAGGAAGAGGGCATCGGGCGGAGCTCGTGGACTGCTCTGGTGTCGTCGGACGGCGGTGGTCGCAACAGCAACGAGCAGCGGCGATAAGGCGGGTTGGTGGCGTGGCAGGGAGAGATCAGAGGAGGAAGAGAGGTCTAGGGAGAGAGGAGAGGGGCCAAGGGTTGCGTGGCGTCGCCTGGTGCATCGAGGAGGAGCCAGGCAGGCTGGGAGGGAGGAGGTGGACGCCTCGGGCACGCTGGCGTCGACACGCCTCTCCCTACTGGCAGAGGTGGAAGAAGACCAAGGCGCCCCTGGTGGGCTGGGCCGATTCTGCTGGGCCACCAGGTGAGTGGGCCTCAGGTAAGCGTCAGGTAAGGTTACTCTCTCTCTCTTTCTAGTTTAGTTACTGTTTTCTATTTTGCTTTTCTGTTTTTGATTGAGTAATAATACTAAACCATTTTTTAAAACTCCTGAGAAAACTTGTGGGCACTTTTAAAATGTTTACTAACGGCCCTCAAATGTTTTCAGAATTATTGAAGAATTTAAAACATTTATAGCCATTAAATGCTCCAATTCAAATACTTATGATTTAATCCAGAAACCTGAAATGACCTAGGAAAAATATGCACCAATTTTTGTCAAAGGTTTTCACCAGTTTCAAAAATGATGAACTTTTCCTGAAGTCACTTTGGGTTTATTGGAAGTGATTTTATTTGAGCCTATTTGAATTCATTTGGTGCTAGGGTTTGAACAATCCCCATTTCAATTTAAATAGAATTTAAACATGATGCAACACTCTAATGCAAGCACTAAGCATTACCAAAACTAGGGATGTGACATAGCAGCGGAAAGTAAAACATTGCATATGAAGGTAAAGGGAAGGGTTTGGAGAAGGCAAACGTAATGGCGACACGGAGATTTTTGGCGTTGTTCTGATAGGTGTTGCTATCGTACGTCCACGTTGATGGAGACTTCAACCCACGAAGGGTAACGGTTGCGCGAGTCCACGGAGTGCTCCACCCACGAAGGGCCCACGAAGAAGCAACCTTGTCTGTCCCACCGCGGCCATCGTCCCGAAGGACTTTCCTCACTCGGTAGATCTTCATGAAGTAGGCGATCTCCTTTCCCTTACAAACTTCTTGGTTCAACTCCACATCTTGACTAAGGCTCCCAAGCAACACCTAACCAATCTAGGAGACACCACTGTCCAAAAGGTAATAGATGGTGTGTTGATGATGAACTCCTTGCTCTTGTGCTTCAAATGATAGTCTCCCCAACACTCAACTCTCTCTCTCAGATTTGGCTATGGTGGAAGAGTGATTTGAGTGGAAAGCAACTTGGGGAAGGCTAGAAATCAAGGTTAAAGTGGTAGGAATGGATTCTCTTGATCTCAACACATGAGTAGGTGGTTCTCTCTCAGAAAATGTATGCTAGAAGTGTAGGCATGTTCAGATGGCTCTCTCGCAAATGGAGAAGGGGGTGGAGGGGTATATATAGCCGCCACACAAAATCCAACCGTTACACACATTTGACTCATCTCGGTGGGACCGAATGGTTAAACTCGATGGCACCGATTAGTTCAAAAAATGTGAGCGTCAGGGATCTCGGTGGGACCGACTGGAACCACTCAATGGACTGATGTGCTAGGGCTTAGGGCAAACCGCATCCCGGTGGCACCGATTGCATCAACTCGGTGAGACTGAAGTGAAGCAATAAGGCAACAGAGAGTTGGTCAAGCCATCTCGATGAGACCGATTGCTATTTCAGTGAGACTGAAATAATTGCAACACGCAACAAAGAGTTGGCAAGGCCATCTCGGTGAGATCGAGATCCATGTCGGTGTGACCGAACTGTTAGGGTTCCTGGCTGTGGCTATGACATATGAACTCGGTGGCTCCGAGTAGAAAGAATCGGTGGGGCTGAGTTGGAGTTTAGGGTTTTGACATATTTGGATGGAGAAAGTGGCTGAGGGTTTTGGAGCAATATCACTAAGCATTTGAGCAAGCAAGCCATTAAGTAACACCTCATCCCCTTTTAATAGTATTGGCTTTCCTATGGACTCAATGTGATCATGGATCACTAAAATAAAGATGGAGAGTCTTGAGCTTTAACCAATATTTGTTCTTAGCATTTTGAGGGTTCCACATCTCTAGTTCATGCCATGCCATTCATTGAACTTCCTGAAATATTTATCTTGAATAAATATTAGTTCAATGACCTATATGTTTTTTTGAATTACCGAAACCACCGGATAATAGTTGGACTTTCACTATGCCAACTACATGATCATGCAAAGCAATATGACAATGATGATGCGTGTGATAATAAATGGAAAGGTGGAAGTTGCATGGCAATATATCACGGAATGGCTATGGAAATGCCGTAATAGGTAGGTATGGTGGCTGTTTTGAGGAAGGCATCTGGTGGGTTGATGCACTGGTGAAAGTTGCGTTGTACTAGAGTGGCTAGCAAAGGTGGAAGGGTGAGAGTGCGTATAATCCATGGACTCAACATTAGTCATAGAGAACTCACATACTTAGTGCAAAAATTTATTAGCCCTCGAAACGAAGTACTAATATGCATGCTCCTAGGGGGATAGATTGGTAGGAAAAGACCATCGCTCATCCCCGACCGCCACTCATAAGGAAGACAATAAAAAATAAAGCATGTTATAACTTCATCGCATAACTAGAGACCATGCGTGCATGCTTCAAGAATCACAAACCTTAACACGAGTATTTTTATTAACCCACAATTACCAACTAGCATGACTCTAATATCACCATCTTTATATCTCAAAAGAATTGCAAGGAATCAAACTTCTCAAATATTCAATGATCTACATGAAGTTTTTATTGTATCTCTCTTGAATACCCATCATATTAGGACCAAATTCATAACCTAAGAAACTTTCCATACTATTTTTAAGACTCTCAAAATAATATAAGTGAAGCATGAGAGTTCATATTTCTACAAAATAAAACCATCATCGTGCTCTAAAAATATATAAGTGAAGTACTAGAGCAACTGCCTAGCTCAAAAGATATAAGTGAAGCACATAGAGAATTCTAATAAATTCACGACTAATGTGTGTCCCTCTCAAAGGGTGTGTACAGCAAGGATGATTGTGTCAAACTAAAAAGCAAAGACTCATATAATACAAGATGCTCCAAGCAAAACACATATCATGTGGTGAATAAAAATATAGCCTCAAGTAATTTTACCGATGGATTGAAGACAAAAGAGGGGATGCCATCCGGGGCATCCCCAAGCTTAGATGCTTGGTTGTCCTTGAATATTACCTTGGGGTTCCTTGGGAATCCCCAAGCTTAGGCTATTGCCACTCCTTATTCCGTAGTCCATCAAAAGTTCACTCAAAACTTGAAAACCTCACAACACAAAACTCAACAGAAAACACGTGAGATCCGTTAGTGAAACAAAGCAAATAACCACTTTTAGGTACTGTTGTGAACTCATTCCAATTTTATATTGGTGTTATATATACTGTATTCTAACTTCTCCATGGTTCATACCCCCTAATACTACCCATAGAATCATCAAAATAAGCAAACAACACAATGAAAACAGAATCTGTCAAAAACAGAACAGTCTGTAGTAATCTGGACTTTAGCCAAACTTCTGTAACTCAAAAAATTCTGAAAAATTAGGACAACATAGGAAATTTGTATATCAATCTTGTGTAAAAAATTCAAGAATTTATCACATCCCAGAAGATCAGATGAATTATGTTACTGGGCGTAAAAGTTTGTGCTTTTCAGCAAAATCAAATCAACTATCACCGAATACATCCCAAAGGTCTTACTTGACACAAACACTAATTAAAACACTAAAACTAAATTATTACAGAAGTAATATTGCGTACTTATTCAAGAACAGAAGCAATAACAAAAATCACAAAATAAATTCAGTTGCCTCCCAACAAGCGCTATTGTTTTACACCCCTAGCTAGGCATAATTCTTAGATCTAGGTGTTGTAATAGAAGTGAGGGAGGCCATCCATGCTCATCTCATACTCCCTCCTTTCAGCGACAAGATTTCTTTGTGGAAAGCAAAGATAATCAAAGGGACTAAATATAATAGGGTATGGATCTATAAGATCAAGTTTGGGAGGAGGAGGTTCCTCCTCGGGTCCCTTATATGTGATAACTATTTCTTCATTATAAACGTTCCTTTGATTGAAATCTCTAAGTCTTTATTTAAGGACATGTCCTAGACCATTATTTTGTATAGCAAATTGTCATTGATTTCAGAAATCTTATCAATCAATACATCCGGAGGAACCCTTTTCCTTAGATTTTTGTTGTAATCGGCATAATATGGAGATTGTAATCTACTTATCTCTTCTTGATTACAGAGGATATCCTCTATAGAATGGCAACACCATTAATATTATAATGAGCAAAAATTTCACTAGCTTCTTTCATGATATGCCCAAATTCATAAGCTAGAAATATAGTGGTGACACGCTTAACGGAAGGATCATGAATATTGAAAAATTCTAAGAAGATCTTTTGTATGCATGGATGCATGTGAACAAATTGTCTTTCAAGTTCACTATAAGCAAAGATATGACATCCACAGGGTTATTAGTTTTGTTAAGAATCGACCCTCCTAGCATAGGTAACATATTGGCACAAGTAAATAAATCATTAGTAACACCTTTTCTAGTAATATTATCGCTACCCACATGGAGTTTATTAGTGTGCATGATAGTAGGTTCTTTTTCAAGAGGGTCATCAATAGCAAACTCATCAAAATTTTCAATATTATTACTGGATTTTTCAACAATAACCTCCCCAAGTTCAGACATGATGGCAAGCAAGCAATCTAGCACACAAGCAAACAAAAAGGAAACGAAAAGAAGGTGAATAAAAAGGCAAATATTTTTGTGTTTTTCTAAAAACGTTTTAGAAGTGGGGGAGAGGAATATGAGAGGCAAATGGCGAATAATGTAATGCAAGAGATGAGATTTTGTGATAGATACATGGTAGGCTTGATATAGAACCTCCCTGGCAACGGCACCAGAAATTCTTCCTGCTACTTCTTGAGCTAGCGTTGGTTTTTCCCTTGAAGGGGAAAGGGTGATGCATCAAAGTAGAGATAAGTATTTCCCTCAGTTTGAGAACCAAGGTATCAATCCACTAGGAGGTACATGCAAGACCCCAATGATCGCACCTACACAAATAAACTAATACTTGCACCCAACGCGATAAAGGGGTTGTCAATCCCTTCACGGTTATTTGCATGGATGAGATCTGATAGAGATAGGTATAAAAGATAAATAAAAACTAAATAAAAGTAAATAAATTTCAGCAAGGTATTTTTGGGTTTTTGGTTTTGTAGATCTAAAAATAATATGATAGAGAATAGACCCGGGGGACATAGGTTTCACTAGAGGCTTCTCTGTTGAAGAAATCGTATGATAGGTAAACAAATTACTGTTGAGCAATTGGTAGAAAAGCACATAGTTATGACGGTATCTAAGGCAATGATCATGAATATAGCCATCACATCCATGAAAAGTAGACGAACTCCTACCTGCATCTACTACTATTACTCGATACGTCGACCGTTATCCAGCATGCTTCTAGTGTATTAAGTTAACAAAAACGGAGTAACATGCCTTTAGCAAGATGACATGATGTAGAGGGATCCTCTCCTCTTCGGGGAAATACGTACCAACGCAGATACAAGCAATCAGGAAGAATTTCTGGCGCCATTGCCGGGGAGACATCATCAACATCTATCAGGTTCCTGATCACAAATCTCATCTCCTTGCAATTTACATTATTTTCCATTTGTCTCTCATTTTCATCTCCCCCACTTCACAAAAATATTTGCCTTTTTTATTCGCCCTCTTTTTCGTTTTCCTTTTTTCATTTGATCTTTTGTTTGCGTGAGATCTTGTTTGCGTAGTTGTCAGGGAGAACTGATCGTGGCCCACGAACACCTACGGGACCTGGGTCCCTTGTGGTTCGGAGGGGGGCAGAGATTGCACAAAGAGCGGATCGAGGCGATGCACACGAGCAGATTTACCCAGCTTCGGAGCTCTCCGGAGAGATAATACTCCTACTGCTGCTTTGTGGATTATCTTGTGTTCTTGCTAGGAACAGCAGGGCTACAAAACCTAGCCTGAGTGTGTGGTCTCATATGAGTAGGATGAACTAAGCCGGAGCTGAACCGAACCCTTTCTACCTTGCACTTGGGCCTCCTTTTATAGGCACAAGGGGTCACCACATGTGTCAAGTAGACAAGGATAAAATAGTAAAAACATAGGTTGGTACACCGCTTTGTACAGTGTACAGTAATCTATACCTAACTCTGACGGCAAGGGACAAGATTCATCAATGCCCGTCTCAGTCGCTTGAACAGTGTAACAGAGACCGTCAAGTGCGCCTCCGTTTGCCATGATGGTAGCTTGTCAGCGCCGCTTATCGCTGCTCCCCGCTGGCTGCACAGCCCGTCGACATGCGTGCTTGGGAGAGCCCCGTGGTGACACGTTGGCGGGTGAGCTGGAGCGGAGATGAAGAGAGGTCACTTGCCGCGACGAGTACCTTGCCGCGGCAAGGTTCTTGTCGCGCTCGGGAGCTTATCGCTCACCAAGCCTTCCCGGCAAGCTCCTCTTGCCGGGGCCTTGTTTCCTTCGCGCCCTGAGTGGCCTTCCCGGCAAGCTCCTCTTGCCGGGGCCTTGATTACTTTGTTCTTGAATGGCTCCAAAGGAGACGCTGAGGATCTTGGCGGTCATCAGGCCAGTCCTGCCGCTGGTGCTACAACTGCCCGTGCGAGTTCGGGATACTAGGGTACCCTACTCTAGTACACCGGCAGAGCCCCGAACTGGGCCACACGCGCGCCGAGCTCTGTTGGGCCAGGCCCAAAACAGTGCACGGGCACGCGTGGTCTTGATTACGCCGTTATTCGCCTTGGACCCACCACGTCTCCCACGAACATCACGCACCGGGCGTGGCGTCGTGCGGGAGATCGTGGGGCTTTCTTTAATGGGAAAAATCGGAACGCCCGTCCCTTCCCCCCTTTATAAGCAGGGGGAACAGGGGCAGGGCGCCCACTTGCCCTCGCTGTCACATCAGAAAACCCCCGTCGCTTTCCCCTTCCTTCTCGAGCCCAAAGAGAGAGACGCTCTGCCCCCTCCATTGCCACCGGTGCCACCAACGCCGTCGACCTCCTCCACCACCTCTCCCTATGGCTCCGAAGGCCGACAAGGGAAAAGGCGTGAAATCGGCCGAGGCGCAGCGGCTCGCGGCGCTGCGGAAGGAGCGGGCCCTCTTCGATCCCCTGCTCAACAGGAAGGAGCTGCGGGAGCTGACTTGGAGAAACGCGCGGAAGAGCTCCGGCGCGCCAACCAAGAAACTCTCCGGGATATAGCAGAGGCGCGGGAGCAGCTTGCTGAGGAGCGCACGGCCTTCATCTTGGAGAAGGGCGAGGTCGAGGAGTAGCAGAGGCTTGCCGGCGAGAAGCTCTTCGCGCGAGAAGGTGAGCTGGCGCAGCGGAAGATCAACCTCGACAGCTATGAGGAAGATCTCATCGCGCGCGAGCAAACGATTGGCGGGCCACTTCAGGAGGCAAAAGATGCTGCTGCGGCTGCCGAGGCCGCCAAGAGGGATTGGAGGCGAGGTGGCTCAGCTAGAGTCCACCCTCCGAAAAAGTGCCGAGGAGGTCGCCGGGCTGAAGCGGCGTGAGAAGGGCGCTACACCCTCGGCGAGCTGCAGGTCGTTTTGCTGAAAAGATCAAGGAGATCGATGCGCCAAGGGCGTCAAGGCGGATCTGAGCTGAAGCCGACCACCACAGCGGAGGCGTTGAATGGCGCCAAGGATCGGAAGCGGGCCTGCTGGAAAAGATCAAGGCCACCAAGGAATTCTTTGTCGAATCTGTGACCGCCCAGAATAATCTTGAGACAGCATAATGCCTTTGGATGAAGGTCTTGTGGACACCGCCGCCGGCATCCATAATGAGCTGATGGAGTTGGGGATGACAGATCTTGGATACTCCACCGACGAGAACCTCCAACCCAGCGTCAAGTTCAGCCTATTCTTCAAAGGCGTGTTGGCGGGTATCCAGCGGCTCCGGGAAGAGATTCCAAAGCAACTGGCGGAGGAATCGCGTAAAGTCTGCGCCGAGGCTCTCCAGAAGGTGTTGATGAAGGTGGCCTTCCGCAACCCAAAGCGTCGACTTCACCAAAGCCCTCAAGTCCCTGCCTCCATCCGCCGATGTTGAAGCGCTCAAGGCCCTTGTCGCACCCATTGTGGACAGGGTGAGCGGAGTTAAGAGGCTCGAGGGCGACCGCGTGGACTAGGCCGCCAAGCCTATCTTTCTCTTGTCGCTGTAGATCATGTTTAGGTAAAAAGTCTATTAGATCCGCGACAAGTTATTATGTAATATACACTATCTTAGGCAATCGAATGCAATGTTATTTCCTTTACTCGATTTCTTCCTTTATGCGTTTATACCCTCGCTTTCGGGGAACTTGTCGGTGTGAACACCTTTGCATGGCGCCGAAAAGCGGAACTTCAGCAGCCTCTTTGGCGATGCCGCCTCCGACAAGCAACCTTGTTGCAACTAGTTGCAGCACACTTAAGTTGTTGAGCGGACTCGAAACAAAGTAAGGCGCAAGCTAATCGCGAGTCGGTTCCTCCCTTTGGGTTTTCCATACAAAGTACTATCGTTCGAGGAAGATAACTTAAAAATTTAAAACTGGTCGTTTAAACTTAGCAACTTAGCTTCTCTGTTGTCCATTTCGGCAAGGCGACAGTTCCTCGAGCAACGCTTGGCCCACACTATTATCTTCTCCTTCCCCGGTTAACTTGTGGGTGGATGAACCTTCTTCTTGTTTGAGAAGAAAGAAGAAAATAAAGTTATGGAGCCTAGTGGCTCGTTATAAACTTACGGTGTGGATGCTGCACAAAATGTTAGTAAACACATGCATATAAAATTATGAGAGCATGTATTGACAAGTTGTGCGCAACACATAAACTTCTTGATGCAGGATCTGCGCCCGGCTTTGTACAAAGGATTACATGCAGCAGCGGCAAGACTTGTACAAAAGAGTGGTTGCGGAGCAGGTCCCGCAACCGCGCCTTATGGGTAAAACTTGAAGATGCTCTATATTACAGGAATTGCTCACGGAATGCCATCTTCGGTCTCAAAGCGGACAGCGCCGGGCCTAGTGACTCATTTCACCCGATAAGGGCCTTCCCTTGGCGTCAACTTGTTGGAATTCTTGGCGGACTGAGCGCGCGAAGAACAAGGTCGCCTTCCTCGAAGCTTCGGCGTTAACTGCGGCTATGGTAGCGACACAAAGCTTGCTGGTAACGAGCAACTCGCATGCAGCTGAAGGCGATCTTCCTCGAGGAGCAGCGCGTCATCTTGTCGCAGCTGCTCTTGCTCAAGCTCATCATAAGCGAGCACTCGTGGTGACCCGTATACGAGTTCCGTGGGGAGAACTGCCTCTTCTCCATAGACTAGAGCGAAAGGTGTCTGGCCAGTGGCTCGACTTGGCATCGTTCCGATCGACCAAAGAACCACCGGCAGCTCCTCGATCCAATTTCTTCCGCACTTGTGCAGCCGTCGAAAGTTCTGGTCTTGAGTCCCCGCAGCACTTCAGCGTTTGCTCTCTCTTTGACCGTTGCTTCTCGGATGAGCAACGAAGCAAAAGCAGATCTTGGCGCCAAGATCTTGGGCGTCTTGCATGAAGGTGCGGCTCGTGAACTGTGTGCCGTTGTCGGTGATGATCCGGTTAGGAATCCCAAAGCGGCAAACAATTGACTGAAGAACTTGATCACTGATGTGTTGTCACCTTCCGCACTGGTTCCACTTCCGGCCACTTTGTGAACTTGTCGATTACAGCGTACAAGTACTCAAAGCCCCGACAACTCGGGGAAGGGGCCGAGATGTCGAGCCCCAGACCGAAGAGGGCGGGATAAAGGGATTGTCCGGAGAGCTTGAGCTGGTTGGTGTATCTGTTTGGAATGGGCCGCACGCTTCACACTTGGTTACTTGTGCGATTGCATCTGGAGGGCTTCGGCGAGAAGAAACCTTGCGGAAAGCTTTGCGGCAAGTGCTCTTCGCCAATGTGGTGACCACATATGCCTCCATGTATCTCTGCCAACAGCCATCCCATCTTCCCGCAAATACACTTCAATTTCACACCGTTGAGCCTTCTTACATGCAGGATGTTGTCAACAAACTGATACATACTTATTGCCGGGCTACTTTTTCCGCTTCTTCTTGCTCTTGGAAGTTCTCTGTGCTCAAGGAAATGGGCGATTTGCTGCGCCCATGCCGGAGCCTCGTGGCTCGACAACAAGGACCAAAGGCTCATCTACCACTTTGTGGGAACATTAGCTTCCACGGCAAGAACCTGTGGTTCTGCGGAGCTTGATGATCCCGGCAAGCTTGCGGAGCAAAGCTTGTCGGGGCGTCTGCTTCAGCGAGACAAACCACGGGGTTTGTCGGAGCGACTGCTCCTCGATGATATTTGTATTGATTTTAGGGACCTTCTTGGCGGCGGCTCCGGGGAGCTCTGCGGAAAGTAGTCGCCGAAATCAATTTTCTCTTCTTGCTCTGTCTGTTGATGGTGTTACGGTTGGTTGAGTCAGCTTGAGCACAAAAATTCCTGGTTCCACGAGTAACTTAAGTGCGGCACATTTGGAGAGGACATCAGCTATATCATTACGAGCTCTTGGAGCGTGTTCCATTTGCAGGCCTTCAAAGTGCTCTTCTAGCTTTCTCACTTCATCGACGTAGGCTTCCATCAATGGACTCTGATAATCTTTATTTACTTGGCGGACGACAAGTTGCGAGTCCCCCCTGACAATGAGCTTCTTGATCCCAAGGTCTACCGCAATCCTGAGACCGGCAAGCAAACCTTCATACTCTGAAGTATTGTTTGTTGCTTGTTCCTTGGGAAAGTGCATCTGGACTATGTACTTGAGGTGCTCTCCGGTGGGTGCGATAAGCAGCACGCCGGCAGCTGCGCCTTGCAGCGAGAAAGCACCATCGAAGTACATCAGCCACTCTTTATTTGCCTCTTTGACGGGGATGCTCGTCTCTGGAATTTCTTCATCTTGCGTTGGCGTCCATTCAGCTATGAATTCTGCCAATGCTCTACTTTGAATAGTTGAAGTGCTTTCAAACTTGAGGCCAAAGCTTGATAGTTCGGTGCCCACTCGACAATTCTTCTGTTGCTTCGGATTTTGTAATATCCTTTTCAGCGGAAGCGGTGACAACTGTTATCTCATGTGCTTGGAAGTAATGGCGCAGCTTTCTCGAGGCCATGAGGAGGCCGAAAAGCAACTTTTGCACGCCAGAGTACCTTGACCTAGCCCCTTGCAGAAGGGAACTGACAAAGTAAACTGGGCGCTGCACCATCTTCTTCTGTGTCTTGTCGCAACCCTGCGCTGATCTATCCTTGTCGGGACCAGAGCTTGTGGCGAAGCCCCTTGCTTGTCGCTGGATGCGTCTGCCTCGGTTGCCGGCTCATCATCTGCCTCCCTCTCTGCTACTAACGCAGCACTAACCACTTGATTGGTTGCCGCTATATACAGCAGCAACTTCTCTTGTGGCCTAGGTGCGACAAGTATTGGAGCGGAGGACAGGTATCTCTTCAAGTCCTGCAGCGCAGCCTCCGCTTCGGGAGTCCATTTCATTGGACCTGCCTTTTTCAAAATCTTGAAAAACGGCAGGGCGCGCTCTGCAGACTTAGAGATGAACTTGCTGAGAGCAGCTACACAACCGGCAAGCCTTCTGACGTCCTTGACGCGCTTTGGTGCTTCAATCTGCTCAATGGCCTTGATCTTGTCGGGATTGGCTTCAATTCCCCGCTGAGACACAAAGAACCCGAGAAGCTTGCCGGAAGGGACTCCAAACACGCACTTCTCGGGTTTGAGCTTGAGGTTGATCTTGCGCAGATTTGCAAATGTTTCATCCAAATCCTGAACCAGAGTTGCTTTGTCCTTGCTCTTGACCACTATGTCATCCATGTAGGCTTCTACATTTCTGTGTATTTGTGGCTCGAAGGCATCATGGACTACCCTTGCAAAGGTTGAACCAGCATTCTTTAAACCGAAAGGCATCCGTATGAAGCAGTACGTGCCACATGGTGTAATGAATGCGGTTTTCTCTTCATCCTCTTTTGCCATGAAGATCTGATGGTATCCTGAATATGCATCAAGAAATGAAAGCAGATCACATCCAGCCATGGAGTCAACAATCTGGTCGATACGCGGCAAGGGAAATGGGTCTTTGGGACAAGCTTTATTAACATCAGTGAAGTCAATACAAAGTCTCCATTTCCCATTAGCCTTGCGTACAACTACGGATTGGCCAACCACGGGATGGAGGACTCCTCTAACAAGCCTGCTGCTTCCAACTTCTTGATTTCTTCGCTATGAACTCTTGGCGCCCACCGCTGTTTCCTAACTTTTTGCTTGACGGGCGGCGCGAGAGGACAGACAGCTAGGTGGTGCTCAATTACTTTCACAGGAACACCAGGGATGTCGGATGGTTGCCATGCAAACACATCGACATTCGCCCGCAGGAAAGCAACGAGCTCGCCTTCCTATTTAGGATCTAGCGTGGCACTGATGGTAAAGGTACCACCAGTGCCGTCCTCATTGACGGGCACCTTCTTGGTCTTCGGCAGAGCTGCCATCGTCTTCTTGCACTTGCCGGTGGAGCTCGATGGTGCGTCCTCGACGGTAGCGCAGCACTCCGAAGAGGTGCGCTTGCCGGAGTGAGCAACAGAGCTCTTGCCGGACTTGGTGGTCTTCTTCTTCCCCCACTTCTCAGGGTTGAGCTTGATCGGCAAGTGGTTTGCTATCTGTTGCGGCTGCCGCATCCCGGTAAATCTTGTCGGCGCAGATAAGCGCGTCCTTCTTGTCGACATGGACAGAAATGACGCTTATCGGGCCGGGCATCTTGAGTAGGTTGTAAGCATAATGAGAGGCGGCCATGAACTTGGCGAGTGCTGGTCGGCCAAGTATGCCATTGTAGGGCAATGGGAAATCGGCAACGTCAAACGTGACCCTCTCAGTTCTGAAGATGAGCTCGCTGCCGAATGTTACCGGCAACGTGATCTTCCCTTTGGGCTTGCTCCTTCCTGGGTTGATTCCTTGGAAAGTACCAGTTTCTTCGAGCTCGCTGTCAGGGATTTGAAGTTTCTGAAGTACTGCAGAGGAGATCAAATTCAGGCCGGCCCCGCCGTCAACCAGCATCTTTGTGACCTTGAGGTTGCGGATGGTTGGTGAGACCAACATCGGCAAGCACCCGACCGCAGTGATGCGATCAGGGTGATCCTCAATGTCAAAGATGATGGGCGTGCTGGACCACTTCAGAGGTTTGCGTGACTCTATGGATGGTTCTGCTGCATTGACCTCACGCATCCATTGCTTGAGTTGGCGGTGCGAGGTATGCAGAGACGCACCACCGTCAAAGCAAAGGACCTCCGTTGCCTTTTGAAACTCCTGCTCATCAGCTTCATCGTCTTCCATGTCCTCGTCATCTTCATCTTCGTCTTCTTCCTTGTCGCGGCCGCGGGGAGGTCTGTCACCTTGCCGCTGCTTGGCTTTGCCGCGGCGTCCTCCCCGGCCAGGTCTCTTCTTACTTGCCGCACCTGCACCTTCCTGGGCCTTCTCCATGTCTCGCCGCTCGTATTCAGCTTTCTGTAGCTCAACAAGCTGCTCGACTTTCTTGCGGCTCTGGAGATCGTGGCCCTTGGTGCGGTGGATCTTACAGTACTCCTTGTTGGAGCTGTCAGGCTTGTCGGCGGCCGCCACAGCTTGGCGGTCGGTGTCAGCGGCAACCTCCTTGCCGGAGCCGCTAGCCTTAGCCTTGCCGGCGCCACCTCCGCTGCCGGACTGCTCGACAACTAGTACTTCTTGGTTTTTCTTCTTTCTGTTGTTTCGCCGCCGGCTCTTCCTTGCCGGGGCGATCTCCTCACTGTCAGACTCTGCTCCCACATTCTCTCCTGGGAGTCTTCTTCCTTCTTCAGCGCGTGCACACTTGTCGGCCAGGGCATAGAGCTCGCTGACGTCTTTCACTTTGCACATCGCCATCTCCTCCCTCATCCTGCGGTTTCGTACATTCTGATGGAATGCACTGATCACCGCGGCAGGGTGGACGTCTGGGATGTTGTAGTGCACTCGACTGAATCTCTGGATGAACTTGCGCAGGGACTCTTCCTCCTTCTGGGCAAGCAGGTGGAGGTCACTCTCCTAGCCATGAGGCTTGTGGCCGCCTGTGAAGGCGCCAACAAACTGGTGGCACAAATCTGCCCAAGAAGAAATAGAGCCATCCGGCAAGTGCATGAGCCAAGATCTGACGTTTGGCTTGAGCACCGTGGGGAAAGTAGTTGGCGAGGATCTTGTCGTCTCGTCCCCGCGGCCTGCACCGCGATGGTGTAGATCTTTGAGGAACTCCGATGGGTGTGTCCTGCCATCATACTTCTCCGCACATCTGGTTTGAAGTTTTTCTTGTCGGGCCACCGGACTTGCCGCAACTCACGAGTGAGCGCAGGGCAACCTACACGTCGGACAAGTCGCTGGTTCTTCTGGCGCATGCATATCAACAATGGGCCCGCGCGTTGGTCGATTGATGGCGCGCTTCTCTTGGCGCGCGATCTGGGTTCGGCGTCTTCTTCTGCCGCTCTCGAAGAACTTGGCGCTGGTCGCGACGACCTCGCGGATCTGGCGACGCAGATGGAGTCGCTGTCGAGGTGGATCCGGCGAGTCGGCGATCTTAACCTTTCTGGAAGGGGAGTGCATGGTGGCTGCACCCCGCAAGTCTCGCCGCCATCAGCTCGCGCCTTATCGCCTTGCCGCGGCTGCGAGGCACTCGGTTGTCATGGGGCGTCGCCGTTAAGCGAAGCCGATGAGACTACGAATTGTGGCCCTCCATTCGTCGACCTTGTCGGCCGTTGGAGGGTAGTCTTAAGTAGCTGTGCTCTTGCCAAGGCTTCGCTGGTGTGGTGGGTGGCAATGGCGTGCGTGGCGAGGAACGGGATGTGCTCGGACTCCTAACCAAGTTAGGAGGAGCAGCATCCATGCCGACCGCGACTCCACTCCACTGCACGCATCTTTGAGGTGCATGCGGGTCTCGAGGGCCTCGGGATCCTCCAGCTTGGCCTTGATCCAACGAACATATGGTGCCGCGAGCATCATGACGCTGTCGGTCTCGCGCCTCCTGAGAAGGACGCGGTGCGGATTCGGACGCCGACGCCTGCGCTGCCTTGTCCTTGGACCTGGCGGCGTTGTGGGCTCTCTCGACGACATCCGTTCCTCCGCCAGCGTTTCCCCCACCACCTGATGGCTCCGGTGGTGGTGGGTTCGACGCGGACGGCTCTGCTGCTGCAGAAGACTTCTTCTTCGGTGCCATGTTGACGAAGATTGTTGATGAAGAAACTGCTCGTGCGAACGCCAGATCGGGTTCGCACAGCCTCGACGCCCCCTACCTGGCGCGCCAAAGATGTCGGGGAGAACTGATCGTGGCCCACGAACACCTACGGGACCTGGGTCCCTTGTGGTTCGGAGGGGGGCGGAGATTGCACAAAGAGCGGATCGAGGCGATGCACACGAGCAGATTTACCCAGCTTCGGAGCTCTCCGGAGAGATAATACTCCTACTGCTGCTTTGTGGATTATCTTGTGTTCTTGCTAGGGAGCAACGGGAGCTACAAAACCTAGCCTGAGTGTGTGGTCTCGTATGAGTAGGATGAACTAAGCCGGAGCTGAATCGAACCCTTTCTACCTTGCACTTGGGCCTCCTTTTATAGGCACAAGGGGTCACCACATGTGTCAAGTAGACAAGGGTAAAATAGTAAAAACATAGGTTGGTACACCGCTTTGTACAGTGTACAGTAATCTATACCTAACTCTGACGGCAAGGGACAAGAGTCATCAATGCCCGTCTTAGTCGCTTGAACAGTGTAACAGAGACCGTCATGTGCGCCTCCGTTTGCCACGATGGTAGCTTGTCAGCGCCGCTTATCGCTGCTCCCCGCTGGCTGCACAGCCCGTCGACACGCGTGCTTGGGAGAGCCCCGTGGTGACACGTTGGCGGGTGAGCTGGAGCGGAGATGAAGAGAGGTCACTTGCCGCGGCGAGTAACTTGCCGCGGCAAGGTTCTTGTCGCGCTCGGGAGCTTATCGCTCACCAAGCCTTCCTGGCAAGCTCCTCTTGCCGGGGCCTTGTTTCTTCATACTGAGTGGCCTTCCCGGCAAGCTCCTCTTGCGGGGCCTTGATTACTTTGTTCTTGAATGGCTCCAAAGGAGCCGCTGAGGATCTTGGCGGTCATCAGGCCAGTCCTGCCGCGGGGTGCTACAACTGCCCGTGCACGAGTTCGGGATACTAGGGTACCCCTACTCTAGTACACCGACAGTAGTCACGATGTCTCAACAAAATACTAAATTGTGTGATTTTTTCCAATACTAATAATAATGATTTTATTAGTACTCTGATTGCTCCTCCCGCCGCTAGTGTGGAGTCTTATCATATTAATGCCGCTTCGTTGAATCTTGTTATGAAAGATCAATTTTCTAGTACTCCAAATGAGGTTGTCGCGTCTAATCTAAACACTTTCGTAGAATTGTGTGATATGCAAAATAAAAAAGATGTGGACATTGATATTGTGAAGTGAAATAGTTTCCTTTCTCCTTGCGGGATCGTGCCAAAATTTGGTTTTCTTCTTTGCCTCACAATAGTATTGATCCTTGGGATAAGTACAAAGATGTTTTTATTACTAAATTTTTTCCGGCCACGAAAATTATTTGCCATAGAAATGAAATCATGAATTTTAAGCAACTTGAGCATGAACATGTTGCACTATCTTGGGAAAGAATTAAGTTGATGCTAAGAAATTGCCCTACTCATGGTTTTCATCTTTGGATGATAATACAAAAAAACTATGCGGGATTGAATTTTGTTTCTACAAAATCTTTTAAATTCCGCCGTGGGTGGTACTTTTATGGAAATTACTTTGTGGAAGCTACTAAATTTTTAGATAACATCATGGCAAATTATTCACAATGGCATACCGAAAAAGCACCTACTAGTAAAAAAGTTAATTCGGTTGAAGAAATTACTACTTTGAGTGAAAAAGTTGATGCTCTTATGAAATTGGTTGCTAGTAAAAATGCTCCTATTGATCTTAATGGTGTGCCTTTGTCTGCTTTGATTGAGCAAAATAGAGATCCCGTAGATGTGAAATTTGTCTCACGAAACAATTTTAATAATAATGCCTATAGAGGTAATTATAATCCTATTCCTTTTCCTGGAAATTCCTCTCATAATCATGGTAATTCTACTTATAATAATAATAGTAACCCCTCTGATCTTGAGAGTAACCCCTCTTATCAATGCTCAAAAAGTTTTCAACACTACGATAGAAGAAAAAATTGAGTAAACTTGATGATATGTCTAGAAGCATTGATAGAATGTTGCATGATGTAGAAAATATCAAGATTAAGAATTTTCCACCTAAAGGTAGATGTTAATGAGTCAATTAAATCTTTATATGTTTCTATGTATGAAAGTAAGAAAAGAACCACTATGCTTAGAGCTAAAAGAGAATTTTTAGAAAGAGAGTTTTCTACCGATTGCTTTCATAATAATGATGAAGATATTAAAAATGATTGGTGTTTCTTCTGTTGATTCCTTGTTTAGTAATATTAAAATTGATGATAAATGGACTAAAGAAGAGTCAACTTTAGCAAGATGGCGTTCCCATGATTCGGAGGGTGAAAATCTGGTTGAAAAAATTGATAAAAGTGGGCTTGGAGAGGACAAAACTTTAACTAGTGATGTGCCCACTCTATTGGATTACAAAGACTTTAATTATGATAGTTTCTCTTTGATTAAATGTATTTCTTTCTTGTAATCCATGATAAATTCACCCAGTGCCTATGAACAAAATAAAGCTTTTACTAAACATATTGTAGAAGCGATGATCAAAGCTTTAGAAGAAAAGTTGGAATTAGAGATTTCAATTCCTAGAAAATTATATGATGAATGGGAACATACCATTAAAGTCAAGGTTAAAAATTATGAGTGCTTTGCTTTATGTGATTTGGGTGCTAGTGTTTCCACAATTCTGAAATCTCTTTGTGATGTGCTAGGTTTTACCAAGTTGGAAGAATGTTCTCTTAATTTGCACTTGGCGGATTCTCCTATTAGTAAACCTATGGGAAGGTTAAATGATGTTATTATTCTTGCAAATAGGAACTATGTGCCCATATATTTTATTGTTCTTGATATTGATTGCAATCCGTCTTGTCCCGTCATACTTGGCAGACCATTTTTACGAACTATAGGTGTCGTGATTGATATGAAAGAAGGGAATATTAAATTTTAGTTTACATTAAGAAAGGGTATGGAACACTTCCCTAGAACAAGAATTTAGCCACCATATGGATCAACCATGGGGTCAACCTATGGATCAAAAACCAAATATGACAACACTTGAATCTATGCATTATGCCTAGCTAGGGGCATAAAACGATAGCGCTTGTTGAGAGGCAACCCAATGAATAAAATAATGTTTTCTCTTTTTCTTTGTGTTTTAATGTGTTGACACAATTATGCTACTGTTATGGTTGTTTTTTTAAGTTTAATTAGTGTTTGTGCCAAGTAAAGCCTTTAGGGTAGCTTTGGGTGATAATTGACTTGATCCTGTTGAAAAACAGAAACTTTTGCGTCCAGTAGTTGAATTTTTTAAAATCACAAAAGCCACTACAAATTCTGAGTTTTTTACACAAGATTGATATACAAATTTCCTCTCCTGTCCTAATTTTTCAGAATTTTTGGAGTTACATAAGTATGAGTAAAATTTGAGTCTTTTTAGACTGTTCTGTTTTTGATAGATTTTCTTTTCGTTGCATTGTGTGCTTATTTTGATGAATCTATGGATTGTATCGGGGTATAAGCCATGGTAATGTTAGAGTATAGTAGGTATAATGCAATAATAAAATATGAATGGGTTTACCATAGTACCTAAAGCAAAGATTGGTTTTCTTATACTAACGGATCTCACAAAGATTTTGTTAAGTTTTGTGTGATTGAAGTTTTCAAGTTTTGGGTGAGATCACGATGGATGAAGGAATAAGGAGTGAAAAGAGCCTAAGCTTGGGGATGCCCGTGTCACTCCAAGGAAATATTTAAGGAGAACCAAGCAACTAAGCCTGGGGATGCCCCGAAAGGCATCCCCTCTTTCTTTTAACAATCATCGGTAATTTTACTTAGAGCTATATTTTTATTCGTCACATATCATGAGTTTTGCTTGGAGCATCTTGTATTATATGAGTCTTTGTTTGTTTTGCTTTTTATTTTGTTGCAATCATCCTTGCTGGACACACCTATTTGAGAAATCCAAAATGATGTTATGATTTGTTAGAATTGCTCTATGTGCTTCACTTAAAAAATTGAGCTATGGAATTTCTCTAGTACTTTACTTATATCTTCCTGAGAATGGTGGTGCCTTAATTTTTCGAAGAAATACTCTCATGCTTCACTTAGATTAATTTGAGAGTTAGTAAATTTTTGAAGAAATTCTCTCATGCTTCACTTATATTATTTTGAGAGACAAAAAAATTTATGCTCATGTTCTTCACTTCAATTTATTTGAGAGCTTGTCATAAGCAATGGTAATGTATTAATCTTGTCCCGAAGTGATAGATATTCAAGAGGGATATAATAAAGACTTTCATAAAGATCATTGGACAAAACAAACTTGATTCTTTGTAATACTTTCGAGATATGATGATAGTAATATGTGAGTTATGTTGGTGAGTGTCGGTGTCAAAACCGGCGGATCTCGGGTAGGGGGTCCCGAACTGTGCGTCTAGGCGGATGGTAACAGGAGACAAGGGACACGATGTTTTTACACAGGTTCGGGCCCTCTCGATGCAGGTAATACCCTACTCCTGCTTGATTAATATTGATGATATGGGTAGTACAAGAGTAGATCTACCACGAGATCAGAGAGGCTAAACCCTAGAAGCTAGCCTATGGTATGATTGTTGTTCGTCCTACGGACTAAAACCCTCCGGTTTATATAGACACCGAATAGGGTTAGGGTTACATAGAGTTGGTTACAATGGTAGGAGATCTACATATCCGTATCGCCAAGCTTGCCTTCCACGCCAAGGAAAGTCCCATCCGGACACGGGACGAAGTCTTCAATCTTGTATCTTCATAGTCCAGGAGTCCGGCCAACGGTGATAGTTCGGCTATCCGGACACCCCCTAATCAGGGACTCCCTCAGTAGCCCCCGAACCAGGCTTCAATGACGATGAGTCCGGCGCGTAGTTTGTCTTTGGCATTGCGAGGCGGGTTCTTCTCCAAATTCCATATATGTGTCGAATAGTGTCCGGCTTCTGATAAATGTTGCGCCCCTTGGCTTCTATGCCCAATAATGGCCATCTTCCACGTGTTTGAATGAATGCGAAAAGCCAGGGTATTTTTACATTTACCCCCCTAGCTGCGCAAATGAGCCGCCTATAAAAGGGACGAGGATCTAGATCTGAGTCACACCATCCCCCCTCCGCAAGGTTTCATCGGAGCGCCTCTGACAATGACCCATTCCATCATGGGCAGTCGACGCGGCTCCTCCTCTCGCGCTCCCAGCCCTCAGCCTGGAAATTGGGAGAGATGCTCAGTTCTGCATAGCGAGCTAGTTATACTCCAAACCAAGGGATTTCTTCCCCCGGCCTTCATGGTTCCGGTTCGAGCCGGAGTTGCCACCTATAAGGGCGGAAAGCAAGCGGAGAGTGTCCCTGATCCCTCTAACGGAGAGTGGGTATGCTTTATCTCTTATCTAGTAAGAAGACTCGGATTTCCAATCCATCTGTTTCTCCGGGGGCTCTTGGAGTTCTACGGCCTCCAGTTGCACCACCTTACGCCTGCCTCCATTTTGCACATCGCGGGCTTCGTGGCCCTGTGCGAACTGTTCTTGGGCATCGAGGCTCATTTTGCACTGTGGAAGAGATTATTCTGCATAGTACCCCGTTCTCATGAGGGGTCAATATATGAAGTGGGCGGAGCCGAACTATGGCGCATCGCCGGGACCGGATATCTATCCGGAACCCCGAAGAAGGCGTCCGAAGACTGGCCTTCAGAATGGTCTTACATGGAGGTCGTCCCGCTGCCGGATCCTGTTCGGATCGGCCTTCCGGAGTTTAGCAACGCTCCTCTGAAGAAGCGCCTAAGCTGGCGCCCGCGGAGCACCCAGAGGGAAAATGACCAGGACGTCCTTTACTTGATGATCCGAATAAGATTACTGGCTCATGCCGGATTGACCATGACTGGAGTCATGGCAATCTGCATTATGAGGTGAGTGCAGCCGCTCCAACATAGGGGCCACCCAATGTGGGACTTCAACGGGGAGGGTGATGCCACCCGCCATGGCCGCAAAGGGCCTGGATCGGTCACCGAACTGGTGAGGACCTTGTCCGCCATGTGCAAAGGGGAAGAGGAGGATTTTCTCCGCGTCAATCCATTGAGCGGGTTTTCTTCGAATAATCCTTGAAGTTGGGTAAGAAAATATCTTTGTGGCCTGTCCGATCCATGTTCCCGTGGTTAAACATCTCATTTCATGGTTTCTACGCAGGAACTGCGCCGGGCCGTGGAGAAGATACACAGCCCGCCCCCACAACCCGAGGATCCGGAACGATCCCTCGATCCGGCCTCCGAAGAGGACCCGGATATAAAGGTGGAGCTGATCGATGGGGTGTTCCACCAACTTAGCATCGACAATGCTTTGGTTGCCATTACGGCCGACTACCCCGGATTATTTCCGGCCTCCCAGGTAACCGCGACCGAAGTCCGGATACCATGACCCATCCGTGCTTATTATTTCTAATCACCACGTATTTGATGGTGTTTCGCAGGGGGTGCCTTCAAGGCAGGAGGCCGAGCCCGCGGCGGCTAGCCAACAAGGGGCAGTACGGCCCCGTAGGCTAAAAAGAAGTGCGGTCCGGATCAAAACTCCGCCGCAACGGTATGGCATGTCACCATATTCCCAGGATTGATTCCTGGAAGGCGTACTAACGCTGGTGCTCTTTTCAGGAAAAAGAGCGCTCGCCGGACTGAGTCCGGAGAGGTTGCCAATCGAACCTCCGCCAGCCAGGTTCCAAAGCCGGGTCCGGAAGCGGAGGCGAGAACGAGGCGTGCGTCGGATGCTCCTCCGAGAGAGGATGCCCATAGATTGTCCGCCACCAACTCCGAGGTGGAGAGCTCCATGAATCGCAGGCGCCGCCGGACAGTTCTTCGTGACGCATGTTTGTCCCAAGAGGCCTTGAATGCCTTCAATTCGGGAGATGCGCTCCTCCGTGCCGCTCAAGATGGTCTAGCCAGAGCCATGGAGCAGTATGTAAAGGACATCTGGTGAGGAAATTTGACAGATTATATATGCCAAGAGTCCCGAGACTTAAAATAGTTAGGATAACTGATTTAAGGATCATTTGTGATGCAGGATCTTACAAAAAAGAATACCCGACTGTCCCAGGAGCTTGAAGAATGCAAGGCCCAACTTGAGTCCGCACTAGCCGCTTCAGGGGGAGCCACAGAGACCCCCTCTGGTAATATATGCTTCAAAAGATAAATAGTTTATGAAGTGCGGCGGGTGTGTAAATCTGACAATAATATTGCAGATGGCGCCGGACTAGATCCGGACAAGCAACAGCTCCTGCGCCAGCTAAAGGCTGGCGAGAGCGTGCTTACGAGGGTGCGGTAGGAGAAAAATAACCTCCAAGATGCCAACACCCAACTGGGTGAGGAACTAAAGGATGTTCGTGCCCAGTTGTCTGACTCCGTAAAGGTGAATCGACGGCTTCGTCGCGGCATTTTCAGTAAGTGCTTGAACGAATTTGAAAGAGTTCGGCGAGGAAGGCGACTAACATAAACATGTATGTAGGTTTGCTCACAGGTCGTCCTGAGGAGGAGATGCCCAGTTCTTGGTGATCTTCTTCCCGAACTCGTCGGCTACTGCACGAACGAGTTCAGCGGTGATGAAAGGCGTCGCCAGGCCTTGTGGCCATCTATCTCCCTGCCGAAGGCATTGGGGAGCTGGCGAGTGGTTTCAAGGAGCACGGCGGCGCTCCGACTATGGAAGATATCGACCTGCCGTCAAGGCGCCAGGAGGCTGGGCCATGGTAAAGACGCGGTACGAAGGCTGACCCAAACCACATGGCCGAGGTCGGACTGTGGGGGGCGATGGGAAGGAGATCCCTATAAGCAGTGTACGGCCAAGTAGAATTGGCTGCCAAGTATTCCCAGCAAGATTGTAAATTAGATAGCCTATTAGATGGCATTGAGGAGGAATACAATTAGTCGAGTTGACTATGTAATTGAATATGACATGAAAAATGTCTTCTAGCCGGATTGTAGATCGTTTGTCATAGCGGACCTTTTAAGCCGACCTCGGGACCCAATACTCCGGAGTGTGTCGAATACCCTCGCGGTTATATAAGAACCGGGCATGCATGGAGACAAGGCGTGGGGTCATTATTGCTGTATCGGACAAGTGCCCAACTAGTTATGTTATGTTACATGGATAGTAAGAAACATCTTCCAGGAGAATAGTTCCGTTAAGGGTTCCTTTCGCGGGAGGCATGCCCTAAAGTGCATGTCCAAACTGCTAAGAAAGAGAAAATCATCTGGGGCAGATGGATAGATAGTTAAAATCATCTTTCAGTTCACCGATCGAATATTCCCTTAAGAACGCTAGCTTTCGCTTCACCCGGTCGAGGTACACATACGGCTGACCCGCAAGAATAATCGCAGAGGTGCTCCTTTACCACCTAGCTGAACAATCGGGAACGTAGGGGTAAGCACAGGAGCCAGACAACCCAGCTTAGCCAAAACTTAAGTCATATCGATGCATATAATGGTGAACAAAAGGTACATGCGGAAGTTTGACACATGTGTTGGGCATAAAGCCCGTATAAATAAGCTTCTGTTAAAGAAGCCCCAAGGTATAATGAGCGCGGACAGCGCGTCAAGTGTGTCTTGAAACAAAGCGCAAGCGAGCCTCTAAAGGCTTCAAGAAGAAGGAGGAGGAAGGAGAGAAACAAAGACAGCAAAAATAGAAAATGTGGGCGAAGGAAGGAGCGAACTCGAGTCCGCGCTTAGGCGTAGAATCTTCGTAGAGCGGGCTGCGTTCCATGGGTTCGGCTCGAGTCGGTTATCAATGCGTTTAGCAGGCGGTATGCTCCGCCGGTCGGGACCTGGTCGATGATGAAGGACCTTCCCATTTGGGCTTGAGTTTGTCCTTTTCTTGTCCGGCGAGCGTAGAACTAGTTAATAGCGTTGTAAGCTTTGGCCCGTGCTTCCCTGGTTTGATATCTTTGAGCCTGCTGTTGATAAAATGCGGAACGAGCTTTTGCCACGTCGCGCCCTCCTCCAATGCGTCCAAACTGTCCTGCCGATCGAGCTCGGCGTCTCTTTCTTCATACATGCGCCGCCGAGGTGAGTCATGAATTATGTCGCAGGCAAGACTGCCTCTGCGCCGTACACCATAAAAATGGTGTGAATCCGTAGTACGATTCGGCGTGGTCCGCAGCCCCAGTCTGGTCGAGCTCCTCAACCCAGTCGTGTTAGATTCCTTGAGGACCGCACTAGTCCGGGTTTAATGCCGCTCATGATTAGACCGTTTGCTCGCTTGACTTGACAGTTGGTTTGAGGGTGATAGGCGAGGCGTGTCGAGCTTGATGCCCATGTTTTTGCACCATAATTTGACCTCATCGGCCGTGAAGTTGGTGCCGTTATCGTGATGATCTTGTGGGGACACCGTAATTGTGCACTACCCCGATATGAAGTCTATCACCGTCCGGATTCGGCCGTTTTAATAAACTTGGCCTCTATCCATTTGGTGAATTTATCCACCATGACCAATAGGTATTTTTGCTTGTGGGTTCCTCCTTAAGGGGTCCAACCATGTCAAGCCCCAGGACATGAACGCCAAGTGATGGGCATAGTTTTGAGGGCGGTGGGTGGCATGTGGCTTTGGTTAGCAAAAAGCTGGCAACCGACGCATCCTTGGACTAAATCCTGCGCATCTGCTGGGGCCGTCGGCCAATAAAATCCTGTACGAAAGGCCTTGTCTACAAGGGCCCGGGCTGCGGCGTGGTACCCACCCAGTCCGGCATGAATTTCAGCCAGGAGGTTTCACCCTTCCTCTTCGGAGATACACCTTTGAAGGACTCCTGTTGTGCTTCTCTTATAAAGCTCTCCCTCATGGACTTTATAGGCTTTGGATCGCCATACTATGCAGCGAACCTCATTTTGGCCTTCGGGGAGTTCCTGCCTAGTTAGGTAGGCTAGGAATGGTTCCGTCCACGGGGTGATAACCGCCATTATTTCGTGAGCGGAGGGTGTTATCTCGGTGGCAGAGCCTCCGATTGTGTCAGAGTGTTCGGTGTCAGGCAGTGCGGTTGGGTCCGGATTGTTATTTCCGGACTCCCCTTCCCATAGTACGGATGGCTTGAACAGCCGTTCCAGGAAGATGTTGGGCGGGACGGCATCGCTTTTTGCACCGATGCGTGCCAATACGTCCGCCGCCTGGTTGTTATCCCGGGCTATATGATGAAATTTGAGCCCTTCGAACCGTCTTGACATTTTTGGACCGCATTAAATGCGCTGCCATTTTCGGATCTTTGGCATCAAAGTCTCCGTTTATTTGAGATATCGCGAGGTTCGAATTGTCAGGACCCCGATTCCAAGTCACATCGACCTAGCCGGTAACACCTCATATCACTTTGCGGCCTCACGCACGGTATTCCCACGGGTGTCGCTTTACCATGGCTCGGGACCGTTTGCTCCTTTTGGCTCACGTATATGATAGTGTCGCTAGCATCCATATGACAAAGAACCCGGGCCGACATGGCTAGTCGTGAACCCAAAGCGGCACTAACCCATGGGGACAGGCATACATGAATCACATCGAGCATGTCGGTCATCAACGTATGAACTCGGGCTGTAGCACTGGGCTAACAGGACTCCGGTAACCCGGGCTGTAGCAGGCTAGGCAGGACTCCGGATGTCACCGCGTGAAATTTCCCCGAAGGGATAGACACAGGAACGAAGTGAAACACATGCCGGCCAGTCAAGTGTCCAGAGCAGTAGTGCTGGGCTAGCAGGACTCCGGTGAACCGGGCTGTAGCGGACTACTATCGCTCAGGAAGCACTAGACTACATTTCCCCATATGAGAGGCTGCCAAGGATAAACAACTAGATTGTCGGATACCACACATACCAAGCATTTCAAACATACACACAATATGCTCAATATGTGTAAATAGAACATGGCATCACAACATAACTCTACGACTCAAATATTTATTCATTAGGCTCCGAGGAGCGAGATATTACAAACATGGGTCTCATGACCCAACATTCAGAGCATACAAAACAAAGCACACGCGGAAGCTTAACATGTCTGATTACAGACATCTAAAAATGAAAAAGGGCTGAGAAGCCTGACTATCTACCAGATCCTGCCGACGGCACAAGATCGTAGCTGAGGTAACAAGCTAAACGTCGAAGTCCACGCGGAACTACTAGCGAGACCGACATCTCTCTGCAAAAACATAAAATAGGAAAACGTGAGTACAAACATACTCAGCGAGACTTACATCAGAACTATCTACATATGCATCATTATCAACAAAGGGGGTGGTGGAGTTTGACTGCAGCAAGCCAGCTTTGACTCGGTGGCTATCCCAACTACGACTGCAAGTAACTCTTTTCAGGTGGCGCACACGAGTCCACATATTCACCATATCAATACACCACTATGGATCCGCTCCCGTCTCCCTACGAGACCGCCATCCATAGCACTCACGCTTATCTTGCGCATTTTAGAGTATTCACTTTAACTTGTCTATGAACTGATATAGGCAACCCAGAAGTCCTTTTCCGCGGACACGGCTATTCGAATAGATCATATTAACCCTGCAGGGGTGTACTTATTCACACACGCTCTCACCACTTATCGCCGTTTACACGATATGTACTCGACAACCTTCAAGCAGAAGCCCAGCGAGGGTGTCGGCCACGACCTACCTAAACACTCAAGTCTCTAGTCTAGGTTTATCGCCTATTCGGGTTCCATCCGCAGGGAGTCCGGCCGAGGTTTCCACTAACGGCCCCGAACGATGTGTGCAGGGTTCCACTAACGGCCCCTAGGGTCAGCGCTACGCACGGCCTCCAACACATATCCTACAAACACCAGAAACTAGTTGCAACTCCTGGACAGAGAACAAGGGTGGTTAAGAAGCCGAGAGGGTCCATTGGTTTCGGGCCCAATGCGTGGTAGTAACTGTTTCATGGATCACAAACACAGAACTCAGTTCCTGAGGACGGCTGCAATGAGACAACCCACCATGTACTCCTACATGGCCTCTCACCGCTACCTTTACCAAATCGTGATCACACACTTAGCTCTCAATAGTAGGACATGTTTACACCCCTCCGATTCATTCCCGATGAATCAGACCTGACTCACCTCTAAGCAGTAGCAGGCATGACAAACAAGCATGAATGAGTAGGCACATCAGGGCTCAAACAACTCCTACTCATGTTAGTGGATTTCATCTATTATTGTGGCAATGACAGGTCATGTAGAGGATAAAGGGGTTCAGCTACCGCAGCAAGTAACAGGTGAATCGTTGTTGTCCTAATGCAGTAAAAGAGAGCAGGAGCGAGAGAGTGGGATTATATCAGAATGAACAAGGGGGTTTTGCTTGCCTGGCACTTTTGAAGATATTATAGCTCTTCATCGGTGTCATCGAACTCATCGTCGGTGCAACTTCTACTGAGGGGGGGGGGGACAAACACCGGCAAACAAGGAAGAACACAATCAATGCAATGCACAATATGATGCATGATCATGACATGTCAAAATGCTGTGATTTGAGCTAATGCAACTAGCAGCAGATTAAATGAAGTTGGTTTGAATCCAAGATTCAAATTCAAACTCCATATATGGATATTAAATTGCCATTTATATGCTTTGTGCTATACAGCAGCTATAAGTTGTTCTAACATGCATGAAAATGGTACATATGGATAGATTGGATTTTTTTTGATCATTTTTCATATATAAATTATTTGATTTGGAGCTACGGTTGATTTACTATGATTTTTTGAAGTTTGAACTATTTTCTGGAATTTCCTATAACAGAATAATTCCAGTAATTCAATTCTCACGTCGACAATGCGTCAGGGTGACGTCAGAGGTCAACGGGGACGTCCAGGTCAAACTGACCAGTGGGTCCCGCATGTCAGCACTTAATTTAACTAATTAGAATTAGTTTAAACTAACTAAGTTAATTAGCAGGGGGGCCCACCTGTCATAGACTCAGGAGAGTCAACCAGGGCTCGCCCTGGTCAAAGTCAGGGTCAACTACGCCGGCGTTTAGCCGCCGGCGAGCCAGACGCGGCGGCGAGAGTGGTTTTGAGCGTTCCGGCAACCAAATGAGCCGCGGAGGGCGTCTACGTGTGGCTGGGAGCAAGCCGCAGCTCTTGGTGGCGTTGGCTGGGCTCGGGGTGGCCGGAAACGGCGCCGGCGACGACCTTGGCGGTCACCGGAGCTCGGGCGAGCTCAGGATCGAGGCTACGGCGGACGAGTCGGCACGTGCGAGGCATCTACGGGCCCTACGAGATGCGGCGAGGTTAGTGGACAGGACGGCGGGGCCGTTGCGTGGTCGGAGCCACGTCGGCCGCGAGCTCAGGCGGCGGCGCGAGCGGGTGTGCTTGGTGCGGCGACTACGGCGAGTGGCAGAGAGAACGGAAAGGGGGAGGGGGAGCAGTAGCTCACAGCGGTTCTGGCGGGCGCCGGCTGGCTCGGGAAGGCCAAAGCTGGCGGGCGCCGAGAGGATCTCCGCGACCGAGGAGGGGAAAACGCGTCGGGCGGCGCTTCCGGCTCTTCCGTCGCGTGAGCCGTCGTGGAGGACGAGGGAGGCACGGCGGAGCTTCGGGGCCGTCGAGGAGGTGAGGTGGACTATGGCGCGGTGGTGCTCGTCGGCGCGACGCTGCAAGTCGGCTATAAGCGTCGAGGAAGCGAGGGAGAGAGAGGGGGGAGAGTGAGGTGTCGGGTGGACCGGGCCGACACCGGGGAGGCGTTCTCGGCGTCGAAGCGGTGACCAGGCGATGCAGACGAGCAGGGTGGTGGCGTGGCGAGCTCGGGCGCGTGCGCCGTGTCCCTCCTCTGCCTACTGGCAGAGGTAGGCGATGATGGCATGGGCCAAGCCTGAGTCTTTGGGCGGCGGTGGGCTGCCAGGTGGGTTGCGCCAGGTAAGTGGCTGGATCCTTTCTCTCTCTCTCTCCTTTTTCTAGTTATTTCAGTTTTCTATTATTCTGTAAATTTTTAGGGCTTTATTAAAAATACCTATGCACTTTCAAAAATCATGAGACTGCTTGTGGCCACTATTTGGATTATTTCCAATAACCAGAATTTCAGTTCATGAATATTTGGACATTTAATATAATATATAAAATTTAAATGCCCAAGTGCAATTAAGGTATGATTTAAATCGAGCCCAATATGTCATGGAAAAATGTGCATCACCTCTGGTTATTGTTTCCAGCATTTTCCAAGAATGATGAACATTTTGAAAGTCATTTGGATTCTTCGAAATATTTTGGTTGAACCTAGTGAATTCCTTTAATGCTACGGTTTAGGCAACCCCCATTTCAGGTTTAACTGAAATTTAAACATGATGCAACACCAGATGCTAGCACTAGGCATTAATAGAACTAGGGATGTGACAACTCACCCCCACTAAACAAGAATCTCGTCCCGAGATTCAAGACGTGAGGTAGGAAGAAAGAGGGGGCACAAGCTATCACGGTCTTCACGATCCAGGTTGCACCTCATAAGAACGTTGATTCGAACATCATCATGATATTGACATCTTGCTTTGAGAAATCCATCCACCACGACAATGGAAAGAGAGGGAGGCTCTACATGATTCGATCTTCATGAAGATCAAGTAAAACATGATCAACTCACGGAATGAGATGTAGAAACATCTCGAGTTGAGACACAAAACACATCGAGAGGGATGGAAGAACAAACAACAAGGTTTGATTTGGTGGGCATCAATTCCACGCTTAGAGAGATGGTGGATGGTGTCAAGGTGGCGAGGAAATAATTGCAAGGATTCCGTAACGGGGCACCTTGGGAAAAGTAACTCATTGAGTTGTTCCCTTAAGTGGCAAAAAGAATTACTTTTGATCCATAGATCATTGGAACTCTTCATACCAGCTTAAGGCAATTTACAATTGATTGATTGAAAGAGCTCGAAGAAATGGCATACTCGGACTAGAATGGATGACGTGGACTACCTTTTTGAAGACAACGCAATGGATGATTTGCTTATCATCGAAAATGGATGGGATCCATGGTAAGTCCACTTTTGAGGATGATCCTAGACATCAATTACTGAGAGGGGCAGCCCATTGAGATTGGCACAATGGGGTGCAAGCTGGGAACAAAATGCAACTGTTGGGAATGTTCCAACCATCAAATCTGCCCGAGATTCAGATCCGATTGGTAATAGGATACTCTGCACTCAAAGCATGTCCGAAAGGGAAGGTGCAACACAAATCGGCGAGATGATGTTGCAAGATTCTCGGAGATGGACTATGGTAGTGAGCTCCAAAGCATGGCGGGTTCGCTACAAACATGTGAACATGTTGTTCGAGACAAGCATGACCACATAGTAGTCTTATAATAAAACACTACCGAAGTTCGGTGGGGAACCATCAACGAGGATATCAAGTCCTTACATAAGTCCGATTAGCTCTTAGGAAGGAACTTCTTCTCCTTGAACAAATCAATCAGTGGCTTGTTGTGCGGAGAATTCATATGGAATGAAGATGATCAGTCTATCGGACCATAGAATACTTCGCACATGCATGACTGACTTGGGGTGGTTCGGAGGAAGCAAAAACAAACTTTCTCGGATCCACGGCGACAACTTACAACAAATGCACGTGAATTAGAGGAAGTCACTTCTTTCATCCAAAAATAGGCTTCATGAACGAAGCACGAAGGTAATGCTTACAAAGTTTCCAACACTAGGTTGATGTTCAACATGAATCATGGGGGAGACAAGATGCTGCTGATGGGATCAACAACAACTCATCGGAATTTCCATATCACTGGACTTCCACCATCATGTGAACACGGTGATAGCATTGGTCGACCAAAAGATGTAATGGTATATGCTCGAGGATCAACCACGGTAAGAAAACATTACGAGCATCGTTAGTACTGATTTGATTTGACGATAGCCCACACTCAAATCAAAGGATTGATAAGACAATAGGTCCAACAAGCGATCACGAGGACCAATCGATGAAGATATCATCTTTCTTCAACACGCACTACACAAGAATATCCCTTTGGAGCGAACTAAGTTAGGCAAGCTTTTATCTTCCAACTCTCCAAGTTGTTGTCTAGCTTAACCAACTAGCTCAGGGATATCCAACACAGATTCTTGGAGAAAGGGTGGTTCACAAGAAACTAACTTGATCACGAGCTCAACATAACAGTCAGAAAACAACCCGGTAACACTTCCAAGAAGATATTTGGAAAGTCACGAACCACCGTATGTTACTAAGCTCGAGAACAATCTTGCTTTTGAGGGCAAGACGATATGATCAAATGAGTGAGGACTTGACAAGATCCTAACTCATCAGTCAAAGTGTGCACCAGAAATAAGGACTAGGTAGCACGATCAATCTTAGGATGATGATTTAATAACCAACACGCTAAGAATGAGGATATTGTCCATTAGCTACCAAGCAACGAGTTGCTTGGAGTATTGATTTCACACATCACAATTCACTTATCGGCATTTCGGTTACAACAACACGAGGACCGAGGAATTAATGATGATGGTGAGAAGTATCACTACGTCAAGAATTCATGAGAGTTGGTGCAGTTCTCATGACAATTCTGACATAAAGGGGGTAATACTCCAAGGTAGAACAGAACAAAGCTGAATTGGCATTTTGATCTGCGGAATACAACTACTTTGACCCAATCCTAGATATGGATGAGGTACTGGAGTTTGTCTCTCCTAGTCATTCCGGAATAGAATGGCTTGACGGACGACAAGGATAACAGGCATCGATAAACACGATCACACACATACTCTTGGTTATCAACTGATAGAGGATGGTCGGGATACAACTAAAGAGAACAAGCTCAAAGGAACATATAATATTCTGAGTTGTGGATGCATAGGTTAGTATGTCGAATCAAGTTCAACAGGTTTCTTCCGGATAACCCATGCAGAGAGGTAGGACTGGCAGAGTCACAATTATGAATGGAGAACTCCTCAAGAGTACTCTTATTGTGATGTTTTGGTTCAGCAAGGAACTTATGCCATAAGCGGTTCATAGTATTTGGAAGAAGGAAATACCACGGACCTCGAGGACTATCGCAAAGTTACTAGTATCCTAAAGGAACTAGCAAACACTATCAACATGAAGTAGGGTGAATCTCGGGTTCAAGAGCCCAGGAATAGAATGCCTACTAACTAATAACATCGCGCGATGCTTTCGAGAATGAAGGGCAGAATCATCACACCGGGAACACAAAACATGGCTAGATTACTAAGTGACTCCCTAAAACACCTAGGGTCATAATAATAGCTCCAACATATATGTCAAGGCAATAAATTACCTCAACATACTAATTAGTGTGCTTAATCTGGCCCAGATGAACATTAGAAAAGGAGAGAAGGGATTTGCAAATGTATCAGACTATTTAGAGACCTGGGATGACTCGGACAGCATAACGGCTGTAAATGCTCAAAAAGATTTGAGACATCATGCAAAATGGTGGCATAACCACTCTACAACATCATAACAAGATTCTGAGATCAACAGTTAACATACAGAAATAGTAGGAACTGAACTGGGGCTTAAATCCAACAATCTTAAAGGTCTAGGGATTAGTAACACGACATCCTGATAGATAGATGAGAAGCCTAGTTCTTAAACCCCGTAGAAGAGAAGAGGATGACTCAGATCAGAAGGCCATGAGATATAAGGAGTAAAAAGAGCCTTACGTTCCCTCCCACAATCAATTCCCTTACATAACTAAAGCATTTCTAGACACAACTTCGACAAGTTTGGCTTGATAATCCTACAGGCAGTCAGGCTCTGATACCAACACTGTCAGGACACCGATTCCAAGTCACATCGACCTAGCCGGTAACACCTCATATTACTTTGCGGCCTCACGCACGATATTCCCACGGGTGTCACCTTACCATGGCCCGGGACCATTTGCGCCTTTTGGCTCACGTATATGATAGTGTCGCTAGCATCCATATGACAAAGAACCCGGGCCGACATGGCTAGTCATGAACCCAAAGCGGCACTAACCCATGGGGACAGGCATAAATGATTCACATCGAGCATGTCGGTCATCAACGTTTGAACTCGGGCTGTAGCACTGGGCTAACAGGACTCTGGTAACCCGGGCTGTAGCAGGCTAAGCAGACTCGGATGTCACCGCGACATTTCCCGAAGGACGAGACAGAGGAACGAAGTGAAACACATGCCGGCTAGTCAAGTGTCGAGCAGTAGTCTTTGGGCTAGCAGGACTCCGTGAACCGGCTGTAGCGGACTACTATCGCTCGGGAAGCACTAGACTACATTTCCCCATATGAGAGGCTGCCAAGGATAAACAACTAGATTGTCGGATCCCACACATACCAAGCATTTCAAACATACACACAATATGCTCAATATGTGTAAATAGAACATGGCAACACAACATAACTCTCTGACTCAAATATTTATTCATTAGGCTCCGAGGAGCGAGATATTACAAACATGGGTCTCATGACCCAACATTGAAACATACAAGACAAAGCACACGCGGAAGCTTAACATGTCCGAGTAGACATCTACAAATGAAAAAGGGCTGAGAAGCGACTATCTACGAGATCTGCCGAGGGCACAAGATCGTAGCTGAGGTAACAAGCTAAACGTCGAAGTCCACGCGGAACTACTAGCGAGACTGACTTCTCTCTGCAAAAACATAAAATAGGCAAACGTGAGTACAAACATACTCAGCAAGACTTACATCAGAACTATCTACATATGCATCATTATCAACAAAGGGGGTGGTGGAGTTTGGCTGCAGCAAGCCAGCTTTAACTCGGTGGCTATCCCAACTACATTGCAAGTAACTCTTTTGAGGTGGCGCTGCGAGTCCACATATTCACCATATCAATACACCACTATGGATCCGCTCCGTCTCCCTACGAGAACGCCATCCATAGCACTCACGCTTATCTTGCGCATTTTAGAGTATCCACTTTCACTTGTCTATGAACTGATATAGGCAACCCGAAGTCCTTTTCATGGACACGGCTATTGAATAGATCATATTAACCCTGCAGGGTGTACTTCTTCACACACGCTCTCACCACTTATCGCCGTTTACATGATATGTACTCGGCAACCTTCAAGTGGAAGCCCAGCGAGGGTGTCGGCCACGACCTACCTAAACACTCAAGTCTCTAGTCTAGGTTTATCGCCTATTCGGGTTCCATCCGCAGGGAGTCCGGCCGAGGTTTCCACTAACGGCCACGAACGATATGTGCAGGGTTCCCGAGACACCAAACGGGCATTCGGTACACCGGGCCACGGTGTATCTACCGCATCATAGCCCACCCCTAGGGTCAGCGCTACGCACGGCCTCCAACACATATCCTACAAACACCAGAAACTAGTTGCAACTCCTGGACAGAGAACAAGGGTGGTTAAGAAGCCGAGAGGGTCCATTGGTTTCGGGCCCAATGCGTGGTAGTAACTGTTTCATGGATCACAAACACATAACTCAGTTCCTAAGGACGGCTGTAATGAGACAACCCACCATGTACTCCTACATGGCCTCTCACCGCTACCTTTACCAAATCGTGTTCACACACTTAGCTCTCAACAGTAGGACATGTTTACACCCCTCCGATTCATTCCCGATGAATCGGACCTGACTCAACTCTAAGCAGTAGCAGGCATGACAAACACGCATGAATGAGTAGGCACATCAGGGCTCAAACAACTCCTACTCATGCTAGTGGGTTTCATCTATTTATTGTGGCAATGACAGGTCATGCAGAGGATAAAGGGGTTCAGCTACCGCAGCAAGTAACAGGTGAATCATTGTTGTCCTAATGCAGTAAAAGAGAGCAGGAGCGAGAGAGTGGGATTATATCGGAATGAATAAGGGGGTTTTGCTTGCCTGGCACTTTTGAAGATATTATAGCTCTTCATCGGTGTCATCGAACTCATTGTCGGTGCAACGTCTACTGAGGGGGGGGGGACAAACACCGACAAACAAGGAAGAACACAATCAATGCAATGCACAATATGATGCATGATCATGACATGTCAAAATGCTATGATTTGAGCTAATGCAACTAGCAGCAGATTAAATGAAGTTGGTTTGAATCCAAGATTCAAATTCAAACTCCATATATGGATATTAAATTGCCATTTATATGCTTTGTGCTATACAGCAGCTATAAGTTGTTCTAACATGCATGAAAATGGTACATATGGATAGATTGGATTTTTCTGATCATTTTTCATATATAAATTATTTGATTTGGATCTACGGTTGATTTACTATGATTTTTTGAAGTTTGAACTATTTTCTGGAATTTCCTATAACAGAATAATTCCAGTAATTCAATTACTGCGTCAACAATGCGTCAGGGTGACGTCAGAGGTCAACGGGGATGTCCAGGTCAAACTGACCAGTGGGTCCCGCATGTCAGCACTTAATTTAACTAACTAGAATTAGTTTAAACTAACTAAGTTAATTAGCAGGGGGGGGGCCACCTGTCATAGACTCAGGAGAGTCAACCAGGGCTCGCCCTGGTCAAAGTCAAGGTCAACTACGCCGGCGTTTAGCCGCCGAAGCCAGCCGCACGCCGGCGAGAGTGGTTTTGAGCGTTCCGGCAACCAAATGAGCCGCGGGCGTCTACGTGTGGCTGGGAGCAAGCCGCAGCTCTTGGTGGGGTTGGCTGGGCTCGGGGTGGCCGGAAACGGCGCCGGCGACGACCTTGGCGATCGCCGGAGCTCGGGCGAGCTCGGGATCGAGGCTACAGCGGACGAGTCGACGTGTGCGAGGCATCTACGGGCCCTACGAGATCTGGCGAGTCGATGGATAGGGCGGCGGGGCCGTTCGTGGCGAGCCATGTCGGCGGCGAGCTCGGTAATGGCGCGCCGGTGTGCTTGGTGCGGCGACTTCTGGCGAGTGGCGAGATAACGGAAAGGGAGAGGGGAGCAGTAGCTCACAGCGCTTCTGTGGGCGTCAGCGGGCTCGGGGAAGGCCGGAGCTGAGCGGGACGCCGAGAGGGATCTCCGGCGACCGAGGAGGGAAAAAACGTCGGGGTGGCGCTTCGGGGCTCTTCTGGTCGCGTGAGCCGTCATGGAGGACGAGGGAGGCACGGCGGAGCTCGGGGCCGCATCGAGGAGGTGAGGGTGGACTCTGACGCGGTGGTGCTTTCGTCGTGACGCTTGTTATGTCGGCTATGGCGTCGAGGAAGCGAGGGAGAGAGCAGGGGGGAGAGTGAGGTGTCGGGTGGACCGGGGCGACACCGGGGAGGCGTTCGCGGCGTCGAAGTGGTGACCAGGCGATGCAGACGAGCAGGGTGGTGGCGTGGCGAGCTCGGCGCGTCTGCCGTGTCCCTCCTCTGCCTCTTGGCGGAGGTGGCGATGGCCGGCACGGCCCAGCCACAGTCTTGGGCGGCCGGTGGGCTGCCAGTGGTCTGCGCCAGGTAAGTGGCTGGATCCTTTCTCTCTCTCCTTTTTCTAGTTATTTCAGTTTTCTATTATTCTGTAAATTTTTAGGGCTTTATTAAAAATACCTATGCACTTTCAAAAATCATGAGACTGCTTGTGGCCACTATTTGGATTATTTCCAATAACCAGAATTTCAGTTCATGAGTATTTGGACATTTAAAATAATATATAAAATTTAAATGCCCAAATGCAATTAAGGTATGATTTAAATCCAGAGCCCAATATGTCATGGAAAAATGTGCATCACCTCTGGTTACTGTTTCCATCATTTTCCAAGAATGATGAACATTTTTGAAAGTCATTTGGATTTACTGGAAATATTTTGGTTGAACCTAGTGAATTCCTTTAATGCTAAGGTTTAGGCAATCCCCATTTCAGGTTTAACTGAAATTTAAACATGATGCAACACCAGATGCTAGCACTAGGCATTAATAGAACTAGGGATGTGACACGAATCCCCGCGCACCTCTAGGCGTTCAATGGAGACTGCCATCCGGAGGCAGTGCAGAAGGGCCTCGTATTCGGTTGCGTTGTTGGAGTCCGTATACATTATGTGAAGGACGTATTGGAATGTGTCCCCGGTTGGGGACGTCAGGACGACGCCAGCCCCCAGGCCGGCCAACATTTTGGAGCCGTCAAAGTGCATGATCCAATTGGAGTATGCGCCGTACTCTTTAGGGAGTTCGGCTTCGGTCCATTCGGCCATGAAGTCGGCCAAAACATGCGACTTAATAGCTCGTCGTGGCTTATAGGTTATGTCGAATGGAAGGAGCTCTATGGCCCATTTATCAATCCGGACCGTCGCGTCGCGGTTGTTTATAATATCGTTAAGAGGTACTTTGGAGTCTACCGTTATCGAACACTCTTGAAAGTAGTGTCGCAGCTTCCGGGATGCCATGAACACCGCGTATGCTATCTTTTGATAATGTGGGTACCGGGACTTGCATGGAGTTAGGACAGTGGACACATAGTAAACCGGTTATTGAAGAGGGAACCGGTGTCCGCGCGCTTCTCGTTCGACGACGAGCACCGCGCTGACAACTTGATGTGTTGCGGTGATGTATAATAGCATTGGTTCGCCCACGTTGGGCTCGGCCAGGACCGGATTTGTTGCCAATATGGCTTTTATTTCTTTGAGTCCTGCCGTGGCGGCATCCGTCCACTCGAAGTGTTCGGTGCACCGGAGGAGGCGGTAAAGGGGTAACGCCTTTTCTCCCAAACGGGAAATAAAGCGGCTTAGAGACGCTACGCATCCAGTCAATTTTTGTATTTGTGTGAGGTCGTTTGGAATATCCAATTGTGACAGAGCTCGGATCTTGGCTGGGTTTCCTTCAATTCCTCTATCGGACACAATGAAGCCCAGGAGCTTTCCGGCTGGAACGCCGAAGACGCATTTTTCCGGATTGAGCTTAATGTCATATTTTCGGAGATTTTCGAATGTGAGCCTCAAGTCGTCTACTAGAGTTTCGACATGCTTGGATTTGACGACCACGTCATCTACATATGCTTCCACTGTTTTGCCGATCTGGTTTGCCAGACATGTCTGAATCATGCGCTGATATGTTGCGCCGGTGTTTTTAGCCGAAGGGCATTGTGTTGAAGCGAAATGGGCGTATGGAGTGATGAATGTTGTTGCTGCTTGTTCTGGCTCCGCCATCTTGATTTGGTGGTAGCCGGAGTACGCGTCGAGGAAGCACAATGAGTCGTGTCCTGCTGTAGCGTTGATAATTTGATCAATGCGAGGGAGGGGGAAGGGATCCTTTGGGCAAGCCTTATTAAGTTCTTTGAAATCAACACATAGGCACCAGGATTTATCCTTCTTTGGTACCATCACCAGATTTGCTAGCCAGTTCGGATGTTTTATATCTCTGATGAATCCGGCTTCCAGAAGTTTGGCTAGCTCCTCTCCCATGGCGTGTCTCTTGGGTTCGGAAAAGCGCCGAAGAGCCTGTTTGACTGGCTTGAATCCTTTTAAGATATTTAGGCTGTGCTCGGCCAGCCGACGTGGGATTCTGGCATGTCGAAGAGTGCCGAGCAAAATGTCCCGATTTTCTCGTAGAAATTCTCGTAGTCTGGCGTCTACATCAGGGTTTAATTGTGCCCCAATGGAGGCCGTCTTTGCGGGTCCGTTGGGTGGACTTGGAATTTGACTATTTCATCCGCTGGTTTAAAGAGGTGGACTTGGATCTTTTATCAAGTATCACATCGTCCTGTTCACCGTGGGCGCATCGCAGTGAGTTCCTCGGCCGCTAGGGCCGGATAGTGCCTCGAGGGCTAGTGCGGCTGTCTTGTTTTCGCGGCGAGTGCTATGTTGGATCACTAGTGAGAGTGATGATTTCGTTAGGTCCGGGCATTTTAAGCTTCATGTACCCATAGTGGGGTATAGCTTGAAAATTGTGAATGCCTCTCGCCCTAATAAAGCGTGATATCCGCTGCTGAACGGGGCCACTTGAAATGTGACCTCCTCGGACCTGTAATTGTCCGGCGAGCCGAACACTACGTCCAATGTGATTTTTCCTGTGCAGCATGCTTCCCAGCTAGGGATTATTCCTCTAAAGGTTGTGCTGCTTCGCTGAATGCAGTTCCAGTCTATTTCCATTTTTCGGAGGGTTTCCTCGTAGATGAGGTTTAGTCCGCTTCCGCCATCCATGAGTACCTTAGTAAGGCAAAAGCCGTCCACTATTGGACTGAGAATCAATGCAGCTGGTGCTCGGGCTGTTCGGAATTTGGGTTCGTCACTGGCATTAAAGGTAATAGCCGTGTCACTCCATGGATTTATTGTTGCTACTTGGTAGACTTGACAAGATTATGGAGTGTTCGTTTCGCATATTATTTGATCACGAAAGTCTCGAAGACTATTAATACCGTCTTGGTGTTGCTGGGCTGGGATTCTGAGGCTAGAAGTTCTTCGCCACTTTTGGCTACCTGCAGTAGTATCCAACATGCTCGAAGGCTATGAGTTGGAGTGGCGCCCTCTGTGCTATGAATTTTGCAGGGTCCGTTTAGCCAACCCTCCAGTACGGTTCCGTACCCTTTAGGGGGTTTTTGTATTTTGATGTTTAATCCAGGTGCTTGGTAATGATGCACTCTTTTATTTTGGACTAGGGATGTATTCGGGGCCGGATTATCGCAAAATTTACTTTCGGTTTTCCAAGCACTCTCCATCGCACAGTACTTTTGAACTATGGTCACCAAGTCAGCAAAGCGTGTAATTTCGCGACGACTTGTGGCGTTTAGGATTCCCTTGTCCGTGCAATTATTGCAGAAAAGTGAGATTGCGTCCTCCTCTCGGCAGTCCTTTATCCTGTCCATAACCAGGAGGAACCTGGCCCAGAAATGATGTCACGCCCAATATGCGACCCTATCCAAAAGGAACTCGATGGTCCCACCAAGGATAGACCCGCATATTGAAACACTTTTGCAAGGTGGCTATCATTACATCAACATTACATAATAGTGGGGATACATCCAATACATACAATGTCACATGAATACAACAATACAACATACAAGATCAACATCCGACTACGGATGAATCATAAACAGAAACTCAAACAACATCCACCCTGCTAGCCTAGGCTGCCGACCTGGAACCTATCCCCTGATCGAAGAAGCAGAAGAAGAACTCCAAAACAAGCAAGCATCGCACTCGCGTCATGATCATCGCATAACCTGTACCTACAACTGGTGGTGTAGTAATCTGTGAGTCACGAGGACTCAGCAATCCCATTACCATGGGTATCAAGACTAGCAAAGCTTAATGGGAAAGGAAGGGATAAAGTGGTGAGGTTGCAGCAGCGACTAAGCATGATATGGTGGCTAACATACGCAAATGAGAGCGAGAAGAGAAACAAAGGCGGTCGTCAACTAGCAATGATCAAGAAGTGATCCTGAACTCCTACTTCGTCGAGACATAACCCGAAACCGTGTTCTCCTCTCGATCAACCCGAAAAGAGACACTCACGATTCGCACACGGTTGGTGCATTTTAGGAGAGTTTGCTTCAAGTTCACTACAACCGGATATTAAAAATTCCCATCGCCACATAACGCGGGCACGGCTCTCGAAAGTTTATACCTGCGGGGTGTCCCAACAAGCCCATGATAAGCTCTCGCGATCAACGAAGGATATTCCTTCTCCCCGGGAAGACCCGATCAGTCTCGGAATCCCGGCTACAAGACATTTCGACAGCAATAAAACAAGTCCAGCAAGACCTCCCGGTGTGCCGACACCCTGATAGTAGCCGCGCGTATCTCGTCTCAGGCCACGACCGGATGAACACTACGTACGGCAACCGACGATACCCCAAGTTGCCTCGGGGCGGCACCGCGAGTGGCTCTAGTTTGGACCAACACTTAGACAAGCATTGGCCCGGCGGGTAAATAAAGATGACCCTTGGGATGCGCGACTCCCAAGGGAAAAAAATAATAGGTCAGGCAAATGGTAAAACTAATGTTGGGCCTTGCTGGAAAAGTCTTATTCAAAGCGAACTGTCAAGGGGGTCCCATAAATCACCCGACCGCGTTAGGGACGCAAAATCCGGGAACATAACACCGATATGACGGAAACTAGGGCGGCAAGAGTGGAACAAAACACCAGGCATAAGGCCGAGCCTTCCACCCTTTACCTAGTATATAGATGCATTAATAATATAAGGTATATTGTGATATCCCAACAAGTAAACATGTTCCAACAAGGAACAACATCTCCATGTTCCAACAAGGAACAAACTTCATATTCACCTGCAACTAACAACGCTATAAGAGGGGCTGAGCAAAGCGGTAACATAGCCAAACAACGGTTTGCATAGGAAAGGTGTCAAAGGTTAGAGGCTGACATGGCAATTTGGGATGGCTTGATAAACAGGTAATAGGTAGCGCAGCATAGCGATAGAGCGAAGCAACTAGCATAGCAATGATAGTAGTGAGATCCAGGGTAGCGGTCATCTTGCCTGAAATCCCGCAAGGAAGAAGAACGAGTCCATGAACAAGATGAAGCCACGAAGACGAATCAAGCGTAGACGAACGAATCCTCACGATCGCAACGAAACAGGAACTAACAAGAAGAAGCACACAACATGGTAAACACACCACACATGAACAAGGCATGATGCACAAACAAGCATGATGCATGACAAGGCTACATGAAGCTACTCATGGCAAGGGATGATGCAAACAAGAGCAACACATCAAAGCAAGTTTAAATGAGGCCGGGAACAACATAGAACAATTCCGGTAAGTCCTCATATGCAAATTTCGAAATTGGTCCAGATCTGAATAAACCTTATGTTCAAGTTGGTAAACAGCAAGTTAAGATGCACCATGATAATCTACACGAAATTCTAGTCAAGTTACATATAAAGTTCATTAAATTCGGAGCTACGGCCTGGAAGATATGAGCAAAACAAGATAAACATGGCATTGATGCAAAATGCATACAAACATCACACAAACACCTCAAAACAAGGATGCAACATGATAATATGAAACTACATGCAATTCTAAGCAAGTTTCATATAGAGCACACTCAAAACGGAGCAACGGTTCAACACATACACACTATACAAGTTATAGCAACAATCTGACGAAAACAGCAAGTAGGCATATTGCAAGCATCAAAACAACAAGCTACAGCATCTTAACATGATAACAAAAGGCATGGGCATGATGTACAGGTAAAGCATGACAAAACATGAACACTGAGCTATCTCCAGAAACAACTAGAACATGCTCAAAAACACATGGCAAGATTGCAAATAATAACAGTTTCAGACTTTAGCAGAAATAACATCAGGTTGCAATGTTTAGAGCTATGAAACAACATGTTACAGGAATTTAACATGGCAAAAAAAGGCATGGCATGAATCTACTAATTGCATAGAACAAAAGTCCCTTACTGGCCATAAGCCAAAAAGGATCAGAAAATATGATGGAACCCATGTAAACATGGCAAGTTATATTACAGATTCATACATAGCAGGAACAACAATAAGTAGGCATGTTGGTGAGCTTGAACCACTCACCACAGAGCAAGACATGGCATGGCAAGGCAATCAACAGTAAGAAGACATGGCATAGAAGCTATACATGGCAAGAACAACATCATAGCATACATGGATCAACTACAACAACCTTGGCAAAATTGAATAACATGTAAACAACCTGCCAGGAAACATTTTATAGCAAAAGTAGAGCTCGATTGACTCAAGCTATGGCACTCCATAATTGCCAACAAGGGCATGGATGGATAGAGCATAACCATATGTTCAAAACATCCTTACTGAAGTATCTCAAAATAAGCATGGATCTCTCAGTAGCATCAAGTTAACATGGCATAAAAATATCGACAAAAGCAGGGCTGAAATCAGCAACATCATGAAGCCTAGTTTGCATGCTTGTGCTAGTCACCACAGAGATCACAAAAATACATGGCATACACCCCTGTAAAGATGGCATGGCATATTACAAAACACATGTAGGACTCAAGTTCATAGGATGCACACATCAATCATGGCAAAAATGAAAAAAGTGCACGTTCTGATAAGAATCTGAAACTAACATCACATAGCACTCTTCCAACAGCATTTCGGGTATCAAGATGAGCTCAAATGAAAATGATGAAGTGAGATGAAATGATCTACTCATCGAGGCGAACATTTTGACATATTACACGCACAAAACGGAGCAGCGATGACAGAGTTATGGCATGATGAACATGAGCAAATAATGTGCAAATCACTCGGGACTTAGACGAAAAGCAGAGGGGGGGAAGAAAGTCAACCGGCACGGGACCCGAGGCTCGCCGGAGCGGGCCTCGCCGGAGATGGCGGGGAAGGAGGCAGGCTCGCGGAGATGGTCGGGAGGCGGATCCGTCCGCCCGGCCGGATCCGGCCGACAGGGACGAGGGCGCGGCGAGGAGCCCACCGGGCGGCAGGGCGGAGCCCGGGCGGAGCTCGGCCGCCGCCATGGCGGCTGGCGGGGCAGGCGGGTGCCGTGAGCCACGCCGGAGCGGGCCGGCCAGGAGAGCGATGGCGAGGTTCGGCCGGGCGGCGAGGTTACTCTGGCAGCGCTGTGACGCGGCGCCAACGTCGTGCGCCCAGCGGCGGCGGGCGGCGGCCGCCAGCGGAGGCGAGGAGGCGGCAGTCTGGGACCCGCGGCGGGCGAGGCGCTGGGCGGGCGGCGGCGGCGGGGGCCCATGAGGGCGGCCTCGGGCCCGAAGCGGCGGGCCCTAGCCTAACAGCGTTCGATCCAATATGGCGCGCCCGCTCGTCGTGACGTCTGAAGTGCTTGGTGATACCACGACGCGGGATACCCATAACTACTCCGCGTAGATGGTTAGTGCGTATAAGCTCGTAGCCAACCCAGATCAAATACCAAGACCTCGTTAAGCGTGTTAAGTAACTCATGAACGCCCGAGCAGGGCCAGGCCCACCTCTCTCTAAGGCGGTCTCAACCTGCCTGTCGCTCGCCACAAAGATCCACTCGCATGGTGCTCCATCACCGACCGACTTTAGTCTCGCATAAGTATCATGTATAAGTATATAGTATATACCGTGATCAACTCCCGAGTGATCACGGCCCGATAATATAGCACGCAGACGGACAAGAAAGTAGGGCCACGAGATGAAAGTACTAGCATCCTATACTAAGCATATGGGATTGCGGTAAGGTAACAACGAGAGTTACAAGGACGGGCTATGCAGCGAGATAGGAGTATCCAAAACAAGAACATGCTATGCTACTCTAATGCAAGCGATGTAGATAAGAGTAAGCGATATCTGGTGATCAAGGGGGCTTGCTGGTTGCTCTAGCAAGAGAGAGGGGTCGTCAACACCGTAGTCGAGCCGCCACCGCAGCGTCGGTCTCGTAGTCTCTAGGAGAGAAGAGGGGAAAAACAATGAATACAAGTAAACAGATGCATATCGATGCATGACATGCCAAGCGATGCTAGGCGTGCCCTAACGTGGTATGAGGGTCTTGGTTAGGGGGAAAACATCAGGAAGTTTTCCGGTTCCTGACGTCTGTCGAGACGGATGAACCGGAGAGGAAAGTTTGCGAGTTCGATAGGTTAGAGGCGTGTGGTGGACGAGCGGATTGCGTATCCGGATTCGTCTCGCTCGTTACGAGCAACTTTCATGTTGAAAATATTTTAATCCGGATTACAGTTAAAAGATATGATTTTAAAAGATTTTATTAATTTCGGAATTTAATTAATTATTTAATTAATTTCGAAAATGCATTTATGACATCGACATGATGTCATCTTGACATCAGCGATCAACAGGGTTGGTGAGTCAATCTGACAGTGGGTCCATGTCATTCTCTAATATCTAATTACCTAATTATATTTAATTAATCATTAGTTAATTAGGTTAATTAATGATTAGGGTTAATTAATCGAATTAATTAGATTAATTAATTACTTAATTAATTAATTAATTAATTAATTAGTTAACTAGTTTTAATTCATTTTCATTTTATTTTTATTCCCTGTGTTAATAAAAATAAACGTTCGGTGGGGGGGTGGGGCCCCATGTCATTGGCCCCGAGGGGCAAACGGGCAACAGGCGTGCGGGCGATGCCGTTGGGCGCAGCCAGGAGGACCTTGGCGCCGATGCCGAGGCAAGCGGGGTCAGGCGGCCGAGCCACGACAGTGGCGGAGGGGGGGCCGCAACCACGCCTGACCGGCGGGCGCCAGCCGCCGGGCGGCGGAGGTGGTGGGGTTGGGCCCCGGCAGAGCGTGCTCTGGGGGCCGGGGCGGCGGCCAGCGCGAGGAGGAGGGCTGGGCATGGCGCGGCCCGTTTAAGCCCGGAGAGGAGAGGAAAACAGGGGCGTGACGCGGAGGTGGGGCAGCGACGAGCGCCGAGGCGGCAAGCCGCGATCGGGAGGGGGAGAGAGGAGAGGGCCTCACAGGGGAACGTGGGGACTAGGCGGCGTCGTGGTGGAGGTCGGTGACAGCCGTGAGGAGGCGGGCGGGGGGATTCGCCGGCGTCGGGAGGCGGAGGGTCGGGGTCGACCTGCGGCGGTGGGTGCTCGTGCTTGGGGGCGACGGAGGGGAGGAGGGGACCCCCAGCGGTGGAGAGGAGGAGGAGGGGGGTTCCGGGCGGCGGTGGGGCGGCGGGGGCCGCCGGAGACGAGTGGGGCGCGGCGGGGGTCTCGCCCCGATCTGGATCGGGCGAGGCAGGGGAGAAGGGGGGTTCGGGGGCAGGGCGAGTGAGTGGGGGGAGGCTGTCGGCTAGGGTTCGGCCGCGGGGGGATATGTGGCAAGGTGGGCCGGCCTGGGGGAATGGGCCAGGGGCGAGGGGCCGGGTGGGGAGGGGGGCTGGCTGGGCCAGGGGGTTTTCCCCTCCCTCTCTTTTTTTGTCTTTCTTTTCTTTTATTATTTTTCTTTTCTGTTTTTAGTTTATTTAAAATGCCAAAGCATTTTACAAAAATTAGTGCACCCCACCATAATTAGGTTAGCTATTTTAGACAACCCCCGAACATTTTTAGTCTTTGTTTTGAAACCTTTTATCTTTGCTTTTGTTTTGATATTATTTGTAGACCGGGTTCGAAGAAACGGGAGGTTAGTCACCATAACCGGGGTGATTACTGTTCCCTAATCATCCGGGTGTTACAAATCTCCTCCACTACAAGAAATCTCGTCCCGAGATTTAGGAGGTAGAAGGAAAGAGTGCGGGATATTCATCTCGTAGACGATCCTCGCGTTCCCGTGTGGCCGTCTTGAGTGATTCGACCATTTGGACTTTGAGAATTTGATCGCCGGCGTGTGCGGCGTTCAGCTTGGTCGAGAATGCGGACGGATGCTCTTTATAGGAGAGGTCTGTTGCAATTCGAGCACTTCATGGTCCTTTGCTCGGATTGGGTCCTTGAAGCAGCGTCGGAGTTGGGACACGTGGAACACATCGTGAACCCGAGAAAGGTTCGACGAAGCTCGAGTTGATAAGCCACTTTTCCGCCTTTCGAGAATAGTGAAAGGGCCAATATAGCGAGGAGCTAACTTGCCCTTGATCCCAAGCGGTGAGCACCCTTCATTGGTGTAGCGAAGATAGGCCTTTTCGCCAAGTTGATAGACGATGTCCTTGTGATGACGGTCATAATTACTCTTTTGACGGGTAGGCAGTCTTGAGATTCTCGCGAATAATGCGAACTTGTTCTTGGCATGTTGGATAATATCCGGACGAAGAGTGGGCGTTCCCGCCGACCAGTTCGAGGGGTTGGCACTTTCGTCCATATAACACTTGAAGGGGCCATCTTGAGACTAAGCTTGATAGCTATTATTATAAGAGAACTCAGCATACGGGAGAGATTCCTCCCATTTCTTGCGAATGAACGACACAAGCTCGAAGCATGTCTTGAGAATTTGGTTGACACGTTCAACTTGCCCTTGTGATCATGGATGAAAAGCGATCTTGAATGATAAATGAGTCCCCATAGCTTCTTGAAAACTTGCCCGTAATCTTGAAGTGAATAAGCTGCCACGGTCCGAGCGATAACCAGTGGAATACCGTGAAGTGAAACAATTCTGGACATATAGAGTTGCAAGCTGGCTAGCGTGATCGTTTCTTTGACCGCCGGAAAATGTGCAACTTTAGAAAGCGGTCAATCACGACAAGAATAGCATCATTACCTTTCTGCGATTTGGGAAATCCAGTGGCGAAGTCCATTTCAACATGGTCCCATTTCCATTCAGGAATAGAGATAGGTTGCGAGTTCAGGCGGGCCTTTGATGTTCTGCTTTGATCTGACGGCAAGCGTCACACTCGAAACATAGCGAGCAATGTCACTGCTTCATATTAGACCACGGAATCTCGATGAATGTCTTGATACATCTTTGTACTGCCGGGATGGATACATAGAGGCGTATCATGAGCTTCTTTCATAACCTTCGAGTCATATTCAGATTTTCCTTCTTACGGGGCACCACTAGGCGGCCTTTGAAGTACAAGGCGCCATCATCGGCAATAGTGAAGGATGAGGATTTCCTTTCTGATGTCTTGTTTAAGCTTGTAGACTTGAGTCAAATCCTGCATTGTCTTTATGGTGCCCACGAGATCGGGTTCAACAGCCCGGGTATAGAGGAACCACGAGGAACAACACGAGATTCATCTTTCGGAACTCGGAGGAGGGGAGCGAAGTGCACCGGAGGAACAATATGGAGGTTCAGCTTTCTGAATTCTTCAACAAGTGGGGGCTGAACTTGGTGAACCTGAAGGTGGTTGCAGTAAGACTTGCGGCTCAAGGCATCAGCCATTACATTAGCCTTGCCTGGCGTATAGGAAATACCCAAATCAAAGTCAGCAACTGTCTCCATCCATCTCTGCTGACGGAGGTTCAGGTCTGGCTGAGTAAACAGATACTTCAGACTTTGGTGGTCGGTGAAGATCTCGCAACGATTACCGAGAAGGTAATGTCGCCACTGCTTTAGTGCATGAATGACGGCAGCAAGTTCGAGGTCATGAACTGGGTAGTTCTCCTCGTGAGGCGCGAATCTGTCGAGAGGCATAAGCAACTACTGCGCTCTTGCATTAGGACACCGCCTAATCCTTGACGAAAGCGTCGCAATAAATGACGAAGTCCTTCTTAGTATCGGGAGGAGCTAGCATTGGGCGAGGCGTCAACTTGTCTTTGAGTGCTGAAACTTTCCCGACATTTATCATCCATTGGAATTTGGCGCCTTATACAACAGGTTATTCGAGGCACGGCAATCTTGGAGAAGTTCTCGACGAATCGACGGCAATAGCTGGCGAGACCGAAAAACTTCGACTTATGCGTTCTTGGGAGTCAATCGAGAATAGCCTGAACTCGTTCGGGGTTGGCGGCAATACCATCCTTTGAAATGACATGCCCAAGATAGGTTACTTGGGAGCGAAATTCACATTTGGAGAACTTGGCATAGAGTTGATGCTCCGTAGCTTTTCCAAAGACAAGGCGAAGATGTTCACATGTTCCTCTTCATTCTTGGAAAGATCAGGATATCATCCAGATAAACCACGCACGAACTTGTCGAGGTAATCCATGAATATATAGTTCATCGAGCGAGAGAAGGTGGCTGGAGCATTCGTTAAGCGAAAGACATGACGGTGTACTCGTAAGAACCATAACGAGTCACGAATGCGGTCTTGGGGATATCCTCCTCACGAACACGGATCTGGTGGTAACCCAACCTCAAGTCGAGTTTCGAGAACAACGGCGAACCAGCCAGTTGATCATAAAGATCATTGATCAGGAAGAGGATACTTATTCTGAATGGTAGCTTGATTTATAGGACGGTAGTCTTGGACCAATCGGTTTGTCCCATCCTTCTTCTTGACAAAGAGAGAAGGTGCTCCCCAAGGTGAGCAACTTGGGCGAATGAAACCGCTTTGAAGAGATTTGTCGATTTCCTCCTTTAGTTCAAGGAGTTCATGCGGCGGCATCTTGTAGGGCCGTTTGGCTATAGGAGTGGTGCCTGGTTTCAAGTCGATGGCGAATTCGACAGCTCTAGCGGGGGATCCTGGAAGTTCTTCAGGAAAGACGTCTTGGAAGTCTCGAGCGCAGGAATGTTTTCAATACCCTCGAGGGTGCGGCGTTCAATGCATTCAATGCATAGAGCCTTGCCTCGGCATTTTGCACCAGATGAGCTTGGTAAGTGACTATTTCATCTGAAGGGTGTAGCAGATGGACGGTCTTAGTGGCGCAAATGATTGACGCCGTATGCGCTTTCAACCAATTCATTCCCAGGATGAGGTCAATGCTACAAGACTTCAGCACGATAGGAGAGACAAGGAATTCAATTCCTTCGATTTCAACGGGGACGTCATTGCAAATCATGGAGGTCCGACATTGGCCCGCGGGGGTGTGTACTAATAGTGAAGCATTCATGTCTTCACTTTTAATGCCATGCATGAATGCAAAATCTTCAGACATGAATGAATGCGATGCCTGTATCAAATAAGGCGCATCTTTGGTACTGAATTTACGAAAGTGTACCCATCACGATGGCAGGTTGGTCTTGAGCTTCATTCAGATCAACGTGGTTGGCCCGAGCTTGCCCATAAGACTTGCCGGTGTTGTTGCGGTTCGGGTGTTTCCACGGCCAGCCTGCTGGAAGGGCCGATTGATTCTGGTTCTGGTTGCATTCTCTATGCACGGTGCCACGGCTGTCCTTTGAAGCACAAACCATTATTGGGGTGGGAGCAGGGCTTGGGGTGGTGGAGCTGGAAGCTTGGCTGCTTAGTTGTTGGCGACGAGGTGTAGCATAGTTCTGCTTTGGAGCGGTGCATTGGCCGGTACATGCTGTTGGGAATCCATATCTTGCGCCTGCGAGATGGGCCCAAGATGAACCCGTGTCACAGTTGCGCTGTTAGAGCTCTGGTATTCCTGCAGACCAGTTTCGACGTTGATAGCTTTGTTCACCAAGGTGGCGAAATCAGCAAAGTCGTGCACTAGAAGTGCGAGCTTGATGTCGACTTGAAGGAATCCACGGAACTTCTCTGTCTGCGTGCATCGGTTGCAATATCCTCTTGACATAGCGAGACAAGTCCAAGAACTCTCACGATAGGCTTCAACAGTCTTGTTGCCTTGGGTGAGGTTGCGAATTCACGCTTCTTCGGTCCATGACCCCTTGAGGATGAAGCGGGAGCGGAAGGCAGCCTGGAAGTCCGCGGTGATGAGTGTTCCAAGCTGGCGAGTACGCGGTGGCTGTCCCACCATTAAGCTGCGGGTCCTTCGTGAAGAAGGAAGCAAAGGTGACATAGCTGGCGGGGCTACATCAGCAGACTCCATCTCATAGGTGATGTCACGGAGCGATCATCGACATCCGATGGCTGGGTTGAGCTGCGGTACACGCTGGGGTTGAGCGTATGAAATCTGTGCGAGTTGTTTCGTTTGGGTGCTGGTTCATATTGGGGCGAGGAAACTGAGCCATCATGTTCTCCATGAACTGGCGATTCATCTCGAGCTGTTGGATCATACCAGCCATGTACTCAGGCGGTGGTGGGAAGTTGGCACCACGACCACGACCTGCTGGCCTAACCATCCTGCTATTATATAACAGGGGTAGTTCAGCATTTGAGAAATTAAGCAAGAGACAGGAATCATTCATGATGAAACATGCATAATGAAAGCAGCATGATGGGAACTACATAGTAGTTGGCATAACTTACAAAAGGAATCATGCATAGAGTTCGATACATAGAGTCCAATACATAGACTACTACATCATAGGCGGCACGCAGGCTCGCGGCGAATACATCAAACACTAACCAGCAAGTCTACATCAGTCCCACGCGGTACTGCGGAGATAGCTGTAGCCTGAAAGCTGGTAGTGCGGCAGCGGTAGTCCTCCACGTCGGTGACACAGGGGCAGCGGATACTCAGTGCTGAATCCGGCGTCCGGTGGCGTGAAAGGGCCAAGTCGCGGAGAGTAGCCTCCCACGCCCGCCAACCGACACCTGGGGCATCACGGTCTGGCTGGGTAGATCGCAGAGCGCGCAGCTCTCCGGATCGGACAAAGGGGTGCATCAGCGTCGAGACCGCAGTAGAGGTGCCGACGGGTGATGTACAACTCGTGGCGAAGAGCTCGGTTAGCTCGATCCAGCCCATCAACATGCAGAACAAAGTTCTGATGGTGGAATGGCTCTCTGGTGACAGTGGTGTAGGCAGCAGTGTAGTAACCCTCCTCACCAACATCGACGCGATAGCAATGTGCCTGAAGGGGAGGTGTCCAACTCTCGATACTCTGCACGAAGACGTGTCAGAGCAGCATAAGCAGCATCGTGGACTGCCATATCGATAGTCACTCCAACACCATGTGCGGTGTGCAGCACAGTAGTGGACTCGTACTCCCGAGAGTAGAGGTGGACGATGGCGCGGTACTGCTCCTGGTTATAGTCCTGGTACTCCTCATAGGCGGTGTACTCGGGGTGCAGCGATAACCCGGATAGGTCATCATCTCGGCTAGCACCGCAGTGATCCCGAGGCACCAATGGCCGTCGTGTGACGCACGACCTGCCTCGTGGGTTCCATCTGAAAACAAAGATGTTTCAAAGGAGTCAAATGACAGTGTGGAAATTGCTCAAATACAATTCCAAAACAACTAAGGCTATATCCAACTTTGGGGTGAATGCGATCACGGGATCCTAGTGATAGTTAGTAAAATCGTTTATCCCGAGTAGAAGAGAGTTCAGAGTCCCGTAAAGGTCGAGGAGTAAAAGATCCTAGTACCACCCGATGGCGGCGTGGGCCCGTAAGGCACACAGCCAAGTTAGTAAAAGCTTTTGCAATGTCTAGACTCGACTTGACCAAGGAGTGTGGAAGGGGATTCCTACAGGCGATCGGCTCGATATTAACTTGTGGCGCCCTCGATTCAATCGTACACTAATCATGCACGCAAATGTATGCGATCAAGATCAAGGACTCACGGGGAGATATCACAACACAACTCTACAAATAAAATAAGTCATACAAGCATCATAATACAAGCCAGGGCCTCTAGGGCTCGAATACAAGTGCTCGATCATAGACGAAGTCAGTGGAAGCAACAATATCTGAGTACGACATAAGTTAAACAAGGTGCCATAAGATGGCTAGCACAAACTGGGATCTGATCGAAGAGGAGCAGGCCTCCTGCAGGATCCTCCTAGGTCACTCTGGTCGCCGCCGTCGGTGGGCTGCGTAGTAGTAGGCACCTTCGAGTAGTAGTAAATCGTGGCGGTGGCGTCGACTCGGGCTCCATCTTACGGTTGCAGCAATCGAGTAGAGGTAGGGAAAAAGGGGAACAAGGCAACCGTGAGTACTCATCAAAGTACTACAAAACAAGGAGCTACACTACATATGCATGGATATATGTGTAAAGGCCATATCAAGGACTGAGCTGCAGAATGCCAAAATAAGAGGGGATAGCTAGTCTTAACGAAGACTAAACTTCGGACACCGGTCTTACAGCATGACGAAGAGGACAACGGAAGTCCTCCAGTAACATCATATAGCAATAATCCTACCCGCAATCCCTGCTCATAACCACGAGCGAGAGCGACCACCGGTTGTATCGGCACTTGGAAGGGTGTGTTTTATCAAGTATCCGGTTCTAGTTGTCATAAGCTCAAGGTACAACTCCAAGTCGCCCTGTTATCAAAGATCACGGCTATCCGAATAGATTAACTTCCTGCAGGGTGCACCATCTTACCCAAAGCGCTTGATCCCATTTGGCGGACACACTTTCCGGGGTCATGCCCGGCGCGTAAGATCAACACGCCGCAGCCCCACCTAGGCACAACAGAGAGGCCAACACGCCGGTCTAAACCTAAGCGCCAGGGTGCAGGCCCCATCGCCTACGAGCACACCTGCACGCGTTGCGGGCGGCCGAAGCAGACCTAGCCTAACAGCGTTCCAGTCCAATATGGCGCGCGCCGCCGTCGTGACGTCTCAAGTGCTTGGTGATACCACGACGCGGGATACCCATAACTACTCCAGCGTAGATGGTTAGTGCGTATAAGCTCGTAGTCAACCCAGATCAAATACCAAGACCTCGTTAAGCGTGTTAAGTAACCGCTAACGCCGAACAGGCCAGGCCCACCTCTCTCTAGGCGGTCTCAACCTGCCTGTCGCCCGCCACAAAGATCCACTCATGGTGCTCCATCACCGACCCGACTTTAGTCTCACAAGTATCATGTATAAGTATATAGTATATACCGTGATCAACTCCCGAGTGATCACGGCCCGATAGTATAGCACGGCGGACGGACAAGAAAGTAGGGCCACAGATGAAAGTACTAGCATCCTATACTAAGCATATAGGATTGCAGGTAAGGTAACAACAGAAGTTACAAGGACAGGCTATGCAGCAGTATAGGAGTATCCAAAAACAGTAACATGCTATGCTACTCTAATGCAAGCAGTGTAGATAAGAGTAGGCGATATCTGGTGATCAAGGGGGGGGCTTGCCTGGTTGCTCTGGCAAGAGAGAGGGGTCGTCAACACCGTAGTCGAACTCGCCACGGCAGTCGGTCTCGTAGTCTACTAGGAGAGAAGAGGGGGAAGAAACAATGAATACAAGTAAACAGATGCATATCGATGCATGACATGCCAAGAAGCGATGCTAGGCGTGCCCTAACGTGGTATGAGGGGGTACTGGTTAGGGGGGAAAACATCCGGGAAGTTTTCCCGGTTCCGGACGTCTGTCAGACAGATGAACCGGAGAGGAAAGTTTGCAGGTTCGATAGGTTAGAGGCGTGTGGTGGACGAACGGACTGCGTATCCGGATTCGTCTCGTCGTTCTGAGCAACTTTCATGTTGAAAATATTTTAATCCGGATTACGGATTAAAAGATATGATTTTAAAAGATTACGGGGGGCGTGCTACGGGGGCCGGGGGCGGCGACGGGCGAGAGGAGGAGGAGCTCGGCTCATGGCATGTGCAGCGCCGTTTGGGGCGCCGGAGAGGAGAGGGAAAACAGAGGCGGCGTGACCCGAGAGGTCGGGGCAGCGGGCGACGCCGCCGAGGCGACAAGGGCGCGATCGGGAGGGGAGAGAGGAGAGGGCCTCACAGGGGAACGTGGGGACTAGGCGGCGTCGTGGTGGAGGTCGGTGACGACCCGCGCGAGGAGGCGGGCGGGCGAGTTCGCCCGGCGTCGAGAGTCGCGGGGGTCGGGTCGACCAGCGACGGAGGGTGCTCGTGCTTAGAGGCGACGGAGGAGGAGGGACCCCAGTGGTGGGAGAGGAGGAGGAGGTCCCGGGGGCGGGGCGGTGGGGGGGGCCGCCGAGACAGTGGGGCTGGCGGGGTCTCGCCCGATCTGGATCAGGCGAGGCAGGGAGAAGGGGGTTCGAGGGCAGGGGCGAGTGGTGTGGGGAGGCTGTCGGCTAGGGTTCGGCCAGGGGGGGATATGTGGCAGGCGGGCTGGGCCGGCCTGAGGGGAATGGGCCAGGGGCGAGGGGCCAGGTGGGGAGGGGGCTGGCTGGGCCAGGGGGTTTTCCCTCCCTCTCTTTTTTTGTCTTTCTTTTCTTTTATTATTTTTCTTTTCTGTTTTTAGTTTATTTAAAATGCCAAAGCATTTTACAAAAATTAGTGCACCCCACCATAATTAGGTTAGCTATTTTAGACAACCCCCGAACATTTTTAGTCTTTGTTTTGAAACCTTTTATCTTTGCTTTTGTTTTGATATTATTTGTAGACCGGGTTCGAAGAAACGGGAGGTTAGTCACCATAACCGGGGTGATTACTGTTCCCTAATCATCCGGGTGTTACATTGGGCCACTTTGAAAGGGGTGTTGGGCTGCACACAAAAGAGGCCTTTGCGGTTACCCGGTTAACCGTTGGAGTACCAAACGACCTCCAAATGATCCGAAACTTGACAGGCGGTCTACCGGTGCTATACCAAGGCCGCTTGACAAACCTCGGTCCATTCCGAGACCGTTTAACACCCGCACACGAAAAGAGGTAAAAGAGGGCGCCAGGAGACATAGGAGTGCCGGATTGCAAAACGGACAACGGGGAAAATGCTTGGATGCTTGAGACGAACACGTATGCAAATGCGTTGCACATGATGACATGATATAAAATGCGGATGATGACATGGCAAAGAGAGACACGCAAGCACATGACATGGCAAAGACGGCAAATAACTGGAAGACACCTGGGGCATCGGATCCGGGGCGTTACAACACTCCTCCACTAACAAGAGATCTCGTCCCGAGATCTTAGGACCGAGACGGAAAGGAAAAGGATGAGATGAAACAAGAACTCAAAGAAGAAGCAAGGAATCGAGAGCACTCGAGAAGAAGAGAGAAATGACGAGAATGACGAGAATCGAAGGCTCACAGAATCAGATAGACCATGAAACCACTCGTTCTAACCGGAGTGGTTAGAATGAGAAAAGAAACGGATAAGACTGAAAGGATTTAGGCAGCACTCCGGCTAAAACATGGAGGAATAGAACTGAACTTCACAAGATGGGATGAAACTTGATGAGATGAACAACACAATGCCTCCGGAAGAATTGAAGAATGGAATGAAAAGAATTTGGAAGGAAGGTTTGAACTGAAGTTGTTGAGAAAATCAACAACGAAAGAATAAGCTTCTCGTGGACTTATGGATAACATCCCAAAATTTTCGAGGTGATAACCGACCAAAAGCGGAAAAGATTGAATAGCTGAGAAGAACAAAGAAATGCAAAACTCCACTTCAGACGAATACGGAGAATTAAATGCACTTTGAGATTCAAGAAAGAAAGAAAGATTCTTGAGCTCCTCCAAGAGAATCTTGATGAACACTTGAAGGATGAATTAAATTATGACGAGCCACCGTGAAGAACTCCGGTAACAAAAGATGATGAGATACAATGAAGGATGAAATAATAAGATGAGCTTTGCGATGATTTAGATGGAGGTTCCGACGAGATGGCCGAGGAAATTGAACTCCGGATAAGAAAAGATGAAAAGACTTGGAACTAGAATTTATTCATCAAGAATAAACTCTGAAGAAAAGATTAATCACTTCGAGGAAATAAGAATAAGATTTATTGTATGCTTATCCTTCATCAAATTAAATTGATGACATGAAATGGATTTGGCATAATACTTATTCTCGTTGAAAAAGGATTAAGGGGAAACATCGCACAAAACTTGAGAAAGTCTTCATGAACCACTGGTAGGATTGAAAAGAACGAATGGATTAATATGATAAACAAATAAAAGAATCTTGAACGAACCACCGTAAGAAATGACAATGAACGAAGAAAAGAGAAAGAATCGCCGGGAAGAATTAGAAACCACGAAGATACTTGAGGGAAAATTAGAGACAAGAGAACGAAGAGATCACGAACTGATTGACGAATGCTTGAACGAAGCACCGGAAGAATATTGAGATGAACGAAGCTGAAAACTTGGAACGAAGAAATATTCCGAAAAGATGACCTCCGGATAATCGAGAGAGAAAGTAACTCCTTAAATACTCCGGATGGGTGAGAAGAATTGCACAACTGGAAACAACTAGATATGATAACATCGAGCTAGCACCGCGAATCTCCGGGAGAACAGACAAGATTTAAGAGAAAAAATCTACGACGGTCTTCAAATGTTGAGAATGACGACGAGAACCACCATGCGGAATTGTTGAGACGCTCCGGGAGAATGAAAAGCAAAGAGGTTGAGCCAATAATAAAAAGAATTTGAAAGCGATCTTGGAAAAACATCTGACTGATGAAATTCATACTTACGTCAAATTTCGAAAAGAATTTGAGAATAACTCCGGGCAATTAGAAGAGTCAGGTAAGATCCTGGGAAAAGACCTATGGGATTGTTGAAGAGATAGGTGATGCACCGGAACAATTAAATATTTGAATGAGGTGACAACCTCGAATTAATTCGAACACAGACAAATCTCCTGAGATAACTTCGGAACTCCGGAAGGTTAAACTGGCGAGAGGCGAACGAGCAAGGGGAAAACACTTGATCCGAGAGAAAGAATATGATCAACACCGAAAAACTTGAATTGGGTGCACCAGAAAAGAAATGAAGAATGTTGAACAAAAGAGAAATTCACCGGTTAAATAAAGGAGGAAAGACTAAAGAGGCTCTGCACGAAAGAAATTGATGCTCGAAAGAGACTCGGGCTCCGGGAAGAAGAGGGTGGGAGGGCGGGAAAACAAAGGCAACTTGGATGGGGAAATCGACGAATATCTTGAATAGAAAACACCGGTTGAAATCGTTGAGGAAAGAAAGCAAAGACTTCGCACGAGTGGGATGGATACTCGATTACGGACTGCGAATTCGATAAGATGAAGGGAGGGCGGGTGGGAAAAACAAAGACAACTGAGGATTGGACTTGGCAAAGATGAAGAGGCTCGAGTCAACTTGACGAGAAATGCACCGGATAAAAAGAGCTGAGGAACAACTACCGGAAAACCAACTGCGTGATCCTAAAGAAAAATTTTGAAGGGGAAGAGGAGTAATTCAAAACACCTACGTCAAGATTCCTTACCAGAGCAACGAAGGGGCAGAGGATAAAAAGGAATTCCTACTCTCCGATATAACTAGACTCCGAAAAGTTTTATTCTAGTTCAACTGCGGCCAAACTACACGATCAATCAAGGGGGTCCTAGGGTCGGTCGAGGCTCTGATACCAACTTGTCACGCACAATATGCGACCCTATCCAAAAGGAACTCGATGGTCCCACCAAGGATAGACCCGCATATTGAAACGCTTTTGCAAGGTGGATATCATTACATCAACATTAGATAATAGTGGGGATACATCCAATACATACAATGTCACATGAATACAACAATACAACACACAAGATCAACATCCGACTACAGATGAATCATAAACAGAAACTCAAACAACATCCACCCTGCTAGCCCAGGCTGCCGACCTGGAACCTATCCCCTGATCGAAGAAGCAGAAGAAGAACTCCAAAACAAGCAAGCATCGCACTCGCGTCATGATCATCGCATAACCTGTACCTGCAACTGGTGGTGTAGTAATCTGTGAGTCACGAGGACTCAGCAATCCCATTACCATGGGTATCAAGACTAGCAAAGCTTAATGGGAAAGGAAGGGATAAAGTGGTGAGGTTGCAGCAGCGACTAAGCATGATATGGTGGCTAACATACGCAAATGAGAGCGAGAAGAGAAACAAAGGAACGGTCGTCAACTAGCAATGATCAAGAAGTGATCCTGAACTCCTACTTACATCAGACATAACCCAGAAACCGTGTTCTCCTCTCGATCAACCCCGAAAAAGAGACACTCACGGTTACGCACACGGTTGGTGTATTTTAGGAGAGTTTGCTTCAAGTTCACTACAACCGGATATTAAAAAATTCCCATCTGCCACATAACCGCGGGCACGACTCTCGAAAGTTTATACCCTGTAGGGGTGTCCCAACTTAGCCCATGATAAGCTCTCGCGACCAACGAAGGATATTCCTTCTCCCCGGGAAGACCCGATCAGTCTCGGAATCCCGGCTACAAGACATTCCGACAGCAATAAAACAAGTCCAGCAAGACCTCCCGGCGTGCCGACACCCTGATAGTAGTCGCGCATATCTCGTCTCAGGCCACGACCGGATGAACACTACGTACGACAACCGACAATACCCCAAGTTGCCTCGGGGCGGCACCGCAAGTGGCTCTAGTTTGGACCAACACTTAGACAAGCATTGGCCCGGGGGGGTAAATAAAGATGACCCTTGGGATGCGCGACTCCCAAGGAAAAAAAATAATAGGTCAGGCAAATGGTAAAACCAATGTTGGGCCTTGCTGGAAAAGTCTTATTCAAAGCGAACTGTCAAGGGGGTCCCATAAATCACCCGACCGCGTTAGGGACGCAAAATCCGGGAACATAACACCGATATGACGGAAACTAGGGCGGCAAGAGTGGAACAAAACACCAGGCATAAGGCCGAGCCTTCCACCCTTTACCAAGTATATAGATGCATTAATAATATAAGGTATATTGTGATATCCCAACAAGTAAACATGTTCCAACAAGGAACAACATCTCCATGTTCCAACAAGGAACAAACTTCATCTTCACCTGCAACTAACAACGCTATAAGAGGGGCTGAGCAAAGCGGTAACATAGCCAAACAACGGTTTGCATAGGAAAGGTGTCAAAGGTTAGAGGCTGACATGGCAATTTGGGATGGCTTGATAAACAGGTAATAGGTAGCGCAACATAGCGATAGAGCGAAGCAACTAGCATAGCAATGATAGTAGTGAGATCCAGGGTAGCGGTCATCTTACCTGAAATCCCCCAACGAAGAAGAACGAGTCCATGAAGAAGATGAAGCCACGAAGACGAACCAAGCGTAGACGAACGAATCCTCACGATCGCAACGAAACATGAACTAACAAGAAGACGCACACAACATGGTAAACACACCACACATGAACAAGGCATGATGCACAAACAAGCATGATGCATGACAAGGCTACATGAAGCTACTCATGGCAAGGGATGATGCAAACAAGAGCAACACATCAAAGCAAGTTTAAATGAGGCCGAGAACAACATAGAACAATTCCCGTAAGTCCTCATATGCAAATTTCGAAATTGGTCCAGATCTGAATAAACCTTATGTTCAAGTTGTTAAACAGCAAGTTAAGATGCACCATGATAATCTACACGAAATTCTAGTCAAGTTACATATAAAGTTCATTAAATTCGGAGCTACGGCCTGGAAGATATGAGCAAAACAAGATAAACATGGCATTGATGCAAAATGCATACAAACATCACACAAACACCTCAAAACAAGGATGCAACATGATAAGAGCACACTCAAAACGGAGCAACGGTTCAACACATACACACTATACAAGTTATAGCAACAATCTGACCAAAACAGCAAGTAGGCATATTGCAAGCATCAAAACAACAAGCTACAGCATCTTAACATGATAACGAAAGGCATGGGCATGATGTACAGGTAAAGCATGACAAAACATGAACACTGAGCTATCTCCAGAAACAACTAGAACATGCTCAAAAACACATGGCAAGATTGCAAATAATAACAGTTTCAGACTTTAGCAGAAATAACATCAGGTTGCAATGTTTAGAGCCATGAAACAACATGTTACAGGAATTTAACATGGCAAACAAAGGCATGGCATGAATCTACTAATTGCAGAGAACAAAAGTCCCTTACTGACCATAAGCCAAAAAGGATCAGAAAATATGATGGCACCCATGTAAACATGGCAAGTTATATTACAGATTCATACATAGCAGGAACAACAGTAAGTAGGCATGTTGGTGAGCTTGAACCACTCACCACAGAGCAAGACATGGCATGGCAAGGAAATCAACAGTAAGAAGACATGGCATGGAAGCTATACATGGCAAGAACAACATCATAGCATACATGGATCAACTACAACAACCTTGGCAAAATTGAATAACACGTAAACAACCTGCCAGGAAACATTTTATAGCAAAAGTAGAGCTCGATTGACTCAAGCTATGACACTCCATAATTTCAAAAAAGGGCATGGATGGATAGAGCATAACCATATGTTCAAAACATCCTTACTGACGTATCTCAAAATAAGCATGGATCTCTCTGTAACATCAAGTTAATATGGCATAAAAATATCAGCAAAACAGGGCTGAAATCAGCAACATCATGAAGCCTAGTTTGCATGCTTGTGCTAGTCACCACAGAGATCAAAAAAATACATGGCATACACCCCTATAAAGATGGCATGGCATATTACAAAACACATGTAGGACTCAAGTTCATAGGATGCACACATCAATCATGGCAAAAATGACAAAAGTGCATGTTCTGATAAGAATCTGAAACTAACATCACATATTACTCTTCCAACAGCATTTCGGGTATCAAGATGAGCTCAAATTAAAATGATGCAATGAGCTGAAATGATCTACTCATCGAGACGAACATTTTGACATATTACACGCATAAAACGGAGCAGCGATGACAGAGTTATGGCATGATGAACATGAGCAAATAATGTGCAAATCACTCAGGACTTAGACGAAAACAGAGGGGGGGGGGGAAAGAAAGTCAACCGCACGGGACCCGAGGCTCGCCGGAGCGGGCCTCGCCGGAGATGGCGGGGAAGGAGGCAGGCTCGCCGGAGATGTTCGGGGAGGGGCGGATCCGGTCCGGCCCGACCGGATCCGGCCGGCAGGGACGAGGGCGCTGCGGAGGAGCCACCGGGCGGCAGCGGCGGAGCCGGCGGCGGAGCTCGCTCGCCGCCATGGCGGGCTGGCGGGGCGGGCGGTGCCGCGAGGCACGCCGGGCCGGGCCCCGGCGGAGGCGATGGCGAGGTTCGGCGGCCGGCGGGCGGGGTTCTTGGCGGGCAGGCGACAGGCGCCCAGCGCGACGGCGGGCGGCGGCCGGCAGCGACGGTCGTCAGCGGAGACGAGGAGGCGGCGCGGGCTGGGGCCCGCGGCGGGCGAGGCGCTGGCCGGCGGCGGCGCGCAGGAGGGGCAGACCTCGAGCCTCAGCCCGAGCGGCCGGGCGCTGGGAGGGCGGCGCGCGGCGTGGCGCGGCCTGGTTGGAGGAGAGAGGCGGCGGGGTGGCGTGGCGAAAGGTGATTGGCCGGGCGAGGTGGCGGCTGGGCGTGTCCGGCCGTCGGCGGACACGCGTCCCGGCGCGGAGGGAGGTTTTAGGGTTAGGGGATTCATCCGCGAAAAATGGAGGGGAGGACATATTTATAGGTAGAGGGAGCTAGGAGAGTCCAAATGAGGTGCGGTTTTCGCCCACACGATCGTGATCGAACGACCGAGAGCATGGAGGGGAGTTTGCTGGGTTTTGGGCCACTTTGAAAGGGGTGTTGGGCTGCACACAAAAGAGGCCTTTGCGGTTACCCGGTTAACCGTTGGAGTACCAAACGACCTCCAAATGATCCGAAACTTGATAGGCGGTCTACCGGTGCTATACCAAGGCCGCTTGACAAACCTCGGTCCATTCGAGACCGTTTAACACCCTTTACGAAAAGAGGTAAAAGAGGCGCGGGAGACATAGGAGTGCGGGATTGCAAAACGGACAACGGGGAAAATGCTCGAATGCATGAGACGAACACGTATGCAAATGCGTTGCACATGATGACATGATATAAAATGCGGATGATGACATGGCAAAGAGAGACACGCAAGCACATGACATGGCAAAGACAGCAAATAACTGGAAGACACCTGGCGCATCGGATCCGGGGCGTTACAAATGATGTACTGTTTCAGCGGGCTCTTGCCGAATTCGGGATAGATCGCTAATGTTTGGGTGGGCGGGTGGAACTAGATCGAGAACCCCGTCCGAATTAAGGCTCAGGGGCCGAGAAGTTTCCGAACTTGGAAGTTTGGATTTTTGAATGCTATCCAATGAATCCAACCCGCCGCCTGACTTTAGGTTTAGGGCTTGATTGACATCCGTCCCTCTGCGGGAATCCGGCATGGAGGGATTGGGAATCTGGACGTAGCTAGTACTTAAGATAGAAGAAGAACCGCCGTATTGCTCCTTTACCACAGCAACATGATGGGTAGCCTGGGGAGAGTTGATCTCTCTCAGATCGGTTTTAGGCCCGATCTGGTCGTAGTCTGTGGCGACTCCCAGGGCGGCGATGCGATCCAAGAGCTCGTTTATGGAGGAGAGCTCGATCGGATCTAACTGCTCGTCAAGTTCCGAGTTAACGTGAAGATTGGTTTCGATGACTCGAGAAGTCATCATCGGCACGGTGGCCGAACTGGCGGTCATAAGAAAGCCACCTAGCCGAAGAGTCTGACCAGTGGCCAAGGCTCCTTTGGCGATAGTATCGTCTTTAAAGACGGGATGAGGCATCCTTCTGACGGCGACGCACGCGGAGGAACTCTCAATGAAAGCACCAATGTCGGTGTCAAAACCGCGGGATCTCGGTAGGGGTCCCGAACTGTGCGTCTAGGCGGATGGTAATAGGAGACAAGGGACACGATGTTTTTACCCAGGTTCGGGCCCTCTCAATGGAGGTAATACCCTACTCCTGCTTGATTAATATTGATGATATGGGTAGTACAAGAGTAGATCTACCACGAGATCAGAGAGGCTAAACCCTAGAAGCTAGCCTATGGTATGATTGTTGTTCGTCCTACGGACTAAAACCCTCCGGTTTATATAGACACCGGATAGGGTTAGGGTTACATAGAGTCGGTTACAAATGGTAGGAGATCTACATATCCGTATCGCCAAGCTTGCCTTCCACGCCAAGGAAAGTCCCATCCGGACACGGGACGAAGTCTTCAATCTTGTATCTTCATAGTCCAGGGCCAACGGTGATAGTTCGGCTATCCGGACACCCCCTAATCCGAGACTCCCTTAGTGAGTAATTATGCTTTAGTAAGAATTTTGGTGTTAAGATTTGTGATTCTCTATGCAAGCATGAAAGTCAACAGTTATGTAATGAAATTACTTGTGGTGCATTATTCGGCGTTAGTTATGTCCAATGCTCGCTTATGTGAATTTTTTGGTTGGTTGCTTCTCAATCTATTTGCTAGCCTTTCCTTGTACTAAGTGGGAATACTACTTGTGCATCCAAAATCCTTAAACCCAGTTGTGCCAAATGAGTCCACCATACCTACCTATATGCGGTATTTTGGTGTCATTCCAAGTAAATTTGTATGTGCCATCTCTAATTTTCAAAATGAATTTCCTTTTTGTTTGCCCATACCGCTCATGAAGCGGCAGGGGGTGGCCAATATTTTTACATGCTAGATGTGTTATTCTCAAGATGAGTGTTTATTCACTTGTCATTGCACGATAGTATGGCGGTAATAGGGATGCCCAGTCCCGAAATGGAAAAGAAATTTACTTTATGTTGTCAAATGATAAATTCCTTGGAAACTGTTGGTATGGAAGGAAGCCGTGGATACGGCTAGCCATGGATTGTGAAAGAATGCCAGAAAAAGGAATAAACTTTTTTTATGTTTGGGAACCACCTATGATGTATCTAGCATGGAAAGTATTGTTACTACTCGGTCATTTTTGTTGACGGGAAAAAAGCATGCCTCTCAAAAAAATTATCTCTCAATTTAAGCTTTGAGCTCTGGCACCTCTACAAATCTCTGCTTCCCTCTACGAAGGGCCTATCTATTTTACTTTATGCAATTTTTAATTTATTTGAATCTCCATCTTCTCTTATAAAGCACCAACTAGGGAGCACTATGATCATACTTGTGCATTGGATGTAGCTAATATTCGAGTGTGTTTCATGAATGGATCAATGATTGAGCATGATGGGCTAGGGATAGCTTTCTTTAGTGTTGATATTTTGAGAGACATGGTTGCTCGTTGATATGCTTGAGTATTGAAATCTTCATGTAAAATATAGACTATTGCTTTGAACCATCTAAAAGTCCAAATGCCCATGCTGCAAAAGAAAATAATATGTGATGAACATCTTAGGAAGCATTCCACATCAAAAATTCTCTTTTTATCATTTACCTACTCGAGGACGAGAAGAAATTAAGCTTGGGGATGCTGATACATATCCAACGTATCTATAATTTTTTATTGTTCCATGTTGTTATATTATCATTCTTGGATGTTTTATATTCATTTTATATCAACTTTATATCATTTTTTGGGACTAACCTATTGACATAGTGCCCAGTGCCAGTTGATGTTCTTTGCTTGTTTTCTACATCGCAGAATATCCATATCAAATAGAGTCCAAACGCAGCGAAACTTTTTGGAGATTTCTTTCTGCCCAGAAGACAACTTGGGAGCCAAGGAAGTGCACGAGGGGAGGCCCGTGGGGCCAACCACCCACCTGGGCATGCCAGTGGCCGCAGGCGTGTCCTGATGGGTGGTGGGGCCCATGGAGGTTCTCTCCACCGCCTCTCAGCTCTATAAATTCCCAAATATTCCAGAAACCCTTGGGGAGTCGACAAAACACAATTCCAGCAGCCGCAAGTTCCAGAACCACGAGATCCAATCTAGAGGCCCTTTCCGGCACCTTGCCGGAGGGGAACACGACCACGGAGGGGTTCATCATCCTCATTGGTGCTCCTCCAATGATGCGTGAGTGGTTTACCACAGACCTACGGGTCCGTAGGCAGTAGCTAGATGGCTTCGTCTCTCTTTTTGATTCTCAATATAATGTTCTACTCGATGTTCTTGGAGATCTATTTGATGTAATGAATTTTTGCGGTGTGTTTGTTGGGATCCAATGAATTGCGAGTTTATGATCAGTTCGATCTATGAATATTATTTGAGTCTTCTTTGACCTCTTATATGCATTATTATTATAGCCTTGTATTTCTTCTCCGAAACTTTAGTTTGGTTTGGCCAACTAGATTGATTATTCTTGCAATTGGAAGAGTTGCTCTGTGATGGGTTCGATCTTGCGGTGTCCTCACCCAGTGACAGAACGGGTAGCGAGGCACACATGTATCATTGCTATTAAGGTTAAAAATATGGGGTCTATTCCTATATGAATACATCTTGCCTACATCATCTCATCGTTCTTATTGCATTACTCCATTTCTCCATGAACTTAATACACTAGATGCATGCTGGATAGCGGTCGATGTGTGGAGTAATAGTAGTAGATGTAGGCAGGAGTCGGTCTACTAATCTTGGACGTGATGCCTATATACATGATCATTGCCTTGGTATCGTCATAATTATTTGCTCTTCTATCAATTGCCCAACAGTAATTTGTTTCCCACCGTATGCTATTTTCTCGAGAGAAGCCACTAGTGAAATCAACGGCCCCGAGGTCTATTTTCTATCATATTTTTTCAGATCTATTATTCCAAAAATCCAAAAATACCTTTCTGCACTTTTTATTTACTTATTTTATTTTTGATTTTTCTAGATCTATTTATGCAACCTCATACAATTTTATTTATCTCAATACCGAGGAGGGATTGACAACCCCTCTTACGCGTTGGGTTTCAAGTATTTGTTCTTTCTGTGCAGGTACCATTTACATAATGTTGCTTGGTTCTCCTACTGGATTGATAATCTTGGTTTCATAACTGAGGGAAATACTTATCGTTGTTGTGCCGCATCATCCTCTCCTCTTTGGGGAAATACCAACGCAGATACAAGCAGTCATAGCCCTTCCCCAGGAAGAGTGAACTTTGGGATAAAATACGCGTCCTCGTCTCACTTGTGGTTAATCCTTTCTCGCACTTTACTTTGCATTGTATGCTTGTTGGCTTGCTAATTTGTTTGTTGCCTAGCATATTTTGTATTAAGCTTGCTTGCCATATAGTTGTGTTCACCTAGTTGCATATCTAGTGAACCCTATTTATCTGCTAAACCCTAAAATTGACAAGAAAGATTAAAATTTGTAGTCTCCTATTCAACCTCCCCCCCTCTAGTCAACCGTATCGATCCTTTCAATTGGTATCGGAGCCTCGTGCTGTAATATAAGGTTTTACAACCTTAGAAGATATGGTCGACCTAGGGAATGTGGGAGGTGTCGCACCCCTTGCAGAGGACGGTGAAAACCTACCCCCCACCGCGCCCGACGCCCTTGTTTCTCCGGTCGTTGCTCCCGCCGCCCCCATTAACACAGGTGCCCCCTTAACCATGGACGACATTCTTTCAATGTTTGCGGATCTCAAAACTGCCATGTTGAAATAAGTTCGTTCCTCGGTCAAGGAGGAAATTCATGCTCGCTTAAATCCCTCGACATTCATCATGCGGACGATTCAAGAGAACACCTTGCATCTCCTACTCGCACTCAAGTTCCCAAGTGCAATTTCGTGGAACCCGCTGCCAGGACCCCGATTCCAAGTCACATCGACCTAGCTGGTAACACCTCATATCACTTTGCGGCCTCACGCACGGTATTCCCACGGGTGTCGCCTTACCATGGCCCGGGACCGTTTGCGCCTTTTGGCTCACGTATATGATAGTGTCGCTAGCATCCACATGACAAAGAACCCGGGCCGACATGGCTAGTCGTGAACCCAAAGCGGCACCAACCTATGGGGACAGGCATACATGAATCACTTCGAGCATGTCGGTCATCAACGTATGAACTCGGGCTGTAGCACTAGGCTAACAGGACTCCGGTATCCCGGCTGTAGCGGCTAGGCAGGACTCAAGTATCACCGCGTGACATTTCCCGAAGGGACAGACATAGGAACGAAATGAATCACATGCCGCCAGTCAAGTGTCCAAGCAGTAGTCTTTGGGCTAGCAGGACTCCGGTGAACCGGGCTGTAGCGGACTACTATCGCTCAAAAGCACGAGACTACATTTCCCCATATGAGAGGCTGCCAAGGATAAACAACTAGTTTGTCGGATCCCACTCATACCAAGCATTTCAATCATACACGCAATATGCCCGATATGAGTAAATACAACAAGGCATCACAACAAAACTCTACAACTCAAGTACTTTATTTAAGAGGCTCCGAGGAGCCATACATAACATAGTCATACAGGTAGGGGTCACATGACCCAACACTCAAGTCATACAATCATACAAGCACATGCGGAAGCAAACTAGTCAGTCTGAGACTCTAGAAAGAAAGAAAGCTTGTTGGAGCCTTTCTATCTACAATGGCCCTTCACAAGTCTTAGATCGCCACCTGGGTGGCTAGTTCACTCGTCGAAGTCAACATCTACATAGAATCCGTCGGAGGGGGTAGTATAGTCCTCTGAAAAATATTGATTAAGCAAACATGAGTACAAAAGTACTCAGCAAGTCTTACCACAGAATCCTATCATACATGCACATTCTCAAGAAGGAGGTGGAGTTATTTGCAGCAAGCCAGCTTTGACTCTTGGCTAAGCTATCCTACGTGACACACTTTGTAAAGCATTTGTCGTACACGAGTCCACTAATCACCATCACAATACTCCACCGTGGATCCTCTCTCGTCATCCCCGAGAGGGCCATCCACGATACTCACACTTATCTTGAGGCTTTTAGTACTATCCATTTACTTGTCTATGAACTGATATAGGTAACCCGAAGTCCTTCTCCATGGACACGGCTATTGAATAGATCATATTTAACCTGCAGGGTGTACTTCTTCACACGCTCTCACCACTTATAAATCGTTTACCGACATGTACTCGCAACCTTCAAGCGGAAGCCCAGCGTGGGTGTCGGCCTCAGCCTACCAAACACTCAAGTCCCTAGTCCAGGTTTATCGCCTATTCGGGTCCCATCTGCAGGAGTCCGCCGAGGTTTCCCATACAGCCCGAGCGATGTGTGCAGGGTTCCCGAGATACCAAGCGGGCTTTCGGTACACAGACCACGGTGCCTACCGCAACACAACCCACCCCTAAGGTCAGCGTTGCGTGCGGCCCCCAGCAAGCTACAAACACCAGAAACTACTTGCAACTCCCGGACTAGGAACAAGGGTGGTTAAGAAGCCGAGAGGGTCCATTGGTTTCGGGCCCAATGCGTGGTAGTAGCTAGTTCATGGATCACAAACACAGATCTCAGTTCTTAAGTTCGGCTTCAATGAAACAACCCACCATGTACTCCTACATGGCCTCTCATCGATACCTTTACCAAATCGTGTTCAACACTTTCACTCTCGAACCAACACAACCTTTCACTCCAGTTCATCATCCCGATGAGCCAGACCTGACACAACTCTAAGCATAGCAAGCATAGCATGGTAGGAATCACAAACATGGCTCAATCAACTCCTACACATACTAGTGGGTTTCATCTAATTCTTGTGGCAATGACAGGTCATGCAAAGGAAGTGGGTTCAACTACCGCAGCACACAACAGTTGAATCGCGTTGTCTTAATGCGATGCGAGAGCGAAGCGAGAACATGGGTTTGTATCGGAATGATCAATGAATTGCTTGCTGATGGAACTGGGTAGAGAACGCCCTTTGGATGGGTGGTCGAGGTTATCTTGAGGCGTAACCTATCATGAAAGCACACCGAATAAACACACAAAACAATATGCAACAATATGATGCATGCTATGACATGGCAATATGGATGTGTGTTGGCCTAATGCAAGTTGAAAGAACAGGGATGAACTCATTTGAATCAAGGATTCAAATGATAGCTCATTGAGTTAGTCCTAATGGTGCAATATCTTATTCTGGTTATTCAGCATAGTTAACTTGTTTTAACATGCATGAAACCTGTACCAATGGATAGAGTGTATTTTTCTGATAATTTTCATATATAAATCTTTGCATTTGGAGTTATAGAATAAAAGTTATAGGCATTTGAAATTTGAATTATATTCGGAATTTACTATATCAAAATAAATCCAGAATTTGAATTAATCTTGTCGGATGAGGTCAGCGTGACGTCGAGGGTCAGCGGGTCATCCAGGTCAAACTGACCAGTGGGACCCGCATGTCGAGTTAGTTTAACTAATTAACTTAATTAGAACTAATCCTAATTAGCTAACCGGGGTCCACTGTCATTGACTCGGAAGCGATCAACAGGCCTGATCGAGGTCGATGGTCAACTCGCTGGCGTCTAGCCAGGCGAGGCCAGGCGGGCGGAGCAAAGTGCTTTTGCACTTTCCGCCACCAAATGGGGCGGAAGGCATCTCGTGGAGCTGGGGATGAACCGCGTCTATTGGTGGGGTTAGCTTGGGTCGGGTGGCGGAGTTGGCACCGGCGACGGGTTTGGCGGCGGCCGGGGCTCGGGTGATGTCGGGCTTGTTGCTAGGGGGCGAAGTGAAGCGCGTGGAGTGCATAGTTAGACCCGTTGGGGTGTTTGAATGCAACGGGCACCTGGGTGGCGGAGAGTGGCCGGAGCACGTCGGCGACGAGCTCCATGGCGGTGCGCTTCGGGTGATCGCGGTTGGGTCGTTGTGGTGCGAGGAAGAGAGTGGAGAGGATGGGGAGGTAGCCAGGCTCACGGTGATCCCGTGAGAAACCTCGTCGAAGTCGGGGACGGTCGATGCGTCTGCGGCGGCGGCGAAGGGATCTCCGGCGGTGGGAGTCGGGCGAGGTTGGCGCAGAGGCCGGGCGAGCAAGAGCTCGGGGCTTGGCTTGTTCGACGGAGTCGACGACGGCGAAGCGGCTGGACAAAGTCTCGTGGCGCGGGGACGGCGGTGGCTACTGGTTCTGACGGAGGAGCGGCGACGGTGGCGTCGGCCATGGCGAGGGGGGAGCGAGGGAGAGGGGCAGGGGGGAGAGTGACGTGTCCAGGGGGTCGGGCGACGACGTGGAGGTCGTCCAGGCAGCGAGGCGGCGAGGGGGATGAAGCAGGGCGGCGGCCAGCTGCGTGGCGCGCCCCCCGCTTCGCCGGGCGGGCACCAGGCTGCTGCTGGCGAGCCAAGCAGCTGTTGGCGCGGCTCTTTGGCTGGGCAGCAGGTGGGCGAACGCAGGCGACAGGTAAGTATTTTCCTTTTTTAGTCTTTTTCTAATTTCTGTAACTTTGTGGGGTTTATTTAAAATACCAAAACTATTTTAAAAATCACCAAAATGCTCCTGGTCACTTGTTGGAATATTCCCAACATGAAACATTTTGGTTTGACAATTTTTGAACATTTAAAATATTTTATATAATTTAAAATGCTCAAGTTCAAAACTTGTGGATTAATCCTAGGAACTTTGGATGACCTAGAAAATGTACCACCTCCTTTGACATGGGTTCTGAACCCAAACAAAGAGGATGAGCATTTTGAAGGGCATTTCGGATTCATTGAAATAATTTTTTAGTAAACCCTAGTTGTTTTAAGGGGGGTGTTCAGGGTTTCTGCCTTCCCATTTCAAATTCAAATGAAATTTAAACATGATGCACACCCTAATGCATGGTCTAACTGGGATGTGACAACTCACCCCACTCAAAAGAATCTCGTCCGAGATTTAGGATCTGCTATGAAAAAGGTGGGATACTCAAGTCGAAGACGATCCTCCCTTTCCCAAGTTGCTTCTTGCTCGGAATGGTTTGACCATTGAACCTTTAGAAACTTGATATTCCGACGTCGAGTGGTACGCTCGGCTTGATCGAGAATCTGACGGGATATTCTCGATAGGTGAGGTTATCTTGGAGATCAAGCGTTTGTGGTCCACTCCACGGATAGGATCCGAGAAGCAACGCTGAGTTGGGAAACGTGGAAGACATCATGGACTCGGAAAGATGCGGAGGTAGTTCAATTGGTAGGCAACTTCCCTCGTTTGGCAAGAATGCGAAAGGGTCCAATGTAACGAGGAGCCAACTTGCCTTTGATACCAAACGATGGGTTCCCTTTAGAGGAGTAACCAAGGTAAGCCTTCTCGCCAATTTCATAAGTCATAGGCTTATGCTTGCGGTCATATTGGCTCTTTGACGAGATTGGGCTGTTTTCAATTTCTCACGAATAACGCGAACCTGCTCTTACGCTTCTGAATCATGTCCGGGCAAAGAGTTGTCTCTCCCGGTTTCGACCAGTTAAGAGGCGTTCACATTTCCGTCCATAAAGAACTTCGAAGGGCTTTGCCCAAGCTGGCTTGATAACTATTGTTATAAGCGAACTCGGCGAATGGAAGGCATTTTCCCAATTCATGCGAAAGAGATGACAGAAGCTCAAGCATATCCTCTAGGATTTGATTGACTCGTTCTACTTGACCACTTGATTGGGGATGGAAAGCGGTGCTAAAGGAGAGACGAGTTCCCATAGCGTTTTGGAAACTTTCCCAAAATCGAGAGGTGAAAAGACTTCCACGGTCTGAGTTAATCTCCAATGGAACGCCATGAAGAGACACTATTCGAGAGATGTACAATTCAGCTAGCTGGCTAGCGGTTATACTCTCACGAACGGGTAGGAAGTGGGCTACTTTGGAAAGACGATCAACGACAACGAAGATAGCGTTATTCCCTCTCTTGGTCCTGGGAAACCCGGTAATGAAGTCCATACCGATTTTATCCCATTTCCATTCAGGAATTTCCAAAGGTTGAAGGGTACCAGCAGGCCGTTGATGCTCTGCTTTAATTCGACGACAGACGTCGCAATTAGCAATGTATTGAGCGATTTCTCTCTTCATCCTAGTCCACCAAAACCTCTGGCGTAGATCTTGATACATTTTAGTACTACCAGGATGAATGGTGAGAGGAGAGTCATGAGCTTCCTTAAGGATCAATCGCCTCAGGTTGCGCACCTTGGGAACCACTAGACGGTCTCCAAAGAACACGACACCTTGTTCATCAATGGAGAAACAATCTGCGACTCCTTTCTTGATGTTTCTCCTGATACGGGAGACTCCCGGATCTACCTTCTGTGCTTTGATGATCTGATCCGTAAGGGTAGGTTTCGCCACCAGGGTGGAGAGGAATCCTCGAGGAACAATGTGAAGATTAAGCTTACGAAATTCCTCGTGGAGAATTGGTTGACTTTGTTGTAACATCAGATTGTTACAATAAGATTTGCGACTTAGTGCGTCAGCCATGACATTGGCTTTGCCTGGGGTGTAGGATATTCCTAAGTCGAAATCTGTAATCAACTCGACCCAACGTCTTTGCCTGAGATTCAAATCCGGTTGGGTGAAGATATATTTCAGACTTTGGTGATCAGTGTAGATTTCGCAACGATTACCCAGAAGGTAATGTCGCCAGGTTTTGAGTGCATGAACCACTGCTGCAAGCTCTAGATCGTGTGTGGGGTAGTTATCCTCATGTGGGCGCAAGCGTCCGAGAGGCGTGAGGCAATCACATGACGATCTTGCATGAGTATGCAACCTAGTCCTTGTCGCGAGGCGCCGCAATAGATAATAAAGTCCTTAGAAAATCTGGTGGAACAAGTATGGGAGCAGATGTCGAGCGTCTTTTCAGTTCTGAAAGCTGATCTCGCCTTTGTGGCGTCCATTCAACTTCTTATCTTTCTTGAGGAGTTCGGTTAGAGGTTTAGCAACTTTAGAGAAATTCTCGATTTGCGGCGGCAATAGCTCGCTAAACCGAGGAAACTCCGAACTTGCTTGACCGATTCAGGTGGAGTCCAATCAAGGACGGCTTGAACTCGCTCGGGATTGATAGCAATACCCTTACCAGAGATTACATGTCCTAGATAGGTCACTTCTGGTAACCAGAATTCACATTTAGAGAATTTGGCATAAAGGCGGTGCTCTCGAAGTTTCATCAATACTAGCCTTAGGTGTTCGGCATGTTCTTCCTCATTCTTGGAGTAGATGAGTATATCATCGAGGTATACCACGACGAATTTATCCAAATACTCCATGAAGATTGAGTTCATTAACCGAGAGAAAGTGGCTGGAGCATTGGTTAAACCGAAGGACATGACGGTGTACTCGTATTGGCCATAACGAGTGACAAAGGCCGTTTTGGGTATGTCCCCGTTCTTGATTTTGATTTGATGGTAGCCCAACCTCAAATCCATCTTGGAAAAGACTGAGGATCCAGCGAGCTGATCATACAGGTCGTTGATCCTGGGGAGCGGATACTTGTTCTTGATAGTGACCAAATTGACAGGTCGGTAATCTACAACCATCCGATCCGTACCATCCTTCTTCTTGACGAAGAGGACGGGGCAAGCCCATGGAGATGAACTAGGACGGATGAAACCTTTCTGCAAGGACTCATCGAGTTGTTTCTTAAGTTCAGCTAGTTCTAGGGGTGCCATCTTATAAGGTCTTCTAGAGATTGGGGCGGTTCCGGAATAAGATCTATCACGAACTCGACATCCTGTCGGTGGAACACCGGCAGTTCTTCGAGAAGACATCCGGGAAATCACGGACTACCGGAATATCTTCGAGGTCTGGAAGGGGGTTGGCATTTAAGGAGTAAAGCTGGCGCTTAGACACTCGGGTTAAAACATCCACTGTTTTGCCCGAAGGATGGGTAAGTTGAACAGTTCTAGTAGAGCAATCAATCTTAGCATAATGGGCTGACATCCAGTCCATACCCAAGATGATGTTTATGTCCGAGGACTTGAGAGCTATTAGAGATGCAAGAAAGACTAATCGGTCGACAAGAATTTCATTCCCATGACTTATTCTAGAGGTTTGCCATCTAGAACCAGGAGTTTGAATTTCCATGGAGGTAGGCATGTCACGAATGTGGTGTTGTGCAATCGAGCATAGCTCTCGAAAATAAATGAATGAGATGCTCCAAGATCAAAAAAACAGGTTGCGGATGGCAATTAACAAGAAGCGTGCGAGAGGCGGCGTTGGGATCCTCATAGGTTTCTTCAGCAGAGACATAGTTGACATGGCCACGGCGGTGGCAACTGGTTTAGCATAGGGCACCTTTCCTGCTGGCTTGCCACGCCAATGACTTCCCAACTTGATTGGGGTTGTTCTGGGGACACTCTCGGATATAGTGACCCGTCTCTCCACATTTGAAGCAAGTGATCACATTTGGGCGTGGAGAAGCATTAGCAGTTGGACCTCCATAAGTCTTGGGTGGAAAATACGGCTGGTTGGGGCGAGGCGCCTCGAAAGATGGCCTCGGGGTGTACCTAGGTGGTAGAGCAGTATTTGGAACCCAAACCCGGCGCTCGGGATCGAGCGGATGGCGATCCGAGTCACGGATGTGCTTATGTGAAGCCTCAAAATCAGTCTGCCTGGTTTGGTGCCGATAGCCTTATTGACTAACTTCGGAAAGAGGTACACTCATGCAAGCGGAGATCTCGGCGTAGCTCGGGCTAAGTCCCTTGCGGAACCTTGCCTGCTTCTTTGCATCGGTAGAAACTTCTTGGGAGCATAACGTGCTAACCTCCCAAATTCACGGTCAGAGGCATCCACCGTCGACCTACCTTGGGTGAAACTGCAGAATTCCTCACGTTTGCGGTCCATAAGACCTTCTGGAATATTGTGCTCACGGAAGGCGGCACTGAATTCATCCCAAGTTGTAACTTGTCCAGCCGGACGCATAGCCTCATAATTTTCCCACCAGAGACTAGCAGGGCCTTCCAGATGATAGGCGGCAAAGGTAACCTTGTCAGCCTCAGCCACGTTGGCGGAACGCAGCTTGTGGTGAATGCTGCGGAGCCAATCATCTGCGTCGAGGGGCTCGACGGAATATTTGAATTTTGGAGGATATAGCTTGACGAAATCATTGAGTGAAACCACATCGTTTCTTGGCTGGCGTGCTGTGTTTTGTTCAATCCGCTCCAATAAGCGGTTGGTTTCGCGCTTATTGCATTCTGCTTCCAGCATCACCTCGGCCAAAGATGGCGGTTGCGGCAGATTCTCATTTCGGCTGCATCGGCTTCTCCCCTGCTCTGGAACAGCAGGAGTGTTGCAGTGTTGACCATCCCGGGAGACAAAGCAAAGGTTTAAACCAGGATGGCAGAATTTAACAAGGAAGTGCGGAAGGTAATGGACAGCATGGAATGCAAAGATGTTCATCCGTATGACATGGTAATATAAAACTGCCATAAATATATATACCATCGGTCATACACACCATTCATAGTTTAGTACAAGCCTGACGGAGTACAACTATAAGGAAAGGCGTTACATCTCATCGGAAGCATTCCAACTCCTATACATTATTTTTCTACACTTCCTGAATGATACACACTAAGTCGTATTCCACGAGTCACGCAGACGGTGGAAACACAACTATTACCATACTAGGAATACTACTACTATCTCGTGCAGCTCCATAGTAGTCCTCATAGAAGTCACCACCCAAGCACGAAGTGGAACATGATCGTCCGGAAATGCACAATCTGTGGGGCCTGTGGACCATAAGGACTCGGATGTGGCCGTGGACCAACAAGCGGTGGCGATGGGGCCCACGAGGAGGAGTGATGCCTCCAACCTCACGCCACTCCATAAAGTCCGCAGACTCGCCGCACGGGTACAAGTCTCTCATGTCCATATATCCGGCTTGCACGGCAGTGCAAACCTAGTCGAGTAGCCCAAAGGGTCGAGCGGGCATTAAAAAGCTCCATCGCAAGGCCGGTTCTCACGGTCCTTGTCCTCCAAAGAACTCAAGTAGTAGTACGAAGGAGTGAGTCCTCATGGGATGCATCGCTGTACAAACCCTCAAGGTAGCCATGCGCCCCTGGGGAGGGATCTTGGCATATAGCGAAAATCGGTGTTGCTCGACCAAAGCGTTCGCTCGAATAATAGTCATCATGGAATAGGCTGCATCTTGCACCGACATTCCAATAGTGATTCCGAGCCCATAAGAACAGTGAAGTGGCTCAGTAGCTCCGGGATAAGATGGATAAATCCGAACCGTGCATAGATATTGGCTTTGGTTGAAATCCCTAAACTGCTCCTCGACGGTATATTCAGGATACCATCGATAACCAGACTCAATCATCACCCGGACCAGCATTGCCGTGTGACCGCACACATCAATGCAACGGGTTAGGCGAACCACTTGGTTCTGGGGGCGGGTGGCCATCTGAAAGCACAGCCATAATGCAAAGGCATTAGAATTTCTAGGGAAAATCGGGCAGCATAACATCTGTAAATGCTCAAAATCAGATTTGAGACATTAAAATCAGATTGCAAATCCACTCAACAACATCATATCAAGGTTCTGGTTCAAATGATAGCATACTAAAATTTAGTAGCACTGAACTGAGGATGTAACCAACAATCCTATAAGTTACTACGGATTAGTAACACGTGAACCTGATAGAGAAAAGAGAGCCTAGTCCTAAACCCACGTCGAATGAGAAGAGGATGACTCAGATCAGAGGGCATAAGGTAAAGGAGTAAAAAGAGCCTTACGTTCCCTCCCACAATCAATTCCCCTACATATAACTAAAGCATTTCTAGACTCAACTTCACCAGTTTGGCTTAGCGAACCTCACAGCAGCCCTGCTCGATGCCAACGCTGTCAGGACCCGATTCCAAGTCACATCGACCTAGCTGGTAACACCTCATATCACTTTGCGGCCTCACGCGGTATTCCCACGGGTGTCGCCTTACCATGGCCCGGACCGTTTAGCGCTTTTGGCTCACGTATATGATAGTGTCGCTAGCATCCACATGACAAAGAACCGGGCCGACATGGCTAGTCGTGAACCCAAAGCGGCACTAACCTATGGGGACAGGCATACATGAATCACTTGAGCATGTCGGTCATCAACGTATGAACTCGGGCTGTAGCACTGGGCTAAGGACTCCGTATCCCGGCTGTAGCGGCTAGGCAGGACTCCGAGTATCACCGCGTGACATTTCCCGAAGGACGACATAGGAACGAAATGAATCACATGCCGCCACCAAGTGTCCAAGCAGTAGTCTTTGGGCTAGCGAGGACTCGGTGAACCGGGCTGTAGCGGACTACTATCGCTCGTAAGCACGAGACTACATTTCCCCATATGAGAGGCTGCCAAGGATAAACAACTAGTTTGTCGGATCCCACTCATACCAAGCATTTCAATCATACACATAATATGCCCGATATGAGTAAATACAACAAGGCATCACAACAAAACTCTACAACTCAAGTACTTTATTTAAGAGGCTCCGAGGAGCCATACATAACATAGTCATACAGGTAGGGGTCACATGACCCAACACTCAAGTCATACAATCATACAAGCACATGCGGAAGCAAACTAGTCTCGAGTACGACTCTAGAAAGAAAGAAAGCTTGTTGGAGCCTTTCTATCTACAATGGCCCTTCACAAGTCTTAGATCGCCACCGGGTGGCTAGTTCACTCGTCAAGTCAACATCTACATAGAATCCGTCGGAGGGGTAGTATAGTCCTCTGAAAAATATTGATTAAGCAAACATGAGTACAAAAGTACTCAGAAGTCTTACCACGTAATCCTATCATACATGCACATTCTCAAGAAGGAGGTGGAGTTATTTGCAACAAGCCAGCTTTGACTCTTGGCTAAGCTATCCCACGTGACACACTTTGTAAAGCATTTGTCGTTACAGAGTCCACTAATCACCATCACAATACTCCACCGTGGATCCTCTCTCGTCATCCCCGAGAGGGCCATCCACTATACTCACACTTATCTTGAGGCTTTTAGTAGTATCCATTTACTTGTCTATGAACTGATATAGGTAACCCGAAGTCCTTCTCCGTGGACACGGCTATTCAATAGATCATATTTAACCCTGCAGGGTGTACTTCTTCACACACGCTCACCACTTATCGTCGTTTACACGACATGTACTCGGCAACCTTCAAGCGGAAGCCCAACGTGGGTGTCGGCCTCAGCCTACCCAAACACTCAAGTCCCTAGTCCAGGTTTATCGCCTATTCGGGTTCCATCCGCAGGGAGTCCGGCCGAGGTTTCCCATACAGCCCCGAACGATGTGTGCAGGGTTCCCGAGATACCAAACGAGCACTTTCGGTACACGACCACGGTGCCTACCGCAACACAACCCACCCCTAAGGTCAGCGTTGCGTGCGGCCCCCAGCAAGCTACAAACACCAGAAACTACTTGCAACTCCCGGACTAGGAACAAGGGTGGTTAAGAAGCCGAGAGGGTCCATTGGTTTCGGGCCCAATGCGTGGTAGTAGCTAGTTCATGGATCACAAACACAGATCTCAGTTCTTAAGTTCGGCTTCAATGAAACAACCCACCATGTACTCCTACATGGCCTCTCATCGATACCTTTACCAAATCGTGTTCAACACTTTCACTCTCGAACCAACACAACCTTTCACTCCAGCTCATCATCCCGATGAGCCGACTGACACAACTCTAAGCATAGCAAGCATAGCATGGTAGGAATCACAAACATGGCTCAATCAACTCCTACACATACTAGTGGGTTTCATCTAGTTCTTGTGGCAATGACAGTCATGCAAAGGAAGTGGGTTCAACTACCGCAGCACACAACAGTTGAATCGCGTTGTCTTAATGCAGATAAACGAGAGCGAAGCGAGAACATGGGTTTGTATCGAATGATCAATGAATTGCTTGCCCGATGGAACTGGGTAGAGAACTGCCCTCGGATGGGTGGTCGAGGTTATCTTGAGGCAGAACCTATCATGAAAGCACACCGAATAAACACACAAAACAATATGCAACAATATGATGCATGCTATGACATGGCAATATGGATGTGTGTTGGCCTAATGCAAGTTGAAAGAACAGGGATGAACTCATTTGAATCAAGGATTCAAATGATAGCTCATTGAGTTAGTCCTAATGGTGCAATATCTTATTCTGGTTATTCAGCATAGTTAACTTGTTTTAACATGCATGAAACCTGTACCAATGGATAGAGTGTATTTTTCTGATAATTTTCATATATAAATCTTTGCATTTGGAGTTATAGAGTAAAAGTTATAGGCATTTGAAATTTGAATTATATTCGGAATTTACTATATCAAAATAAATCCAGAATTTGAATTAATGCGTCGAGATGAGGTCAGCGTGACGTCAGGGGTCAACGGGGTCATCCAGGTCAAACTGACCAGTGGGACCCGCATGTCAGGGTTAGTTTTAACTAATTAACTTAATTAGAACTAATCCTAATTAGCTAACCGGGGTCCACCGTCATTGACTCGTAGCGATCAGCAGGCCCTGATCGAGGTCGATGGTCAACTCGCTGGCGTCTAGCACCGGCCCGGCAGGCGGCAGCAATGAGCAAAGTGCTTTTGCACTTTCCGCCACAAATGGGGCGCGAAGGCATCTCGTGGAGCTGGGGATGAACCGCGTCTATTGGTGGGGTTAGCTTGGGTCGGGTGGCGGAGTTGGCACCGCGACGGGTTTGGCGGCGGCCGGGCTCGGTGATGTCGGGCTTGTTGCTAGGGGCGAAGTGAAGCGTGGAGTGCATAGTTAGACCCGTTGGGGTGTGGTGAATGCAACGGGCACCACAGGGTGGCGGAGAGTGGCCGGGAGCACGTCGGCGACGAGCTCCGCGGCGGTGCGTTCGGGTGATCGCGGTTGGGTCGTTGTGGTGCACGAGGAAGAGAGTGGAGAGGATGGGGAGGTAGCCAGGCTCACAGTGATCCCGTAGAGACCTCGTCGAAGTCGGGGCGGTCTGATCGGCGACGACGGCGAAGGGATCTCGGCGGTGGCGGAGTCGGGCGAGGTCGGCGCGAGAACCGGGCGAGCAAGAGCTCGGGCTTGGCTTGTTCGACGGAGTCGACGACGGCAATGCGGCTGGACAAAGTCTCGTGGCGCGGGGGCGGCGGTGGCTACTGATTCTGACGGAGGAGCGGCGGCAGTGGCGTCGGCCATGGCGAGGGGGAGCGAGGAGAGGGGCAGGGGAGAGTGGCGTGTCCGGGGGTCGGGCGACGACGTGGAGGTCGTCCAGCAGCGAGCGGCGAGGGGATGAAGCGAGGCGGCGGCCAGCTGCGTGGCGCGCCTGCGCTTCGCCGGCGGGCACCAGGCTGCCTGCCTGGCCGAGCCAAGCAGCTCGCTGGCGCGGCTGCTGGGCTGGGCCGGCAGGTGGGCCGGGCACGGGCGACAGGTAAGTATTTTCCTTTTTTAGTCTTTTTCTAATTTCTGTAACTTTGTGGGGTTTATTTAAAATACCAAAACTATTTTAAAAATCACCAAAATGCTCCTGGTCACTTGTTGGAATATTCCCAACATGAAACATTTTGGTTTGACAATTTTTGAACATTTAAAATATTTTATATAATTTAAAATGCTCAAGTTCAAAACTTGTGGATTAATCCTAGGAACTTTGGATGACCTAGAAAATGTACCACCTCCTTTGACATGGGTTCTGAACCCAAACAAAGAGGATGAGCATTTTGAAGGGCATTTCGGATTCATTGAAATAATTTTTTAGTAAACCCTAGTTGTTTTAAGGGGGGGGTGTTCTGGGGTTTCCTGCCTTCCCCATTTCAAATTCAAATGAAATTTAAACATGATGCACACCCTAATGCATGGTCTAACTGGGATGTGACACCCTTTTACTCGCCCAACCCTTGCAATACCCTCTCATTAATCCTGTTGGGCCTCCACCCCATTTTAAAAGCCGACGTGTTTGCTAAGTGGAAGCTAGATATGGAGTCTCATATTCGTAGTGCGTCTACTCAGCTATGGTGGATTGTGGTCAATCGATTCAGTCCCAAGGACCTAATGAATATCACTCCAAGTGAAGCGGTTGATGATCAACTCAATGCAACTGTCGGCATTCTGGGAACGGGGGTCCCCAGACTTGCCTGCCTGCAGCCCACGGTGTGGCTCTGCTAGTGGGCCCGTACGGCACATCTTCACCAACAAGCATTCAAGACCCTCGCGATGGGCCAAGCCTCGTGAGGCGGACAACACAAGACCTTCTCAGGGGTGGCCTCACCAGGTTGGCTCGCGAGGGGCGGAGAGATCAAGGCAAGGCAAACCTCGCGAGGTTCTCGTGACGTGAGCCATGACGACTGAGGGAGTCCCGGATTAGGGGGTGTCCGGATAGCCGAACTATCACCGTTGGCCGGACTCCTGGACTATGAAGATACAAGATTGAAGACTTCGTCCCGTGTCCGGATGGGACTTTCCTTGGCGTGGAAGGCAAGCTTGGCGATACGGATATGTAGATCTCCTACCATTGTAACCGACTCTGTGTAACCCTAACCCTATCCAGTGTCTATATAAACCGGTGGGTTTTAGTCCGTAGGATGAAAAACAATCATACCATAGGCTAGCTTCTAGGGTTTAGCCTCCTTGATCTCGTGGTAGATCTACTCTTGTACTACCCATATCATCAATATTAATCAAGGAGGAGTAGGGTATTACCTCCGTCTAGAGGGCCTGAACCTGGGTAAAAACATTGTGTCCCTTGTTTCCTATTACCATCTGCCTAGACGCATAGTTCGGGACCCCTACCGAGATCCGCGGTTTGACACCGACATTGGTGCTTTCATTGAGAGTTCCTCGTGTCGCTTGCCGTCGGGAAGGATGCCTCATCCGTCTTTAAAGGCGATACTATCGCCAAAGGAGCCTTGGCCACTAGTCGACTCTTGGCTAGGTGGTTTTCTTATGACCGCCAGGTTCGGCGTGCAGCATGCGATGACTTCTCGAGTCATCGAAACCAATCTTCACGTTAACTCGGAATTTGCCGAACAGTCAGATCCGATCGAGCTCTCCTCCATAAAACGAGCTCTTGGATGGCATCGCCGCCCTGGGAGTCGCCACAGACTACGACCAGATCGGGCCTAGAACCGATCTGAGAGAGATCAACTCTCCCCAGGCTACCCATCATGTTGCTGTGATAGAGGAGCAATACGGTGATTCTTCTTCTATCTTAAGGACTAGCTACGTCTGGATTCCCGATCCCTCCATGCCGGATTCCCGCGGAGGGATGGATGTCGATCAAGCCCTGAACTTAAAGTCAGGCGGCGGGTTGGATTCACTGGATAGTATTCAAGAATCCAAACCTCCAAGTTCAGAAACTTCTCGGCCCCTGAGTCTTAATTTTGACAGGGTTCCGGATCTAGTTCCACCCGCCCACCCAAACATTAGCGATCGATCCTGAATTCGGCAAGAGCCCGCTGAAACAGTACATCATTACTGGGCCAGATTTCTCCTGGTTATGGACAGGATAAAGGACTGCCGAGAGAAGGACGCAATCTCACTTTTTTTGCACTAATTGCACGGACAAGGGAATCCTAAACGCCATAAGTCGTCGCTAAATTACGCGCTTTGCTAACTTGGCAACCATAGTACAAAAGTACTGTGCGATGGAGAGTGCTTGGAAAACCGAAAGTAAATTTTGGGATAATCCGGCCCCGAATACAGCCCTAGTCCGGAATAAAAGGGTGCATCATCACCAAGCACCTGGGTTATACATCAAAAAAACAAAAACCCCTTAAAGGGTACGGAACCGTACTGGAGGGTTGGCTAAACGGACCCTGCAGAATTCATAGCACAGAGGGCGCCACTCCAACTCATAGCCTTCGAGCATGTTGGATACTACGGCAGGTGGCCAAAAGTGGCGAAGAGCTTCTAGCCTCGTAATCCCAGCCCAAAGAACACCAAGATGGTATTCACGATCTTGAGACTTTCGCATCAAATAATATGCGAAGCGAACACTCTGCAACCTTGCTGAAGTCTACCAAGTAGCAACAATAAATCCATGGGTGACATGGCTATTACCTTTAATGCCGTGGATTTAACCCAAATTCCAAACAGCCCGAGCACCACCGCATTGGTTCTCGGTCCAATAGTGGACGGCTTTACGCTTTACTAAGGTACTCATGGATGGCGGCAGCGGACTAAACCTCATCTCTGAGGAAACCCTCCGAAAAATGGAAATAGATGGAACCGCATTGAGCGAAGCAGCACAACCTTTAGAGGAATAATCCCTAGCCGGAAGCATGCTGCATAGGAAAAATCACATTTGGGCGTAGTGTTATTTCGCCGGACAATTACAGTTCCGAGGAGGTCACATTTCAAGTAGCCCCGTTTAGCAGCGGATATCACGCTTTATTAGGGCGAGAGGCATTCACAAGTTTTCAAGCTTTACCCCATTATGGGTACATGAAGCTTAAAATGCCCGGACCTAACGGAATCATCACTCTCGCTAGTGATCCGAACATAGCACTCCGCAGCGAAAACAAGACAGCCGCACTAGCCCTCGAGGCACTATCTGAAGCCCTAGCGGCCGAGGAACTCACTGCGATGCGCTCCACGGTGAACAGGGATGATGTGATACTTGATAAAAGATCCAAGTCCACCTCTTTTAAACCAGCGGATGAAATAGTCAAATTCCAAGTCCACCCAACCGACACTGCAAACACGGCCTCCATTGGGGCACAATTAAACCCTGATGTAGACGCCGCACTACGAGAATTTCTACGAGAAAACTGGAACATTTTGCTCGCACCCTTCGACATGCCAGGAATCCCGTCGGCTGGCCGAGCACACCTAAATATCCTAAAAGGATTCAAGCCGATCAAACAGGCTCTTGGCGCTTTTCCGAACCCAAGAGACAGGCCATGGGAGAGGAGCTAGCCAAACTTCCGAAGCCGGATTCATCGGAGATATAAAACATCCGGACTGGCTAGCAAATCTGGTGATGGTACCAAAGAAGGATAAATCCTGGCGCCTATGTGTTGATTTCAAAGACCTTAATAAGGCTTGCCCAAAGGATCCCTTCCCCCTCCCTCGCATTGATCAAATTATCGACGCTACAGCAGGACACGACTCATTGTGCTTCCTCAACGCGTACTCCGGCTACCACCAAATCAAGATGGCGGAGCCATACCAAGCAGCAACAGCATTCATCACTCCATACGGCCCATTCTTCTTCAACACAATGCCCTTCGGGCTCAAAAACGCCGGCACAACATATCAGCGCATGATTCAGACATGTCTGGCAAACCAGATCGGCAAAACAGTAGAAGCATACATAGATGACGTGGTCGTCAAATCCAAGCATGTCGAAACTCTAGTAGACGACTTGAGGCTCACATTCGACAATCTCCGAAAATATGACATTAAGCTCAATCCAGAAAAATGCGTCTTCGGCGTTCTAGCCAGAAAGCTCCTGGGCTTCATTGTGTCCGGTAGAGGAATTGAAGCAAACCCAGCCAAGATCCGAGCTCTATCACAATTAGATATTCCAAAAGACCTCAAACAAATACAAAAACTGACTGGATGCGTAGCGGCTCTAAGCCGCTTTATTTCCCGTTCGGGAGAAAAGGCGTTACCCTTTACCGCCTCCTCCGGCGCACGAACACTTCGAGTGGATTTGATGCGCCACGGCGGACTCGAAGAAATAAAAGCCATATTAGCAACAAATCCGGTCTGGCGCCGTAGCGTGGGCAAACCAATGCTATTATATATCGCGCAACACATCAAGTTGTCGGTAGCGGTGCTCGTCGTCGAGCGAAGCGGGACGGACACCGGTTCCCTCTTCAAAACCGGTTTACTATGTGTCCACTTTCATAACTCCATGCAAGTCCCGGTACCCACATTATCAAAAGATAGCATACGCGGTGTTCATGGCATCCCGGAAGCTGCGACACTACTTTCAAGAGTGTTTGATAACGTTAGCCTCCGAAGTACCTCTTAACGACATTATAAACAACCGCGACGCGACGGGCCGGATTGCTAAATGGGCCATAGAGCTCCTTCCATTCAACATAACATATAAGCCACAAGGAGCTATTAAATCGTAGGTTTTGGCCGACTTCGTGGCCGAATGGACCGAAGCCGAACTCCCTAAAGAGTATGGCGCATACTCCAATTGGATCATGCACTTTGACGACTCCAAAATGTTGGCCGGCCTGGGGGCTGGCGTCGCCCTGACATCCCCAACCGGGGACACAGTCCAATACGTCCTTCAGATAATGTATACGGACTCCAACAATGCAGCCGAATATGAGGCCCTTCTGCACGGCCTCCGGATGGCGATCTCCATGGGCATTAAGCGACTAGAGGTGCGCGATTGAACCTCGCGATATCTCAAATAAGCGGAGACTTTGATGCCAAAGATCCGAAAATGGCAGCGTCGCAATGCGGTCCTAAAAATGCCAAAGACAGTTCAAGGGCTCGAATTTCATCATATAGCCGGGATAACAACTAGGCGGCGGACGTATTAGCGCGCATCGGCGCAAACGCGATGCCGTCCCGCCCAACATCTTCCTGAACGGCTATTCAAGCCATCCGTACTATGGGAAGGGAGTCCGAAATAACAATCCGGACCCAACCGCCTTTGCTCGACACCGAACACTCGACGCAATCGGAGGCTCGCCACCGAGATAACACCCTCCGCTCACGAAATAATGGCGGTTATCGCCCGTGGGCGGAACCATTCCTAGCCTACCTAACTAGGCAGGAACTCCCGAAGACCAAAATGAGGCTCGCTGCATAGTATGGCGATCCAAAGCCTATAAAGTCCATGAGGAGAGCTCTATAAGAAAAGCACAACAGAGTCCTTCAAAGGTGTATCTCCGAAGAGGAAGGGCGAAACCTCCTGGCTGAAATTCATGCGGACTGGGTGGGCACCACGCCGCAACCAGGGCCCTTGTAGGCAAGGCCTTCCAGACAGGATTTTATTGGCCGACAGCCCGGCAGATCGCAGGATTTAGTCCAACGATCGTCGGTTGCCAGCTTTTGCTAACCAATGCCACATGCCACCCACCGCCTCAAAACTATACCCATCACCTGGCCGTTCGCGGTGCAGGGGCTTGACATGGTTGGACCCCTTAAGGGAGGAACCCACAAGCAAAAATACCTATTGGTCATGGTGGATAAATTCACCTAATGGATAGAGGCCAAGCCGTTAAAGCGGCGAATCCGGACCGTGATAGACTTCATATCAGGGGTAGTGCACCGTTACGGTGTCCCCCACAGTATCATCACTGATAACGGCACCAACTTCACGGCCGATGAGGTCAAATTATGGTGCAAAAACATGGGCATCAAGCTCGATTACACCTCAGTCTATCACCCTCTAACCAACGGCCAAGTCGAGCGAGCAAACGATCTAATCATGAGCGGCATTAAACCTAGACTAGTGCGGTCCCTCAAGGAATCTAACACGCACTGGGTTGAGGAGCTCGACTCCGTACTCTGGGGGCTGTGGACCACACCGAATCGTACTACCGGATTGACACCATTTTTTATGGTGTACGGTGTAAAGGCAGTCTTGCCCTGCGGCATAATTCATGACTCACCTCGCGTGCGCATGTATGAAGAAAGAGAAGCCGAGCTCGATCGGCAGGACAGTTTGGACGCATTGGAGGAGGAGAGCGACGTGGCAAAAGCTCGTTCTGCATTTTATCAACAGCAGGCTCGAAGATACCAAAGCAGGGAAGTACGGGCCAAAGCTTACAACATTGGCGAACTAGTTCTACCCCTGCCGGACAAGAAAAAGGACAAACTCAAGCCCAAATGGGAAGGTCCCTTCATCATCGACCAGGTCCTGACCGGCGGAGCATACCATCTGCAAAACGCATAGGATAACCGACTCGAGCCGAACCCATGGAGCGCAGCCCGTCTCTGAAGATTCTCGCCTAAGCGCGGACTCCAAGTTCGTCTCCTTCCTCCGTCCACATTTTTATTTTTGCTGTCTTTTATTTCTCTCCTTCCTCCTCCTTCTTCTTGAAGCCTTTAGAGGCTCGTTTGCGCTTTGTTCGCACATACTTGACGCGCTGTCCGTGCTCATTATACACGGGGCTTCTTTAATGAAGCTTATTTATCTGGGCTTTATGCCCACACATGTGTCAAACTTCCGCATGTACCTTTTACTCACCATTATATGCATCGATATGACTTATGTTTTGGCCAAGCTGGGTTGCTCGACTCTGTGCTTACCCCACGTTCCTGATTGTTCGGCTAGGTGGTAAAGGAGCACCTCTGCGATTGTTATTGCTGGGTCAGCCGGATGTGTACCTCAGACTGGGTGAAGCCGAAAGCTAGCGTTCTTAAGGGAATATTCGGTCGGTGGACTGAAAGATGATTTTTAAATATTTATCCATCTGCCCCCAGATGATTTTCAGCTTTCTTAGCAGTTTGTACATGCACTTTAGGGCATGCCTCCCAGCGAAAGGAACCCTTAACGGAACTATTCTCCCTGGAAGATGTTTCTTACTATCCATGTAATATAACATAACTAGTTGGGCACTTGTCTGATACAGCAATAATGACCCCTACGCCTTGTCTCCATGCATGCCCCGGTTCTTATATAACCGCGAGGGTATTCAGACACACTCCGGAGTATTGGGTCCCGAGGTCGAAGCGAAAAGGTCCGCTATGACAAACGATCTACAATCCGGCTAGAAGACATTTTTCATGTCATATTCAATTACATAGTCAACTCGACTAATTGTATTCCTCCTCAATGCCATCTAATAGGCTATCTAATTTACAATCTTGCAGGGAATACTTGGCGGCCAATTCTACTTGGCCGTACACTAACTTCTGAGGATCTCCTTCCCATCAGCCCCACAGGTCTGACCTCGGCCATGTGGTTTGGGTCAGCCTTCGTGTACCGCGTCTTTACCATGGCCCAGGCCTCCCTGGCGCCTTGACGGCAGGTCGATATCTTCCATAGTCGGAATCGCCGCCGTGCTCCTTGCAGCCGCTCTGCCATCTCCCCAATGCCTTCGGGCAGGGAGATAGATGGCTACAAGGCCTGGGCGACGCCTTTCATCACCTGCCGAACTCGTTCGTGCAGCTGACGAAGTTCGGGAAGAATATCACCCGAAGAATGGGGCATCTCCTCCTCAGGACGACCTGTGAGCAAACCTACATACATGTTTATGTTAGTCGCCTTCCTCGCCGAACTCTTTCAAAGTTCGTTCAAGCACTTACTGAAGATGCCGCGACGAAGCCGTCGATTCTCCTTTACGGAGTCAGACAACTGGGCACGAACATCCTTTAGTTCCTCACCCATTTGGGAGTTGGCATCTTGGAGGTTATTTTTCTCCTGCCGCACCCTCGTAAGCACGCTCTCGCCAGCCTTTAGCTGGCGCAGGAGCTGTTGCTTGTCCGGATCTAGTCCGGCGCCATCTGCAATATTCTTGTCAGATTTACACACCCGCCGCACTTCATAAACTATTTATCTTTTGAAGCGTATATTACCAGAGGGGGTCTCTGTGGCTCCCCCTGTAGCGGCTAGTGCGGCCTCAAGTTGGGCCTTGCATTCTTCAAGCTCCTGGGATAGTCGGGTATTCTTTTTTGTAAGATCCTGCATAACAAATGATCCTTAAAACAGTTATTCTAACTATTTTAAGTCTCGGGGGCCACTGGCATATACAACTGTCAAATTTCATCACCCGTATGTCCTTTACATACTGCTCCGTGGTTCTGGCTAGACCATCTTGAGCGGCACGGAGGTGCGCATCTCCCGAATTGAAGGCATTCAAGGCCTCATGGGAGAAACATGCGTCACGAAGAACTGTCCGGCGGCGCCTGTGATTCATGGCACTCTCCACCTCGGAGTTGGTGGCGGACAATCTGTCGGCACCCTCTATCCGAGGAGCATCCGACGCACGCCTCGTGCTCGCCTACGCTTCTGGACCCGGCTTTGGAGCCTGGCTGGCGGAGGTTCGATTGGCTACCTCTCCGGACTCAGTCCGGCGAGCGCTCTTTTTCCTGAAAAGAGCACCAGCGTTAATACACCTTCCAGGAATTAATCACAGGAATATGGTGACACGCCATACCGTTCTTGGCGGAGTTTCGATCTGGACCGCACTTCTTTTTAGCTTCTTGAGGCGTCTGCCCTTGTTGGCTAGCCGCCGCGGGCTCGGCCTCCTGCCTCGAAGGCACCCCCTGCAAAACACAATTGGTATACGGTGATCAAAAAAATAAGGCACGGATGGGTCATGGTATCCGGACTTCGGTCACGGTTACCTGGGAGGCCGGAAATAATTCGGGGTAGTCGGCCGTAATGGCAACCAAAGCATTGTCGATGCTAAGTTGGTGGAACACCCCGTCGATCAGCTCCACCTTTATATCCGAGTCCTCTTTGGAGGCCGGATCAAGGGACCGTTCCGGATCCTCGGGTTGTGGGGGTGGGCTGTGTATCTTCTCCACGGCCGGAGCAGTTCCTGCGTAGAAACCCTGAAATGAGATGTTTAACCACGGGAACATGGATCGGACAGGCCACAAATATATTTGCTTACCCAACTTCGAGGATTATTCGACGGAAACCCGCTCAGTGGATTGATGCGGAGAAAATCCTCCTCTTCCCCTTTGTACATGGCGGACAAGGTCTTCACCAGTTCGGTGACCGATCCCGGCCCTTTGCGGCCATGGCGGGTGGCATCATCCTCCCCGTTGAATTCCCACATGGGGTGGCCCCTATATTGGAGCGGCTGCACTCCCCTCATAATGCAGATTGCCATGACTCCAATCATGGTTAATCCGGCATGAGCCAGTAATCTTATTCGGCTTATCAAGTAAAGGACGTCCCGGTCATTTTCCCTCTGGGGGCTCCGCGGGCGCCAGCTAGGCGCTTCTTGAGAGGCGTTGCTAAACTCGGAAGGCCGATCCAACAGGATCCGCAGCGGGGCGTCCTCCAAGTATAACCATTCAAGGCCAGTCTTGGACGCCTTCTTGAGGTTCGGATAGATATCGGTCCGGCGATGCGCCATAGTTCGCTCCGCCCACTTGATATATTGACCCTTCATGAGAGCGGGTACTAGGCAGAATAATCTCTTCCACAACGCAAAATGAGCCTCGATGCCCAAGAACAGTTTGCAAAGGGCCACGAAACCCGCGATGTGCAAAATGGAGGCAGGCGTAAGGTGGTGCAACTGGAGGCCGTAGAACTCCAGGAGCCCCCGGAGAAACGGATGGATTGGAAATCCGAGTCCTCTTACTAGATAAGAGGCAAAGCATACCCGCTCTCCTTTAGAGGGATCGGGGACATTCTCCGCTTGCTTTCCGCCCTTGTAGGTGGCAAGTCCGGCTCGAACCGGAACCATGAAGGCCGGGGGAAGAAATCCCTTGGTTTGGAGTACAACTAGCTCGCTATGCGGGACTGAGCATCTCTCCCAATTTCCAGGCTGAGGGCTGGGAGCGCGAGAGGAGGAGCCGCGTAGACTGTCCATGATGGAATGGGTCTTTGTCAGAGGCGCTCCGATGAAAGCTCTCGGAGGGGGGATGGTGTGACTCAGATCTAGATCCTCGTCCCTTTTGTAGGCGGCTCATTTGCGCAGCTATTGGGGTAAGTGTAAAAATACCCTGGCTTTTCGCATTCATTCAAACACGTGGAAGATGGCCATTATTGGGCGTAGAAGCCAAGGAGCGCAGCATTTATCAGAAGACGGACACTATTTGACAAGTATATGGAATTTGGAGAAGAACCCGCCTCGCAATGCCGAAGACAAACTACGCTACGGGACTCATCGTCATTGAAGCCTGGTTCGGGACTCCGAGGAGTCCGGATTAGAGGGTGTCCGGATAGCGAACTATCACCGTTGGCGGACTCTGGACTATGAAGATACAATATTGAAGACTTTGTCCCGTGTCCGGATGGGACTTTCCTTGGCGTGGAAGGCAAGCTTGGCGATACGGATATGTAGATCTCCTACCATTGTAACCGACTCTGTGTAACCCTAACCCTATCCGGTGTCTATATAAACCGGACGGTTTTAGTCCGTAGGACGAAAAACAATCATACCATAGGCTAGCTTCTAGGGTTTAGCCTCCTTGATCTCGTGGTAGATCTACTCTTGTACTACCCATATCATCAATATTAATCAAGCAGGAGTAGGGTATTACCTCCATCGAGAGGGCCCGAACCTGGGTAAAAACATCATGTCCCTTGTCTCATGTTACCATCCGCCTAGACGCACAGTTCGGGACCCCCTACCCGAGATCCGCCGGTTTTGACACCGACAACGACCGAGTCTAGGCTGGCGCCAGGCTGGCGTCAGCGCGCACAATGTCCTTGTTTTCCTCTTTGGTGCTAAGGAGGCAAGCACATGTGCGGAATACCGAGGCGTCAATCAAAGGTTTCCATATCAGTGCAACGAGACCAAGACCAGCAAGACGGCAAGACGGAGGTGACCATGGAGCCCAAGGCGGCATCACCATCAAAGCCTTTGGCAGGTGAAGACTACTTTTGTCTGGATAAGCTGTACTAGCTCTCCCCTTTCAAATTAGCCGTTGTTGGCTCCCTTCCTGCTCAATATTTGGGAAGAGGACCAGGGCCTCTATAAATAGGACTAGCCACCACAGTAGGAGGCATCTAATCTTTAGCCAACCCTTAGCCACACACCAAGCACAAGAACACCTCGACCTCAGGAGGTTGTTCTTCCTCTTGTAACTATTCATCCTCAGCCCGAGGCAATCCACCACCACCACACTGGATTAGGGTATTACACCACAACGGTGGCCCGAACCAGTATAAATCTTGTGTTCTCTGTGTTGCGAGTTCTTCTAGTTAGCCCTTGAGATCTTAGCAAAGTTAGGACGTGGATCGGTAGGGGGAGAACTTCGTGCGCACCCCACTGTTCGAACCTTAAGGGTTTTGCCGGAACCCGAGATCCGACATTTGGCGCACCAGGTAGGGGTGCGTCATAGCTTCCCTCCCGTCGATCTGTGCTCCGCCATCACCGCGCTCCACCCTCATGGTAGGCGTCCCGCTCCCGGCTCCGACGGCAGACACCGACGACGGTGCCAGGGGGCTCTAAGCCCTAGCCCCCGCCTTGCGGCAGGTGCAGTGGCCGCCTAAGTTCAAGCCGAAGATGCCGCCGCACTACGACGGCGCGGCGGACCCATCAGCTTTCCTGCTGGCATATGAGGAGGCCGTCCTCGAGGCCGGGGGCGATGACAAGGTCATGGCCAACTGGTTTCCCATGGCCCTCACCGGCGCACCGCGCGCCTGGCTGCTCAACCTCCCCGGATCCACGGTGGCATATTGGGAGGAGCTGCGCGGCCTCTTCACTACGCCCTACGCGGCACCGGCGCACCACGCAGTCGTGGCCCTACTAGGCGGCTCTGAAGCACCGCCTTCAGATCGCCACATCAAGCCATTCCTTCACCAAATCAGCGCCAATTCCAAGCGCTCGGGGGCTCCGCCGGGCTGGGCTGCGCCCGAGGCCGACCTCACCTTCGACTCGGAAGACAATCCCGTCACCACCGCCGGCTCGGGTATGCTCCCGATGCTTTGCACACACACTATTTGCAATGTGGCCAATACCAAGACCATCATCGACGGTGGTGCCGGCCTCAACGTGCTCTCCATGGAGGCCTTCAGCCTTCTCCATGTACCGCTCGAGCGGCTCAGTCTCAGCAAGCCTTTCTCAGGAGTTGGCGGCGGCGCCGCCCACTCCCTGGGGCAGGTTCGCCTCCCTATCACCTTCGGCACGCGTGACAACTACCGCACATGGCTGGTCGACTTCGACATCGCCCGCATCGGCCACCCGTACAACGCCATCCTCGGGTACCCAGCTCTAGCCCAGTTCGAGTGGACCCCGGAGGCCGACCGAACTTTTCAAGACCTCAAGAGATACCTGACCAGCCCTCCGGTGATGGTGGCGCCACGGCCCCTTGAGCCCCTAGTGCTTTATCTTGCCGCCACCCCGTACTCTGCCAGCGCGGCTATGGTGGCGGTTCGGGAAGAGCGCCAAGCCAAGGGCGCGTGACGCCAAGTGTGACGCCCCAAGACCGGAGCTTCAGTTGCCTTCCAGGGTTTCCGAGTTTTGTCGTGTGGTTTGCTTTGTTTGAGCATTCATCATGTCATCTCTTGCATTGCATCATGTCATCATGCCATCATATCATTATTTTTAAAACTCAACTAAATAAATTGTATGGATTTTTCGATCCATTTAAATCGAGGGAAGGTTGACTTCTCTTTATAACATATCGTCCCAATATTTTTAGGGAGCTATAATAATTATTCCATTGTTTTGGAATCACCATAACCCACTTGCAAAATCAATCCCATGCCTTTTCTGCTCCGAGTTGACCTCAAAACCTTGCCAATATTATTTCATTCAGTTTCCAGAGTTCCACCAAAAATCCTTGGGTCATTTTTTTTGTTAAATTCTTCATATTTTTGTGAGCCCGGGAAAATTGTCCGCGCCATAAATTCTTTCCCTAACCCTCTCTTCTTTTCTTATCTCTAATTCTTTTTCTGCTAAAGTTTATAAGAGAGGGAGAGAGGAGCTAGGCCCAGCCGGCCCCTGGCCTTTCTCCTCCACCAGGCCGGCCCATTCCACCAGACCCCTCGAGCCCACCAGCCGCCTCTAACCCTAGCCCGATTCCCATCTCCTCCTCTCGTCCTCCCTCCAGCGCCGCACGCCTCCCTGCCCGATCCCCTTCTCGCTCGATCCCTCGTCGCCTCCCTCCTCTCGATCTCCCCCGCTCACCTCCTCGATCCCGCGTCGCGCCCGATCTCCCCTCGGCCTCCTTCCTCTCCTCCATGGCGCCTCCTCGCCGCTCGAGCGCCTCCTCCACTCCGCCTCCCATGCCCCCTCGCCCTTCCACCTCCTGCTTGGCGGCCACAGTGCGCCGAACCCATCTCCTCGCGCCCCTCGTCGGCCTCCTCGAGCACCGGCCCGCCAGCCTCCGTTCCTCGACCTCACCGACTGCCCGCGATGCGCCTCTGCCTCGACCCCGGCCTCGCCTCCGGCGACCGACGCCTTCTCGTGCACCCCCTCACCGTCGCCCTCGCGGGGTTGCTGCGGTCTCGCCCCAGCCGTCCCTCAAGGCCCCCTCCTCGCGCCTCCCTGCACCACCTCGGGGAGCCCTGCCCGATGCCATGGCCGCCGCCCGTTCGCCCCTCCGGCCGGCGGAGTCCAGGCCGCCCAGCTCGTCCCGCCCCGTTCCCGGATGGATCCGGTGTCCCTGCGGCCTCCCGGTCCTCTGCTTCGCCTTCCCCAACCTCCGTGACCACCACCATCGCCTCCTTGCTGGCATCCCGAGGCCCTTGTGTGTTTGGTGTTGGACCGTCGAGGCTGGCAAGTTCGACTACATGGACGCCAAGATCACACCAGGACCGCCAAGCATCGTCTCCGGGAGTTCTCCCCAAGTACCACGATTGTAGCCGGTGTGCTTTTTATTTGTCAAGTCCGACTACACGGGAACGACTACATCCGAGGTGGATAACGCCAAGTACACGGATACGTCAAGTTCGACTACACGTGGATGCGACAAGTACCACGACTACCCTCGAGGACGTTCGGTTCCGTCAAGATCGACTTCACAAACTGCCAGTACCCCTTCGGATACGCAAGACCCTCTCGGATCCGACAAGTACCCCTTCGAGTTGACAAGACCGGCAAGCCCGACGACTTCGGACATCTACAGAACGTGTACATCTCAAATGGTGTACCACTACGCCGAAGACCTTGGACACACCAAGTTCCACTACGATTAACGTGTACCACTACCGTCGACCCTCGAAGACCCCGTGGACCCCGAACATCCACGGAACATGAACACTACTTCCTCTACCGTCGCCGTGTACCACTACTTCCCTCGGCGATCATCGCGAGAACGTCTACTTCCCTCTATGAAACGCGAACCGTCCCGTTTGAACGCTCCGAAGGTATAACCCGTGACGATCGCTGTGCCCGGTTGTCCTTGCGATGCCGCTCTTTTGCCATGCCACCGTTCCGCGGGAACCCGGAATCCGGGATCACCCCACCATCTTGCATGACTCGCTTCCGTCACGCTTTCCTTTGTACCGATATCTCAATCGAGTTATCGGAACCGATATGTTGCCGTGGCACCATTTTCGGATTCGTTGCCGTGGCACCCCTTTCTTCCACCACGGTGACATAATGCTTCATATCATGCTCATGTCAACGTTTTCATAAAAATTGCATAAACTTGCACATGTCATCCGCATCATGATAACAACATTTAAATGTTTAATATTGTTGTTTGCTTTAATTTGCTTAATTGCCATGCTAAAATGATTTATTTCATAACTAAATAACCGTAGCTCCATTTTAAATAAATTATATATGTAAATGGGGTAGAAAAATGCATAGATTAACTTGGTATACTTTATTTGCATGTTTAACAACTCTAAAATATGCTTTAGGTCAGATCTGTTCCAAATTCGAAATATGCATATGGGGATTTTCCGGAATTGTTGATTCGTTGTTTCCGGCCTCATTTAAACTTGCCTAGATAGGTAGTTTCATCATGCTTCACCTCTTGTCATGTTTAACAACATTTAATATTGTTGGTTCCCTAACCGAGAGAGAACTAAATAAGTGTTGTGGTGTTCCGTCAATATGCAACTCGTTGCATATTGAGCTCCACTTAACTTGTAGTGTTGTTTGTGCATATTGCCATGCCATGCCTCATTAAACCGGACATGCATCATACTTGTTTGTGCATCATGCCATGTTTATGTGATGGTTGTTTACTATGTTGTTTGTTTGTTTCCGGTTTGCTTTTCTCGTTAGCTTCGGTTCCGTTCCGGAGTTGTGAGGATTCATTCGACTTCGTCCGTTTGTCTTCTTCATGGACTCGTTCTTCTTCCTTGCGGGATTTCAGGCAAGATGACCATACCCTCGAAATCACTTCTATCTTTGCTAGCTAGATGCTCGCTCTTTTTCTATGCCTATGCTGCGATGCCTACCACTTGCTATATCATGCCACCCACATTGCCATGTCAAACCTCTAACCATCCTTTCCTAGCAAACCGTTGTTTGGCTATGTTACCGCTTTGCTCAGCCCCTCTTATAGCGTTGTTAGTTGCAGGTGAAGATGAAGTTTGTTCCTTGTTGGAACATGGAGATGTTGTTCCTCGTTGGAACATGTTTACTTGTTGGGATATCACAATATATCTTATTTAATTAATGCATCTATATACTTGGTAAAGGGTGGAAGGCTCGGCCTTATGCCTGGTGTTTTGTTCCACTCTTGCCGCCCTAGTTTCCGTCATATCGGTATTATGTTCCCGGATTTTGCGTCCCTAACGCGGTCGGGTGATTTATGGGACCCCCTTGACAGTTCGCTTTGAATAAGACTTTTCCAGCAAGGCCCAACATTGGTTTTACCATTTGCCTCACCTATACCCCTTTTCCCTTGGGTTTCCGGAGCCCGAGGGTCATCTTTATTTTAGCCCCCCCGGACCAGTGCTCCTTCGAGTGCTGGCCCGAACTAGAGTGCTGTGCAGCGCCCCCTCAAGGCAACTTGAGGTTTGGTTTTAGTTGTACGGACTGCTCATCCGAGTGTGCCCTGAGACCGAGATATGTGCAGCTCCTATCAGGATTTGTCGGCACATCCGGGCGGTTTTGCTGGACTTGTTTTATTGCTGTCGAAATGTCTTGTAGCCGGGATTCCGAGACTGATCGGGTCTTCCCGGGGAGAAGGAATATCCTTCGTTGATCGTGAGAGCTTATCATGGGCTAAGTTGGGACACCCCTGCAGGGTATAAACTTTCGAAAGCTGTGCCCGCGGTTATGTGGCAGACGGGAATTTGTTAATGTCCGGTTGTAGAAAACCCAAAGTTGATCTTAATTAAAATACACCAACCGCGTGTGTAACCGTGATGGTCTCTTCTCGGCGGAGTCCGGGAGGTGAACACGGTGTTGGAGTTATGTTTGCCGTAAGTAGTTTCAGGATCACTTCTTGATCATAGTTGTTCGACCGTGCTTTTGCCTTCTCTTCTCGCTCTCATTTGCGTATGTAGCCACCATATATGCTAGTCGCTTGCTGCAGCTCCACCTCACAACCCTGTCCTACCTTTAAGCTTAAATAGTCTTGATCTCGCGGGTGTGAGATTGCTGAGTCCCCGTGACTCACAGTTACTTCCAAAACCAGTTTGCAGGTGCCAATGAAACCGTGCAGGTGATGCACCCGAGCTCAAGGAGGAGTTCGATGAAGATCTTGTGCTTTGTGTTGTTTCGTTTCAGTTGATCAGTAGTGGAGCCCAGTTGGGACGATCGGGGATCTGTGTAGCATTTGGGGTAGTCTTCTTTTATTTTGGTTCCGTAGTCGGACCTTGTTTGTATCTGTATGATGTAATGTTTTACTCATGTATTGTGTGAAGTGGCGATTGTAAGCCAACTATGTATCTTTTCCCTTATGTATTACATGGGTTGTGTGAAGATTACCTCACTTGCGACATTGCTTTCAATGCGGTTATGCCTCTAAGTCGTGCTTCGACACGTGGGAGATATAGCCGCATCGAGGGCGTTTAAGTTGGTAATCGAGCCTTCCCGACTTAGGAGCCCCTACTTGATTGTTTGTCATGCGTTGTTGAGTCTAGAACGGAAAATGTTTTGAGTCTTAGGATTATATATATCGGAGAGTAGGATTCTTTTTACTCCTCGGTCCTTCGTCGCTCTGGTGAGGTATCCCGACGAGAGTTTTGACTTTTCTCTCCTCAAATTTCACTAAAAAATTTTAGGATCACGTGGGTATCTTGGAATCGTTCCGATGGTTTTGTGACGAGAACATTGTTCTTGGTGCCTCCCGACATTTAGGGGTTGTGGCGGTGTCCCGGGAGTTGAGCTCGAGGTGTTGTCGTCACAATTTTATCGTTGCGATTCGAATACCTGAGTTTTACCGACATCGAAATCTCTTTTGTGCAGTTGTTGGTGAGATAACCTGATAGCCCGAAGATCGTGGCGAAAAGGGGAGTATTGCCATGACTTGTATAACGGATGTTTTTCAAGGTTGAGGTACACGATTTCGAAGGTTTCTTGGTTATGTGTTGACGGATGGATACAATGGATCTAGGTATTGTTAGTTTGGGTGATATATTTTGTGTCCCTCAGATCCCCAACACCAGATTGCATAACCGAAAGTTTCGGAGTTTATAGGTGGAATTCAAGTAGCTCCTAGAATATCTTTCCGACAGATGCATGATACGGATTGGGTAAATCTCTATCATATGTTTTTGTTTCGGCTTATTCTGCAAGCCAAATCCTTTGTTTTTGTTCCGTTTTGTGGTATTCGAGTTGCTTCATTGTCAAGTGTTGATTCCATACCTTTCCTAAATGGTGTTCTCATATTGCTACGTGAATACTAATCCTTCTTGATCACTGAGCTTGTCATGTTAATTCTTTTCCAACCGGCGTGCTTCTCTTCTAGTGGATCCGATCATTCCAACATTCGCAAGATCAATTCTAAGCTTTTTCTCAACGGTGTTCGTTTCATCCGACCTAAGTTGTCTTTGTTTTCCCGCCCTCCCACCCCTTTTTCTTCAAGGACTCAGATTTCTTAATTAAGTATCCATTTTATTGAGTGAAGTTTCTTCATTCTTTTCCTTTAATGTTTTATCCGGTGATTTCTCATGAACATGCTAAGGAAGCTTTAACCTTATCATTGTTCCATTCTAATTTTCTTTTCCGGTGGATTTATCTCAAGCTTTCACTGTTGATCGTATTCTTTTCATCGTTTCAAATGTTTTCTCATGCCGGTGCACCTCTTAATCATCCACTTCTCGCTATTCAATTGTTCCGGAGTGTTGAAGATATCTCAGAAGATTCTAGTTTCCATTCTCAATTCACTCAAGTTCTTTTGAGGATGCTATCTCATTCAAGCCATTTAATTCTACCGGTGCAATATCTATTTCAAACAATTGTTCAACGGTGGTTCTTTTGAGTGGGCCCTAACCCACAGGTCTTTTCCCAGGATCTTACCTGACTCTTCTTGTGGTTCAACCTTTCTAATTGTCATCCCGGAGTATCTCTACAATTCATGGTGATGTTTCTCATCGTCATTCTCAACATTTGAAGACCGAAGAAGAGTTTCTCTTAAATCTCGCTTCTTTCTCTCAAGATTCTTGGTTCTAGTTTGATGCCATCCTCTCATAATTATTTTCGATTGTGAGAATCCTTTTAACCCACCCGGAGCATTTCAGGAGTCTTTTCAGTTTGAGTATCCAGAGCCCATCATCTCAGAATTATTCATTCAAGCGTTCAACTCTTGTTTTCCAAATCTCACCGGTGCATCGTCGAAATATCCTCCAATCAGTTCATGATCTCTTCATTCTAATGTATATAAATTTTGTCAAGCATCTTTATTCGTTTTCCAATTCTTCCTGGTGAATTGTGCCTTCTTCGTTCATTTTCAATTCTTACAGTGGTTCGTTCAAGAGTTCTCTTCCTTCGTTATCATATAGATTCATTCGTTCTTCCCAAATCCTACCGGTGGTTCGTTGAAGACCTTCCCAAGTTTGCGCCATATCTATCTTAATCCTTTCTACGAGAATAAGTAGTATGCCTAATCCATTGCTTGTCATCAATTTAATTGGTGAAGGATCAGCATAATGTAATTCTTATTCTTGTTTCATCGAGTAAATTCAATTCCTTATTTCGGAGGTTCATCAAAATTCTTTATTTCATTTGTTCATCTTTCTTTCCGGAGTTCAAAGTTTTTCTCGGCTATATCATTTCAAAGCTTCATCTTATCACTGCAAGGCTTCACCTTGTGTTGTCAACTTCTCTTTCTTTTATCACCCTTTTGGTTACCGGAGTTCTTCATGGAGGTTCTACATGGTGCTTCCTCAAGGATTCTTTTCATTCTTCAATTGTTCTTCAAGATTTCTCTCGGAGTTAAGATCCGTCAAGCCATACTTCAATATAAACATGATTCCAACACATGTTTTGTTTTGAGAAGTTCAAGCATTCTTCATCTTGCATTCCGAAGTGCAATTCGTTCTACCTTATCATTTGAGGTGGTGTTATGTCATTCTCGACAATTTGAGTTCGTGTATCATGATTCACATGTTGTCAAGAATGAGGTATTTTAAATCCATCAATCTTTTCATTGGAGTTGTCTTGGGCTATATTTCACCTAAAGCTTTCCCTAAGGATTGTTGCTATTTATGGTGCTTATAAATGACCTAAGTTCTTCATTTGTCCTCCCAGTGAAATACGTTTCTCGTCTCCTTGTTGATATAAATCCAATCAATTGTTTCCGTTGGTGGCAGAAGCTCACCTCATAATTTTGAGATGTTTTTCATAAGCCCACTACAAGCTTATTCTTACCGTTGTTGTTTTTTTCAAACAACTCCGTTCAATCCTACTTCGTAAGGATGCTCTTTCAAATTCATTTATGGTGGGAGATGTTGGTTTCATTCTTCGTTCTATTCATTCCAACTTTCAATCTATCATGCATTGTTTCCGGAGGCATTGTGATGTTGCTCCCTTCGACCCATCGTCTCGTTTTGCCAAGATCATGTTCTTTTTCTTGCTTATCCATTTAACCGGAGGTTGTGTCATCTCTTCAAGTTCTTTTCATCTTATCAAGTTTTCCTTCTTCTTTCAGTCGGAGTGCTGCCAAATTATATCATTCTTGTTCATTCTTATCTCGTTTCAACCGGAGTGGTTTCGAATTCTATTTTGTCCTTTAAACTCTTGATCCATGTCTTTGCAACCTTCAAGTTCCCGTAATGTTCCGTGTTCCTCTTTTCTAACGGACTGTTCACAATCTCGTTCATTCCATTGTATTCTTTCTTTCATTTTGTTCAACCTCTCAAGGTTCTTTGGTTTCATTCGTTTGTCAAAGAAGCAACTTAGTTTTACCTCTTCCTCTTCCGCTTTTCTCCGGTGCCATCCTAGATCTCGGGACGAGATCCTCTCGTAGTGGTGGAGTGTTGTGACGCCCCAAGACCGGAGCTTCAGTTGCCTTCCAGGGTTTCCGAGTTTTGTCGTGTGGTTTGCTTTGTTTGAGCATTCATCATGTCATCTCTTGCATTGCATCATGTCATCATGCCATCATATCATTATTTTTAAAACTCAACTAAATAAATTGTATGGATTTTTCGATCCATTTAAATCGAGGGAAGGTTGACTTCTCTTTATAACATATCGTCCCAATATTTTTAGGGCGCTATAATAATTATTCCATTGTTTTGGAATCACCATAACCCACTTGCAAAATCAATCCCATGCCTTTTCTGCTCCGAGTTGACCTCAAAACCTTGCCAATATTATTTCATTCAGTTTCCGGAGTTCCACCAAAAATCCTTGGGTCATTTTTTTTGTTAAATTCTTCATATTTTTGTGAGCCCGGGAAAATTGTCCGCGCCCGCAAATTCTTTCCCTAACCCTCTCTTCTTTTCTTATCTCTAATTCTTTTTCTGCTAAAGTTTATAAGAGAGGGAGAGAGGTGCTAGGCCCAGCCGGCCCCTGGCCTTTCTCCTCCACCAGGCCGGCCCATTCCACCAGACCCCTCGAGCCCACCAGCCGCCTCTAACCCTAGCCCGATTCCCATCTCCTCCTCTCGTCCTCCCTCCAGCGCCGCACGCCTCCTGCCCGATCCCTTCTCGCTCGATCCTCGTCGCCTCCCTCCTCTCGATCTCCCGCTCACCTCCTCGATCCCGCGTCGCTCCAGTCTCCCCTCGGCCTCCTTCCTCTCCTCCATGGCGCCTCCTCGCCGCTCGGCGCCTCCTCCTCCGCCTCCCATGCCCCTCGCCTTCCACCTCCTCCTTGGCCCCTGTGCGCCATGACCCATCTCCTTCGCGCTCGTCGGCCTCCTCGAGCACCCGGCCGCCATGCCTCTCCGTTCCTCGACCTCACCGACTGCCCGCTGGTCGCCTCTGCCTCGACCAAGGCCTCGCCTCCGGCGACCACGCCTCCTGCACCCCTCACCGTCTGCCCCGCCGGTTGCCTGCGGTCTCGCCCCCAGCCGTCCCCGCGGCCCCCTCCTCGCGCCTCCCTGCACCACCTCGGGGAGCCCTGCCCGATGCCATGGCCGCCGCCCGTTCGCCCCTCCGGCCGGCGGAGTCCAGGCCGCCCAGCTCGTCCCGCCCCGTTCCCGGATGGATCCGGTGTCCCTGCGGCCTCCCGGTCCTCTGCTTCGCCTTCCCCAACCTCCGTGACCACCACCATCGCCTCCTTGCTGGCATCCCGAGGCCCTTGTGTGTTTGGTGTTGGACCGTCGAGGCTGGCAAGTTCGACTACATGGACGCCAAGATCACACCAGGACCGTCAAGCATCGTCTCCGGGAGTTCTCCCCAAGTACCACGATTGTAGCCGGTGTGCTTTTTATTTGTCAAGTCCGACTACACGGGAACGACTACATCCGAGGTGGATAACGCCAAGTACACGGATACGTCAAGTTCGACTACACGTGGATGCGACAAGTAGCACGACTACCCTCGAGGACGTTCGGTTCCATCAAGATCGACTTCACAAACTGCCAGTACCCCTTCGGATACGCAAGACCCTCTCGGATCCGACAAGTACCCCTTCGAGTTGACAAGACCGGCAAGCCCGACGACTTCGGACATCTACAGAACGTGTACATCTCAAATGGTGTACCACTACGCCGAAGACCTTGGACACACCAAGTTCCACTACGATTAACGTGTACCACTACCGTCGACCCTCGAAGACCCCGTGGACCCCGAACATCCACGGAACATGAACACTACTTCCTCTACCGTCGCCGTGTACCACTACTTCCCTCGACGATCATCGCGAGAACGTCTACTTCCCTCTCGAACGCGAACCGTCCCGCTTGAACGCTCAAAGGTATAACCCGTGATTTATCGCTGTGCGTTGTCCTTGCGATGCCGCTCTTTTGCCATGCCACCGTTCGCGGGAACCGGAATCCGGGATCACCCCACCATCTTGCATGACTCGCTTCACACGCTTTCCTTTGTACCGATATCTCAATCGAGTTATCGGAACCGATATGTTGCCGTGGCACCATTTTCGGATTCGTTGCCGTGGCACCCTTTCTTCCACCACGGTGACATAATGCTTCATATCATGCTCATGTCAACGCTTTCATAAAAATTGCATAAACTTGCACATGTCATCCGCATCATGATAACAACATTTAACTGTTTAATATTGTTGTTTGCTTTAATTTGCTTAATTGCCATGCTAAAATGATTTATTTCATAACTAAATAACCGTAGCTCCATTTTAAATAAATTATATATGTAAATGGGGTAGAAAAATGCATAGATTAACTTGGTATACTTTATTTGCATGTTTAACAACTCTAAAATATGCTTTAGGTCAGATCTGTTCCAAATTCGAAATATGCATATGGGGATTTTCCGGAATTGTTGATTCGTTGTTTCCGGCCTCATTTAAACTTGCCTAGATAGGTAGTTTCATCATGCTTCACCTCTTGTCATGTTTAACAACATTTAATATTGTTGGTTCCCTAACCGAGAGAGAACTAAATAAGTGTTGTGGTGTTCCGTCAATATGCAACTCGTTGCATATTGAGCTCCACTTAACTTGTAGTGTTGTTTGTGCATATTGCCATGCCATGCCTCATTAAACCGGACATGCATCATACTTGTTTGTGCATCATGCCATGTTTATGTGATGGTTGTTTACTATGTTGTTTGTTTGTTTCCGGTTTGCTTTTCTCGTTAGCTTCGGTTCCGTTCCGGAGTTGTGAGGATTCATTCGACTTCGTCCGTTTGTCTTCTTCATGTACTCGTTCTTCTTCCTTGCGGGATTTCAGGCAAGATGACCATACCCTCGAAATCACTTCTATCTTTGCTTGCTAGATGCTCGCTCTTTTGCTATGCCTATGCTGCGATGCCTACCACTTGCTATATCATGCCACCCACATTGCCATGTCAAACCTCTAACCATCCTTTCCTAGCAAACCGTTGTTTGGCTATGTTACTTGCTTTGCTCAGCCCTCTTATAGCGTTGTTAGTTGCGGTGAAGATGAAGTTTGTTCCTTGTTGAACATGGAGATGTTGTTCCTCGTTGGAACATGTTTACTTGTTGGGATATCACAATATATCTTATTTAATTAACGCATCTATATACTTGGTAAAGGGTGGAAGGCTCGGCCTTATGCCCGTGTTTTGTTCCACTCTTGCCGCCTAGTTTCCGTCATATCGGTATTATGTTCCCGGATTTTGCGTCCCTAACGCTGTCGGGTGATTTATGGGACCCCTTGACAGTTCGCTTTGAATAAGACTTTTCCAAAGAAGGCCCAACATTGGTTTTACCATTTGCCTCACCTATACCCCTTTTCCCTTGGGTTTCCGGAGCCCGAGGGTCATCTTTATTTTAGCCCCCCCGGACCAGTGCTCCTTCGAGTGCTGGCCCGAACTAGAGTGTTGTGCAGCGCCCCCTCAAGGCAACTTGAGGTTTGGTTTTAGTTGTACGGACTGCTCATCCGAGTGTGCCCTGAGACCGAGATATGTGCAGCTCCTATCAGGATTTGTCGGCACATCCGGGCGGTTTTGCTGGACTTGTTTTATTGCTGTCGAAATGTCTTGTAGCCGGATTCGAGACTGATCGGTCTTCCCGGAAGAAGGAATATCCTTCGTTGATCGCGAGAGCTTATCATGGGCTAAGTTGGGACACCCTGCAGGTATAAACTTTCAAAGCCGTGCCCGCGGTTATGTGGCAGATGGGAATTTGTTAATGTCCGTTGTAGAAAACCCGGTTGATCTTAATTAAAATACACCAACCGCGTGTGTAACCGTGATGGTCTCTTCTCGTGGAGTCCGGGAGGTGAACACGGTGTTGGAGTTATGTTTTCCGTAAGTAGTTTCAGGATCACTTCTTGATCATAGTTGTTCGACCGTGCTTTTGCCTTCTCTTCTCGCTCTCATTTGCATATGTAGCCACCATATATGCTAGTCGCTTGCTGCAGCTCCACCTCACAACCCTGTCCTACCTTTAAGCTTAAATAGTCTTGATCTCGGGTGTGAGATTGCTGAGTCCCGTGACTCACAGATTACTTCAAAACCAGTTTGCAGTGCCAATGAAACCGCAGGTGATGCACCCGAGCTCAAGGAGGAGTTCGATGAAGATCTTGTGCTTTGTGTTGTTTCGTTTCAGTTGATCAAGAGTGGAGCCAGTTGGGACGATCGGGATCTGTAGCATTTGGGGTAGTCTTCTTTTATTTTGGTTCCGTAGTCGGACCTTGTTTGTATCTGTATGATGTAATGTTTTACTCATGTATTGTGTGAAGTGGCGATTGTAAGCCAACTATGTATCTTTTCCCTTATGTATTACATGGGTTGTGTGAAGATTACCTCACTTGCGACATTGCTTTCAATGCGGTTATGCCTCTAAGTCGTGCTTCGACACGTGGGAGATATAGCCGCATCGAGGGCGTTATACCAAGCTACGCCGCCAGCCAAGACGACACAAGATCATGATGGCGCCACAAGAACCGTAGCAGCATCCAAAGAGGACCAAGCTCGGCAGGACGACGCCGCTGAGACCCCAACAAGTGATCAAGTGTCGGGAGCTCCACTACCTCAGGAGACGCCCCGACTCCCGCAGGACACGAGCCTCACCGATGCGCCAGCTCTCGTCGAGCACCCGGTGTATTTCGTCAGCACGGTGTTGCAGGACGCAAGGGAACGGTATCCCATGCCTCAGATGCTCTTCCTTGCGCTCTTGGTGGCCTCGCGCAAGTTGCAGCACTACTTCCAGGGCCACCCCATCAAGGTCGTCTCAACCTACCCATTGGAGAGAGTGCTCAGGAGCCCCAACTCTGCTGGAAGGGTCGCTGAGTGGAACATCGAGTTGCAAGCGTTCCAGTTGGAGTTCAGCACTACAAGGGTCATCAAGGGAGCCGCACTCGCTGATTTCATGGCAGAATGGATGGATGCCCCAACGCTTGAAGTAGGCGAGGACCAGTCCACCTCGCCAGGAAGTGAGGCACCAGATGGATGGGTCATGTATTTCGATGGCGCCTTCGCGCACCAGGGCGCAGGGGCTGGAGCAGTACTTATCTCGCCCACCCAAGACAAGCTATGCTACACCATGCAGCTCTTCTTTCAGCGAGGTGAGAAGGTCTCCAACAACATCGCAGAGTATGAAGGCCTCATAGCTGGACTGAAAGCTGCGGCAGCTCTGGGGGTGAAGCGCCTCACCGTTAGGGGCGACTCACAGCTCCTCGCCAACTTCTCCAACAAGGTATACGAGCCTAAGGACGAGCACATGGAGGCGTACCTCGCGGAGGTGCGCAAGATGGAGAAGCAGTTCCTGGGCCTGGAGTTGCAGCACGTGCCCCGTGGCACAAACAAGGAAGCTGACGACATCACCAGGAGGGCATCCAAGCAGCAGCCCCAAGAGCCTTGCGTCTTCGAGGAGCGGCTCTTCAAGCCATCGGCGACACCACCGCTCTCAAGGACAGCTGTGCCTCGGGAGGAGCTCCCGCCGCCGCCTGCCGCAGGAGCCCCAGCCCGTGGCCCGACTTCGGGAGCGCGCCTACTCTTGGCGCTTGAGCCCCAGGAGGGATCCTGGACCAAGGAATTCCAAGAATACCTGATACAAGGAGCGCTGCCGGAGAAGGAGGAGGACGCGGAGCGCGTGGTCCGGCAAGCCACGACATACTGCATTCGGGATGGTGAGTTGTACAGAAAGCGACCAAATGACGTTTCACTACGTTGCATCTCCAGGGATCAGGGGAAGGAGTTGCTATCCGACATACACGCTGGGGATTGCGGGCACCACTCGTCATCACGGACCCTCGTCGGCAAGGCATTTCGCAGCGGATTCTACTGGCCCACGACGCTCAACGACGCAACCGAGCTGGTGAAGTCTTGCGAAGCATGCCATTTCCACGCCAAGCAGGCCATCAGCCGGCTCCGGGCCTCCAGACCATCCCACTCACATGGCCATTCGTGGTTTGGGGGCTGGATATCTTGGGCTCATTCCCTCGAGCTCCTGGGGGCTACCGCTACCTCTACGTTACCATTGACAAGTTCACCAAGTGGGCGGAGGTGGAAGCCGTCCGCACCATCCCAGCAGGCTACGCGGTTAAGTTCATCAAGGGTCTCATGAGCCGTTTCAGGGTCCCCAACCGCATCATCACTAATAACGGCTCGCAGTTCACTAGTAATCTCTTCAAGACATATTGTGCTAACCTTAGAACGCAGATCTGCTACGCTTCGGTGGCTCACCCCAGGAGCAATGGTGAGGCCGAACGCGCCAACGCAGAGGTCCTGAGGGGCCTCAAGACCAGGACCTTCAAGAAGAAGCTCGAGGCCTGCGGCAGGGGCTGGTACGACGACCTCCAGTCCGTGTTGTGGTCCATCCGCACCACTGTCACCTAGCCAACGGGCGAGACCCCGTTCCTCCTCGTCTAAAGAGTAGAAGCGGTCCTCCCTCATGAGGTCAAGCATCGCTCCGCCCGGGTCTTGGTGTTTGATGAAGCGCAACAGGATGCCACGCGGGGGATGGACCTCGTGCTGGGGGAGGAACGCCGCCGCGAAGCCGCACTATGGGCGGCAAGGTATCAGCAGGCGCTGTGGTGATACCACTCCCGCAGCATCCGCTCCAGGACGCTCGAGGCGGGTGACCTCGTCCTGAGGCGGGTCCTCTCCAGGGAAGGGCTGCACAAGCTCTCACCCATGTAGGACGGCCCGTTCAAGGTCGTCCATGTCTCCAGGCCTGGCGCCACGGGCCTGGAGACACTGTCGGATTTCAGGTTCCGGCAGACCCTCGAGGTTCGAACTCTGGGGTGCACGTGGAGATCTCACCCCCTACCTACCTGCACCTCGTCGCCTCGCTAGGATCTAAACTACCAAAGGAACAACACAAGAGACACAAAGTTTATACTGGTTCGGGCCACCATTGTGGTGTAACACCCTACTCCAGTGTGTGGTGTGGTGGATTGCCTCTGGGGCTGATGATGAACATTACAAGGAAGAACAGCCTCGCGAGGGTCTGTTCTTGGCCGGTGTGACGAACTGCTAGGAGGAGTTCAGTCGCTCTCTCTCTCTCTCTCTCTAGATTGCTTGATCTCTAGCTCTATTCTCGATCCCGGATCTCTCTACCATGTGGGTGGCTAGTCCTATTTATAGGCAGATGCCCTGGGCCTCTTCCCAAATATTGAGCGGGAAGGGCGCCAACAATTGGTCATTTTGAAGGGGAACATCTAGTACACTTATCCCGACTAAAGTTGGTCCTCGCTTTGTCAAAGGCTCTGGTGGTGCCGGCTTGGGCTCCACGATGACCTCCTTCCTGCCGTTGCGACGGTCTTGGTCTTGTTGCACCGAAATGGATGCCTTTGCTTGATACTATCGCCCGCGCTTGCCTCCTTTGCACCAAAGAGGAAATGAGGACACTGCGCGGGCTGGCGCCTGCCTAGCGCCCTTGGTCATCATGGCTTGTGTCATGGGCACCTTGTGAGGTACCCCGCCTTGATCTCTCCGCCTCCTCGCGAGCCAGCCTGACGAGGTCGTGCCCGAGGAAGCTTCTGCCGTCACCCAGGGTCTTGAGCTTGTCTTGATGAAGATGGGCCATCTTGGGCCACCCCTTGAGCCACGCCAGCAGGCCGCAGCGAGCAAGTCTGGTACCCCGTTCCCGAACGCCGACAGAGAGCCCCGGCCCAAAGCGCGCTGGACTTGGCTGAGCGGAAGCGAAGGGCAAGTGCGATGCGCCATGGGCCCTAATAGCCTGCGGCCTTAGGCGCCACGTGGCGGTTGATTGGACGTGGGCGCCTTTAGCAACTGCGCGAATCTACAAAAGTGCGGCACCCGTCTAGGCTTTGCCTCCTTGCCTTCTCCGGTCATTGCCCAGATCCCTTTCTTGCGCCTTTCCTTCCTCGCTCCAAATCTCCAGATCTACTTCGACCGCGTGCCCTAGCAAGACATGGCGCCTCGCCAGACCCTGGCCGGAGCTTGGTACTCACCCGCCTTGGACTCCCCGAACATGTCGGAGAAGAGCCTTGCCCGAGCGCGCCGGATGATAGCGGCGCAAGGCAACGACGGGGCAGCAGTGCTCAGGGCTGGCTCCGCCCTTCCCGATGACCAAGGAAGCACCTTCTACCCGCTCTTCGTGAGTGCCATTGCTGCCGGTCTGGTGCCTCCCTTTTTGGAGTTCTTCTTTTCTGTCCTCCGCCATTACAAACTGCAAGCTCTGCACCTCCACCCCAACTCTGTTCTTCTTCTGGCGATCTTCGCCTACTATTGTGAGGCTCATGTCGGGGTGCAGCCCTCAGTGGCCTTGCTGTGTCATTACTTCTACCTCCGTGTAACATCCCAAATTTTCAATTTGGAATGTTATACATTAGGTCATCATGCATATCATATTTTCTCGCATTTTCCCGATCCTAGAAATTTCACGCAACTCAAGGACCCTCGGAGAGAGTTGGAAGTTTCATAATTTTCATATTTGGGATTTCCCAAATTTTGAAAATAGGATCATTGGATTATTTAAATTATCTTCATAAAGTTTTTCCTATGAAAATATCTTGAGAGGGAATAATATGACTTTCCCAAACAAATAGGAAAAATGAAGATATTATAAATAAACCAAATTTGGGTTTTGAAGATTTATTTTGCTTAGGCAAAAATGAGCATTTAAAAATATTTTGCATGTATTTTGTTTTTAAAGTTCATTTTGTTCGATTCAATTTTAGGAGTCGGAGAAAATTTGTTTTAATTAATTTGGAGTTCGTTTGATATTTATTTTATTTGTTTTGTTTTAAATTTTATTTAAAAAAAACGCCTTCTGGACCGAGGCCCACTGGCCCAGCCAGCCAGCCTCCCGGCCCAGCCCACGCCCGCCCATCCTCGTCTCCCTCCCGCGCCCGAGTCCCGCTCGAGCACGGAGCCCGCGCCGCCGGAGTCCGCCCGACCCGACTCCTCGCCCCCTCCCAAGCAACCGCCCCCCCTCCCTCTTAAATACCCCCGCCTCTCTCTCTCCCCAAACCCCGCCCATTGAGCCGACCCCGCCCCCGCGCCTGCCCGCCGCCCGCCCCGTGGAGCCGCCGCCATGCGCCGCCCTCGACGCCCGCCGAACCCGCCGCCCTCGCCTCCCGAACCCGCCGACCCGCCGCCCTCTCCCGAGCCCGAGCGCCCTCCGGCGATCACCGGAGGTAGCCACCGCCGCCCGCGCCCGATCCGGTTTTCTCAACCGAACCGTCCGGTTTTTTTTTTAAAAATATATGTTTGGTTTTTTTTTAAAAACCTAGATTGGTTTTATTTTTTTCGGTTTTCTTATTTAACGGACGTTCACCGAACCGTTCGTTTCAGTGAACGCGTTCGTTAGATTCGTTCTGTTAACGAACGTTCGCTTTTTAACTCGTTCGTCGTTTTTCTTTTAATCGGAATTAATCCGTTATTTTTCTGATTTGATTTCAGATCTGATTTTCAAAACTGTTTTATTTCTCGCTCGTTTATCGGAATCAGGTGATTCAAGCGCCTGGAGTTTCGTAACGAAACCGCCGTTCCGACTACCCTACTTTCACAGAGTTTTGCCACTGTGAAATTTTGACCTAATTTCGGATCGCTAACCGAGAGGTTTCTCTCTCGAGTTTCGACTTTCGGAGTTTGTTTTGATTCGATTCTTTTGCAACCAGGGTTCTTAAGTTGAACTATCTGGTTAGATCTTTTATTCGAGATTTCCCTGTGCATTAGATGAGTACTTATTGTATGCTTGTTGTTTGTCTGCGTTAGATCACCCGGAGTGCGCCGCTTGTTACTTCGAATCTCTAGGACTCGCGGATCATCAGCAAGGCAAGTAACACTTTGATCATACCCTTCTACTACCCAGTTTTATGCATTAGATCTATTCCTCAAACACTTGCATGATTAGGATCTAATTAAATTGTGGGTTTGGGAAGTAGATTGAGGTAGTACCTATTACCTGTTTTACTTATGAAACCTTGGGAGTTACTTCTACGTTTGCTTGTTCATGCCATGCTATGCTAGTAGACGTGGATTGGGTGAGTGAATATCCATGACAGATGTGAGATTGTTAATTAATGGTTTATTTAAGGTGGCAACCTAACACACATCTGGGTGGATTGAGGCACCTGGTTTCTATCAGGACTTGCCTGTATTTCTTCGGACCGCCACCCAGGCTCTAAGGGATCATAAGATTATTCAAACTGGAAACTTCCGTGTGCAGCCACAAGCCAATTATGGGCTCTGGCGTAGTTGACTAAGTCGTGCGAACTCTTACGGGTGGGCTAGCTGATGTAGGGGATGTAGGTTGGTACGGTCTACCCACATGTAAGGTGCTAGCGCTTCTGAAAGACTATGTCTCGGTCATCCGTTTCTCAAACACCATGTAGTGCGAGAATCAAGCGGAGGCGATCGAGTCTTGTGGGGAAAAGTGCGCAAACCTCTGCAGAGTGTAACAAACTAATCATGATTAGCCGTGTCCCCGGTTATGGACAATTTGAGTATCCGGTACTTGATTATCATGTGAATCTCAACATGTTACTTCTAAATAAAAGTTATTGGGTTTTGATGAGTACTTTTTAATTGGGATTGAGGATGCTGTCAACCATCTTCAATGTTTAACAACCACCATGATAGTTAAATAAAATTATTCCTTTGATGTAGGGAAAATCAGCTTTATGCAAATGTAATCAGAGAGCCTTACCACCAGCCAATTATGCATGTAGTATAGGCTTATTCCTTCATTGCTCTTTATGTGTTACATTGCCAAGATATTCCATGTGTCGACCCGTTTTGGCTGCAACTTTTCACGCTTGCAGACTTTTCGAATTTACGAGTAAGGTGTTAGGTCGTGGTTCTATACTCGATGATGCCGTTGGAGTTGATGGACTCGCTTATCTTCCAAGCCTTCCGCTGTTATTATTAGATGGCCTTAAGCCATATTTTTATTCAGTTCCCTTGTGGACATCGATGTAATAAGTGTGTGATTGCTACTCTGCTATAAATCCTTGAAGTCTTGTGTGGTGTCAAGATTCTCGATCCGAGGATGACATCGAGCACGAGCGCTAGATCCATTCGGTCTGGTCGCCACAGAGAATGGTATCGAGCACACGTTGACCGTGAGACACGACCACTAAGTTAAAGCCATAGATCACTCTCTCTTCTCATTTTCTAACTCCTCATCTTTTCTACTCTCTTTAGGATGATTTGACGCTAAGATCAAGTACACCCAACCGGATGAAGGCACACCTTTTGGATTTCACTTGAAGGAAGTTACTAAGTACCGAACATTGATTACCAAGCTTCACCGAACTTTCAACGCCACTCTGCTCAAGAGGAGCGCCGGAAGATTCATGCTCACGCTCCAGAAGGACATTCGCCCCAATCACCAAGCCAATAGATAGTGTTTTCAGTGCACCAACTTGGAGTCTGGGAAGGAGCATGGCAGCTCACATCACCATGGGACGCATTGGAGAAGTCTATCAAGAAGATCTCAAGGACACCATCTACCAGATTTGCGGACGCCGAGATGACAACTGGGACGTCGTCAACACCAAGAAGGATAGATCCATTGCAGCATTCATCCAGGAGTTAAATCAACACATTCGACGCCAGAGAATCAAATGTGCAATGACATGTTGGAGTTCTGAAGACGAAGGAAAGGATCATCGAATTGGAAGGAGAACTAAAGACTACACGCAAGGACTACATGGACGAGATCGTAGCTCGCAAGACACAATAACGATCTTAAGTACGAGATCAAGACCTCAAGAAGAAGTTGGCACTCAGAATGAAGACCAGTATGTCGAGCATCAAATCGACTACATCAACATTGACGACTCAGATTCGGATCCAAGTGAACCCGATTTTGAAGACGAAGCTGGAGCAGACATCATGGAGTCTTCCACCGGTTCAAATTAGTAGAAGTCCCCCACATATTAGTAGTATTCCCTCCATGTAACATTATAGTACACGCACTATTGCGATAGTTAGATCGTTGTAAGCCCTTGTTTGATTGAATGAAGTGATTTTGTGTGCATTTGCTCATGTGCATTTGGGTAGTGATTCCCCTTAGACCTCATTCTATTCTATTTTCTCTCTCTTCTAAACCCTTCGATGCCTCCGGACGCGACCCGGATTCGTTTTCCGCCAGAGATCACCCAATTGATCCAGCAGCGAATACCCTGATTCAAACATTGGTGCGTAACAACAACAACAACAACAACAACAACCCACCGCCACCACCACCACCTGCGGATCATCTGACTCGTTTCCTTAGACTGAACCCGCCGGTGTATTCCAGTAGCACCGAGCCAATTGTAGCAGATGACTGGCTCCGCAAGATAGGAAGGAGCTGACTACTGCAGGATGCATGAGATGGTGAAAGAGTGAAGTTTGCAGCACATCAACTTGAAGGACCCGCAGCAGATGGTGGGAGAATTTCACAGCCACTTACCCGTGAGACACTATCACATGGGACCAGCCAGCAAGCTTTTCACACAGCCCATGTTTCAAAGCAGGAGCCATGGCCATGAAGAAGCGTGAGTTTCGCAACTTACGCCAAGGAGGAAGGACCGTTGGCGATGTGGATGACTTTAGCAAACTAGCACGTTATGCCCCGGATGACGCTACTACGGATGCAGCTAAACAGAGAAGTTTCTAGAAGGACTGAATGATGAGTTCAAGATGCCGTTGATGGTAGCAAGTTTCAATAACTACCAGGAGTTAGTAGACCGAGCCTCATGATTGAGGGAAAGCAGCAACAATTGAGAACTGCAAGCGGAAGTATGGACAAGGGAAGTATAACTCAGATCCCAGCAGGCCACGTTATACCCCTAAATCAGAATTCAGTTTCAGCATACCCATGGAGGAGGTAATTCGCACAACCATAATGGCACCAAGAATGGGAACGGGAATGGAGGAAGCAACGGACAGAACCGCACCAACCCGTCTACACCATCCAAGGTAGACCTGAGTCACATTACTTGCTTTAAGTGCCGCAAGACTGGGCATTATGCAAATGACTGCCCAGAAGGCCAGAATGGAAATGGCAATGGAAGCTCTGGAAAGAAGCCCAACCCTTTCAACAGGGGACAAGTGAACCACATTGATGTGGAGGAGGTTGAAGATCAGCCCGATGCAGTAATCGGTAAGTTTTTGGTTAAGTCTTTTACTGCAGTTGTTCTTTTTGATACTGGTGCATCGCATTCATACATATCAAGGGGATTTGTGGATAAGTACAAGTTACCAACCCAAGCCCTTAGGTCACCCATGCTAGTAACCTCACCCGGAGCAGAGTACATGGCTAGTAAATGGTGTGATCGACGCCACTAAGGATTGGACACTATGTTTTCCCCGCACCTAATAGTTCGGAATCCCAAGGATTGATGTGATATTAGGAATGGATTGGTTATCAAAGTATGGAGGAAACATAGATTGTACCACAAGGTCAATTTTGCTCACCACACCGAAGGAAGAAGGATTAAGTATGTATCACGGCACGAGCCGAGGAGAGCACAAGTTAATTGCTTAACAGAGTGGTACAGAAGAAGTACCAGTGGTGAAGGATTATCCCGATGTATTTCCTAAGAGTTGCCGTGAATGCCGCGGATAGAGACATTGAGTTTTGATCGAGCTGTTGCGTGAACAGGCCCGATATCAAAGCGACCGTCTGAGATGCCCGCAAAGGATTTGGCGGAAATCAAGAAGCAGATTAAGGAACTTTTGGATAAAGGTTTTATTCGCCCAAGTTCTTCACCTTGGGGATCACCCGCTTATTGGTGGAGAAGAAGGATGGATCTTTGAGAATGGTTGTTGATTATCGTGGATTGAATGAAGTAACAATCAAGAACAAGTACCCACTACCTATGATAAATGATCTGCTTGATCGCTTGCAAGGAGCCAAAGTGTTTTCTAAGATCGACTTGCGATCGTGGTACCATCGATTGAAGATTCGGGAGCAAGACATACCCAAGACAGCATTTACCACGAGATATGGATCAGATGAGTATACCGTTATGTCATTTGATCGACTAACGCACCAGCCTATTTCATGAACCCGATGAACAAAGTGTTTATGGAGTTTTTGGACAAGTTCGTCGTGGTGTTCATTGATGACATTTTGATTTTCTCAAGAATGAAGAGGAACACAAGGAACATTTGAGATTGGTTTTGGAGAAACCGAGGAACACCAGTTGTATGCCAAGTTCAGCAAATGTGAATTTTGGCTAAAGGAAGTTGGATTTCTGACATGTTATATCCGGAGAAGGAATAGCAGTTGACCCCACAAAGGTTGAGACCGTAACCAAATGGGAAGCACCAACGACAGCTTGAGAGATTCGAGTTTCCTTGGACTCGCAGGATACTACCAAGATTCATTGAGAATTTCTCAAGGATTGCAAAGCATATGACAGAATTGTTGAAGAAGGAAAACAAATTCATATGGACCGAGGACTGTGAGGCAAGTTTTCAGGAGTTGAAGAAAAGATTGGTTACCTCACCAGTTTTGATATTGCCGATCAAACTAAGGATTATGAGGTGTTTTACACGCTTCACGCCGAGGACTTGGAGCAGTGCTTATGCAGGAAGGAAGAGTTGTTTCAGATGCTTCACTTATTAACTTAAGCCCCATGAGTTGAATTATGCCACTCATGATTTGGAGTTAGTAGTCGTTGTGCATGCCTTGAAGACATGGAGACATTTTCTCATTGGAAATCATTGTGAAGTATATACGGATCACAAGAGTTTGAAGTACATCTTCACCCGTAAGAATTGAATCTCGAGACAAAGGAGATGGTTAGAACTAATCAAGGATTATGATATGAGATTGCATTATCACCCGGAAAGGCTAATGTCGTAGCAGGCACGCATTGAGCCGTAAGAGCCACGCCAATACCCTAATGATGGGAGTAATACCCAATGAGTTAGCCGAGGACCTTCGAGAGCTATGTTTGGAAATAGTTCCAGAGGCTATGTAGCAGCATTGAGATTCAATCGACAATCGATGGACAAAATCGAGAAGCCCAAAAGGCGATAAGGAAGTTGCCTCTATAAAGGAGAAAATGAGCAAAGGAAAAGCTAAAGGATTTCGTGAGGATGAGCACGATACCCTATGGTTTGAAGACCGTGTTTATGTGCCCAATGACCCGTAGATCGGAAGTTGATTTTACAAGAAGCCCATGATTCACCCTATTCGATTCACCCAGAAATACCAAGATGTATTTGGATTTGAAGAATATTTTCGGTGGACCGAATGAAGAAGGATATTGCGGAGTATGTAGCAGTTTACGGCGTATGTCGAAAGTAAAGGCGGAACATCAGAAGCCAGCAGGATTGTTACAACCATTGCCGATACCCGAATGGAAGTGGGATAAACTAGGCATGGATTTCATCACAGGTTTGCCAAAGACCCGCTCAGGATATGACTCGATTTGGGTCATAGTCGACCGTTTGACCAAGGTAGCCCATTTCATTCCAGTCAAGACTACCTATAGCAGTGCTAAGTTGGCAAAGATATACATGACCAGAATTGTGTGTTTACACGGAGTTCCGAGGAGCATTGTATCAGACAGAGGAACCCAGTTTACTTCGAAATTTTGGAACCAGTTGCACGAAACATTGGGAACCCGATTGGAGTTCAGCACAGCTTTCCACCCACAGACCGATGGACAGACCGAGAGAGTCAATCAGATTTTGGAGGACATGCTGAGAGCTTGTGCACTAGATTATGGATCTAGTTGGGATGACAATTTGCCGTATGCAGAATTTTCCTACAACAACAGTTACCAAACCAGCTTAAAGATGGCACCTTTCGAGGCCTTGTATGGAAGAAGGTGCAGGACACCGTTGTCATGGGACTAAACGGAGATCGCCGATTGTTTGGACCAGATTTGATTAAGGAGTCCGAACAGAAAGTTGTTGATTCGAGACAGGCTCAAGGTAGCCCAGTCTGCATGTAAGAGCTATGCCGATTCAAAGCGCAGCGATTGAGTATGAAGTTGGAGACAGAGTATATCTCAGAGTATCCCCGCTTGAGGAGTGAAGCGCTTTGGAGTTAAAGGAAAGTTAGCACCCGCTTTGTTGGACCATATAAGATTTTGCAACGCATGGGAGAAGTTATGTATAAGTTGGAATTGCGGAAGGACTGTCAGGAGTTCATGATGTATTCCATGTTTCTCGATTGAAGAAATGTCACCCGAGATAGCAGAGGTACCGTTAAGAGACACAAAGTGCCACCGGAGGCAATTCAGTTGAAGGATGACTTGACATATGAGGAAAAACCGGTTAAGATTCTCGATTATGCCAAGAGAGTTACCCGCAGCAAGGTTATCAAGTTTTGCAAAGTTCAAGGAGCCACCACACCGAGGATGAAGCCACCGGGAAAGAGAGGAAGTTTTGCTTAAGGACCACCTCACCTATTTTCTAGTTAACCCGAATCTCGAGGGCTAGATTCATCTTAAGGGTAGGTTTGTAACATCCCAAATTTTCAATTTGGAATGTTATACATTAGGTCATCATGCATATCATATTTTCTCGCATTTTCCGATCCTAGAAATTTCACGCAACTCAAGGACCCTCGAGAGAGTTGGAAGTTTCATAATTTTCATATTTGGGATTTCTCAAATTTTGAAAATAGGATCATTGGATTATTTAAATTATCTTCATAAAGTTTTTCCTATAAAAATATCTTGAGAGGGAATAATATGACTTTCCCAAACAAATAGGAAAATGAAGATATTATAAATAAACCAAATTTGGTTTTGAAGATTTATTTTGCTTAGGCAAAATGAGCATTTAAAAATATTTTGCATGTATTTTGTTTTTAAAGTTCATTTTGTTCGATTCAATTTTAGGAGTCGGAGAAAATTTGTTTTAATTAATTTGGAGTTCATTTGATATTTATTTTATTTGTTTTGTTTTAAATTTTATTTAAAAAAAACGCTACCGCCCTGGACCGAGGCCCACTGCCCAGCCAGCCAGCCTCCGCCCAGCCCTGCCCGCCCATCCTCGTCTCCTCCCACGCCGAGTCCCGCTGAGCCACGGAGCCCGCCGCCCGCCGAGTCCGCCTGACCCCGACTCCTCGCCTCCCAAGCAACCGCCCCCTCCCTCTTAAATACCCCCGGCCTCTCTCTCTCCCAAACCCCGCCCGCTGAGCCGACCCGCCCCCTGCGCCAAGCGCCGCCGCCCGCCGCCGTGGAGCCGCCCGGCGCCGCCGCCCTCGCCGCCCGCTGAACCCGCCGCCCTCGCCTCCCGAACCCGCCGACCCGCCGCCCTCTCCCGAGCCTCGCGCCCTCCGGCGATCACCGGAGGTAGCCGCCCCGCCCGCGCCCGATCCGGTTTTCTCACCGAACCGTCCGGTTTTTTTAAAAAATATATATGTTTGGTTTTTTTTTTAAAAAAAAACCTAGATTGGTTTTATTTTTTTTCGGTTTTCTTATTTAACGGACGTTCACCGAACCGTTCGTTTCAGTGAACGCGTTCGTTAGATTCGATTCATTAATCTAACGCTCGCTTTTTAACTCGTTCGTCGTTTTTCTTTTTAATCGGAATTAATCCGTTATTTTTCTGATTTGATTTCAGATCTGATTTTCAAAACTGTTTTATTTCTCGCTCGTTTATCGGAATCAGGTGATTCAAGCGCCTGGAGTTTCGTAACGAAACCGCCGTTCCGACTACCCTACTTTCACAGAGTTTTGCCACTGTGAAATTTTGACCTAATTTCGGATCGCTAACCGAGAGGTTTCTCTCTCGAGTTTCGACTTTCGGAGTTTGTTTTGATTCGATTCTTTTGCAACCAGGGTTCTTAAGTTGAACTATCTGGTTAGATCTTTTATTCGAGATTTCCCTGTGCATTAGATGAGTACTTATTGTATGCTTGTTGTTTGTCTGCGTTAGATCACCCGGAGTGCGCCGCTTGTTACTTCGAATCTCTAGGACTCATGGATCATCGCACAAGGCAAGTAACACTTTGATCATACCCTTCTACTACCCAGTTTTATGCATTAGATCTATTCCTCAAACACTTGCATGATTAGGATCTAATTAAATTGTGGGTTTGGGAAGTAGATTGAGGTAGTACCTATTACTGTTTTACTTATGAAACCTTGGGAGTTACTTCTCGCTTGCTTGTTCATGCCATGCTATGCTAGTAGACGTGGATTGGGTGAGTGAATATCCATGACAGATGTGAGATTGTTAATTAATGGTTTATTTAAGGTGGCAACCTAACACACATCTGGGTGGATTGAGGCACCTGGTTTCTATCAGACTTGCTGTATTTCTTCTGGACCGCCACCTGTGCTCTAAGGGATCATAAGATTATTCAAACTGAAACTTCGTGTGCAGCCACAAGCCAATTATGGGCTCTGGCGTAGTTGACTAAGTCGTGCGAACTCTTACGGGTGGGCTAGCTGATGTAGGGGATGTAGGTTGGTACGGTCTACCCACATGTAAGGTGCTAGCGCTCGAAGACTATGTCTCGGTCATCCGCTTCTCAAACACCATGTAGTCACGAGAATCAAGCGGAGGCGATCGAGTCTTGTGGGGAAAAGTGCGCAAACCTCTGCAGAGTGTAACAAACTAATCATGATTAGCCGTGTCCCCGGTTATGGACAATTTGAGTATCCGGTACTTGATTATCATGTGAATCTCAACATGTTACTTCTAAATAAAAGTTATTGGGTTTTGATGAGTACTTTTTAATTGGGATTGAGGATGCTGTCAACCATCTTCAATGTTTAACAACCACCATGATAGTTAAATAAAATTATTCCTTTGATGTAGGGAAAAATCAGCTTTATGCAAATGTAACCGTAGAGCCTTACCACCAGCCAATTATGCATGTAGTATAGGCTTATTCATTCATTGCTCTTTATGTGTTACATTGCCAAGATATTCCATGTCTTGACCCGTTTTGCTGCAACTTTTCACGTTGCGAGACTTTTCGAACGACGAGTAAGGTGTTAGGTCGTGGTTCTATACTCGATGATGCCGTTGGAGTTGATGGACTCGCTTATCTTCCAAGCCTTCCGCTGTTATTATTAGATGGCCTTAAGCCATATTTTTATTCAGTTCCTTGTGGACATCGATGTAATAAGTGTGTGATTGCTACTCTGCTATAAATCCTTGAAGTATCTTGTGTGGTGTCAGCATTACTGATCCAGGGATGACACTGAGCACAGAGCGCTAGATCCATTCGGGTCTGGTCGCTACACTCCGGCTCTCTCGCGGACCCATCTCCGCGTGCACAAGCTTCGTCACGTATGGCAGCTCCAACGCCATCTCGAAGCCCGGGAAGAGGATTGAGGGCTTCAGGAGCAAGTGGGTCATGGTAGACGCTGGGCGCATCCATCCTCAGCTGATTCTGCCCACAGGGCAGCCCACGGCCACCGAAGATTGGTCTCGCCCGGAACTTGTGGATCCCCGCGCGAAGCCGGTGCTAGAAAAGATGAACGCGGACCTGTGGCCGGGCAATATGGCGACGGCGAAGCTGACCGGGGCGTCGCTCCTGAGGGAGTTCCTGGAGCACCAGGTGGCCCCGCTTTGTCAGTACTTGCTTCCGCTGTGGAGGCCCCGCCCGAGCCCCGCAGTCTTGGCCGACGAAGATCTGGCCGCGGTCCTCCAATCTTTTGTCGGGGGAGACATGGCGAGGATGGAGGGCGCCCCTGTACCCCTGTTCCTTCAAGATGATTGGGAGCAGGCGGTGGACTCCATGCCCGTCTTCAATGGGGACGGGCCCGTGCCCGCGGAGGTTCCCAAGGACCCGGCGGCCCTGGCGAGGGTGAACGTGTCCTCCGGCGACTCCAGCGGAGAGGAGGAAGAAGAAGAGGAGCAGGGAGAGGGGCCTGACTCCGAGGCGACCGACGGGGAGTCGAGAGCGCCCCTCCCCCGGCGCAAGTCCCGCGCTCTTCGCCTCTTGCCGAGCGACGACGAGGATGGCGATGAGCGGGGCGGCGAGAGCTTGCCCCCGATCCCAAAGAAGGACAGGACGGGGCTGGTCCCCCGCAGGTCTGCCCCGGCTCCGAGGCGATCTGCAGACGCTCCTCCTACTCCCCGGCCTCTTGAGGCTGATCCCTGCAGCCGGCTTTCGGGCTTCAAGTTTGGCCGGAGGTTGCTCGAGCCCGCGAGCGATGACCAATAAGTTCTTGATTCCTGTTTTATTTCTTGCTTTGTCGCTGAGGCTTGATATCTGTATTCCTTGGCTAGGTTGGCGCCTGCGGTGAAGAAGTCAAGGAGCTCCGAGGCTTAAATGCAGGGCAGGCCTCCATCCGCGAAAGAAGGTGACGGCAAGACGCGCGCTTCTCCTGCCCGGTCATCCTCGCGAGGCCTGGCGAAGCTAGCTGGGGCGAGCTCAGCCCCCATGGCCCATGCGACTCCCAAGGTATCCTTGCCTGATGCCACTGCCGCAGCTGTCGGGGCGCGGAAGGTCCCGCATCAGGATGCTGTGGTTACGCTACCATCCTCTCCTCCTACTCCACCAGCGGTTGTCTCTCCGACTCCTCCCACTGTCCTGGATCGTGCTGCTGCTGAACTGGACCAGCTGCGGCAAGATCTTCTGGGCGCCGACCCTTGCTTGGTGGCCGGGCGCTTGGAGCTGGCCTCCGGCTGGGTTTGCTCGACGCTCGATTCGATTCAGCTGGCACTGGTTACAACTGCGACGGCTTGCATTTAGGAGAAGCAGGCCGTCCTGGGGCGAAGGCTTCGCGACGCTGCCTTGGGGAGGGAGCCGATGTCCGAGGTCGCTGCAAGGCGCCGAGAGTGAGCTGCAGGGCCTACGTGACCAGCTTGCCAAGGAGGCACGCATTCGCCAAGAGAAGGAGGAAGACATGAAGGCTCGCGAGGCGACCGTCAAGGACCGGGACGCCAAGCTTAACCGGCGCTGTGAGTGCTTGGGTGCACTGGAGCAGGAGTTGGAGGCGAAGAGGGTCGAGCTGGACGGCAAGGCGCGGGTCCTCACCGAGGACGGCGTGGCCTTCGCAGAGATGGAGGTGAATGCTCGCACCCTGCTGAGGTCGCTTTACGACAGCGGCCTGGAAAGCCCGCTGGCCGGTGCCGAGGACGGCCCTGCCAAGCTGCTTCCCTTCCTGGTCCGCGCCCTTGAAGATGTCACCCTTGGCCTTGGCCCCACGGCTGAGGCCGAGGCGCGTGTCCTGTCTTCTGCAGCGCTGACGCGCGTCCTTACCCACGTCTACCTTCACGATCACAACGTCGACCTCGACAGCCTACTGGAGCCCATGAGCGGCGAGCTTGCCGCTGCCGCTGCTGAGGCCATGAAGGGTCGAGCGGAGGCTCTGCTAGCGAAGTTTCGGGCCTTTAGCACCAAGCCGAAGTGAGGCGCTGCCGGTCCTGAGGCTTCACGAGGCGAACCCGCCCCGCGCAGCTCCGCTGTTAACAAGTGACTCCTTTGTGGCTCCTGTTCTGCTTTCAGCTCCTGCAACATGCATCATGCCTCGGGGGGGCGTTTAAACTTGCGTTTTCTGTTGTGACAACAGTTATGGACTGTAATATTTGCTTTTGAATTCCTTGAGATTTGTGCTTTTCCTTCCTACTTGCTTATGTTCTACGCCGGCAGAGCCTGCCCCACAGATACTCAGCCGCCATTAGCCCCAACCGGAAACCAGGACGGGACCAAGGAGTGAGGGGCTACGTGACAAGTTAGGCTCCTGATTCGCGATGCTCCGGAGTCCCCCTTGGCGCACGAACAGCAAGTAGGGAGGTGAGATGTATGGGTGAATTTACCATTCTACGTCTGCAGAGCCCGGCCCCGCGCATACCTCAACCGTCGTTAGCCTTTCGAAACAAAGGCGTGAGGGGCTAGTGACTAGTTAGGCTCCTGAGTCGCGATGCTCAGGAGTCCCCCTTGACGCTCAAACGGCCTTCGTACCTTGGCTCCGCTCGGGAAGGGACGTGCGACGAACCAGGCCCGAGGGGCCTGGCTGGGTGGCGTGCATCTAGGCGTGACCCAGGTGTAGCCCCCGTGCTCAGCCCCCTCGCGCGGCAATCCCGAGGGGAGGCGTTGCGATGAGGCCAGACATTGAGCTCTGGGCTCGCTGAGGTTGATGCGGCCGGAGGCCACCCTCAGTTGTTTATCACCAGCGCGGAGCATAGCGCTTCCATATGTGTACGGGCATAGCCGCTCCTCGGCAGTGTCGTCAGCCTGCACGGAGCATGGTGCTTCCACTGGTGCGTGGGAGGGGGCTCCCCTCCGGGAGGAGCCCCCGGGGCGTATACAACCCCGTCCTGACACATGGCTGGCAGGGTAGGGCCTGACGAGGTGTATCTGGGCACCCGTGAGCCAGCGGGGGACTCACGGGGCCCTACCTCAAGGCGGGTAGCACTGGCACTGGGCCTTAACTTGTGATGTGTTCCTGCAAATTTGGTTAGATGCCGACGCTCTACGTCCTCGGGTCCGGGCCCTCGAGTGGGTCTCAGCCGTCGCTGGTATGCCAGGTCGCGATGTCATGGACAAGGCCAGAGGGTGAGGGCTGGAGAGCCAGTAGGAGCCCATGAGTCGTGATGCTCAGGTACCCCCCCCCCCTTAATGTGCAAGCGGCCGACATGGAGGAAGAAGGGGTGCCGTGGACAGGTATCAAATAACAATCATGATGGGTCAAACGCATGACTCGAATAAACGCAAGAGGGGTATATGCCGCTGCATCTGGCACGAGTGGCTTGGGGATGATGCAGCCCGAGGTGCGCCCCCGATAAGGTACGCTAGGAATATGAAGTAAAATGGATACACGCCGCAGGGACGGACCCACGCGGCCTGGGAATGATGCAGCCCTGGGGGGCGCTCCTAGCTGGAAATGAAACTTGAAGGATGTCACCTGATAACGTTGAAGATGAAGCGATGTTGAAGTTGCGCACGTCGTGGGCTGCGGAAGTCGATCTTCACGAGCCCCCAGGCCCAGGAGCCTTGGCAGGCTCCTGGGGTGCTGGTGGCTCCTCGCGGACCATCTCCATCTCCGACAGGACCGCGGAACGCCTGGCCTCTTGAGCCTCCAGGATGCTCCCCATGAGGCGCTGGCGCATGGCGGCCGCGTTCGGCATGCCGTAGGGCATGCGAACGTAGCTCTGGGTGGCCGCCATGGCGCCCAGCGTGAGGGCCGGCGCTCTTGAGAGGTGGCTCGGTTGAGCCTGGTATGTCGATGCAGACGCCAGCAGCCCACCATCCTCGCCTGGATGGGGAGCTACGGCGGAGTGGCGGCGGCTGCCACTCATGACTCTTGACTCCTGCAGCTCTGAATGATCTGGCTGACGAACTCCTGAGGGTTTGGCCCTCCTTGCCTTGCTCCTTCCTGAGGGAAACGTGCTTTGAAACATGCCTCCAAGTGGTGCCCAAGCGTCTCCCTCATGGCCTTAGCAAGGTCGGTGGCCCTCCAGGAGAGAGCCCCCGAGCCTTGCTTCCCGAGGGGTCGGGCCTGGTGATGTCTTCTTCATGGGAGCAATCTCGGGGAGCCTCCCGCTCCTGCGATCTGGGTCTTCAAGTGACGCGGCTTGAAAAGCTCGCTCCAGGGAGCACACTGCATCTCTCTCTTCACAAGGTACCGTGATGACTCCGCCGCTTCCTGGCATCTTGAGGACGTTGTAGCCGTGATGAGTCACAGCCATGAACTTGGCCAGAGTTGGGTACCCGAGGATGGCATTGTATGGCAGGCGAATGTGGGTGACATCAAAGTCGATGAGCTCGGTGCGGTACTTGTCGCGCACCCCGAAGGTGACGGGGAGGCGGACCTGCCCAATCGGAACTGTGGAGCCATCGGTGACTCCGGAGAAAGGCTTGATTGGCTGAAGCTGATTGTAAGGCACTTGGAGATTGTTGAATGTCTCTATGGACAGGACATTGAGCCCTGCTCCGCCATCGATGAGGGTCCTGGTGACTTGCACGTTGCGTATGATTGGGGAACAAAGCATCGGGAGGACTCCGGCTGTGGCCGCGCACTTGAGCTGATCTACTGAGCTAAACGTGATGGCACACGCTGACCACCTGAGAGGGCGCGTGGCTTCGAGCTTGGGGAGGACTGCATTCACTTCGCGGGCAAACTGCTTGAAGATGCATTGAGAGGCTGGGAGCTCTGCCCAGGATGCAAGCGATCGCGCGCGGCTCCTGGAAGCCTCCAGCCCCCTCGTCCTGATGATGGTCCTCATTTCTCCTTGGCTGCGGTGGCAGAGGAGGGAGTCCTGCGTTTCCTTGTGGGCGATCCTCGCGAGGCTGATCCCTCCAGCCTCCCTCGCGTGGCTGATCCTGCCAGCGATCCTCGCGAGGTCGGTCACGCCACCCTTGGCGAGGGCCACTGTCCTCCCAGCGTCCTGCGTTTCTTCCTCCTCCTCGGTCGTAGCCTCGATCGTTGTGGTTGGGGTGTCGACCGATTCTCCCTTCTCGCACGGCTCGGAGCTCTTGACATTCGTTGGTGTTGTGGGTGTGGAGGTCGTGGTACACACAGTACCGGCTGCCCTTGGAAGACTCGGGCTGATCTCTGCCTCGCTTGGTATCTGGTTCTGCTGCGAGCACAGCAGCCCCCTTGCGCTTCACGTCCTTGGCCTTGGGCTCTCTCTTCTGGGTCTGTGGCTGGCAGCTCGAGGAGGGAAAGGCGTCCTTCCTCAGCCCTGGCGCACTTGGTCGCCAAGTTGAACAACTCCAATGATGTGCACAGATCTTCATGAATCGCTAGATCCACCTTCATCTTGACGTCACGCACGCCGTCAGAGAAGGCTGAGATGATGGCCTCCTCGGTCACCTTGGGAATCTTGAGGCGTGCGTTGTTGAAGCGCTGGATGTACTTCTGCAGGGTCTCCCCTAGCTGCTGCTTGATGCGGCGCATGTCGCTCATGGCAGGAGGCCGGTCACGAGTACCTTGGAAGTTGGCGATGAAGCGGGTGCGCATCTCGTCCCAGGAGGAGATCGTGCCAGGAGCCAGGTTCAGGAGCCAGGTGCGGGCTCCGTCCTTGAGTGCCATGGGAAACCAGTTTGCCATGACCTTCTCGTCCCCGTTGGCGGCTTTGATGCCCAGCTCGTAGAGCTGGAGGAACTCCGCTGGGTCGGCCGTGCCGTCGTAGCGAGGAGGCAGGTCTGGCTTGAACTTGCCGAGCCACGCGACGCTACGCAGCTCGGTGGTGAAGGGGTGGCAGCCTGCTGTGTCCACTGGGGCCTTTGGCGACGAAGAGCCTGGTCTTCCGGGTCCCCATGCGCTGCCGTTGGGAGCAGTCACGGGGTCTTAGCGTCTTTGGAGCAGGAGCACGCAGTCGTGGCGGGCGCAGGAGCACTCGAGCAGCTTCTTGGGGGCGAGGGACCTCTTGACAGCTCTGCTCTTGCTGCACTGGTGCCGGACGGAGTGGGTTCCGCCCAGGGGCCACGCGCCTTGGGGCTGGGTGCCTTCTTGAGGGGTGCTGAGGCGCCCACAGGCTTCATCGCCCTTTGCAGGCGGGCGCGGTGCAGCGAGAAGGACAGCGCGGGGGAGCCCCCTGCGGCGCGGACGAGCTCGGCGACGGGTCGAGCCACTCTTCGTAGACGTCGTCGAAAGGGCGGTAACGCAGGAGCTCGTTTCCCGCGATGAGCCCGGCCCGAGCCTCCATGGGCGCGCGGGCCTTGAGACGAAGAACCAGCTGGGCGAGTGAAGGAGAAGCGGTCTGGCCGTCTCGCCTTACCGGCGGATGCTAGGGCGATGCTTGCTGCTCGTTCCCGCCGGGCAGGTGGTGGCGTTAGCGGCAGCGACGAAAGCGGCGAAGCGGCCACCGGCCCAGGGCCGTCTGGCGACGCGGTAGCGAGCGGCCCGGCGCTTCAGCGTGGACCCGACAGGCGTCGACATGGATGCGATGGGCGGCGAAGAACAGGGCGGCGGAAGACGGATTCCGGTGCACCCCTACCTTGCGCGCCAAATGTCGGATTTCGTGTTCCGGCAGACCCTCGAGGTTCAAACTCTGGGGTGCACGCGGAGATCTCACCCCCTACCTACCTGCACCTCGTCGCCTCACTAGGATCTAAATTATCAAAGGAACAACACAAGAGACACAAGGTTTATACTGGTTCGGGCCACCATTGTGGTGTAACACCCTACTCTAGTGTGTGGTGTGGTGGATTGCCTCTTCGGTTGATGATGAACAGTACAAGGAAGAACAGCCTCGCGAGGTTCTGTTCTTGGCCGGTGCGACGAACTGCTAGGAGGAGTTCAGTCGCTCTCTCTCTCTCTCTCTCTCTCTCTCTCTCTCTCTCTCTCTCTCTCTCTCTCTCTCTCAGGGTGCTTGATCTCTAGCTCTGTTCTCGATTCGGATCTCTCTACCCTGTGGGTGGCTAGTCCTATTTATAGGCAGAGGCCCTGGGCCTCTTCCCAAATATTGAGCGGGAAGGGCGCCAACAATTGGCCATTTTGAAGGGGAACATCTAGTACACTTATCCTGACTAAAGTTGGTCCTCGCCTGTCAAAGGCTCTGGTGGCGATGCCGGCTTGGGCTCCATGATGACCTCCTTCCTGCCGTTCTGCGGCGGTCTTGGTCTTGTTGCAATCAAGCGGATGCCTTTGCTTGATACTCTGCTGCGCTTGCCTCCTTTGCACCAAAGAGGAAATGAGGGACAAGCTGGGCTGGCGCCCTTGGCGCCCTTGGTCGTCATGGCTTGCATCATGGGCACCTCGTGAGGTACCCCACCTTGATCTCTCGCCTCCTCGTGAACCAGCTGTGAGGCCGTGCTTGAGAAGCTTCTGTCGTCCGCCCAGCAATCTGGCCCCTCACGAGGGTCTTGAGCTTGTGCTCATGAAGATGGGCCGTACTGGGCCACCCCTTGAGCCACGCCGCAGGCCACAAGAAGGCAAGTGTGGGTACACCCGTTCCCAGAACGCCGACAGACACAGGACGGGGTACCCATCCAGAATGCCTGGAACATCCAGCACCTCAGGAAGTTCTACCCATGAAGAAAGGCCCATTTCCTGTGAAGAAGGCCCAGTGCCTGTGAAGATCACCGCCCGTGACACTCTCACGTAATAACGAGTGGGGCTGTACACGCCCCGGAGTCTCAGGAGTGCCACCCTCGGGCCTCGGGAGCTCCCTCCCATGTCTTAGTGGCAGCACTTAGTTCCGCGCTGGTGAGAAGACTTGAAGACTAGACTAGGTGCCGGACGCGGCTTTTCATTTGCTTTCAGTAGTTGGCTTGTCTCCTTTTAATTGAAATTTTCTCCTGGTGTTCCTTGCTGATTTGGTTTTGTCGCCTTTTGCCGCTATTTTCGACCCAGGTTTAACCTGTTCTCTCTCTCGCATTCCTCGCAAGGGGGCTAGGCAGGTGCCCTCACGAGCGTTTTTCCTTTTCTCTGCCTTCCGTCTGTTTTTATGTGAGGCACCCTCGTTCGAGCCCACAAGCTGGCGCAGCTCTCCTGATCCGTGCCCCTCGGGTACCGCGATGTGAAGCGCTAGGTCAAGGCTCGGGTGAACGATAAGCCTCCTAGTGAGCTTCCTAACGAATTTTTTTGCAGTTCCTAAGCGCCCACTGAGTCAAGGAAGGCCTTGGCAGGCGCCAAGAAACAAGTGCCTCGAGAAGAGGAGGCTACCCCAAGCGTGCTAAGCTAAGTCGTCTCTATGCAAAACAATGGCATAGCACAGAAACGATAAGCATAATATAGTGATTAAGGAATCATGGTTCGATACACACCCCTCCGGGGCCCATACTGGTTTCTTTTTTTGATACAGGAAGAAAAGGAAGAACAAGATAAAAGTGGCGCCTACCCCTACAATGGTTCACGGGGACGGGCTCTTGGCAACGTCCTGAGCTCAGCCGGACCCCGCCTCGTGCTTCACGCAGGCATGGCGATGAGACGACCCGCTGCCACCTTCGAAGCGGGCGCGGCGGCGTGGCGGCTGGTCATAGCCACCTTTGTTGGAGCTGTCGCCATGGGAAGAGCCACCGTAGCTGGATGAGATGCGGTCGGCACCAAGGGCGGGTTCGCCCTCCTCCTCATCCCGACCATCGCCAAGACCGAGCACCTCCGCGCCGTCGTTCACCTCGGGGCAGCACCCGGCGCGGCGACCATCTTCCCCAAACACCCTCACGTAGAGGGTTGCATCACCATCGTACTTGAAATGGAGGGTGCACCACCTGCCCAGGCCGCGCGCGCGGGCGAATGTTTGCCAACCACGGGCCAGAGCTATGTTGCCTGCGACGGAGACCTCGACCGCAACCGAAGAAGCCCTGCTGCAGCAACCGTCCACCTGCAGCCAGAGCCCACCTAGACCGGAGGCTGGCAGCTCGTCGGCGAAGAAGCGCGGGAGCTGAAGCCAGTTGCCGGCCGGGTCCTCCGACCAGACGACGAACTCCGGCAGCACCTCCGCCGAGTGGAAGCGCGGCCGGGGAGGCCGTGCAACCATGGCACGTCTCCTCTCATCGAAGGGCTGCCGTGACCGGAACGACCCCTGCCACGCGCAGCGGCGCCACCCCGGGAGCGAGGGGCCGCGGCGGGGGTCGCGGTGTGCTTGCGGGGATGGCTGCATCCACTCTTGGGCGCCAGGGAGCCAGGCCCCTCGCGAGGGGCCTTCCCCTTCTCCGCGGCAGAGAACCTCTTCGACGGCACCATTGGTGTCGGTGGTGGAGCTGAGGAGGAAAAGCAAGTGGAATGGGAAGAGATGGGCGACGGGGGCTCTGCCCTCCTCCCCATTTATAGCAAGAGAAGGCCAACCAGCGCCCCCATGATCACACGTAATGATGGTTTTCCTTTGCATGTCGCAGGGACTTGTCAAGTCGGGCAGTTGCCAAGGCAACGTGGCGAAGCGGGGACGTCCATGTCCAATCGACCGCCACGCGTCGACCAAGGCCGCAGGCTATTGGGGCCCACAGCGCTCCACACTTGACCTTTGGCTTCGCCTCGAAGCCAAGCCCGAGCGCGCCTTGGGCCCGGGGGCTACTGTCGGCATTCAGGGAACGGGGGTCCCTAGACTTGCCTGCCTGCGGCCCACGGCGTGGCTCTACTCACTACTAGGAAAAGGGCTATATATAGGACTGACACTAATGGTGCACCAGGGATGCAGTGCGCCACTACTATATACTAATGGCGCACTAGTTGGTGATGCGCCATTAGTGTGGAAGACACTAATGGCGCACCAGAAAAACGGTGCGCCACTAGTAATAAAGTTTTTTTTCATTTTTACATACATACTAATGGCGCATCCGACCGAAGTGCGCCATTACTAGTTCTAACTAGTAATGGCGCACTAGGCAAAGCGCGCCATTAGTAAATGTTTTTACTTTTTGCAAAACTACTAATGGCGCACCACTGCAGTGCGCCATTAGTAAGCGTGCATACTAATGGCGCATTTGTTGTTGGTGCGCCATTAATAACCTGGGACCCCAACAAGATAGTTTGGACAGCCTCACCTACCCACTCACTTTCCCCACTTCATTCCCTCCACCTCCTTCTCCAAACTTTCGGCTGCCTCCTCCTCCTCACCTCATTTGCACCATAGATTCATCAAAATTAAGTGGTTAAATTACCTTTTTTTGATAGGTAAGTAAGGGGAAAGCTATCTTCATGTTGTAGATCTACTTTTTTTCTCCCTAGCTCGCTCCAACAACGTGCACATGCACTTTTTGTGGCCTAGCTAGATCTATGTATGTTTGTGATGTTGCATATGTTTGTGGTGTTGCATATATGTTTGTGTTTGCAGGTACGGTATTTGAAATGCGATAGTTGCCAATATTTTGCGGAATGTTGATTCATTTCCGTTTAAGTAGAATTTTGGCACTATGCATTCTTTTTGGTCCTATTTTTAGGAAGGTCATGCCAAATTTTTTCTTGGTTCTAAAATATCGTTTTGCTCTACCCTTGAGCGCGACCATGGTCCGCACGATGACCGAAGGCATCATGAATAGGTTTTGAGCTTCGTGAAGGCGAGATGCTTCAAAAGAACGAGACGGAGATAAGATGTCCGTGTCGAAGATGCAAGCTGAAGAGCCTTATTGCGGACCCGGATTCCGGGCAGGTGCGGGACCACCTGCTCTTGCGTGGTTTCATGGATGGCTATCGGTGGCAAGGTGATGAAGATGACTATGAATTCGTCCATGGGGGCCGGGCAAGAAATGAGGAAGGGAAACAAGACAACCACCGCGGCGAGGGCGGGCGAGAAGACGAAGAATCTCCAGGACATGATCACGACGGTGATGTTGTACACAGTCATCATGTAGAAAATGTCGTACATGATGATGAGGAAGATCAAGACGAAGGGCATGATCATGAAGATGAATATGCCGGAGCAGACAATGATGGAGGCTGGGTGCAGGACCCTCATATTCAAGAGTTGCTTCTCAAGAAGACTGATAACGCAAGAGCTGCCGCCCGAGAGAAAGCCAAGCTGGATCAACTGGAGATAGACGCGGTTACTCCATTGTATGAAGGATGCAGGCCCGAGGATACCCGCCTGAAAGTAACGCTCATGGCTCTGGAGATGAAGGTAAAACACAAAATGACGGACGCATGCTTCGACGAGAACATGTCATTCTGGCACGAACGTCTTCCCAAGGGGAACAAGTGCCCGACCAGTTTCGAGGAGGCGAAGAAAATCGTGTGTCCTCTGGATTTACCGCACGTGAAATAACCATTTGTGCATGAACAATTGCATCATTTATTGGGACGAGCACGCGGAGTCTACCATATGTCCTGTGTGCGGTGTCACTCGATACAAGAAGAGGAAGAAAGCTCCTTGAAAATCGGTGTGGTACTTTCCGATCACTCCTCGTCTGCAGCGGTATTTCGCGGACCCTAATGTAGCAAAGCTCCTGCGTTGGCACGCGGATAGGGAGGAGAAGAAGCGGGAAGATGACGGAAATGATCCGGAGATAAATAAAAAAGACAAGATGCTGAGTCACCCTAAGGATGCGAGCCAGTGGCAAGCGTTGAACTTCGAATACCCAGAATTTGGGAAGGATCCAAGGAACATCGTGCTGGGCGCGAGCACTGATGGAGTCAATCCGTTTGGCAGCCAGAGAAGCACACATAGCACCTGGCCTGTGTTTGTGTTGATGTACAACCTTCCCCCATTGTTGTGCATGAAGAGGAAGTACATTCACATGAGTATGCTAATTGAAGGGCCGAAACAACCAGGGAACGACATCAATCTGTATCTGGGGCTGCTGAAGGAGGAGCTAGACACGTTGTGGAAAACGCCAGCCAATACGTGGGACGCCGCAGAGAAAGAATATTTCCCTATGAGAGCCGCACTGCTCATGACAGTGCACGACTATCTCGATTACGGATATCTCGCGGGGCAGGTAGTCCACGGATTTTTTGGATGCGTAAGGTGCATGGATGACACAACGTATCACCAGCTAGATAGAGATCCCGGGTCTTCGAAAACAGTGTTCATGGGACATCGAAGGTGGCTTCGCAATGATGACCCGTGGAGGAAACGCAAGGATCTATTCAATGGTGAAACCGAACCCCGAAAATGCCCGTGTACGAGGAGCGGCAAGGAAATAGACGAGCTGTTGAAAAATTGGAAAGACTGTCCACTGCCGGGAAAGAAGGAAAAGCAGCCAGAGCCGGGAAAGAAGCGAAAGGCGCCAGAGCCGCTGCTGAAGGTATGGAAAACGAGGTCTGTTTTCTGGGACTTGCCGTACTAGAAGATCCACCGTGTGCCTCACAGCCTTGATGTCATGCATATCACGAAGAACGTGTGCGAGAGTCTGCTTGGTACCCTGCTCAACATGCCAGAGAGGACCAAAGATGGGCCGAAAGCAAGGGCAGACTTGAAATCAATGGGCATCAGGCAGGAGCTTCACGCTAATAATGATGATGATGATGATGATGATGAGGCGAAGCAGGACACAGAAAGTCGTCGCAAAGGCAAAAAGGCCAAGAAGACCGGAAATGACTACCCTCCCGCGTGCTTCACTCTAAGTCAGGAGGAGATCGAGCAGTTTTTCACCTGCCTCCTAGGAGTAAAACTTCCTTCTGATTCGCTGGGAAGATAAGCAGATACCTAGACCCAGCAAAGCAGAAGTTCAGCGGGATGAAGTCTCACGACTGTCACGTGCTGATGACGCAGATACTTCCAGTTGCAATCCGTGGGATCATGGACGCGCACGTCCGTGAAATGCTATTTGGCCTACGCAACTTCGACGTCATCTCTCAGAAGTCGATTGGCGTGAGGAAACTCAGAAGGCTGCAGGAAGAGAGCGTTGTGATACTATGCGAGCTTGAGATGTACTTCCCGCCCGCATTCTTCGACGTTATGGTGCATCTGCTGGACCATATCGTGGAGGATATCATCCAACTCGGGCCGACGTTCCTGCACAGCATGATGCCGTTCGAAAGGATGAATGGTGTCATCAAAGGATACGTTCGCAACATGTCACGTCTAGAGGGAAGTATAGCCAGGGGCTTTCTGATCGAAGAGTGCATCTCCTACTGCACGAATTATCTAGGCATCAAGGACCCCGTTGGTCTGCCCGTGAACAGGCACCTCGGCAGGCTCGCTGGATGGGGTCACCGTGAGGGTCGCCGCGAAATGCATGTCGACTTCGAGGGTCGACTCGCCGACTTTGAAAGAGCAAACCTAGTCGCGCTACAACACATAGACGTGGTCGATCCTTGGGAGGTAGAGCACAAAACCTTTATTGAGAAGACGTACAATGACCGAGGCCAATAGAGGACGGACGGAGATATAATCAAAGAGCACAACTCATGTTTCACGCGTTGGTTCAAGCAGAAGCTTCTGTCGTACCCTTTACATTAGGATTCTTTCGCAGAAGAACAACTCATATTCGCCTTGTCACAGGGCGCCGAGCACAACCTGATGACCTATGAGGCATACGATATAAACGGCTACACATTCTACACCAAGAACAAGGACATGAAGAGCGATGGTTATCAGAACTCCGGGGTAACGATGGAATCCTACACCGGCAACGACAAGGACAAATACTACGGAAGGATCGAGGAGATCTGGGACCTGAGCTACGCTGGAGAGAAGGTCCCGATGTTCCGTGTCAGATGGGCCAAGAGCATCCTAAAAGAAGACCAGTATTTCACCACCATGGTTATATCCGAAGCCAAATCCAAGACATGGTATAAACGTCACCGCAAAAAATGAGCCATGGGTACTGGCTTCCCAAGTGGACCAATGCTTCTTCATTACCGACCCGCCAAAGCCCAGTCCTGTTGTCGTGAGGAGAGGCAAAAGGAAGATCATCGGAATGGATGGAGTAGCCAATGAGCAAGACTTCGACAAGTACGGCGACCCGAAGATCGAACATGACGACGACGCTGAAGTAGCAGCACACACCACAAGAAGAAGCAGGACCACACTACCTAAAGGACGTCCGTTCCATAGAAGAACTCCATTTGCGAAAAAGAAGGGCAAGAAGATTGTGAATAGATAGCTAGCTAAGATCGATTGTATTTAAATTGTAGCCTTCAATTTCTCGTGCACTTTTTGATATCATGAATATTTTTAAATTTCATGGGCACCTTTTGAATTCATGAATATTTTTTCAAATTTGATGATATTTTTTCATATTCAATATGAAAAAATATTGAATATTCATGAGGACACTCGATCTCGATCCCCCTCCCTGTCCATAGCTATCCCCCTCGCCAGATCCCCCTCGCCGCCGAGCACCCCCCGCACCCTCCCCCCGCTCCACCGCCGCCGACGAACCACCGCACCTCCCCGCTCCACCGCCGACGAACCACCGCACCTCTCCCGCTCCACCGCCGCCGACCCACCGCACCTCCCCGCTCCATTGCCGCCACGACACCCCGCACCCTCCCGGCCCGCCACCACCGCCGCCGACACCCGCACCCTCCCCACTTTTTGAAGATATTTTAAATAACAAATTTGATGATATTTTCAAATAAGATATTTGATGATATCTTCAAATAACAAATTTGATGATATTTTCAATTAAAATTAAAAAAACAAATTTGATGATATTTTCAAAAAAACAATTTGATGATATTTGATGATATCTTCTGTTCTAGTCCTCATGAAAATAACAAATTTGATAAAAAACAAATTATTAGATGCAACAAGAAATAATGAAAAAAATTTTACTAATGGCGCACCAGAGGAGGGTGCGCCATTGCTATCAGAAAAAAACTACTAATGGAGCACCATAGGGTGGTGCGCCATTGCTATAGCTGGATACCCCTTTGCCCGATCCCCCCTTCCCTCTCCCTCGCCAGATCCCCCTTCCCTCCCCCACCACACCCGCTCCGACGACCCCCGGCCCGCTCCAACGACCCCCGCGCCCGCTCCACACCCGCTCCGGCTCCCCCACGCCCGCTCCGACGACCCCCGCGACCGCTCCACACCCTAGCACCTCCCCACTTCCCCTCCCCTCGCGCTGCTTCACCCGACTAGGTCGTCCCCGTCGACACCACATCGTCCCCACGACCACCGTCGTCCCCGCACCCCACCAAGGAGTCCAGGAGCTCTGCAGTGTTCTTCTACGTCATCTACGGCCAGCCGTTCGAGCTCGACGACTCTGCATCATGTGGATCGAGGTCTTCTTCCACCTCCGGCCACCGCGGCCTCACCGTCGATCCGCGTCACCTCGTCAACCCCGACCCCGCACGAGCTCGCCATACTCTTCCTCTCGGTGAGCTGCACCGGTTCCCCTTCCCCCCCCCCTTCGATTTCGTCATCGTAGACTGTCGCACCACCGCGCCCCAGCTCCTGGTTGCCGTCCCCCGTGGCCGTGCTCCCCTTGGCCCCTGGCCCCGCCCAGGCGCGCTCACCGCACCACGACCGTGCCTCCACTACGCTCGGGCCGCGCCCTGGCCCCGCGAGGCACACACACAGCACCGCGACCGCGCCTCCACTACGCTCGGGCCACGCCCAGCCATGCTTTGTGGGACCGTTACCTCATTGTCATGTGCTGCCGTGCCTTGCTAACCAAATTGTTTTGTGTCAATTTCACAAACTTGCAGGCTTATAGAATTAGAAATACTACTGTATTAGATACCCTCACTGTCATGGGCTTTCTATTATTAGTGAAGTAGTATGCTTAGAATCTTGTTGGAAGAGTAAAGCTTTGCTTTCAGTTTTTTCTTGTATGTGGGGATTGCTACAGCTCATACAGGAGAAAATTGATAACTACTATGTCATTGTGTACTCCCTCCGTGCCAAGTGTAATGTCAAGTTTAGATTGGTCAATATGGTTCTCGCTTTTTAAATTTTTACATGCTCTCATTTTTTGTGTGGGTAATGTTTTATATGCTCTTTATCTCTTCCCTTGATGCACATTCGACGAGGCAAGGCTTATATAGCTTTCTAGCTCCTTAGGGGGTTGTTCCTCTTCAGGTGTGTTAAACAGGGTTTTATGTGGTCATATGGAGTTTATTAGGTAGAGAAAGTACCTTGTGATTTTTCTAATTTTGGACATATATCAAGTCTCACCAAGACATCTTCATTACAACACTCAGCTTATCCAAGACATCTTCATTACATTCTAGACAGGATAGAAGCCTAGTTTGTTTAGAGATAGAGTCGGAATTTGAAAAGGAAAACCCCTAAGCCAAACATACAACAAGCATTGACAACATAAGTGGAGACACTAATTTTCTCTGACTTGTGGAGGCCCTAATCCTCAGGGATCATGGCTAAAATAATTTTCCATGCCTGATTAGTGATTATCTAAATCAGTTTGTAAACTGTAGAGGTGGTTAGGCTCTGGTTAAAAATAAAAACAATAATAGAAGTTTTGTATTTTCTAAGTAAAAAACCCCACATATGCACCAGGATGTGATCTGTCAGAACCAAAGTAGACCTAGCTCTGCATTAGTTGTTTTGTGCTTCAAGTGTCCCAGTCAAGGACAAACGGAGTGGTTGCAAAATAATATTATGTGGTCAATGTGGATTTACTATTTTCTCGTGATAGTTCTGAACTGGTAAATAAGTTAACATGCGTAAGTGAGACTTGGCATTTTAAAGCTTAGGTCTTCAACTTCAACTATGAATTGGGATGATAATGTTATTTTGCCTTCTTAATGTAATGGTGTCATAATCGTAACAAAGCTGCTGCAAATGCATACCTTTTTTTACAAGTGCATCTGCACCTTCCGATCCATTTAGAGTTATCATAAATATATTTCCAATGTTTTTTCATTTCATCAGAGAGTCTTTGCTTCGGACTCAATGCACATTCATCACCATAAGAGATAAATACTAGTAAGTCAAGGGCACCAGAATTTGATCATGCCTCTTTGAGAAGTATGTCTATTGATTCAAAATTGCCATGGCAAAAATATGTTTCAGAAAATGACATGGACTAAAATGTTCTATAGATCATGATCCATAGACAAAAAAATGCCATGATCCATACAGTATAAATTCCATGATGCATAGGCTATATTTGCCATGGGAGATGGAAATTTTGTTGGATCATGATCCAGAGATTAAAAAAATGCATATACTATAATTTTCTGGCATGATCCATAGAATAAAAATGTAGAATAAAAAATGCCATGATCCATACACTATAATTTTCATGATGCATAGATTACATTTGCCATGGCCCGGTGCAAAAGAAATTTGCCATGTTGCAAAAAGAAAAGAAATTTGCCATGGTGCATATAGTAAAAACAATGCCATGATCTGTAAAATACATTTGTCATGCGCCATGAAAGTAAATTGCCATGGTCCAAATGTAGCAGAAGTTTCAAGTAGTGTTTTGTTTCTGTGTTTGAATAGGCAGCAAACTTTCTATTTTTTCTGTGTTTGTACATACTTGCTAAACTATTGATGATTTTTTGTTGGGTGAACTATTATATCTGGAATGGAAGCTCACATAAGTTGAGCTGATTTTTGTCCATATGAAAGCAGAGGACCATATGGTCTGTGGCTGGGTTTTGTCTCCGAACATTGTGTCGTGATGATTTTGCAGGTACCCCGAGAGGCCCTTGAGTTTGCCGGAATGTTGATTAAGTTCCTTTCCGGCAAATTCGGGTACTCCATATGTCCTATTTTCAGCAAAGGTCATGCTGAAATTTTCCGTGAATTTTAGCATGACTTTGCTAAAAATCGGACATATGGGGTACTTGCTACTAATGCATGGGCCAGGGTATCTTAGTACTTAATTAAGTAGGATCAACTGCCACTTTATTCTTGCTGCATTAAACCATAAGTGGCAATAGAGCCAAGTGATTAGGCCCAACTTAGAATTCTCCTCAGCATCGATAAACCCTAGATGATAAACCCAACATATGTGGCAATAGAGCCAAGTGATTAGTGCCAAGCGATTAGGCCCAACCTAGGGTGCCTCAGCATCGATAAACCCTAAATGATGAAAACTTAACTTAGCTTTTAGGGTGCCTCGGCGTCGACAAACCCTAAATGATAAAACCTTGGCTTTTAGGGTGCCTCGTGTCGATGAGAATCTAAATGATGTACGCTTAGGCTTTAGGGTGCCTCGGCGTCGACAAACCCTCAATGATAAAAGCTTAGCTTTTAGGATGCCTCGTGTCGACAAACCCTAAATGATGAGACCATGATCTTGTTCCTTGACAATAACCAACTTTTGACCAAACTGTTTTCCTATTTAGAGCGAAACATGGCCAACAACGATGAGGCCTGCGGTTCGGGCGGCAAGCAATTCGGGAGCTCTCCCAGAGATGGAGGAACAACTCACCGCTATGAGGACGCCATGGAAGACACCGATCCTGACTACACAACCCCTAGTGGCGTCGGGATGACACCACCGATGGTGCCGCCGAGGATGCCACCATCGATGATGGCGGCACACACACGATGGCAGCCAACCAAGAAGCAAAGGAAGGACCGGCGCCCGAATGCGCTTAGCACCCTCAAGGAGGAATTTACTCAAGTGGACTCCGACGGGCATCCAACGGAGCCAAAACATATAGTCAAGGGGTACTCGCTTCAGCTCGGGTGCATTTTCCGGAGCACCGTCTCGATCAACACCGAGAACCTTAGGCATAAGGACCGAGGGAATTTGCGCAACCTCCTCTTCAAGAAGCTGCACGAACGATACAAGTTCCCCGCCGATTTTGAAAACACACGCCTCTCAGGGAATAAAGTGAACAGTGCCGCCCTCACGAGGATGAGCACGGCCCTGTCTACTTGGAGAAGCGCGGTGAAGAGAATGATTGATAAAGGTGATAGTTATGAGAAGATCAAGGCGAAATATTCTTCGATCAGCGAAGATGACTACAAGGAGTTCAAGATCAAGTGCGAGAGCAGCGCAACCTCTGAATCAAGTTAGTGGGGGAAAGAAATGCGGGAGTTGAACTTAGGGAACACAAACTCGGTCACGGCGGTTACAGAGTGGCGGAGCCTATATGGGACAAGGAGGACGCGGAGCGTGCCGAGCAAGGCCTACCGCCCCGCTTCGAGAAATACAGCAGTGACAAGCAGACTAGGAACTTTGTCAGGGCCCGGTACAAGGAGGACCCGATAACAAAGGAGCTTACCACAGATCCGAAGACCAGGGCGCTTGAGGTTGTTCTGGTAAGGACTACACCCCCGCATAATTAGCTCCATATGGTTGCACTCTAATTAATCCCCAATATTTCTAAATGGTTCACGCTCCTTCCGCAGGAAACCGAAAGCGATGGCTGGGTCGCCTCAAAGCTCCCTTCGACACCCCTTTAAACAGGGCGCTGAACATAATGAAAAACAAGGATAAGCTCACTAAGCCGACGTCACTGGTCGTGTGGCGGCAAAGGCTTGTCCACAAAATGGGGTCATACTATACCGCTGGTGTGTGGAAGGAGAAAAGACCAGCTCGAAAGCCGACGCGAGGTTGAAGCACTCAAGGCACAAGTGGCGCGGATTCGAAGCTTGTCCAAGAGCAAGTGGAACAACAATCGGGAACAAAGCTCAACGCCATGGTGCCTACGTTGATTCGTGGGCTGACGACGTGGATTGCGGGCAGCCAACAGGGCCTCCCGGTTCCCAGCTTCACGGCCAAGAACTCGCGCCTGGCGCAGGCGGCGCCATTGGTGTCTCCCGCGGAGGCGGTATTCATGTCTCCGGCGCCGGCACGGGCATTGGAGCTTAATGCACCCGGGTGTACGCCGACCGGCACCTCGCCAGCAAGCGCCCCCTCCGTCAGTTGCACGCCCGCCGTTGGTGGTGCCTCGACATTAGCCGAGCTCGACGGCATCACGGTAACAAAGCCTCTCGGCCGATAACTTCATCTCCTTGCCTTTGACTGGGCATCCCTGACGCCCTACATGTTTTCGCAGGGCGCCGACGACATTCCTTGCACTCTTCTGCACTTCGTGGGCGGCGAGTTGGTCGATGTCACCAAGGGCAGAATTGTTCAACCAGGCAACCGCTTGTTCCATAGTAATCCGATGGCACCCACAATGTATAGGGTTGAAGTGGTTCGGGTGCTGCCAGGCTGCGACGAGCTGTTACCTCCGATTCGACCCGCTGGGGCCGACGAAGAAGATGAGATGACCCTCAGCGCCTCCGTAAACTGGCCCCTGCTTTGGCCGAAGAGCCAGATTCGTTTGGGGCGGGGGACACCACCCCACAGACAAGACCGCCACCGTCTTTGGTGCCAAGCCATGGCAAGAACGCCGCAACGCTACCGACCTGCAGGACATCCTCGTGGCACAGATCCGGACAGCCCTATGGCACAGATCCGGACGGCGACGACAACGACGACGGTACATTTACCGGTTGATAAGTACTTTGTCGAACATGGGTACGCCGACGAGTTCTGCGGGCCTCTTTCTCAAGAACCCAACCAAGACGACCGCGATCTAGCTGGTACGACGGTGAAATCCAATTGCAACAGCGCCGCTCGGCGTTCAGTTCTCGTGACACGCCCAGCTTCCCGCCTTCACCGAGCCTCGATAGCTGAGGTGCGAAATATTATCAGCCCCAACACGCTCAAGAAGGCGGTCTGTGAGCAGAACTCGGTCCCATTATAGGAGATCAAGAAGAAGGGACGGAAACGAAAGACTAACAAGGGCGTCGGTGCGAGCCAGCCGGCACCGAGTTCGATCCGTGCTCAGGGCGGGCCACCTTCACCTAAGGATATCTCGAGGAGGGTGCATGTGGCGGGTAGGGCGATGCTACCGCCAAATATGCTGAATGCTGCAACCGGTACTATGCGGAGTCTACACGACAGTGTTCTTTCTTTGGAGAAGCGGCGTCTGAGAGAGAATGATGCGGCATACCCGGTTTTCGTGGCCAAGGTGCCAGAGGGCAAGGTCTTTGTGGATGGCAACATCTGGGGTACGATCGTCCTGCGGTTTGATGACATCTTTGCTATGTTTAACCTTCATCCGCTGCACTACACCTTCGTTCGACTGTTTTCGCTGAGTATGGAGATGCGGATCATTAGAGAGAAGACCCCGGACATCGTGATAGTCGACCCCTTCTACATGCGTGCCAAGCACTTGAGCAACGCTGGGGACCGCCAAGTTGCGAGTTCACACCTCGAAAGCGTCATTCTGGCAAACCCAGATAAGGATAACTTCCTTGTGGCTTACTTTCCCGAGTAAGTCATCCCTTAACCGCCCCGTAACATATGATTTCTTAGATTTCGATCGTTCTTTTTTTTTCTAACATTCTGTGTTCTGTGCAGTGACACACATTGCACACTCATCCTCCTAAGCCCGAAATATTCCATGGCCACATATTTCGACCCGAACCGTAACTCCAAGATAGACTACACAAATGTCAAGAAAGTTCTTGATGATGTTCTCCCCAGCTAGGTCAAATCTGGAGGCACCTTCACCAGGGCAGTTCGTAAGTACGGCAAGCACACCTTCTCACACAATACGAAGTTCTTCTGCGTCAAGCAGCCGCCTGGCGGTCGGAAGGATGCCTACTATGCCCTCCAGCACATGCGGGCAATCGTAAGGGACCATCATCACCTTCTGCTACCAGATAGTCTCAAAGATTGGGCCACGAGTTTGTCGGCAAGCCAGGACGCGGACCTCAGACAAGAATTCTTTCGCATCCAGTCGGAGTTTGCGGACATCATCCATCAAGATGTCCTTCATACCTCGGGGCAGTTCTTCCGCAGATATCAACCATCCAACAGTGAGATAGATGAAACGCTACAAATGCAGGGTGACAACAACCGCGATTTCATGACCATCACGACAGACGGCGGCTTCATCCACGCTTCCGGTCCGATGGGTCGAGTCGAAAGTAGTGATGTGTAGTTCGAAACATTGATTGGCTCATGTTGTAATTAAACTTTAATGAATTCGTATGTCTCTTTGGTTTGGACAGTCGTTCAACTTAGATGTAACCGACGCTATTTATTAGTAGGACCATGAATCATGCTATTAATGTCTTGCTTTTCTCTTCCGATCCTTTTGTTGCATACTTACATATTGCTTATGTATTGTGTGTTGTTTGGCTTGTGCATAGAGATGCCGTCGTATGTCGTGGTACAAGGGTAAGGTTCCCGAGTCTACGACGACGGGAGGAGGTGTCGGAGACAGGTTCACCGTTTTAGCAGTAACAGTTACAAAGGGTACACCACTAGGGCGGAGGCCGAATCTAGATACGCCCACTATCTAGCGGGAGAGAGGAGGGAGCGTTGGAGGAACCGGATGAAGACCAGTTTGATCACGATGATGCTCATCGTGATGACCGCAGCTCTCTTCTATGTGATGGTAGTTTAGATGATCGATATCGACTTGTAATGTGAAGACAAACTCGATACTCGCGGTCTTGAGACTTGTAATGTTTTATCTTTGTTCGGTCTTTTGAATTCGGAGACTAATATAATGAATTGTATTCGGAGACTAATCTTCTATTGTATTCGATGAATCTGCTGTTGTTGTGTGCTGCTGTCTATATTTTGTCCAATAATATATTTTGTAACCTGTGCAAAAATCAGAAAAGTAAAAAAAACCAAATATTCATACTAATGGCGATCACCACCAAAAGCGCCATTAGTGTGCCAAAGGATACTAATGGCGATCACAACAGCGTCGCCATTAGTATGACAAAGCACATGGTTACGTCATTTACCCGGGAGGCACACTAATGGCGCATGGTGTTACATACTAATGGCGCACTAGATGGTGCGCCATTAGTATACCAGATACAAATGGCGCACCAGTGGTGCGCCATTAGTAGAAAATACTAGTGGCGTGATACTAATGGTGCACCGGTAGTGCGCCATTAGTAGGCAAAACCGGTGCGCCATTAGTAGGCCTTTTCCTAGTAGTGACTAGTGGGCCCGTATGGCCCATCTTCACCAAGAAGCATTCAAGACCCTCGCGAGGGGCCAAGCCTCACGAGGCAGATGACACAAGACCTCCTCAGGGGCGGCCTCACCAGGTTGGCTCGCGAGGGGCGGAGAGATCAAGGCAAGGCAAACCTAGCAAGGTTCTCGTGACGTGAGCCTTGACGACCGAGGCCGGGCGGGCGCGAGCACGCACAGTGTCCTTGTTTTCCTCTTTGGTGCTAAGGAGGCAAGCGCAGACGCAGAATACCGAGGCGTCAAGCAAAGGTTTCCAAATCAGTGCAACGAGACCAAGACCAGCAGGACAGCAGGACGGAGGTCACCATGGAGCCCAAGGCGCCGTCACCATTAGACCCTTTGGCAGGCGAAGATTACTTTAGTCAGGATAAGCTTTACTAGCTGTCCCATTTCAAATTGGCCGTTGTTGGCTCCCTTCCCGCTCAATATTTGGGAAGAAGACTGGGGCCTCTATAAATAGGACTAGTAAATTGCACGTGCTTTGCACGTAGTAACCAATTAAGATGGAACTAAAAGATAGCAGAGGGTCCAATTTACGTAAAAGAAAATAATCATTCCTATTTTTAGACCCCTTGTTTCTCATCCATATATAGGTTTGGAAAATGTATCCCACTGTACAACATAAGCAAAAGCTCAACTACAATTTGCAACAACACAAGTGCTCACAGCTACAAGTCAAACATCAATAACTTATAACCAAATAGGTCATGGTAGAATCGCCCACCATACAATTATTTCTATTTGCGAGCTAAGTTTGTTTTCAAGGTTGATCTCACGTATTGTTTATAGACAGCTATGCCACGTACAACAGTACATATAGATACATACACTTCTTTTACTAACATTTTTGAAATCCACAACTAAAGAGGGTAGCTCATGCCAAAATGAAGCTGACATCTAATAGTAATGTTGCTTGAAGCATGGATGCTTAGAGCAACTTCAACCGGGCGACCCAAACGGACGCGCGCTTTGTCCGCTTTTTGTCCGTTTGGGTCGGCCAGGCGGACGTGCGCGTCCGCATTTTAAAATGGGTCGGCTTGACCGCCCAACGGGGAGGCCGACCCAAATGTGCTGCCGTGAAAAAAAACAAGTTGCACGAAATAAACATAAATAAACATAATTAAACATAAAGTGGCCGGTCAAACTCCGGCCAACGTCCACCTAAATCTAATAAACATTAAATAAAACATTAAAAAAAGTCTGCGCCCGCCTGCTGCCGCCCGACACGCTGCCCTAGACATCGTCGGCCTTGCTATTGCCCTTTCAGTCGATGCCGCCGTCGTCGGTGAGGTCGATGAAGACAAGAGCAGGGCCAGCCCACACGAATGCCGCCTGGTACACTGCTAGGGCAGCCTCCTCCGGCGTCTACTGGGGTGGCGGCATTATGGCAAGCCGCGCGCGCTCCTCCTCCTCCTCCTTGAGCCGGAGCGCCTCCGCGTCGCGTTGGAGCATGGCCTCGTGGCGCATCTACTCCTCGCCGTCAGCCTGCTCCTGGCGGAGCCAGTGCTCCTTCCATCGCTCGAGGTGAGCCGCCTCCTCCTCCGGTGTCGTGGCAAAGTGGACGGGAGGCACGCTCATCCACTCGCGGTACTGGCCCGTCCACGAGTAGGCCTCCTCCGGCCAAGTGGGTGGAGGTGGAGAGCGCTTATGCGTCGGCTCCGACTCTGGCTCCGACTTGGACTGGACGGGTGGCGACGGTGGCGGTGGCGCCACGAAGAACGGGGTGTGGACGGAGTCCCCTGCCGCCGACAGGGCAAGGGCTTGCTCCAGCCCATCCCAGTGTGCGTCCTCCTCGAGGCAGCTAGCCTCCAGCGCGTGCTGAAGGGCCTCCTTGAGGGTGGCTTGGTACTCCACCTCCGTCTCCATGTCCTCCGGCTCTACCTGCGGGGGCGGCGGTGGGAACGGCGTCGACACCCGAGCGTCGTTGCTCCTCGTGTTCGAGGGCGAACCACACCTCCTAGTTGGGGGAGTCGGCGGCGTACTCTGGCAGCCGACGTTGCTCCGGTGTGAGCTGCGCGCGGCGCATGCACACCTCGTCGTCATGCGCCCGCTGGGTACGAGGAACCGCCCGCACCGGGATCCGCTGCGGATCCAGATGCCAATGGTGCGGCAGCGTGACATCGGGGTACGGCAATGGCTGCATGTACTCCCAGTGCCACCACGCTTGGTGCACTGGGATGTGGAGGCGCCGGCGACCAGGGCGGAAACGCGTCACCGTCGGAGGAGGAGGAGGAGGAAGGGGAGCACGGGAGGACGAGGCGTCGGGGGTGCCCTTGCCCTTGCCCTTGCCATTGCTGCTGCCGAAGAGGCCCATGGGCGCGCTAGGGTTTGCGGTCGCCGGCTAGGGCACGCTAGGGTTTGTGGCGGGGGGCCAGATGTGGACGGGAGAAGTGGATGAGGCCGACCCCGCCGCACTTGTGGTTAAAAAGGACGCTTCCACTGACTGACGCATGGGCCCGCTGTCGGTGGTCGTCATAAATAAGACGACCGGTGGCCTCCAGGTGGGGACGCGGCGGATGGCGAGGAGACGCGCGGCGGTTCCGCTTCTCGTCTGCGCCGACGCATTCCAGGCACAATTTTGGGCCGGAAATAGGTCGGCGCGGACGTCAGGCGGACGCGGGCGGACGAAACGGGTCGCCCCATTGGAGTTGCTTTTAGAGCTCAGCAGAAGCCTTCACTTCAAGTTCATGATCCATAAAGGCATAAGATTCCAATTGACCCTGCCAACATGAGAGTGTATCAAGTTAAGTATTGGGACAAAAAAATGTGTGAAGAGGCATTCAATGAGCCAGATTTATACTCCATCCCTATAATGGAAAACATTTTAATTTAGATAAATAATTTTTAAAATATAATATAAGTGGCAGTTGATTATGCAGCACATTTTAGCTTCTTTGTTATAGTCATCTTCTTGATTGATCTTATTAACAATGACATTTGATCTCACTTTTGGTATTTTCAAGTTCCACCCAATTTCCCCGTTTGGGAAAAATAGTGGATATGGAAGTGGGTCATAACAGCCATGGTACGCTTTTATGTATTGTGGATCATTTGATTTACCATATACCATTATACTCCTATCGAAGTGACCCTGAGGATTATTTCCTTCTATCCAGATTGCTGCTACTTGTGATGTAGTTGGTGCATTATATACTCGTTGATCTAAAGAAATGTCTGTGTTGAGCTCAATTCGATATTCATCAAGGTTTGACACTGAACCAAGCCTTCGAAATGTCTGGGCGTAAGGATTAGATGAAAGTATGCTCGCCAATTTTCCAATGAGAACTCTATCAAGATTAGGAGAATAACGAAATCTGTGTTGCAAATCTGATTCAGTGTCATAAAAGTATAGTTGTAAATGCTTAGGGCCATCTTCTACTGGAACCAATTGATCAATTCAATGATAAATTTGACCTTGTGCACGGAAAGTGCAAACACCAAACTTATTGCAATATCTCTGGTCCAAGATAACACCAAGAGAGGTAAAAGAAAAGCGAGAATTGAAGTACCGGATATTGTCCTGAAAGTACTTAGCGTCAGGATCTTGACTTGTGTATAGTCGGCGCATTTCATCAGGAACATATGGAGTTACTATCTTGACCTTGCCACCCATGCAAAAAAATGTTGGATTCTCATACTGGAACCATTTTGCATTGCAATTTGTGCAGTTAGGCACTGGCTGCAAAACATGATGGCCACTTGGTACATTCCGATATATACAATCAAAAGGATCCTCTTGCATTTCACAATTTGCATGGTTTGGGTCTCGATATGATAATACACAATCCTTTCCTGTCCATTCTTTTTAATAGTGAGAAAACTGTGTCACAATGGTAGTAATAATTATTTATACTAAGAACACACATTAATGCTTATCGTGTCCAGCGAATATGTAACCCTCATCATCTTCATCATCATCTTCAGTCATATATTCAGATTGCCCAGTTTCATCTATACATCAATTTGTCAATTAGTAAAATAATATTTTAGGATAAGTAAAGTTGATTATTGATCGATGCATTAGAAATAGCTATGGTACACCGTGACAATTTTATTACCTTCTAGGGCAGGAAAAGAACCATCTAGAACATAGATGGTGCTATCATGGTCTTCCTGCTCATTGGCTACACCATCTTCATGTGTTCCGTTTCCAGTATTACTACAACCTGCCCCATTAGACAATCTCCTTCTTTTATGTCCACTTCCCTTGTCCAGGAATGTTGATACACGCTTATGTTGACCAGTACCTGTCAATTAATTACATGATGTAGATATGTCAGATGGACTGATCGCGGTCTAACTTTTAGCAACCAGAATGATTATGCCAAATCGAGGATATTGTAAGATGCATAAAGTTTAAGCTCATCAAATTATTGGTATGAGTTCTGCCAAAAAAACATAATTATACAGTAATATGTATTAACAAATAATAGTAGAGCAGGAAGTGGATGTTCATATTCTACTCATCAAAAATGCCTATCACAATCTGAATGATAAGCATGTTTTTTTTATTATATACATATACATGCCCGTTTTGGAGATAAACATAACATGATTAAGTGACAATTCATGTAATAATTAGGACATGAAAGAATTTATGTTAATACTAAAAAAAGACAGAATATTATTGCATTATATGTACCTTCTGTAATTGAACTGGTGAGAATAGTTGTGTGCATGCTTCCATTGGTACAAGTACAAGTTTGACTCCCAGATTGTGCATTATCACCAACTGCAGCAGGATTTTTCCTTCTCCTTTTGTACTCACGGTTCCGTTCCAGGTAGGCAGCGCGCTGTTCTGGAGTCATCTCCAAGTATCTTTCCCGATCACGATAACGCTTTCGCTCGGAAGCATTTGTTGTAGACTTATGTGTCCAGTTGAAGGAGTATTTGATTGTATGGATATGTCAGATAGGTTGATTGATCATTTTGTCCCAGTAATTGGATGATCCACTGAACCAAGAATTTTTTGTGCTGAAATAAATAGAACATTTCAGAAAAACCGTGATCACTCTTTTAATACACAAGGCATAGGTTTTATTTATTTATATAACAACATCTAAGAAGTTGTAATCTTGTTTCAATACTCTGGTGACCAGAAATATTAAGGACGTACCTTGTTTCCGTTTTGATAAACTATGTGAGTCAACCACATTTTTAATATCTTGAAAATGGGCCCGTAATGGCATTCCAATGGATCCTGTTGTATGGTTACTTGATCTTCCATTCACTTGCTTCCTAGATAATTGTCCACACTTGACTCTGCCAAGGCGCTGAGAAACATAGTAGACAACATTAGCATAAGCATAGGTAGAGCATGCAGCAGTATACGCACGCGAAGCTTAAGTCACATAAAACTTCTTGTAGCAAACCATTTTTGGCATATTAATTGATATTCATAAATAATCCAACAATAGATAGTATTGATGTTTTGTCAGTACAGATTTTGACATGGTACAGTGTAACATATAGGAGTGTTCTCTATAAAAAATCATTTTAAATGTAACATACATCAGTGAAGATGGGTTTTTAAATGGCTGTAACACTTCTATGGAAGTATGAGAAATGAAACGGAAAAAAAACTTTGTGGACATAAACACAAACACGTGGTGGTCGGAGTATGATGTGATATAATTTCTTGGTTTCTATACTGAAATATAAAATCTGGGTTCTGATTTATGGCATCTGATACACATATAATTAGAATATATAAAGATCATCAAAGAAATTACCACCACTTCTCTACTTTCTCAAATTGTATCTTACCTCTTCAACATCTAAGCTGTTAGTGCGTGAGGTTGAGGATGCTTTGTTCACGGCCGTCGGGCTGCACTGGTATGTCATCCGGCTGCTAGCACTTGCAGCAGCGATGGCCTCCGGGGCGGATTGGCCTGATGCGCATACGGCCGGAGATGCCAGGATGCGGTGGCGGCGACTACATGGAACAGTAGCAAGGGGTGGTGAACGCATGAAGGAAAAGCTCCTGTGGTGGCCCGAGTTTGAGCGATTGGGGTTGAAAGGGAGGAGGGCTTGCCGCGGCCGGGGGCGTAGGGCAGATCTGTCTCTAGAGGAGATGCTAGGAAGGAAGTGGTGGCGCGAGTACAGGGCGACGGCGAGGGGACGGTGAAACCACGAAACATAGTCTGCTTCGATGAGAGAGAGGAGATGGCGCGGGATTTTTTTGTTGGTATTTTATTTAGGTGGGGACGCTCTAGGTGCTTCCAGAATAACAGAGCGTGCGCATCCAAAGGGCTCAAAACCAAAGCGTGCGCGGGGGCCGGCTGCGAATGTCGAAGATCTCTGCCATTGGATTCGGTTAGGTAATGATCTGACGGCAGATATTGAACACAACAAGCTGAATCAACGGTCCATGTTTGGCTTGAGAGGCTAGGAGGAGAGAGAGGGAACCAAATTCAAAATTGGTACAGTATAGAGTAGTATAGACTAGCCACCACAGTAGGAGGCATCTAATCTTTAGCCAACCCTTAGCCACACACCGATCACAAGAACACCTCAACCTCAGGAGGCTGTTCTTCCCCTTGTAACTGTTCATCCTCTGCCTGAGAGGCAATCCACCACCACCACACTGGAGTAGGGTATTACACCACAACGGTAGCCCGAACCAGTAGAAATCTTGTGTTCTTTGTGTTGCGAGTTCGTCGAGTTAGCCCTTGAGATCTTAGCAAAGCTAGGACGTGGATCGGTAGGGGGAGAACTTCGCGCGCACCCCAGTGTTCGAACCTTAAGAGTTTTGCCGGAACCCGAGATCCAACAGCAACCACCCACAACATGTTGTGCACCGCGGGGACTGATGACTATAGTGACTCCATTGCTCTTCTCAAGACCGCCAAGGAAATCTGGGATTGCCTTGAGGAAGCTCTCGAATGTGTTGAAGCAATTCGAAGATCTCGGTTGGCTTTGCTCAAGCAAGAAGTCGATCTATTTGTGAGGAAATAGGGTGAGTCCGCGGAAGAGGTGTACCGAAGGTTGAAGTCTCTTGTGCTCAACTTAAGGACCTTTGGGTACATTTGGGCAAATGATGATTTCATCAAGGACAAGTTCGTAGATGTTATGGTTCTCACAGAACACATCATGGTTATGATGATATATCAACGCCAGGATTATCACAAGTTGACCGCGGCTCAAGTTGTCTCCACTTTCTCAACTCATGTTCTTTTGGAGACCAAGTCCAAGAAGACCTTTGCGATTGCTCAAGCAACCAATAACTCAAATCTTAATTTAAAGGCCAAGAAATTTGTTAGTCAGCCTTCAAGGGACGAAGAAGTGGTTGAAGAGACTTATGAGGAAGATGTTGACACCTCAGGCCCGGCAAATGACTTTGCAGAAGACTTGGCTCCCTTAGTCAAAAAGTACTCCAGGACCATGGCAAACAAAGGGAACAATCTTCAAGGAAGATCGTTTGGACGAAGAAAATGCTACAATTGTGATAGCCCAAGACACTTTGCGCATGATTGTCCGTATGAGAGACGAGAAGACAAGTCTGAGAAGCTTGTGCTCAAGAAGAAGAAGTTCACCAAGTTCATGAAGAGGAAAGATGACAAGGCTTTAGTCCCTGAAGAATACATGTCTGGAGATGAATATGACGGTGATGATGACCATGTGGGCACGGCCACCATTGCCATGCATGCCACTACCTCCTACTCCACCACCGGCCTCTTAAACTCTCCAAACGAGGACAAGCCTTTAGCTCATCGGTGCCTTATGGCCAAAGAGGTAAAAACAAAGTCCAAATCTCAAAAACCCACCATCGACACTCCCAATGTATCATGTGAGATAGTGGAGGATGAGTGTGAAGAGGGTGTGGATAATGATGAGGATTCCTTGATGGCTTTCATGAAAACTCTTCATGGTGAAGCTCGTGCTCGTTTTGGTGATCTCATTAAGTCTCGCTGAACGCGATGATTTTATTGAGAACATTGAAAACCTCCTCATAGAGGAAAAAGATTCGAACTCCTCGAGCACGAACTACATGAAGAGAGTGCCATGAGAGCATCACTTGAGGAAGCCTTATCAGCTCCTCAAATTGACTTTGTTAAAACCAACTATGCTTTGCAACTTGCTATTGAGAATAAGGATTCCCTTAATGTTAGGGTTGAAAAGTTTCTAGTTGATCACACGAGACTTATTGAGGAATATGAGTTCCTTGTGACTAGTTCCAAGGTTGTCACAGGTGACCTCATTGCCCTCGCCGAATCTTATGCTCAACTTAAAGCTACAACCATTAAGGTCATTACTTCCATACCTCATATGGAGTTAAATGATGAATCTTGTACGTCTAACTTTGTTCATGATTGTGTCTCTCTACAAGAGGAGAATAAGAAGTTAAAAGCCCAAACTGAGAAAGGGATTGTGTCATGCGTTCAAGGGGAGAAAAACCTCAATGGCCTATTGAGCAACCAAAAGGAGTGTTTTTCCAAGGAGGGAATTGGGTTTGACCCCTCATCCAAGAAAAGGAAGAACAAGAAGAAGAGCAACAAGAATAAGATCAACTCTACTCCTCCTCCACCTCAAAAGGTAGTTTTTGTGCAAGAAGGACACAAGGAGAAGGAGAAGGAAAAGGGGTTGTTGGGAATGGCAAGGTCACTAGGGACAACGCCATTCCCAAGGGTTTTGCCGACAAGCACAATCCATCTTATGTCCTCGTGAGAGGAGATGATGGTTACACATTTGCAAAATTCGTTGGCACTACCTATGATGATTATGCTTGGACTATTTGGGTTCCTAAGACCCTTGTTTATAACTCTCTAGGACCCATTGAAAAATGGGGACCTAAAACTAAAGCTTGATTCTTGTAGGACTATATCTCTGGTGGAACACAATGGGTGGTTGATAGTGGATGCACCAATCATATGACCGGAGAGAGGGAGATGCTTGTGGAGTTTGTTGATTCTCTCAAGGCCTCTTAAAACATCTCCTTTGGTGACAATAGCAAGGGCAAGATCATCCTTGTAGTGCTTGCATTGCCGAAAAACTACATGAAAAAGCTCATACAGTGAAGTCTATCATTACCACCTTGAGGCCTCTCGAGCAAATCCACTTGGATCTTTTAGGCCTCCATCTTATGATAGCATGGGAGGTAGGAGGTATTGCCTTGTCATTGTCGATGATTACACATGATATACATGGGTGTTCTTTTTCAAGACTAAAGATGAAACTCAAGACACCTTCATTAACATAAAGAAGCTCAGCGTCAACGTAATTGTGAGATCAAGGAATTTCAAAGTGACAACAGCACCGAGTTCAAGAATTACATGATGGAAGAGTTTTTGAGTGACGAGGGGATAAAGCATCAATATGCCCCCGCCATATAATCCCCAACAAAATGGTGTTGCAGAGAGGAAGAACCGGACTCTCGTTGAGATGGCTAGGACCATTCTTGACGAGTACAAATCTCCATACAAGCTTTGGGCCAAACCCATCAACACCGCGTGTCATGCTTCAAACGGGCTTTATCTTCACAAGCTCAAGAACAAGACCCCATATGAACTCCTAATCGAGAGAAAGCCTAACGTCAAATACTTTCGATTATTTGGTTGTAAGTGTTTCATTATAAACAAAAAAAATCCCATTTAGCAAAGTTTGAGGCTAAAACTTATGAGGGCATATTTGTTGGATATGCATCGAACTCTCAAGCTTATCGAGTTCTCAATAAATTTACCGGATGCATTGAGGAAACGGTAAATGTGGAGTTTGATGAAGATAATGGCTCCTGTGTGGAGCAAATTGATCCTAGTGTTGTAGGTGATGAGGCTCCTTCACAAGCTATAAGGGCTATGGGGATAGGTCACATTCTTCCACAAGAAACACCCCAAGTCCAAGTAGAAGAAGGAGTAAGAGCCCCTCTTGTGGAGTCTCCACAAGGGAAGTCATCAGCGCCACCACTTGTACAAGATGCTATGGGAGATCATGAACCTATCCAAGAACAAGATCAAGTCCCTCATGTTCCCGAGCATGATCAAGGGCAAGCACAACCAAAGGGTGAAGAAACAATTGTTGAGGCTCAAGATCAAGCTCAAGTTCTAGATCAAGATCAACCCCAACCACAAGTGGCTTCATCATCGTCACTTCCTAATGAACAAGAACTTGTGGTTGTGAAGAGATGGGTGTCTCCAAGGCTAAAACTATCCCATGGGCAAGCTTCTTCATCAAGTTCAAAACCAAGTGAAGAAGAGCTTGCACTCAAAGAGCAAAACATGGCCTCCAAGTTAAAGCATCTCCAACATCTCATCGAGAACATTTATGGAAGCATGAAAAAGGGGTTAACTACTCGTAGATGTTTGGAAAACTTTTGTGAACATCACTCGTTTGTCTCTTGTGTTGAGCCCCTTAAGGTTGAACATGCACTTGACAACCCGGATTGGGTTGATGCCATGCATAAAGTATGGACACTTGTGGAGAGACCCAAGGAGCACCATAATGTCATTGGAATAAAGTGGAACTTCAAGAACAAACAAGATGAACATGGACAGGTAACTAGAAACAAGGCAAGGTTAGTGGCACAAGGATTCACCCAAGTTAAAGGATTGGACTTTGGTGAAAACTTTGCCCCCGTTGCCCATCTTGAGTCCATCCTTGTTTTACTTGCATATGCCTCTCATCATGATATTAAATTGTATCAAATGGATGTGAAGATTACATTTCTTAATGGTCCTCTTAAGGAGTTAGTGTATGTCAAGCAACCTCCCAGTTTCGAAGACCCCGATCACCCCTCTCACGTCTACGAACTCCATAAGGCACTCTATGGACTTAAACAAGCACCTCATGCTTGGTATGATCACCTTACGGCATTCCTAAGCGAGAAGGGGTTCCAGATCGGGGTAATAGATTCCACTCTCTTCACAAATAGTGTAAAAGGAGAACTGTTTGTGTGCCAAATATATGTTGATGATATTATCTTTGGTTCCACTAACCATGCTATTAACGTTGAGTTTGAGAATCTTGTGACTAATGAATTTTCTATGAGCATGATGGGAGAGTTGGAGTTCTTACTAATTTTTCATGTGAAGCAATCGAGAGGAGGAACCTTCATCAACCAATCTCTTTGTATTCAAGACATGCTCAAGAGGTTCAAAATGCAAGATGTCAAGCCCATGAAGACACCCATGCCCACAAATGGCCAACTTAATCTTGATCCCAATGGTAAATAAGTGGATCAAAAGGTATATTGCTCCATGATCGGTTCCTTGCTTTATCTTTGTGCATCTAGAACAGATATTATGTTGAGTGTGTGTATGTGTGCAAGGTTTCAATCCGCTCCCAAGGAGAGCCATTTTTTGCAGTGAAAAGGATCCTTCGATATTTGGTTTATACCCCAAACTTGGGCCTTTGGTATCCCAAAGGATCAGCATTCAAGTTAGTGGGATTCTCGGACTCGGATTGGGCCGGAGACAAGGTTGACCGCAAGTCCACTTCCGGTCCATGTCAATTCCTAGGGAGATCTTTGGTAAGTTGGTCTTCGAAGAAGCAAAATTGTATATCTTGCTCAACCGCCAAAGCCAAGTACATTGCCTCCGGAAGTTGTTGTGCATAGTTATTATGGATGAGACAAACTTTGATGGATTATGGTGTCAAATGTGACAAAGTGCCTCTTTTGTGCGACGATGAAAGTGCAATAAAGAGCGCTGAAAATCAAGTGCAACATAGTAAGACCAAGCATATTGAGATTTGTCATCATTTTATTCGTGATCATGTGGCAAAGGGGGACATTGATTTATTCCATGTCAACACCGAGAAGCAAATTGCCGATATTTTCACCAAGCCACTTGATGAAGCAAGCTTCCATGAGTTAAGGCATGAGCTAAATATCATGGATATAAGTAACTTGGGTTGAGACTCTTGCCTATGCATACATACTCATATACTATCTTGTTTAGGCGTAGGCACATATCTAGGGGGGGTAGCTCAACCCATGAGCTACCTCATCCTAGTAGTGCATAAATTGAACAAAATCTTTAACATTAGTCACTTTAAGGTGGCACTTGTGCTTCAAAGATGTGTATTGGTCTTGGGCCCAACGTTCATATCTTCGCGGTGCCATACCAAATAAACTCAAACATGGTGGCTTTGGCCACCGCCCACCATTGGAGGTTGTGTCTCTTCTCGTGGTTTTTTGTTTTGCTTTCTTGTCTTTGGTTCTCTTGTGCTTTGTTTTTGGAGTCTTTTCATCCAAGTGCTCCTCATATAACTTTCTAGTAGTGTTGGATTTCTCGCGCGACGTATTAGGAAACTAGACTGAAAGGCACCTTCAAGTCTTGGTAAGAATTCACATTCATCCAAAACTTCAAGGAGTTTCTTTGGTCAAAATTCCTGGATACTCATGTCCATGGACTGGTACCATGCACATGGGGACCCCGTGCCCATGGGTTGTGTACCATGCGCACGGGACCCATGTGTCCATGAGGAATTTAGCCCGTGCACACGAGGTATGTGGTTCTGGCCGTGAAGAGGTGGATCATGGGGGGTTAGGGTTCATTCCCACCCAATTGCCCCCTCCACGCCCTAGGATGCCTCCTGGGCCGCCGCCATCTCCTCGTCGTCCTCCAGTGCTCCTCCTTGCGCCGTGGGATTCATCTGCTCCGTGGAGATCTCCCAGGATGGGTCCTCCTTTGGTATGCCCCTCCCCTTGGCCATCTTCTACCTCTCTCCATGGCTTCTAGAAATCTTTTTGTAGGGCTTCTTCTTTCTACTAGTTTAGGCTTGATAGTCTCCATGGTATAGTCGAGAAGCGGATGTGCTCAACTGTGTGGGTTCCCCTGCTGCACCAACTCCTGAATCTTGATCTCAAAGTGGCTGCCGCTGGGTGAACCCCGTGTCCATGACGTGTTTGATGCCCGTGCACATGGGCCCCTCGTGTCCACGGTCGTGTACCATGCGCACGGGACCCCCGTGTCCACTGTGGTCTGATCCTCGTGCGCACGGGGTACACAGAAGTCCCTGCTTCGTTTATCCTCTTTCTCCATTCCTCGCCAGCTTCTCGAGCACTTGTCCTCAATTGTGTGTATCTTGTGTGTTGTGTTCTGTTGTTGCTGTTGTTATCGTGTTTCAGACCCCGCTGACAAGAGGTCCGAGCTTCGTCGCAAGGGCACAAAGGTAGGTTCCAAGGAGTTCACTGTTGCTTGTCGTCAGCCATCAGAGGGAATTTGTCAGGGTTTTGGACAGGGTCGTGTTCACCGTGCCACCACTAACCACCCGTGGTTGAGGCCTCAGAGGACTCAAAAGAGGAGTATGACTCCCAGGAAGATGCTCACTATGACAACACCGCAGATGCAGAGATAGAAGCAGAGGATGATTTAGATGATGGTGATGAAGAAGAAGATGGGTCTAGTCTCGAGCAAGCCATTGCAGGTGGGCAAGATCTTAGGGGGATTCCTCTGTCCAAATGGAGCAAGCCAGAGATCTAGGCTGAGAGGCAGGCTCATCCATATGTTGCTGCCACTGGTTTAGGTGTGGATCCAAGATTCAAGAATGACTTTTAGCAGAGAGTGTACCATGAGCTCCTTATGACTAAGGCCAAGAAGTTTGCCACGCACAAGCAAGTCAATGTTGAGTGACTCTGGGACAATGATCATCTCTTTCCTGCCGTCTACTCTGCTATTAGAGACTAAGAATTCTTCCTTTTGTCACTTTCAACTATCGGATTTGGGGCTCCGCGGACCCAAGAAAGATTAGAACTCTGGGGTGGGTGCGAAGAACTAAATCTCCCCAGTCTGCCAACTCATTGATCTCACGGCCTAGCTCGATGAACTGGAAAGGAACGGGACACAGCAGTTTACCCAGGTTCGGGCCACCTTGCGGTGTAATACCCTACTCCTGCTTTGTGGTGGATTAGCCTTGAGGTGGGTTGAGGATGAACCGGTACAATGGAAGAACAACCTCAGGACTTGTGTTCTTGTGTTGGTGGGAGCTGGTGAAGTTGAGGATGGTCTGAATGATCCATCCACTGCTATGGTGGTGGCTAGGCTATATTTATAGTGGCCTTCGTCCTCTTCCCCCAAAACGAAGGTGGGAAGGGATCCCACAACGGCCAAATTTGAAGGGAGACAACTAGTACATCTTATCCTGGCGAAAGGTGGTCTTCACCTGCAAAGCTTTTGGCCATGACACCGTGGTGGGCTCGGCGATGACCTCCATCCTGTCGTCCTAGCGGTCTTGGACTTGTAGCACGGAAATGGAAGCCTTTGGCTGATTCCTCGGGACTCCGCGCCTGCGCTTGCCTCTTTAGCACCAAAGAGGAAACCTGTTGTACTATGCCTGCTGGTGCCCGCCTGGCCTTGGTTGTCGGATTTCGGGTTCCGGCAGACCCTTGAGGTTCGAACTATGGGGTGCGCGCGGAGATCTTTCCCCTACCAGCTCACGCGTTAATGGTTTGCGAGGGATCTAAACTAGGAACGATGAACAGCACAAGAGACGCGAAGTTTATACTGGTTCGGGCCACCGTTGTGGTGTAATACCCTACTCCAGTGTGTGGTGTGGTGGATTGCCTCTCGGGCTGATGAAGAACAGTACAAAGGAAGAACATCCTCGCGAGGGGCTGTTCTTGAGATGGTGCGATGGACTGCCTGGGTGAGTCCAGTCGCTTCTCTCTCTCTCTGGTAGGTTCGACCTCCTTTCGTCCTTGGTCTCTCTCCCTTTTCGTCCCCCCTTCTCTTTGTGGTGGCTAGTCCTATTTATAGAGGGAGGCCCTAGGCCTCTTCCCAAATAATGAGTGGGAAGGGCACCAACAATTGGCCAGTTTGAAGGGGAACATCTAGTACACTTATCCTGACTAAAGTTGGTCTTCGACCGCCAAAGCCTATGATGGTGACGCCGTCCTGGGCTCCACGATGACCTCCATCCTGCCGCTCTGCTGGTCTTGGTCTTGTTGCACCGAAGTGGTAACCTTTGCCTGATGCCTTGGCCTGTGCTTGCCTCCTTTGCACCAAAGGGGAAACAAGGACACTGCGCAGGCTGGCGCCCGCCTGATCTCGATCGTCATGGCTGCCTCACGGGGCACCCTCGGGAGGTACCCTACCTTGATCTCTCCGCCTCCTCGTGAGTCTGCCTGACGAGGCCGCTCCTGAGGAAGGTTCCTGTCATACGCCCCACGAGGCTTGGCCCCTCGCGAGGGTCTTGAGCTTGAGCTGATGAAGCCGCACCGCGCTGGGCCCCCACTTGAGCCACGCCGCAGGCCGCAGGCAGGTAAGTATGGGGACCCCCGTTCCTAGAACGCCGACAGTAGCCCCCGGGCCCAAGGCGCGCCCGGACTTGGCTTAGCAGAGAAGCGAAGGGGCAAGTGCGAAGCGCCACGGGCCCCAACAGCCTGCGGCCTTGGGCGCCGTGTGGCGATTGATTGGTCGTGGGCGTCTCCGCTTCCCCACGATGCCTCGGCAACCGTCCTTCTGACAAAAAGGAGGCCCGGGCCAGACTTGGTGCTTGTCCTTGCTCGCCTTGCTCCAGATCCCCTTTCTCGCCCTTCTCCTCCTTTCTTCCGAAATCCTCCAGATCTACCTCAATCCTTCCCATCCTGCAAGCCATGGCGCCTCGCAAGACCCCGACCGAGGCCTGGTACCTCCCGGCTCTGGATCCTCCGACTGTGTCGGCGAAGAATCTCGTCCTTGTGCGCCGGAGGATGGTGGCGCTGGGCAACGAGGGGGCGATTGTGCTCAAGGTCGGCTCCTATCAGCCTGAAGGCAAGGGGAGCACCTTCTACCCGTTCTTTGTGAGCGCCATCATCGCCGGTCTGGTCCCTCCTTTTTCCGAGTTCTTCCTCGCTGTTCTCCGCCAATACAACTTGCAAGCTCTGTATCTCCACCCCAACTCTGTTCTTCTCCTGGCGATTTTCGCCTACTATTGTGATGCTCATGTTGGGATAAAGCCCTCGGTGGCTTTGCTGCACCATTACTTTTACCTCCGGGTCTCTCGTGGCCCTATTACTGCATGCACGAGCTTTATCGCATATTCCAGCTCCAACTCCATCTCCAAGCCCGGGAAGAGGATCGAAGGCTTCATGAGCAAGTGGTCATGGTGGATGTCGGGCGCATCCACCCCCGACTGGCGCTGCCGTCGAGGCAGCCCAAGACCATTGATGCGTGATCTCGTGCGGAGCTCGTCGACCCTCATGCGAAGATGGTGCTGAAGAGGATAGATGCGTACCTAAGGCCAGGCATCTTGGGGGCGGCGAAGCTGACCGGGGCCACGCTCCTGAGGGAGTTCCTGGAACACCGGGTGGCTCCGCTCCGGGAGCATTCGCTTCCGTTGTGGAGGCTTGGGGAGGCAGGTGACGCCCTTCGCCTGAGCTTAGAGGCCCTCTCTGATGAAGATCTGGCCATGGCTCTCCATTCCTTGGTTGGGGAGACGTGGCGAGGCCGGAGGGCGCTCCCGTCCCCCTGTTCCTTCGCAATGACTGGGAGCAAGTGGTCAACACCATGCCCACCTTCAATGGCGAGGGGCTGGTGCCTGCCAGGGCTCCCGAGGATCTGGCGATGTTGACGACGGTGAGCGTTTCCTCTAGCAACTCCAGCGGGTGTGAGGAGGAAGAAGAGGAGGTGGAGGAGGAAGGTTTTGATTTCCAGGCGACTGGCGAGGAGTCGGGGGATTCCTTCCCTCGGCGCAGGTCCCACGCTCGCTCCATGTCGGACGACGACGAGGCCGGTGCCAGGCGAGGACGGGAGGATTCTCCCCTAGTTTCGAGGGAGGGCAGGTCAGGGCAGGTTCTCCCAGGGTCCGTTCTGACTCCGGGGCGGTCTGAGGCCAGCTCCGGCCTTCCCGACGTGCCTACTGCTTCCGGGCCTCCCAAGGCTGACCCTAGCTGGAGGCTTTCAGGCTTCAAGTTCGGCCGGAGGTTGCTTGAGCCCGTGGACGACGACCAGTAGGTGTTCGATCTGTGTTTTGCTTTGCTTCTGCCGCCGAGGCTTGACGTCTGTATTCTATTGGCCAGGTCGGCACCTGCAGCAAAAAGGACGAAGGGGGCTTCTGCGGCCCTGCTTGAGGCAGGTTCGCCTGCCGAGGCTGCGGCTCCGCCTGCGGGGAAAGGAGGCAGCGAAGCTCGTGCCTCCCCTGCCCGGTCATCCTCACGAGCCCAGCAGGGGCACTATGGCAGTGAGTCAGCCCCTGTGGTCCCGCTGACTCTGGAGGTGCCTGCGCTTGACGTTGTCGCTGAGGTGCCCAAGGCCCAGGGGCTCCTACTTCCCAAGCCGTGATCACGCTGCCGTCTTCTACACCTGCTCCGCCGGCTCTAGTCTCTTACGATCCCTCGGCCATCCTGAACCAGGCTGCCAGCAAACTAAGTCGGTTGCAAGAGGATCTCCGGAATGCTGAGCCCCGTCTGGTGGCCGGGCGCCTGGAGCTAGCTTCTGGTTGGGCCCGCTCTGCCGCCTCCGTCTGAGCGGCGTTGAACCAAGCTGTGTCGGCCTCCGATGGGGAGAAACAAGCCGCCTGCCAAGCCAGGGCCACTCGCGGTGCTGCCCAGGGCGACGCCGCGGACGCTCGGGACCGCTGCAAGGCGCTGGAGGTCGAGCTGCAAGGCCTGCGCAACGAGATCGCCAAGGAGGTCTGCGGCCGCCAGGAGAAGGAGAAGGATATGGAGGCTAGGGAGGCCACCGTCAGGAACCGGGACGCCGAGCTTGATGACTGCCGTGGCCGGTTGGAGAAGCTGGAACAGTCGCTGAAAGCGGAGAGGATCGAGCTAGACAGGAAGGCAAAGATCCTGGCTGAGGATCGGGTGGCCTTTGCCAGGTTGGAGGAGAAGGCTCGCGCTGCGTTGAAGACGCTCTACGAGGGTGGCCTAGATAAGCCATTGGCTGGTGCAGAGGACGGCCCCGCCGAGCTGCTTCATTTCTTGGTCCGTGCACTTGAAGATGTCGGGGACGGCCTTGGCCCCATGGCCGAGGCCAAGGCACGTGCCCTGTCCTCTGTAGCGCTGACGCGTGTCCTCAGCCACATCTATCTTCGCGACCCCAGCGTTGACCTCGACGGCCTGCTGGAGCCTGTGAGCGGCGACCTTGCCGCTGCTGCTGCTGAGGCCGTGAAAGGCCGAGCCGAGGCCCTGCTGGGGAGGTTCCGTTCCTTTAGCACCTTGCCTGGGCGTGGTGCCGCCACCTCCGCGGCCTCGGGAGGTGGAGGCGCCACAGGAAAGTGATCCCTTCGCAGCTTCCGCTCTGTTTTAATTCCTGCAACATGCATCATGCCTCATGGAGGCGTTTAAACTTGTGCTTGGCGTTGTGAAATGACTTATGGCTTGTAATATTTGCTTTGAATTCGCACTCTTCCCTCCCACTTGGGTGTGTTCTACGTCGGCAGGGCCCGACCCCGCGCATACCTCAGCCGCCGTTAGCCCCGACCGGAAACCAGGACGGGACTAAGGAGGGGCTATGTGGCAAGTTAGGCTCCTGAGTCGCGATGCTCAGGAGTCCCCCTTGACGTGCGAACAATAAGTAGGGACGGGAGACATAGGAGTAGATTGGTCGTTCTATGTTGGTAGGGCCCGGCCCCGCGCATACCTCAGCCGCCGTTAGCCCCGACCGGAGACCAGGACGGGACTAAGGAGTGAGGGGCTACATGACCAGTTAGGCTCCTGAGTCGCGATGCTCAGGAGTCCCCCTTGACGTTCAAACGAATTTTCATACCTTGGCTCCGCTCGAGGAGGCACGCGACGACCAGGTCCGAGGGACCTGGCTGGGTGGCGTACGTTCGGGCATGGCCCGGGCGCAGCCCCCGTGTCCAGCCCCCTCGCGTGGCACTCCCGAGGGGAGGCGTTGCGACGGTGCCAGACACTGAGGTCTGGGCTCCCTGAGGTTGATACAGTTGTGAGCCGCCCTCAGTTGTTTATCACCAGCGCGGAGCATAGCACTTCCCTATGTGTACGGGCATAGCCGCTCCTCGACAGTGTCGTCAGCCAGCACGGAGCATGGTGCTTCCACTGGTACGTGGGAGGGGGCTCCCCTCCGGGAGGAGCCCCCGGGGCGTGTACAGCCCCACCCTGACACGTGGCCGGCACGGTAGGGCTAGGAGAGGTGTATCTGGGCACCCGTGAGCCAGCGCGGGACTCACGAGGCCCTACCTCGAGGCGGGTTGCACCTGGCTCTAGGCATTTATCAATGGTGTGTTCCTGCAGGGTGGTTAGAATGCAAATGATCTACGTCCTCAGGTCTCGGCCCTCGAGCGAGCTCAGCCGCCGCTGGTATGACAGGTCGCGATGCCGTGGGTCAAGGCCAGGGGGTGAGGGCTGGAGAGCCAGTAAGAGCCCGTGAGTCGCGATGCTCAGGTACCCCTTTTAACGTGCAAGTGCTTCGCATTAGGGCGGAGAGGCCCACGACAGGTAGTAGGCAATAATTACGTAAGTCAGGTTAAGCGCGGAAGAGCAAATCCATCTAGATAGGTGCAGAGAAAGCACACGCCAGTGGGTCTGGCCCGAGCAGCTTGGGGATAATGCAGCCCGAGGGGCGCCCCCAAAAAGGTAAGTAAAGAACATAAGAAAAACGGATACATGCCGCAGGGACGGACCCACGCGGCTTGGGAGTGATGCAGCCCGAGGGGCGCTCCCAGCTGAAAACGGAACTTGGAAAGGTGTCACCTCATATGGTCGGAGATGGCGGGATGTTGAGGTAGCGGACGACGCGTGATGAGGGAGCCGGCCCTCACGAGCCCTCCGGACCTGGAGCCTCGGGAGGCTCCGGGGCCACGGGGGGTTCCCTGAGAGCCATCTCCATCTCTGTCAGGACCGCATGCTGCTTGACCTCCTGAGCCTCCAGAGCGCACCTCAGCAGGCGCTGATGGGCGGCGACCGCGTTCGGCAGGCCGAAAGGCATGCGAACGTAGCTGTGAGGTGGACCCTCGCAACGCCCCACGCGTGAGGGCCAGAGGCGCCCGAGATGCGCCCGGTTGAGCCTCGGTATGTCGATGCAGACTGCAGCCCACCATCCTCGCCTGGATGTGGGGCCACGGCGGCAAAGGCGGTGACAGCCAGCAAGATGACTATTGACTCAGAGCTCCTGGGTGTTCCTTGTGATGAACTCCTGAGGGTTTGGCCCTCCTTGCCTCGTACCTTCCTGAGGGAAATGTGCCTTCAAGCACGCCTCCAAGTGGTGCCCCAGCGCCTCCTCGGACTGGCTAGGTCGGTGGCTCGCCATGAAAGAGCCCCGAGCCCCGCCGAGGAGGCGCCGGCGCGCCTTCCTATGCGACAGAGGGTGGCGCCCCTTGAACGGGCGCGGGTCCTGTTGCCACACCTCCCGAGGTGCCTACCCCATGAGGGCTTGGACCAGGCGAAGCCTTCTTCCTCTTAGGGATCGCCTCGGGAAGTCTCCCGCTCCTGTGATCTGGGTCTTCGATCGCTATGGCTTGGAAGGCACGCTCAAGAGAGCACATTGCACCCCTTTCCTCACAAGGCACTGTGATGACTCCTCCGCTTCCTGGCATCTTGAGGACATTGTAGCCATGGTGAGTCACTGCCATGAACTTGGCCAAAGCCGGGTACCCAATGATGGCATTGTATGGCAGGCGAATGTGGGCAACGTCGAAGTCGATGAGCTTGGTGCGGTAGTTGTTGTGCTATCCGAAGGTGACAGGAAGGCGAACTTGCCCTATCGGGACGGTGGAACCATCGGTGACTCCTGAGAAAGGCTTGGTCGGCTGAAGCTGATCGTATGGGACTTGGAGATTGTTGAATGTCTCGACAGATAGGACGTTGAGTCCTGCTCCGCCATCGATGAGGGTCCTGGTGACATGCACGTTGCTGATGACTGGTGAGCAAAGCATTGGGGAGGACTCCGGCCGTTGCCGCGCACTTGAGCTGATCCACTGAACTAAACGTGATAGTGCACGACGACCACCTGAGGGGGCGTGTGGCCTCTGGCTTGGGGAGGACTGCATTCACCTCGCGAGCAAACTGCTTGAAGATGCGCTGAGAGGCTGGGGCCTGAGCGCCACCCAGGATGCAAGTGATCGCGCGTGGCTCCTGGAAGCCCCCGGCCCCCTTGTCCTGATGATGGTCTTCGTACCTCCTTGGCGGCTGCGGCAGTGGTGTAGGACCTTGAGAAGAGGTGTCTAGAGGGGGGTGATTAGACACTAAGTACCAAAGTTGCAGTTTTTAACTTCTTTAGGTTTAAGTGGAGTTTAGGCACAAGTTTAACATTCACAATACATAATAAGCAAGCATGCAAAGAGTATATGAGCAGCGGAAAGTAAAGCATGCAACTTGCAAGAATGTAAAGGGAAGGGTTTTGGAGGATTGAAACGCAATTGTAGGCACGGATACTTTTGTCGTGGTTCCGATGGGTGGTGCTATCGTACATCCACGTTGATGGAGACTTCAACCCACGAAGGGTAACGGTTGCGCGAGTCCACAGAGGGCTCCACCCACGAAGGGTCCACGAAGAAGCAACCTTGTCTATCCCACCATGGCCGTCGCCCACGAAGGACTTGCCTCACTAGCGGTAGATCTTCACGAAGTAGGCGATCTCCTTGCCCTTACAAACTCCTTGGTTCAACTCCACAATCTTGTCGGAGGCCCCAAGTGACACCTAGCCAATCTAGGAGACACCACTCTCAAGAAGTAACAAATGGTGTGTTGATGATGAACTCCTTGCTCTTGTAAGCTTCAAATGATAGCCTCCCCAACACTCAACTCTCTCTCATAGGATTTGGATCTGGTGGAAAGAACATTTGAGTGGAAAGCAACTTGGGGAAGGCTAGAGATCAAGATTCATATGGTAGGAATGGAATATCTTGGCCTCAACACATGAGTAGGTGGTTCTCTCTCAACTGGTAAGTTGGAAGTGTAGGTTTGTTCGATGGCTCTATCCACGAATGAAAAGGAGGTGGAGGGGTATATAGCCTCCACACAAAATCTAACTGCTACACACAATTTACCAAACTCGTGGGACAAAATCAACAAACTCACCGGACCGATTCAAGAAACCTAGTGATCGTTAGTGATTTCGGTGGGACCGACATGCAACTCGGTAGGACCGATATGGTTAGGGTTAGGCATAACGTAATCTCGGTGAGACTGACATACAAACTCGGTGAGACCGATTTTGTTAATTAGCTAACCGAGAGTTGGTCGTGCAAACTCGGTGGGACTGATTTCTCAAACTCGGTGGGACCGATTTTGGTAATAAGTTAACCAGAGAGTTTGCATTGTAATCTCGGTAGTACCGATTGCACAAACTCGGTGAGACCGATTTTGGTAATGGACATACACAGAGAGATCACAATCCCATCTCGGTGAGACCGAGATCCCTATCGGTGAGACCGATTTGCCTAGGGTTTGTGGCAGTGTCTATGACATTTGAACTCGGTGGCGCCGGATAGAAAGAATCGGTAGGACCGATTTTGACTTTAGGTTTAGGTCATATGTGTGGAAGTGGGAAAGTAGTTGAGGGTTTTGGAGCATATCACTAAGCACTGTGGAGCAAGAAACTCATTAAGCAACACCTCATCCGTTCTTGATAGTATTGGATTTTCCTATAGACTCAATGTGATCTTGGATCACTAAAATATAAAATGAAGAGTCTTGAGCTTGAAACTTGAGCCAATCCTTTGTCCTTAGCATCTTGAAGGAGTTCCCACATCCTTTAGTCCATGCCACTCCATTGTTGAACTTATCTGAAACATACTAGATAAAAGTGTTAGTCCAACAAGAGATATGTTGACATTAATTACCAAAACCACCTAGGGGAGCACTTGTGCTTTCAATCTCCCCCTTTTTTGTATTTGATGACAACATACATCAAAGCTTTAGATAAAGATATAAAGAATAGCAAGTAAAGCTTCGGAAAGACATGTAACAAGCATAGGCTCCCCCTACATGTATGCAATCATGTGAATATGGAACATAGAAGCATGTGAGAGCATAACCATGATAGAGTAGGCAATGTGTTACATGTATCTTGGCCATACGCATCAGAGCAAAGAATATTAAAGAAAATACCTTCATGCTCATGAGTCCTTCTTGCAAACAGTATGTACATCAGCAAGAATTCCTCATACACATGATTGTGATGCATATACTTACCTTGTAGTCTTGAGTTGGCTTAGGATGGAATGAACTGCGTAAACAAGGTTAGATAACACAGTACATCTACTAGCCGAGCAAATGTAAGAAACCACAAGAATACCAACACTGGATGACATGTAGAGAGTGAGTACTCAGTACCACATTGGATTAGAGATGTCCCCAAGGGTAAAGATATGTAATGAATTTAAATGATTTCTTTCCCTTAGATGTCTTGCTCCCCCTGAATTTAGCATGGGATACTGGGAGAAGATAGGGAACAGAAAATCAGAGCTGAAAGATATAAATGAACAGAGTAATGCAAATAAGCACATATGAACATGTCTTTCCCCTCAAGAAGACATGTGGCATCTCTCCTCTTGAACACCAAGAATCTGGGATCCTTGAGAAATACTTTCTACTTGAGTATTCTCTCCCCCTGGAGATCTCTTTCTCCCCCTGTGGAAGTAATACTCTCTCCCTTTTGAAAGTGATGAGCTTTGATGTGATCTCTCTCTCCCCCTTTGACATCAATTTCCAAGAAGGGTTTGATCCTTGAGTCACAGCACAAAGCATTTATATAAATGTGATGCTTGTAGAGGACAAGATTCATTGAGTGGAGCTAAATCAGAAGAAACACAGAATAAGTGGCAAACTGTTTTTCCTGTTGTGAAATCGGCGGCACCGAGTGGTATGCTTGAGTAGTACCGAAAGGATTCTGTTGGAATGAAAACAACAAATCGGTGAAAACGAGTTCATCACAGAGAAAACACTTGTCACCTCAGCTTACTATACTAGTAAGATCTCACAAAGATTTGCAAGGAATTTATTGAATGATATGCAATGAATTGGATGCAGGAAATACAGAGCAAACAAAAAATAAAAGAAAGAAATCTAGATGAAGTTTTATTTTTTTTGAAAGGGGAAATAAATATGCATGAGACAAATGCAAAAGCACAGAAAAGAACACGAGAGAACTTCATCTAGAGATGGTCGGCGACAAAGTCACCTATGTTAGAGTATATTGACTTAGGAGTCAAGTGAGATCACTTGATCATAGGCCATACTCATCGTTTAAGCTCAAAATGGGGTTACCATTTTTCATTTAAGCATCTTGATCTATTCACATCTTGTCGAGTTGCTTTAGCTCATGACTCTGAGTAAAGCTTCTCTAAGATGGAATAACATTGTAATGCCCTCGATGCGGCTATATCTCCCACATGTCGAAGAACGACTTAGAGGCATAACCGCATTGAAAGCAATGTCGCAAGCGAGGTAATCTTCACACAACCCATGTAATTCATAAGGGAAAGAGATACATAGTTGGCTTACAATCGCCACTTCACGCAATACATGAGTAAAACATTACATCATACAGATACAATCAAGGTCCGACTACGGAACCAAAATCAAAGAAGACTACCCCAAATGCTACACAGATCCCCGATCGTCCCAACTGGGCTCCACTACTGATCAACTGAAACGAAACAACAGATGAACAAGATCGTCATCGAGCTCCTCCTTGAGCACGGATGCGTCACCTGCACGGTTTCATCGGCACCTGCAAACTGGTTTTGGAAGTATCTGTGAGTCACGGGGACTCAGCAATCTCACACCCGCGAGATCAAGACTATTTAAGCTTATGGGAAGGGGAAAAGTATGAAGTGGAGCTGCAACAAGCGACTAGCATATATGGTGGCTACCATGCACAAAAGAGAGCGAGAAGAGGAGGCAAAAGCACGGTCGAACAACTATGATCAAGAAGTGATCCTAGAACAACCTACGTCAAGCATAACTCCAACACCGTGTTCACTTCCCGGACTCCACCGAGAAGAGCCCATCACGGTTACACACGCGGTTGATGTATTTTAATTAAGATCAACTTCGGGTTTTCTACAACCAGACATTAACAAATTCCCATCTGCCTCATAACCGCGGGCACGGCTTTCGAAAGTTTATACCCTGCAGGGGTGTCCCAACTTAGCCCATTATAAGCTCTCATGGTCAACGAAGGATATTCCTTCTACCGGGAAGACCCGATCAGTCTCGGAATCCCGGTTTACAAGACATTTCGACAATGGTAAAACAAGACGAGCAAGACCGCCCGGATGTGCCGACAAATCCCGATAGGAGCTGCACATATCTCGTTCTCAGGGCACACCGGATGAACACTACGTACGGCAACCGAAGATACCCCAAGTTGCCTAGGGGCGGCACCGCAAGTGGCTCTTGTTTGGACCAGCACTCGGAGGACCACTAGCCCTGGGGGGTAAATAAAGATGACCCTTGAGTCTGCAAAACCCAAGGGAAAAAGGCTTAGGTGGCAAATGGTAAAACCAAGGTTGGGCCTTGCTGGAGGAGTCTTATTCAAAGCGAACTGTCAAGGGGGTCCCATAAATCACCCAACCGCGTAGGGAACGCAAAATCCGGGAACATAACACCGGTATGACGGTAACTAGGGCGGCAAGAGTGGAACAAAACCCCAGGCATAAGGCCGAGCCTTCCAACCTTTACCAAGTATATAGATGCATTAATTAAATAAGAGATATTGTGATATCCCAACATATCCATGTTCCAACATGGAACAAACTTCATCTTCACCTACAACTAACAACGCTATAAGAGGGGCTGAGCAAAGCGGTAACATAGTCAAACAACAGTTTGCTAGGAAAGGATGGTTAGATGTTTGTCATGGCAATATGGGAGGCATGATATAGCAAGTGGTAGGCATCATAGCATAGGCATATCAAAAGAGCGAGCAACTAGCAAGCAAAGATAGAAATGATTTCGAGGGTATGGTCATATTGCCTGAGATCCCGCAAGGAAGAAGAATGAGTCCATGAAGAAGACAAATGGACGTAGTCGAACGGATCCTCACAACTCCGCGACGAAACCGAAGCTAACGAGAGAAGCAAACCAGAAAGAAGCAAACAACATGGTAAACACACAAGCATAAACATGTCATGATGCACAAACAAGTATGATGCATGTCCAGTTTAAATAGCATGGCATGGCAATATGCACAAACAAAACTACAAGCTAAATGGAGCCCAATATGCAACGAGTTGCATATTGACGAAACACCACATCAACTATTTAGTTTAATCTCGTTTAGGTACTCAACAATATTAAATGTTATTAACCATGGCAAGAGATGAAGCATAATTAAACTAACTATTTAGGCAAGTTTAAGTGAGGCCGGAAACAACAAACAACAATTCCGGAAATCCCCATATGTTATTTAGCAAATTAATGCAACAACAATTTTAAACATTTTAATTGTTGTTATCATGATGCGGATGACATATGCAAGGTTTATGCAATTTTTATGAAAATGCTGACATGAACATGTTATGAAGCATTTGGTAACCATGGCAGAACGAAAGGGGTGCCACAGAACGACAACGGAAATGGTGCCACGACAACATTCCTATAATCCAACAACTCATTGAGATGTCGGTGCAAAAGAGCGAGTGTGCGGATGTGCGGAACATGCGAAAGATGGTGGGGTGATCCCGGTTACCAGGTTCCCACGGGTTAGTGGCATGGAAACGAGTGACAATTCGGACACGGTGCAAACACGAGCATCTCATACAACACACATGCATTCGTTCACGGGCGTCGTCTCGGGGTTATACCTTTAAAGCGTGCATTTCGGGGCGTTTCAAAATCGTCGAGGGAAGTAGTTTTACACGACGACGGTAGTGGAAGTAGTGGTTCGTGTTTCGTAGTCGTACACACTCCGTAGAGGATCGGGGTCATGGCGAGGAACTTGACGTGCACGGGGTCGACGAAAGAGTTACACACGTTGTCGGGGTACTTGTTGGTCCGGTCTTGGCGTCCGTAGATGTACACGCAATCTTAGTGGTACTTGGCGGTTCCGTGTAGTCGAACTTGACGATCCAGGTATGGGTCTTGGCGGTCTTGACGAATCCAAGTGACACCAGGCACACGTCCATGGTAGTCTTCGGACTTGGGCTCCGGGTAGATGACTTGAGGGTCTCAGTCAGGAGCACTTGTGGCAAAGAAGTGCCCGCGAACGAGACGAGGCAGCACGAACAAGAGGCGGATGCCACGTTCAGGCGAGCGGCGGGGCTCCCTGGTTGGAGTCGGTCGGGACGGCACGAGGCGGTGATGAGGAAGGGAGACGCGAGGACGCAGCGGGTCAACAGGGCGGCGCCGTGCAGAGGCGAAGCAGGGTCGAGGCAGGGGTGATGCGGAGGAGCTCGGCCTCCATGGCGGCATCCATGGCGGGGCGGCGCTGAGTCGAGGCGCTCGGGCTGCAGGAGGCGAACGGCGGAGGTGCAAGAGAGCGACGTCGAGCTTGGCGACGGCCTCTTGCCGGAGATGATGATGGGGAGGCGGTCATGGGGTCGGGGACGATGGATCCGGGCGGCGGCGGCGGCTCGGGAGCCTCTCCCGATCTAGACGAGGATGGAGAGGGCCGAACGAGCAGGTGGCGGCGCAAGGGATGCTGGCGGCGGGGTCGCGCGTGAGGTGGATCGGGAGGAGCGGGGCTCTGCTCCTCTTTGGCGACGCGAGAAGGGGAACGAGAGAGAGGGGGTCGAGTAAGAGATGAGGAGGGGATCGGGGCTAGGGTTAGATAGGGGCTGATGGGCCTAGCTGATGGACCTAAATGGCCTGCTGGCTGCTGGGCTTTCTTCTCCCCCTCTCTTATTCTCTAGAAACAGAAAATAACAAAGAAGAAAAGGATAAGAAAGGAGGTGTTGGGGAAAAAATTGGACACGCGGATAATTTTCCTGGATCCACAAGAATGTGCTTGTTCCGAGAAAATATAAAAAGCCATGATTGAAAGATTTAAATTCAAACTCCTTTGATTTAAATACAAATGATTTGAATAGGAAGTGAGGGTTGGGAAGGTCCAAAAATGTTCGGATCTTTGGTGGAGCTCCGGAATATGATGAAAGAATATATGGCAAGGTTGGAAACCAAGAATTAAGATAACAAAGGTATTGGGACAATTTGCAAGTGTGTTACGGTGATTTCCCAATTAAAGAAATATTTAATATAGCTCCCTAATATTGGGACGATATGTTATAAAGAGAAGTCACCCTTCCCTCGATTTAAATAGATCAACCATCTATGCAATTTATTAGTTGAGTTGAGATGCAAAGATTAATGACATGATGGCATGATGACATGATGCAATGCAAAAATAAAAGAGCAAGCACAAAAGAAACACACGGCAAAACTCGGAATAGCTGGAAGTCTTCTGGAGCGTCGGTCTCGGGGCATTACAACACTCCACCACTACAAGAGGATCTCGTCCCGGGATCTAGGATGGCGCCTGAGAGAAGCGGAAGAGAAAGAGGTACGACAAAGTTGCTTCTTTGACAAACGAGTGAAACCAATGAACCTCGAGAGGTTGAAAACTTGAAAGAATAACACAATAGAGTTGAACGAAATTGAGAGCATTCCAGTAGAAAATAGAAACAAGGAACACCATGTGAACCTTGGGGGTTGCAAAGCTATGAATGACGAGTACAATGGACAAGAAGGAATTGGAACCACTCTGGTTGAAACGAGATAAGAATGAATAAGAATGATATAATTTTGGCAGCACTCCGACTGTAAATGGAAGGAATTGAACATGAACTTGAGAAGATGGGATGATACTTGATGAAATCAACAACACACTGCCTCCGGAACTATTGAAAGAATGGCACAAGGGGTAAGAAAGATTTCAGACAGCTCTCCGGTTGAGGAAGCAGGCAAAACTTGATAAGATGAGAGAACTCGAATGAAAACATGACACTCCGGCTAAACGGATAAGCAAGGAGAAGAACATGATCTTGACAAAACAAGATGATGGGTCGAAGAGAGCAACATCACAATGCCTCCGGAAGAAATGAAAGAATGGAATGGAATGGACGAAGGGAAACAAGATCTTGAAAGAGCACGCTTACAAGAAATGCTAGAACGGAGTTGTTCGATTATCAACAACGAAAGGAACAAGCTTGTGATGGGCTTATGGAACACATCTCAAAATTATGAGGTGACAACCCGCCACTAACGGAAACAATTGATTGGATTGAGATCAACAAGAAGATGAAAACTTCTTCACCAAGATGATAGAGAGATAACTTAGATCATTGATAAGCACCACAATAGCAGCATTCCTTAGGGAAGGCTTTAGGTGAAATATGACACAAGATAACTCCAACAACAAGGTTGATGGTTGAAAAGATCTCTTGAACAAAGAGAAAATGATGGATTTAAATATGTCACTCTTGAAAATCTGTGAATCATGAAACGTGAAGGAAAATTATCAAGAATGACATAACACCATCTCGAAAGATAAGATAGAGAGAATTGCACTTTAGAATGCAAGATGAAGAATACTTGAGCTCCTCAAAACAAAACATGTGTTGAGCACCATGTGTATTTTTATAGTATAGCTTGGCTGATCTTAACTTCAAGAGAAATCTTGAAGAAATATAGAAGAATGAAAAGAATCCTTGACGACCCACCATGTAGAGCCTCCATGAAAACTCAGGTAATAAAAGGATGATAGAAAGAAAGAGAAGTTGAAAACACAAGGTGAAGCCTTGCGATGATTTAGATGGACCTTCGCGACGAGATAATGCGGAAAACATGGAACTCCAGAAGAAAGATGAACAACAAGAAGCCAAGAATTTATTCCTTCTGAACAAACTCCGAAGGAAAGGATTAGGATGAAACAAAAATAAGAATTATGTCATGCCTATCCTTCATCAATTTAAATTGATGACAAGAAAAGGAATTTGGCATACTACTTATTCTCATTGAAAAATGATTACAGATAGAGATATAGAGCAAACTTGAGAAGGTATTGATGGAACCACCGGTGGGATTTGGAAACAACGAATGACTTGATATGATAATGAAGGAAGTGAAATCTTGAACGAACCACCGTAAGAATTGAGAATGAACATAGCAAAGGCACAATTCACCGAGAATAATTAGAAAACGAATAAAGATACTTGACGAAATTTAGATACATGAGAACGAAGAGATCATTAACTGATTAGAGAATACTTGAATGATGCACCGGTAAGATTTGGAGAACAAGAGCTGAAAGCTGGAATGAATAATTCTGAGATGATGGGCTCCGAAGAATCAAACTGAAAAGACTCCTGAATTGCTCCGGATGGGTGAAAAGAATTCTCACAATCAAAACAATTATGAGGATGGCACGAAGCTAGAACCATGAATGTTGAAGAGAATGGAGCAAGATTTAAGGGAAACTCTTCTTCGGTCTTCAAGATCCGAGAATGACGAGGAGAAACACCACCATGAATTGTTGAGATACTCCAGGATGAAAATTATAAACGTTGAACCAATGATGAAAAGAATTTGAAAGCGATCTTGGAGAAGGAATATGACTGATGATAATTCATTCTTACATCACACTTTGAAAAGAATTTTAGAAGCTCCGGGAAAATTAGACGAGTCAGGTAAGATCCTGGAAAAAGACCTGTGGGTTAGGGCCCACTCAAAAGAAACACCATTGAACGATTTAAAAGATAGATTGCGCCAGTTGAATTAAATGGCTGAATAAGGTAAGACCTCGAAATAGCTAGAATTGATGCAGAGTGGAAACATGAATCTTCAGAGATATCTTCAGCACTCCGGAACAAATGAATAACGAGAGGTGAATGATTAGGGGGGGGGGGCACTGGCATGAGAAAGCACTTGAAATGAGGGAAAGATATGATCGACAAAGCTTGAATTGAATCCACCAGAGAAGAAAGAGAACGAATAATGATGAAGTTAAGGCTCCATTAGTATCTTCCTGAGAATCTCCGGATAAGAACATTGACAGAAAAGAATGGAGAGACTTCCCATCTATAAGATGGATACTTGATTAACAAATCTGAGTCCTTGAAGAAAAAGGGTGGGAGGGCGGGGAAAACAAAGACAACTTGGGACGGATGAAGCAAACACCGTTGTAAAGAACTGAGATTGATCTCGCCAATGTTGAAAAGATCGGATCCACTTGAAAAAGAGCACGTCGGTTGGAATAAAATTGGCATGACAATCTCGATGATCAAGAAGGATTGGTATTTACATAGAAGTATGAGAACACCGCTTAGGAAAACTATGGAATCAACACTTGACTTCGAAGCAACTAGAATACCACAAACCAACACAAAACAAAGGATTGGCTTAGGAAATAAGCCGGAAACAAACATATGATAGATCCCATATCGTATTATGTGTGTGTTGGAAAGATATCCTACGAGATACTTGAATTCCCACATATAAACTCTCGAAACTTTCTGGTTATGCAATCAGGTGTTGGGGATACGGGGGACACAAAATATATCACCCAAACTAACAATACCTAGATCCAGATGTATCCATCCTTCAGCACATAACCAAGAAACCTTCGGAAATCGTTTACCTCAACCTTCGAAAAGCATTCGTTATACGAGTTATGGAAATACTCTCGAGCTCGCCCCAGTACTGGGTTTTCGAGGTTATCTCACCAACAACTATATAAAAGAGATTTTCGATGTCGGCGAAACTCAGGTATTCCAGAACTGCAACGATAAAATTGTCACGACAACACCTCGGAGCTCAACTCCCCGGGACACTGCCACAACCCCTAAATGACAGGAGGCACCAAGAACAATGTTCTCGTCACAAAACCATCGGAACGATTCCAAGATACCTGCGTGATCCTAAATTTTTTTTTAGTGAAATATGAGGAAAGGAGAGTCAAAACTTGTCACGCCCAATATGCGACCCTATCCAAAAGGAACTCGAAGGTCCCACCAAGGATAGACCCGCATATTGAAACGCTTTTGCAAGGTGGATATCATTACATCAACATTACATAATAGATGGGGATACATACATAAGGCACAATTGCCACAAGAATACAACAGCATCATATACAAGATCAACATCCGACTACGGATGAAACATAAACAGAAACTCAAACGACATCCACCCTGCTAGCCCAGGCTGCCGACCGAACCTATCCCCGATCAAGAAGCGTAAGAAGAACTCAACGCAAGCAAGCATCGCCTCGCATCATGATCATCGCACAACCTGTACTGCAATCGGTGGTGTAGTAATCTGTGAGCCACGAGGACTCAGCAATCCCATTACCATGGGTATCAAGACTAGCAAAGCTTAATGGGAAAGGAAGGGTAAAGTGGTGAGGTTGCAGCAGCGCTAAGCATATATGGTGGCTAACTTACGCAAATGAGAGCGAGAAGAGAAACAAAGGAACGGTCGTCAACTAGCAATGATCAAGAAGTGATCCTGAACTCCTACTTACGCCAGCATAACCCGAAACCGTGTTCTCCTCTCGATCAACCCCAAAAGAGACACTCACGGTTACGCACACGGTTGGTGTATTTTAATTAAGATCAACTTCGGTTTTCTACAACCGGACATTAACAAATTCCCATCTGCCACATAACCGCTGGCACGGCTTTGAAAGTTTATACCCTGCAGGGTGTCCCAACTTAGCCCATGATAAGCTCTCGTGATCAACGAAGGATATTCCTTCTCCCGGAAGACCCGATCAGTCTCGGAATCCGGCTACAAGACATTTCGACAAGAATAAAACAAGACCAGCAAAGCCGCCGGATGCGCCGACAAATCCTGATAGGAGCTGCACATATCTCGTCTCGTGGCACACCGGATGAGCCAGACGTCGGGTTGGCATAAACCCCGATTGCCTAGGGGGCGCGGACATCGCCGGTTTGGACCAGCACTCGAAGGAGAACTGGCCCGGGGGGCTAAAATAAAGATGACCCTTGGGCTCCGGAAACCCAAGGGAAAAGGGGCTGGGTGAGGCAAATGGTAAAACCAATGTTGGGCCTTGCTGGAAAAGTCTTATTCAAAGCGAACTGTCAAGGGGTCCCATAAATCACCCGACCGCGTTAGGGACGCAAAAATCGGGAACATAATACCGATATGACGGAAACTAGGGCGGCAAGAGTGGAACAAAACACCAGGCATAAGGCCGAGCCTTCCACCCTTTACCAAGTATATAGATGCATTAATAATATAAGATATATTGTGATATCCCAACAAGTAAACATGTTCCAACAAGGAACAACATCTCCATGTTCCAACAAGGAACAAACTTCATCTTCACCGCAACTAACAACGCTATAAGAGGGCTGAGCAAAGCGGTAACATAGCCAAACAACGGTTTGCTAGGAAGGGTGCAAAAGGTTAGAGGCTGACATGGCAATTTGGGATGGCTTGATAAACAGTAATAGGTAGCGCAGCATAGCGAAAGAACGAAGCAACTAGCATAGCAATGATAGTAGTGAGATCCAGGGTAGCGGTCATCTTGCCTGAAATCCTGCAAGGAAGAAGAACGAGTCCATGAAGAAGACGAACGGATGAAGCCGAACCAAGCGTGAGCGAACGAATCCTCACGATCGCAATGAAACAGGAACTAACAAGAAGAAGCACACAACATAGTAAACACATCACACATGAACAAGACATGATGCACAACCAAGCATGATGCATGACAAAGCTACATGAAGCTACTCATGGAAAGGGATGATGCAAACAAGAGCAACACATCAAAGCAAGTTTAAATGAGGCCGAAACAACATATAACAATTCCGGTAAGTCCTCATATGCATATTTCGAAATTGGTCCAGATCTGAATGAATTTATGTTCAAGTTGTTAAAAATCAAGTTAAGATGCACCACAATGATCTACACGAAATTCTAGTCAAGTTACATATAAAGTTCATTAGATTCGGAGCTACGGCCTAGAAGATATGAGCAAAACAAGATAAGCATGGCATTGATGCAAAATGCATACAAACATCAAGCAAACACCTCAAAACAAGGATGCAACATGATAATATGAAACTACATGCAAAATCAAGCAAGTTTCATATAGAGCACACTCAAAACGGAGCAACGGTTCAACACATACACTCTATACAAGTTCTAGTAACAATCTGTCCAAAACAGCAACTAGGCATATTGCAAGCATCAAAACAACATGTTACAGGGCCTCAACAAGAAAAACAAAAGGCATGGGCATGATGTACAGGTAAAGCATTACAAAACATGAGCACTGAGCTATCTCCAGAAACAACTAGAACATGCTCAAAATGACATGGCAAGATTGCAACTAATAACAGTTTGTGCATTGGCGAAATAACATCAGGTTGCAATGTTTAGAGCTATGAAACAACATGTTACAGGATCTTATCATGGCAAAAAAAGGCATGGCATGAATCTACTCAATGCATAGAACAAAAGTCCTTTAGTGACCATGAGCCAAAAAGGATCACAAGATATGATGGCACCCTTGTAAACATGGCAAGTTATATTACAGATTTGAACATGGCATGAACGACGACAAGTAGACATGTTGGTGAGCTTGAATCACTCACCACAGAGCAATACATGGCATGGAAAGGCAACCAACAGTAAGAAGACATGGCATAGAAGCTATACATGGCAAGAACAACATCATAGCATGCAAGGATCAATCACAACAACCTTGGCAAAATTGAATAACATGTAAACAATCTGCCAGGAAACATTTTATAGCAAAAGTAGAGCTCGATTGACTCAAGCTATGGCACTCCATAATTGCAAACAAGGGCATGGATGGATAGAGCAAGACATGTAGAACAAAACACCCTTACTGAAGTATCTCAAAATATGCATGGATCTCTTGGTAGCATCAAGCTAACATGGCATCAAAATATCAGCAAAACAGGGCTGAAAACAACAACATCAGGAAGCCTACTTTGCATGCTTGTGCTAGTCACCACATAGATCACAAAAATACATGGAATACACCCCTTGAAAGATGGCATGGCATATTACAAAACACATGTAGGACTCAAGTTCATAGGGTGCACACATCAATCATGGCAAAAATGACAAAAGTGCATGTTCTGTTAAGAAACAGAAACTAACATCACATAGCCCTCTTCCAACAGCATTTCGGGCATCAAGATGAGCTCAAATGAAAATGACGCAATGATATGAAATGATCTACTCTTCGAGGCGAACATTTTGACATATTACACGCGCAAAACGGATCAACGATGACAGAGATATGATGCAATAAAAATGGAACAAAATTACTGCAGATTAAAGACTTAGATGAATTTATACCCTCTCGAAAAGTCAACGGGATCGAGTCGTGCGGGATGGGCAGATCCGGGACGCGGGCGTGGGCGTTTGTATGAGATCCCGGTGGATCTCATCCCGATCCGGGGTGACGGGTCCGGCGGCTCCGGCGAGAGCTCCGGCGAGGGCTCCGGCCGGAGTTGGAGGCGAGGGCGACGGGAGGCGGCGCCGGCGAGGGGTGGCGACCGAGCGGACGAGGGCGCGGCTCGGCGAAGCGGTGCGGGCGCGCGCAAGGCGGCGGGCGAGGCGATCTCCGGCGGGTGAGGCGAAGCTCCGGCGAGGGAGGAGGCCGAAGCGGCGCGATGCTCCGGTGGAGCACATGGGCGAGGCGACGGAGATGGCCGGCGCGGCACGGCCGGGCGGCGGAGGCGCTGCCGAGGGGCGCTGGGCGGCGGTGACCTCGGGCGACGCCGGCGAGGCGAGCCGCGCGCGGCCGGAGGCGGCAGCAGCCTCTGGCGGAGCGGAGGCGGCGGGCGCGGCCAGCGGCGGCGGCGGACGGGCCCAGCTGGTCCGCGATGGGCCCAGCGGCCTCGCGGCGGCGGCGGCGGGGAGGCCACGTGGCGATCTGGGATTCGCTGGCGCGGCGGGCGCGACACGTCCGACTCGGACGGACAAGTCCGCGGTGGAAGGTGGAAGGAGACTAGGGTTTCGGGGATTCATCCGCGAATTTTGGGGGATCTAGTTTTATAGGTAGAGGGAGCTAGGAGAGTCCAAATGAGGTGCGGTTTTCGGCCACGCGATCGTGATCGAACGACCGAGAGCATGAAGGGGAGTTTGGTGGGTTTTGGGCCACTTAGAAAGGGGTGTTGGGCTGCAACAAAAGAGGCTTCTGCGGATACCCGGTTAACCGTTGGAGTACCAGACGACCTCCAAATGATCCGAAACTTGACAGGCGGTCTACCGGTGCTATACCAAGGCCGCTTGGCAAACCTCGAGCCATTCCGAGACCGTTTAATACCCACACACGAAAAGAGGTAAAAGGGGGCGCCGGGAGACATAGGAGTGCCGGATTGCAAAACGGACAACGGGGAAAATGCTCGGATGCATGAGACGAACACGTATGCAAAATGAAATGCACATGATGACATGATATGAAATGCAGATGATGACATGGCAAAGTGCAACACGCAAGCAAATGACATGGCAATGACAGCGAATAACTGGCGGACACCTGGCGCATCGAATCCGGGGCGTTACAACACTCCTCCACTAACAAGAGATCTCGTCCCGAGATCTTAGGACCGAGACGGAAGGGAAAAGGGAATGAGGTGAAACAAGAACTCAAAGAAGAAGCAAGGAATCGAGAGCACTCGAGAAAAGGAGAGGAACGACGAGAATGACGAGAATCGAAAGCTCACGGAATCAGATAGACTATGAAACAACTCGTTCTAACCGGAGTGGTTAGAATGAGAAAAGAAACGAATAAGACTGAAAGGATTTAGGCCGCATACCAGTTGAACAAGGAAAGAATAGAACATGAGCTTCAGAAGGTGGAAAGACACTTGACGAGATAAACCACGCAATGCCTCCGGAAGGATCGAAAGAATTTGAATGAAAAGAACTTAGAAGGAAGGATTGAACGGAGTTGTTGAGAAAATCAACAACGAAAGAATAAGCTTGATGTGGACTTATGGATAACATCTCAGAATTATGAGGTGATAACCAACCACAAACGGAAATGATTGGATAGCTGAGGAGAACGAAGAAATGCAAAACTCCACTTCAAAAGAATACGAAGAATTAATTGCACTTCTAGATGCGAGAAGAAAATATATTTGAACTCCACCAACAAGAATCTTGATGAACTCTTGAAGAATGAATTAAATCCTGAAGAACCACCATGAAGAACTCTGGTAACGAAAGGATGATGAGATAGAAATGAAGGATGAAAGAATAAGATGATCCGGCGATGAATTAGATGGAGGATTCCGACGAAATGGCTGAGGAAATTGAACTCCGGAAAAGAAAAGATGAAAACACTTGGAACTAGAATTTATTCCTCAAGAACAAACTCCGAAGGAAGGGATTAATCGCTTGGATGAAATAAGAATAAGATTTATTGTATGCTTATCCTTCATCAAATTAGATTGATGACCAACAATGGATTTTGCATACTACTTATTCCTCTTGAAAAAGGGATTGAGAAGTGACATAACGCAAACTTGAGAAGATCTTCATGAACCACCGGTAGGATGAAAAGAAACGAACGAATTGATACAATAACAACAGAAAAGAAATCTTGAACGAACCACCGTTAGGAATGAAAATGAACAAAGAGAAGAGAACGAATCGCCGGAAAGAATTAGAAACCACGAAGATACTTGAGGGAAAATTAGAGACAGAAGAATGAAGAGATCGCGAACTGATTAACGAATGCTTGAACGCAGCACCGGAAGAATATTGAGACGAACGAAGGGGCACGGATATAGAATAATTGGAGAACGACTTTGAAAACTTGGAACGAAGAAATCTTCCGAAAAGATGGCCTCCGGGTGATCGAGACAGCAAAAACAACTCCTGAGATACTCCGGATGGATGAAAAGAATTGCACGACTGGAAACAATTAGATAGGATAACATCGAGCTAGCACCATGAATCTCCGGGAGAACGGACAAGATTTAGAGGAAAAAATCTACGGCGGTCTTCAAATGATGACGAAACTCCACCAAAATTACTGGGATACTCCGGAGAATGAAAAGCAAAGGGTTGAACCAACAATGAAATGATTTGAAATGGATCTTGAAAAGGCATCTGACTGATGAAATTCATTCTTACGTCACACTTGAAAAGAATTGAGAATAACTCCGGGGGAATTAGAAGAGTCAGGTAAGATCCTGGGAAAAGACCTCTGGGTTAGGGCCCACTAAAGAGAAAACACCGTTGAAAAAGGATGTTGAATAGATAGATGATGCACCGGAACAATTGAAATGTTTGACTGAGGTGACAACCTCGAATTAATTGGAACACAGACGAATCTCCTGAAATGTCTTGAACACTCCGGAAGGATAAATTGGCGAGAGGCGAACGAGCAAAGAGAACACTTGAGCCAAGGAGAAGAATATGATCAACACCGAAAAACTTGAATTGGATCCACCGGAAAAGAAAGAGATGAGAATGACGAACGAGACGAGAATTCACCGGTTGAAACAATTGAGGGAAGACTGAAGAGGTTCCGCACGAATGAGATAGCTGGTCATAAGAAACTCGAATTCCGGGAATAATAGGGTGGGAGGGAGGGAAAACAAAGACAACTTGGAAGGGGAAAAACGACGAATAAGTTCAAGAGGAAAACATTGGTTGAAATCATTGAGGAAAAAAAACAAAGTCTTCGCACGAGTAGGAAGGATACTCGATTATGGATTCCGGTTTCGAGAAGAAGAAGGGTGGGCGGGTGGGAAAAGAAAAAAAAACAGAGGATTGAACTTGACAACGATGAAGAGGCTCGAGTCAACTTGACGGGAAAAGCACCGGATAAAAAGAGCTGAGGAACAACGATCGGAAAACCAACTGCGTGAACCTAAAGAAAATTTTTGAAGGGGAAGAGAAGTAATTCAAAACACCTACGTCAAGATTCCTCACCAGAGCGACGAAGGGGCTGAGGAGTAAAAAGAATTCCTACTCTCCGATATAACTAGACTCCGAAAATAGTTTTCTTCTAGACTCAACATCGACCAAACTACACGATCAATCAAGGGGGCTCCAAAGGTCGGTCGAGGCTCTGATACCAACTTGTCACGCCCAATATGCGACCCTATCCAAAAGGAACTCGACGGTCCCACCAAGGATAGACCCGCATATTGAAACGCTTTTGCAAGGTGGATATCATTACATCAACATTACATAATAGATGGGGATACATACATAAGGCACAATTGCCACAAGAATACAACAACATCATATACAAGATCAACATCCGACTACGGATGAAACATAAACAGAAACTCAAACGACATCCACCCTGCTAGCCCAGGCTGCCGACCTGGAACCTATCCCCTGATCGAAGAAGCAGAAGAAGAACTCAACGCAAGCAAGCATCGCTCTCGCATCATGATCATCGCATAACCTGTACCTGCAACTGGTGGTGTAGTAATCTGTGAGCCACGAGGACTCAGCAATCCCATTACCATGGGTATCAAGACTAGCAAAGCTTAATGGGAAAGGAAGGGTAAAGTGGTGAGGTTGCAGCAGCGGCTAAGCATATATGGTGGCTAACTTACGCAAATGAGAGCGAGAAGAGAAACAAAGGAACGGTCGTCAACTAGCAATGATCAAGAAGTGATCCTGAACTCCTACTTACGCCGAGCATAACCCGAAACCGTGTTCTCCTCTCGATCAACCCGAAAAGAGACACTCACGTTACGCTACGGTTGGTGTATTTTAATTAAGATCAACTTCGGTTTTCTACAACCGACATTAACAAATTCCCATCTGCCACATAACCGCGGGCACGGCTTTGAAAGTTTATACCTGCAGGGTGTCCCAACTTAGCCCATGATAAGCTCTCGTGATCAACGAAGGATATTCCTTCTCCCCGGGAAGACCCGATCAGTCTCGGAATCCCGGCTACAAGACATTTCGACAGTAATAAAACAAGACCAGCAAAGCCGCTCGGATGCGCCGACAAATCCTGATAGGAGCTGCACATATCTCGGTCTCAGGGCACACCGGATGAGCCAGACGTCGGGTTGGCATAAACCCTGATTGCCTAGGGGGCGCCGGACATCGCTCGGTTTGGACCAGCACTCGAAGGAGAACTGGCCCGGGGGGCTAAAATAAAGATGACCCTTGGGCTCCGGAAACCCAAGGGAAAAGGGGCTGGGTGAGGCAAATGGTAAAACCAATGTTGGGCCTTGCTGGAAAAGTCTTATTCAAAGCGAACTGTCAAGGGGGTCCCATAAATCACCCGACCGCGTTAGGGACGCAAAATCCGGGAACATAATACCGATATGACGGAAACTAGGGCGGCAAGAGTGGAACAAAACACCAGGCATAAGGCCGAGCCTTCCACCCTTTACCAAGTATATAGATGCATTAATAATATAAGATATATTGTGATATCCCAACAAGTAAACATGTTCCAACAAGGAACAACATCTCCATGTTCCAACAAGGAACAAACTTCATCTTCACCTGCAAATAACAATGCTATAAGAGGGGCTGAGCAAAGCGGTAACATAGCCAAACAACGGTTTGCTAGGAAGGGTGCAAAAGGTTAGAGGCTGACATGGCAATTTGGGATGGCTTGATAAACAGGTAATAGGTAGCGCAGCATAGCGAAAGAACGAAGCAACTAGCATAGCAATGATAGTAGTGAGATCCAGGGTAGCGGTCATCTTGCCTGAAATCCTGCAAGGAAGAAGAACGAGTCCATGAAGAAGACGAACGGATGAAGCCGAACCAAGCGTAGACGAACGAATCCTCACGATCGCAACGAAACAGGAACTAACAAGAAGAAGCACACAACATAGTAAACACATCACACATGAACAAGACATGATGCACAACCAAGCATGATGCATGACAAAGCTACATGAAGCTACTCATGGAAAGGGATGATGCAAACAAAAGCAACACATCAAAGCAAGTTTAAATGAGGCCGGAAACAACATATAACAATTCCGGTAAGTCCTCATATGCATATTTCGAAATTGGTCCAGATCTGAATGAATTTATGTTCAAGTTGTTAAAAATCAAGTTAAGATGCACCACAATGATCTACACGAAATTCTAGTCAAGTTACATATAAAGTTCATTAGATTCGGAGCTACGGCCTAGAAGATATGAGCAAAACAAGATAAGCATGGCATTGATGCAAAATGCATACAAACATCAAGCAAACACCTCAAAACAAGGATGCAACATGATAATATGAAACTACATGCAAAATCAAGCAAGTTTCATATAGAGCACACTCAAAACGGAGCAACGGTTCAACACATACACTCTATACAAGTTCTAGTAACAATCTGTCCAAAACAGCAACTAGGCATATTGCAAGCATCAAAACAACATGCTACCGGGCATCAACAAGAAAACAAAAGGCATGGGCATGATGTACAGGTAAAGCATTACAAAACATGAGCACTGATCTATCTCCAGAAACAACTAGAACATGCTCAAAATGACATGGCAAGATTGCAACTAATAACAGTTTCAGGGATTGGCAGAAATAACATCAGGTTGCAATGTTTAGAGCTATGAAACAACATGTTACAGGATCTTATCATGGCAAACAAAGGCATGGCATGAATCTACTCAATGCATAGAACAAAAGTCCTTTAGTGACCATGAGCCAAAAAGGATCACAAGATATGATGGCACCCTTGTAAACATAGCAAGTTATATTACAGATTTGAACATGGCAGGAACAACGACAAGTAGACATGTTGGTGAGCTTGAATCACTCACCACAGAATAATACATGGCACGGCAAGGCAACCAACAGTAATAAGACATGGCATAGAAGCTATACATGGCAAGAACAACATCATAGCATGCAAGGATCAATCACAACAACCTTGGCAAAATTGAATAACATGTAAACAATCTGCCAGGAAACATTTTATAGCAAAAGTAGAGCTCGATTGACTCAAGCTATGGCACTCCATAATTGCAAACAAGGGCATGGATGGATAGAGCAAGACATGTAGAACAAAACACCCTTACTGAAGTATCTCAAAATATGCATGGATCTCTTGGTAGCATCAAGCTAACATGGCATCAAAATATCAGCAAAACAGGGCTGAAAACAACAACATCAGGAAGCCTACTTTGCATGCTTGTGCTAGTCACCACATAGATCACAAAAATACATGGAATAAACCCCTGGAAAGATGGCATGGCATATTACAAAACACATGTAGGACTCAAGTTCATAGGGTGCACACATCAATCATGGCAAAAATGACAAAAGTGCATGTTCTGTTAAGAAACAGAAACTAACATCACATAGCCCTCTTCTAACAGCATTTCGGGCATCAAGATGAGCTCAAATGAAAATGATGCAATGAGATGAAATGATCTACTCTTCGTGGCGAACATTTTGACATATTACACGCGCAAAACGGATCAACGATGACAGAGATATGATGCAATGAAAATGGAACAAAATTACTGCAGATTAAAGACTTGGATGAATTTATACCCTCTCGAAAAGTCAACGGGATCGAGTCGTGCGGGATGGGCAGATCCGGGACGCGGGCGTGGGCGTTTGGATGAGATCCCGGTGGATCTCATCCCGATCCGGGGCGACGGGTCCGGCGGCTCCGGCGAGAGCTCCGGCGAGGGCTCCGCCGGAGTTAGAGGCGAGGGCGACGGAGGCGGCGCCAGCGAGGGGGCGGCGACCGAGCGGACGAGGGGCGCGGCTCGGCGAAGCGGTGCGAGGCACGCAAGGCGGCGGGCGAGGCGATCTCCGCGGGTGAGGCGAAGCTCCGGGAGAGGAGGCGGGCAGCGCGATGCTCGGTGGAGCACATGGGGCGGAGGCGACGGAGATGGCCGGCTGGCACGGCCGGGCGGCGGAGGCGCTGCCGAGGGGCGCCGGGCGTCAGCGACCTCGGGCGACGCCGGCGAGGCGAGCCGCGCGCGCGGGCGGGAGCGGAGGCGGCGGGCGCGGGCCGCGGCGGCGGCGGCGGGCCCCGCTGGTCCGCGATGGGCCCAGCGGGGCCTCGGCGGCGGGCGGCGGCTGGAGGCCACGTGGCGATGCGGGATTCGCCGGGCGCGGCGGCGCGGACACGTCCGACTCGGGACGGACAAGTCCGGCGGTGGAAGGTGGAAGGAGACTAGGGTTTCGGGGGATTCATCCGCGAATTTTCGGGGGGGATCTAGTTTTATAGGTAGAGGGAGCTAGGAGAGTCCAAATGAGGTGCGGTTTTTGGCCACGCGATCGTGATCGAACGACCGAGAGCATGAAGGGGAGTTTGGTGGGTTTTGGGCCACTTAGAAAGGGGTGTTGGGCTGCAACAAAAGAGGCTTCTCCGGATACCCGGTTAACCGTTGGAGTACCAGACGACCTCCAAATGATCTGAAACTTGACAGGCGGTCTACCGGTGCTATACCAAGGCCGCTTGGAAAACCTCGGGCCATTCCGAGACCGTTTAATACCCACACACGAAAAGAGGTAAAAGGCGCGCCGGAGACATAGGAGTGCCGGATTGCAAAACGGACAACGGGGAAAATGCTCGGATGCATGAGACGAACACGTATGCAAAATGAAATGCACATGATGACATGATATGAAATGCAGATGATGACATGGCAAAGTGCAACACGCAAGCAAATGACATGGCAATGACAGCGAATAACTGGCGGACACCTGGCGCATCGAATCCGGGGCGTTACAAAACTTCTACGTCAGGAGGCCTCACCAGAGCGACGAAGGGACTGAGGAGTAAAAAGAATCCTACTCTCCGATATATAAAATCCTAAGACTCAAAACATTTTTTTCTAGACTCAACAACGCCAGCGATTCAATCAAGCAGGGGGCTCCTAAGTCGGGGATGGCTCTGATTACCAACTTGTAACGCCCTCGATGCGGCTATATCTCCCACGCGTCGAAGCACGACTTAGAGGCATAACCGCATTGAAAGCAATGTTGCAAGCGAGGTAATCTTCACACAACCCATGTAATTCATAAGGGAAAGAGATACATAGTTGGCTTACAATCGCCACTTCACGCAATACATGAGTAAAGCATTCCATCATACAGATACAATCAATGTCCGACTACGGAACCAAAATCAAAGAAGACTACCCCAAATGCTACATAGATCCCCGATCGTCCCAACTGGGCTCCACTACTGATCAACTGAAACGGAACAACACATGAACAAGATCTTCATCGAGCTCCTCCTTGAGCACGGATGCGTCACCTGCACGGTTTCATCGGCACCTGCAAACTGGTTTTGGAAGTATCTGTGAGTCACGGGGACTCAGCAATCTCACACCCGCGAGATCAAGACTATTTAAGGTTATGGGAAGGGGAAAAGTATGAGGTGGAGCTGCAGCAAGCGACTAGCATATATGGTGGCTACCATACGCAAAAGAGAGCGAGAAGAGGAGGCAAAAGCACGGTCGAACAACTATGATCAAGAAGTGATCCTAGAACAACCTACGTCAAGCATAACTCCAACACCGTGTTCACTTCCCGGACTCCACCGAGAAGAGACCATCACGGTTACACACGCGTTGATGTATTTTAATTAAGATCAACTTCGGTTTTCTACAACCGACATTAACAAATTCCCATCTGCCTCATAACCGCATGGGCACGGCTTTGAAAGTTTATACCCTGCAGGGGTGTCCCAACTTAGCCCATTATAAGCTCTCACGGTCAACGAAGGATATTCCTTCTACCGGGAAGACCCGGATATCCCGGTTTACAAGACATTTCGACAATGGTAAAACAAGACCAGCAAGACCGCCCGGATGTGCCGACAAATCCCGATAGGAGATGCACATATCTCGTTCTCAGGGCACACCGGATGAACACTACGTACGGCAACCGAAGATACCCCAAGTTGCCTGGGGGCGGCACCGCAAGTGGCTCTAGTTTGGACCAGCACTCGGAGGAGCACTGGCCCAGGGGGGTACATAAAGATGACCCTTGAGTCTGCAGAACCCAAGGGAAAAAGGCTTAGGTGGCAAATGGTAAAACCAAGGTTGGGCCTTGCTGGAGGAGTCTTATTCAAAGCGAACTGTCAAGGGGGTCCCATAAATCACCCAACCGTGTAAGGAACGCAAAATCCGGGAACATAACGCCGGTATGACGGTAACTAGGGCGGCAAGAGTGGAACAAAACCCCAGGCATAAGGCCGAGCATTCCACCCTTTACCAAGTATATAGATGCATTAATTAAATAAGAGATATTGTGATATCCCAACATATCCATGTTCCAACATGGAACAAACTTCATCTTCACCTACAACTAACAACGCTATAAGAGGGGCTGAGCAAAGTGGTAACATAGCCAAACAACAGTTTGCTAGGAAAGGATGGTTAGAGGTTTGTCATGGCAATATGGGAGGCATGATATAGCAAGTGGTAGGCATCGTAGCATAGGCATAGCAAAAGAGCGAGCAACTAGCAAGCAAATATAGAAGTGATTTCGAGGGTATGGTCATCTTGCCTGAGATCCCGCAAGGAAGAAGAATGAGTCCATGAAGAAGACAAACGGACGTAGTCAAACGAATCCTCACAACTCCGGGACGAAACCGAAGCTAACGAGGGAAGAAAACCGGAAATAAGCAAACAACATGGTAAACACACAAGCATAAACATGTCATGATGCACAAACAAGTATGATGCATGTCCGGTTTAAATAGCATGGCATGGCAATATGCACAAACAAAACTACAAGTTAAATGGAGCCCAATATGCAACGAGTTGCATATTGACGAAACACCACATCAACTATTTAGTTTAATCTCGTTTAGGTACTCAACAATATTAAATGTTATTAACCATGGCAAGAGATGAAGAATAATTAAACTAACTATTTAGGCAAGTTTAAGTGAGGCCGGAAACAACAAACAACAATTCCGGAAATCCCCATATGTTATTTAGCAAATTAATGCAACAACAATTTTAAACATTTTAATTGTTGTTATCATGATGCGGATGACATATGCAAGGTTTATGCAATTTTTATGAAAATGTTGACATGAGCATGTTATGAAGCATTTGGTCACCATGGCGGAACGAAAGGGGTGCCATGGCAACGACAACGGAAATGGTACCACGGCAACATTTCGATGATCCAACAACTCATTGAGATGCCGGTGCAAAAGAGCGAGTGTGCGGATGTGCGGAACATGCAAAAGATGGTGGGGTGATCCCGGTTACCGGGTTCCCACGGGTTAGTGGCATGGAAACGAGTGACAATTCGGACATGGTGCAAACGCGAGCATCTCATACAACACACATGCATTCGTTCACGGGCGTCGTCTCGGGGTTATACCTTTGAAGCGTGCATTTCGGGGCGGTTCAAAATCGTCGAGGGAAGTAGTTGTACACGACGACGGTAGTGGAAGTAGTGGTCCGCGTTTCGTAGTCGTACACACTCCGTAGAGGATCGGGGTCACGGCGAGGAACTTGACATCCACGGGGTCGACGAAAGAGTTACACACATTGTCGGGGTACTTGTTGGTCCGGTCCTGGCGTCCGTAGATGTACACGCAATCGTAGTGGTACTTGGCGGTTCCGTGTAGTCAAACTTGATGATCCAGGTATGGGTATTGGCGGTCTTGACGAATCCAAGTGACACCAGGCACACGTCCATGGTAGTCTTTGGACTTGGGCTCCGGGTAGATGACTTGAGGGTCTCAGTCAGGAGCACTTGTGGCAAAGAAGTGCCCGTGAACGAGACGATGCAGCCCGAACAAGAGGCGGATGCCACGTTCAGGCGAGCGGCGGGGCTCCCTGGTTGGAGTCGGTAGGGACGGCACGAGGCGGTGATGAGGAAGGGAGACGCGAGGACGCAGAGGGTCGACGGGGCGGCGCGGTGCAGAGGCGAAGCAGGGTCGAGGCAGGGGTGATGCGGAGAAGCTCGGCGTCCATGGCGGCATCCATGGCGGGGCGGTGCTGAGTCGAGGCGCTCGGGCTGCAAGAGGTGAACGGCGGAGGTGCAGGAGAGCGACGTCGAGCTTGGCGACGGCCTCTTGCCAGAGATGATGATGGGGAGGCGGTCATGGGGTCGGGGACGATGGATCCGGGCGGCGGCGGCGGCTCGGGAGCCTCTCCCGATCTAGACGAGGATGGAGAGGGCCGAACGAGCAGGTGGCGGCGCAAGGGATGCTGGCAGCGGGGTCGCGCGCGAGGTGGATCGGGAGGAGCGGGGCTCTGCTCCTCTCTGGTGACGCAAGCAGGGGAACGAGAGAGACGGGGTCGAGTAAGAGATGAGGAGGGGATCGGGGCTAGGGTTAGATAGGGGCTGATGGGCCTAGCGGATGGACCTAAATGGCCTGCTGGCTGCTGGGCTCTCTTCTCCCCCTCTCTTATTCTCTAGAAACAGAAAATAACAAAGAAGAAAAGGAGAAGAAAGGAGGTGTTGGGGAAAAAATTGGACACGCGGATAATTTTCCTGGACCCACAAGAATGTGCTTGTTCCGAGAAAATATAAAAAGCCATGATTGAAAGATTTAAATTCAAACTCATTTGATTTAAATACAAATGATTTGAATAGGAAGTGCGGGTTGGGAAGGTCCAAAAATGTTCGGATTTTTGGTGGAGCTCCGGAATATGATGAAAGAATATATGGCAAGGTTGGAAACCTTGAATTAAGATAACAAATGTATTGGGACAATTTGCAAGTGTGTTACAGTGATTTCCCAAATTAAAGAAATATTTAATATAGCTCCATAATATTGGGACGATATGATATAAAGAGAAGTCACCCTTCCCTCGATTTAAATAGATTAACCATCTATGCAATTTATTAGTTGAGTTGAGATGCAAAGATTAATGACATGATGGCATGATGACATGATGCAATGCAAAAATAAAAGAGCAAGCACAAAAGAAACACACGGTGAAACTCGGAATAGCTGGAAGTCTTCTGGAGCGTCGGTCTCGGGGCGTTGCAAACATACCTTGGTTGGTGGTGTTGATCATGTAGTTGAACTTGTGTGGGTTGCTCAAGGTTGATGTAGCTCATCAAGAGTTGGGAGCACCACTTGGAATTTGAGTCCATCTACCTACATGGGTTAGTTCTTGCAAGGATGAGCACTTGTGTATCAAAAAATGTCAATCATGAAGCTCAACATAGAATTTGTCAAAGGATATGTTTGAATGGTTCTGTGCTTCCTTGTCTTCAACCACCATAGTGTAGAGACTTGGTGATGTAGAGATTGCTCGAGATGTGAGTAGATTACAATCTCATGGAATTTGATTCAAAAAAGTACCTACATGGGTTATATAACATGCAAGATGCAAATATATCCAAGACATAAGATTTTCATCATAAGAGAAATATCAAGGATTAGTCATAAGCTCATGTCTTGCATGTATCCAATGGAGTTTCTACTCCAAGTTTGAAGCATCAATGATGTTCAATTCTCCTCTCAACCTGCAAAACACTTTCTCGTCAAGAGGTTTAGTGAATATATCCGCTAATTGCTTTTTGGTGCGAACATGCTTAAGATTAATGTCACCCTTAGCAACATGATCTCGAATGAAATGATGACAAACTTCAATATGCCTTGTTCGAGAATGTTGTACGGGATTATGACCAATTTTGATAGCACTTTCATTGTCACAAAGCAATGGAACATGTTTCACATATATCCCATAATCTTTAAGTGTTTGGGTCATCCAAAGTAATTGAGCACAACATGAACCAGCGGCAATGTACTCCGCTTCGGCGGTAGATAAGGATACCGAGTTTTGTTTCTTGGAGGACCAAGACACAAGAGATCTACCAAGAAATTGACAAGTACCCGAAGTGGACTTTCTATCAACCTTGTCTCCGGCATAGTCTGAGTCGGAGTAGCCAACAAGATCGAAAGAGGCCCTCTTAGGATACCAAATGCCAAAATTTGGTGTATGAATTAAGTATCTCACAATCCTTTTTACGGCCTTAAGATGACATTCTTTAGGAGCAGCTTGATATCTTGCACACATGCACACACTTAGCATAATATCGGGATGTGAAGCACATAGGTATAACAATGAACCAATCATAGAGCGATAAACCTTTTTATCAACTGGTTCACCATCTTTGGTCAAATCAAGATGTCCACTAGTAGGCATGGGTGTAGACATACCTTTGCACTCATGCATATTGAACTTCTTGAATAAGTCCTTAGTGTACTTTGTTTGAGAAACAAAAGTACCTTCCTTAGTTTGCTTGATTTGTAACCCAAGGAAGAATTTGAGTTCACTCATCATTGACATCTCAAACTTCTCCGACATTAGCTTTCCAAACTTCTCACTAAAATGAGGGTTAGTTGATCCAAATATGATATCATCAACATAAATTTGGCATACAAATAATTCTCCATTAACCCTTTTAGTAAAAAAGTGTGGAATCAATTTTCCCAATTTCAAAACCCTTTTCAAGAAGAAACTTGCTCAAGCATTTATACCAAGCTCTAGGAGCTTGTTTAGGACCATAAAGAGCTTTGTGAAGTTTGTAAACATGATTGGGTTTCTTAGGATTGATAAAGCCGGGAGGTTGTTTAACATAAACTTCCTCCTCTATTTCACCATTTAGAAAGGAACTTTTAATGTCCATTTGGTATAAGGTGATATCATGGTGATTAGCATAGGCAAGTAAGATGCGAATGGATTCAAGTATAGCAACGGGAGCATAAGTCTCACCATAGTCCATACCTTCGACTTGTGTGTAGCCTTGGGCGACGAGACGTGCTTTGTTGTGAACTACTTGTCCATCTTCATCTTGCTTGTTGTGAAACACCCATTTGGTACCGATGATGTTGTGGTTGTTGTCGGGCTTCTTAACCAATGTCCAAACTTGGTTTCTCTCAAAGTTTTGTAGCTCTTCATGCATAGCATTTATCCAATCCGGATCTTCCAATGCTTCTTCGACCTTCATAGGTTCAATGCTAGAGATGAAAGAATAGTTTTCACAAAAGTTGGCTAAACGAGTTTTAGAGCGAGTGATTCTCCCGGTTTGAATATCAATGTAGATTTGTTCTACGGGATGGTCTTTAGCAATTCTTTCTCGAAGTCGTGAAAGCTTTTGCTTGGGTCTTGGTTGAACATCTTCTTCATCTTGTTCTTCTTCTTCTTCTTGATCTTCTTCATTGTTGGCGTTGTCGTTTTCTTGTCGTGGTGGAGAAGGAGGTTGTTGACATTCTTGATGTACTTCCACGTTTTCTTCATCTTGGTGTGTTCCACTTGTGGATGCTTCCGTATCAACTCTTGGTACACCTTGTCGTGAACTAGAAGCTTCCACTTGGACGGACGAGGTACTCTCCTTCACCTCCGTTGGACGGACCTTGCCAATAGACAAGTCTTGGATTGCTTCCGAAGGATCTTTGTCTCCTACATCAATTGGCAATTGCTCTACTTGCGAGCCGTTAGATTCATCAAACTTCACATCTACCGTCTCTTCAACCTTTCGGGTGAAATTGTTGTAGACACGGTAAGTGTGAGAGTTTGAGCCATAACCTAGTAGGAAACCTTCATGAGACTTAGGAGCAAATTTAGAACGACGATGCTTATCAAGAATGTAGCACTTTGAGCCGAATACTCAAAAGTATCCAACTTGGGGTTTGTTACCGGTGAGGAGCTCGTATGCCGTCTTGCCGAGTAGCTTGTGAAGATACAAGTGATTTGTTGCATGACAAGCTGTCTCAACCGCTTCTGCCCAAAAGTGCTTCAGCGTCTTGTACTCATCAAGCATCGTTCTCGCCATTTCGATGAGCGTCCGGTTCTTCCTCTCAACAACTCCATATTGTTGAGGTGTGTACGTAGCCGAGAACTCGTGTAAAATCCCTTCTTCGTCAAGAAAGGTGTCCACGTTTGCGTTCTTGAACTCCGTTCCGTTTCGCTGCGAACCTTCTTGATCTTCACTTCAAACTGATTTTGAGCCTTCCTGGCGAAGTTTTTGAAGATCTTTTGGACCTACGATTTATCATCGAGAAAGAAGACCCACGTAAATCTAGAAAAATCATCAACTATAACTAGACCAAAAGAATTTCCACTGAGACTCTTGTAAGAGTTGGGACCAAAAAGATCCATGTGAAGTAGCTCAAGTGGCCTCCTTGTGGTCATGATGTTCTTCACGGGATGCCTTCCTCCAACCGATTACCTGCTTGACAAGCACTGCAAAGTCTATACTTATCAAATATGACATCGTTAACACCAAGGATATGATTCCCTTTAATAAGCTTGTCAAGGTTTCTCATGCCAACGTGACCTAGTCGTCTATGACATAACCAACCTTTTGATGATTTAGCAATGAGGCAAGTTTTAGGTTGAGCCTTTTTAGAGAAATCAACAATGTAAAGATCACCTCTACGTATACCGGTAAAGACCATTTTATGATTGTCTCGACGAAACACTTGGCAATCTACTTCAGTAAATAGGACATTGAAACCGAAATCAGCAAGTCTAGACACTGAAAGTAAGTTGTAGACAAGAGATTCAACGAGCATAACATTCTGAATGGAGCTATCATGTGAGATGGCCACCTTACCGAGGCCAACCACCTTACCCTTTGAGTTGTCACCGAAAGTGACATACTTCCGAGGACTATCATTTTCAGCAAGCTCACGAAACATGTCTTTATCTCCGGTCATGTGATCGGTACATCCACTGTCAAGAACCCATTCCTTTCCTCCTGACATATATCCCCGAAGATTTTCCATAAGACCAAAATGTCTCATTGCATCGTCAAGATCGAAGTCACTATCATCATTCTCATCATAGTATCCAAGTTCAACATCGTCATGTGGTGGATCAAGTCCTAGAGAGGGTAATTCGTTAGAGTGAGTTTGACAATGATCTTGCTTATGAATTCTTATAGCTTCGGAAATAATATCACCAATAATTCTAACATCTCCTTTGGCACGCATAAGGTTTGTAAGTTCAAATAGACGATGACCAAACATAGGATCACTAGTATTCATCTTACTCAAGGCAATAGACTTATGGAGAATTTCATCTAGATTTTTCAAGGAATAATTTGGAAAGCGTTCCTCAAGAAATTTCCATATAGTGTAGGCACACTCAAGAGTAGGCAAGTTTCTAATTAAGTTTTTAGGCAAGCCTCTAGTGATAAGATTAACAGTTCTAAGATTCCAAATCATGTCAATTGACTCATCAAGGGTAGGATGCATAGGATCAACATTAGGTGCACAAGGGCTAGCAATGTACTTGTTCAAATGATATTGACTGAAAATTACAAGCATCTCATTTTTCCACTCATGAAAATACTCTCCATCAAGAATAGGCACTCTATGTCTAAGACTCCCCAAAGTAGACTCATCCATCTTCCTCCAATGGTGATTAAACCAATGCAATGGAGACCAATGCTCTGATAACACTTGTAGGACCTTGAGAAGAGGTGTCTAGAGGGGGGGTGATTAGACACTAAGTACCAAAGTTGCAGTTTTTAACTTCTTTAGGTTTAAGTGGAGTTTAGGCACAAGTTTAACATTCACAATACATAACAAGCAAGCATGCAAAGAGTATATGAGCAGCGGAAAGTAAAGAATGCAACTTGCAAGAATGTAAAGGGAAGGGTTTTGGAGGATTCAAACGCAATTGGAGACATGGATGTTTTTGTTGTGGTTCCGATAGGTGGTGCTATCGTACATCCACGTTGATGGAGACTTCAACCCACGAAGGGTAACGGTTGCGCGAGTCCACGGAGGGCTCCACCCACGAAGGGTCCACGAAGAAGCAACCTTGTCTATCCCACCATGGCCGTCGCCCACGAAGGACTTGCCTCACTAGCGGTAGATCTTCACGAAGTAGGCGATCTCCTTGCCCTTACAAACTCCTTGGTTCGACTCCACAATCTTGTCGGACGCTCCCAAGTGACACCTAGCCAATCTAGGAGACACCACTCTCCAAGAACAAATGGTGTGTTGATGATGAACTCCTTGCTCTTGTGCTTCAAATGATAGTCTCCCCAACACTCAACTCACTCTCATAGGATTTGGATCTGGTGGAAAGAAGATTTGAGTGGAAAGCAACTTGGGGAAGGCTAGAGATCAAGATTCATATGGTAGGAATGGAATATCTTGGCCTCAACACATGAGTAGGTGGTTCTCTCTCAGAACTGGTAAGTTGGAAGTGTAGGTTTGTTCTGATGGCTCTCTCCATGAATGAAGAGGAGGTGGAGGGGTATATATAGCCTCCACACAAAATCTAACCGTTACACAAAATTTACCAATCTCGGTGGGACCGAATCAACAAACTCGGTCGGATCGATTCAGTAAACCTAGTGACCGTTAGTGATTTCGGTGGGACTGACATGCAACTCGGTAGGACAGATATGGTTAGGGTTAGGACATAACGTAATCTCGGTGAGACCGATTACACAAACTCGGTTAGACCGATTTTGGTAATTAGTTAACCAGAGAGTTGGTCAGGCAAACTCGGTGGGACCGATTACTCAAACTCGGTGGGAACGATTTTGGTAATAAGTTAACCAGAGAGTTTGCATTGTAATCTCGGTAGTACCGGTTGCACAAACTCGGTGAGACCGATTTTGGTAATGGACATACACAGAGAGATCACAATCCCATCTCGGTGAGACCGAGATCCCTATCGGTGAGACCGATTTGCCTAGGGTTTATGGCAGTGGTTATGACATTTGAACTCGGTGGCACCGGATAGAAATAATCGGTAGGACCGAGTTTGACTTTAGGTTTAGGTCATATGTGTGGAAGTGGGAAAGTAGTTGAGGGTTTTGGAGCATATCACTAAGCACTGTGGAGCAAGAATCTCATTAAGCAACACCTCATCCCTTCTTGATAGTATTGGCTTTTCCTATAGACTCAATGTGATCTTGGATCACTAAAATATAAAATGAAGAGTCTTGAGCTTGAAGCTTGAGCCAATCCTTTGTCCTTAGCATCTTGAAGGAGTTCCCACATCCTTCAGTCCATGCCACTCAATTCTTGAACTTATCTAAAACTTACTAGATAAAAGTGTTAGTCCAACAAGAGATATGTTGACATTAATTACCAAAACCACCTAGGGAGCACTTGTGCTTTCAAGTGGAGGGAGCCCTGCGTTGCCTTGGGGGCGGTCCTCACGAGGCTGTTCCCTCCAACCTCCCTCGCGAGGCTGGTCCTGCCAGCGGTCCTCGCGAGGTCTGTCACGCCATCCTTGGCGAGGGCCATGGTCTTCCCAGCGTCCTGCGCCTCTTCCTCCTCCTCGGCCGTAGCCTCGATCATTGTGCTCGGGGCGTCGGCCGATACGCCCTTCTCGCACGGCCCTGAGCTCCTGGCATTCGTTGGTGTTGTGGGTGTGGAGGTCGTGGTATACGCATTACCGGCTGCCATTGGATGACTCGGGCTGATCCCTGCCTCGCTTGGTGTCTGGTTCTGCCGCAAGCACGGGAGCCCCCTTGCGCTTCACGTCCTTAACCTTGGGCTTCTTCTCTTCTGGTCGGTAGCCGGAAGCTCGAGGAGGGAGAGGCGCCCTTCCTCAGCCCTGGCGCATTTGGTCGCCAAGTTGAACAACTCCAGGGATGTGCACGGGTCTTCATGCATTGCTAGCTCCTCCTTCATCTTGACGTCACGCACGCCATCGGAGAAGGCTGAGATGATGGCTTCCTCAGTCACCTCGGGAATCTTGAGGCGGGCGTTGTTGAAGCACTGTATGTACTTCTGCAGGGTCTCTCCTGGATGCTGCTTGATGTGGCGCATGTCGCTCACGGCCGGAGGCCGATCGCGAGTGCCTTGGAAGTTGGCGATGAAGCGGGTGCGCATCTCGTCCCAGGAGGAAATCGTGCCGGGAGCCAGGTTCAGGAGCCAGGTTCGGGCTCCGTCCTTGAGGGCCATGGGGAACCAATTCGCCATGACCTTTTCGTCCCCATTGGCGGCTTCGATGCCCAGCTCGTAGAGTTGAAGGAACTCCGCGGGGTCGGCTGTGCCGTCGTAGCGAGGAGGCAGGTCTGGCTTGAAATTGCCGGGCCATGCGACGCTATGTAGCTCGGCTGTGAAGGCGCGGCAGCCTGCAGTTGCCACCGGGGCTCTCTGCTGATGCGGACCTTGTTCTTGTGGATTCCCGCGCACCGTTGCCTAGAGCAGCGCGGGGTCTTGATGCGGTGGCGCTGGAACACGATCACGGCGCTCCGGTGCTGGGAGCACGCGAGCACCTTCTTGGGGACGAGGGATCTCCTGGCAGCTCCTTTCCTGTTGCGCGGGCGCCGGACGCGGAGGGTCTCGGCCTGGGACCACGCGCCTTCGAGCCAGGGCACCTTCTTGGGGAGGAGGTGGCGGGGGCACCTCCGGCTCCCTGCCTCCCGCGCGGGGTGAAGGGCGAGGCAACGAGAGAGATGGCGCGGGGGAGCCCCCTGCGGCGCGGACGAGCTCGGCAACGCAGTCGAGCCACTCCTCGTAGGCTTCGTCGACAGGACGGTAGCGCAGGAGCTCGTTCGCCGCGATGAGCGCGGCTCGAGCCTCCATGGGAGTGCGGTGCGCGCGGGACGAAGAACCAGCAGGGGCGAGCGAGGAAGTAGCGGTGCGGCCTTCTCGACTCACCGATGGATGCAGGGACGAGGCCAGCTGCTCGTTCCCCGCTGGGCCGATGGCGGCATTGGCGGCAGGCGACGGGGAACGACGGGGTTGTCCGCCGACGGGAGCCGTCTGGGCGACTGGAGCCGCGCGAACAGCCCGGCGCTTGGCGCGGTCTCGGCAAGCGTCAGCCATGGACACGACGGAAGATCACACGCGACCAGCGGAAGAAATATTCCGGCGCACCCCTACCTGGCGCGCCAAATGTCGGATTTCGGGTTCCGGCAGACCCTTGAGGTTCGAACTCTGGGGTGCGCGCGGAGATCTTTCCCCTACCAGCTCACGCGTTAATGGTTTGCGAGGGATCTAACCTAGGAACGATGAACAGCACAAGAGACGCGAGGTTTATACTGGTTCGGGCCACCGTTATTGTAACGCCCTCGATGCGGCTATATCTCCCACGTGTCGAAGCACGACTTAGAGGCATAACCGCATTGAAAGCAATGTCGCAAGTGAGGTAATCTTCACACAACCCATGTAATACATAAGGGAAAGAGATACATAGTTGGCTTACAGTCTCCACTTCACACAATACATAAATAAACATCCATCATCCAGATTACACTCAAGGTCCGACTACGGAACCAAAATAAAAGAAGACTACCCCAAATGCTACACAGATCCCCGATCATCCCAACTGGGCTCCACTACTGATCATCAGGGAAAGACACATAGTAACGACCACGTTCCTCGTTGAACTCCCACTTGAGCTCGGTTCGTCACCTGACCGCATCGCCGGCACCTGCAACTGTTTTGGTAGAATCTGTGAGTCACGGGACTCAGCAATCTCACACCCGCGAGATCAAGACTATTTAAGCTTATAGGAAGGACAGAGTTGTGAGGTGGAGCTGCATCAGCGACTAGCATATATGGTGGCTACATTCGCAAAAGAGAGCGAGAAGAGAAGCAAGGCACGGTCGTGAAGCTAGTAGCGATCAAGAAGTGATCCCGAACTACTTACGCCAAACATAACTCCAACACGTGTTCATTTCCCGGACTCCGAGAAGAGACCATCACGGTTACACACGCGTTGATGTGTTTTAATTAAGGTCAACTTCGGTTTTCTACAACCGGATATTAACAAATTCCCATCTGCCTCATAACATGGCACGGCTTTGAAAGATAATACCTGCAGGGTGTCCCAACTTAGCCCATTATAAGCTCTCATGGTCAACGAAGGATATTCCTTCTACCGAAGACCCGATCGTCTCGAATCCCGGACTACATGACATTTCGACAGCAATAAAACAAGACCAGCAAAGCCGCCCGATTGCCGATAAATCCCGATAGGAGCTGCACATATCTCGTTCTCGTGGCACATCCGGATGAGCAGTCCGTACAACTAAAAACAGGCCTCAAGTTTCCCCAAGGTGGCGCCAAAAGGGCTCTAGTTTGGACCAACACTCATAGAAGCATTGGCCCGGGGGTTAAATAAAGATGACCCTCGGGCTCGCGAAAACCCGGGGAAAAGGCTTAGGTGGCAAATGGTAAAACCAATGTTGGGCCTTCTTTGGAGGAGTCTTATTCAAAGCGAACTGTCAAGGGGTCCCATAAATCACCCAACCGTAAGGAACGCGAAATCAAGGAACATAACACCGGTATGACGGAAACTAAGGCGGCAAGAGTGGAACAAAACACCAGGCTTAAGGCCGAGTCTTCCACCCTTTACCAAGTATATAGATGCATTAATTAAACAATAGATATTGTGATATCCCAACAAGTAAACATGTTCCAGCAAGGAACAACATCTCCATGTTCCAACAAGGAACAAACTTCATCTTCACCTGCAACTAGCAACGCTATAAGAGGGGCTGAGCAAAGCGGTAACAAGCCAAACAACGGTTTGCTAGGAAAGGATGGTTAGGGGTTTGACATGGCAATATGGGAGGCATGATAAGCAAGTGATAGGCATTGTAGCATAGGCATAGCAAAAGAGCAAGCATCTAGCAAGCAAAGATAGAAGTGATTTCGAGGGTATGGTCATCTTGCCTGCAAGGTTCTCAGAGTTGTCGAAAGCTTGATCCTCGTAAGCGTTCTCAACAAGTTCCTTGTTCACGTGCTCGTCTCCCGGCTCTACCAAAGCAAGAACACAAACAATGGAACCACAATAAATCACGGGCGATGCACAAACAACATGATGCAAAACATGGCATGATATGCGAGATGTGAGATGCAATGCATATGCGTTCTCCGGAAGGAAAATGATGAACCAGGAATCAACTTGGCAAACCAAGTATGCCTCTGGAAAGGTGAGATGCTTTCGGTTGAAATCGATATAAAGATCACCGGAATCGGATGCACGGTTTGCAAATGACAAGCAAAACAAGAATGGCACAAATCTGCCATAAACAGCATGATGCCACATAGCAAGCAACCAGAAATTAAGCTACTGCACCCAAACGTACCAACAAAGCATATGGCAGTGATCTACTCAAGATGCTTGACAAAAGATGAACACTGAGCTACGGCCAAATCACACCATAATAGGTCCAAACAAGCATGGCAAAAGTGCAAAATATATCAGCTTCACAGACTTGGTGAAAATATCGAACATGGCGAGAATCAAGATCGAGAAGCAATGTTCGAGCAAGCAAACAACATGCTACAGGAACTTATAATAGCAAAACAAGGCATGGCATGAATCTATTCAAAGCATAGAACAAAAGTCCCTTACTGACCATGAGCCAAAAGGGATCACAAAATGTAATAGCAACCATGTCAATATAGCAAGTTTCGTTAACTGATTCAGACTTGGTGAAATTTCAGGACATAGCAGAAACAGATTCAACATGGCATCTTTACAAGCTGGATTAACTCACTACAAGGCATGTCATGGCATGGAACAAAATCTAGCATGAAGTAGACATGAAAATGAAGCTCTCCATGTGCAAAGAAACCTCATGGCATGTTTGAATTAAATCGCACGAAAAAGACAAAACAGCATCATGATGTAAAATGACATGTTCATGAACTTGCTCAAATGCAGAAACTAATGCCACCACTGGGTTGGTGGGATTTTTCTACCCCAAAAACATATATAATATGTTAGGGTTGCTGTAGAAAAATCATCACAAATGCACAAAGATAAAACCTGCCTAAAATGGTAAATAACGTAAATGGCATTTTCCATATTTGGAAACGTCCAGAAATGGACTTGCCCGAAAAGGACAGACTCCATATGCCAGAAATGGAATATTCGCTGGGAACCAAAATAAAACAAATAATAAAAATAAAATAAATAAAAAAAAACAATCAGTCTAAGAGAGTATGACAGGTGGGGCCACCCTGTCATACTCACAGTGCAAGTAATGGGAAAAAGGGGGGAAAGAAATATGCAGCCGCGGGGGATCGAACCCGGGTCTCCCCGACGTGGCTCTGCTACGACAACCACTGGGCTAGGTAGGCGGTTCTGATAGGAAAGGGGCTTCGGCTCCTTTTAGATAGGCAGCAGGTCGAGCAACTCTGTTGCAAACAGAGAAGACGACGACGCCGGCGAGGGCAACGGCGGCAACCGGTGGCACAAAGACTCCGGCGGTCGTGCGGAACGGGGGTACGGATGCATGTGTCTCCGAGGGGAGGCAGGTGCGCTCGAGCTCGAGCCGTTGCTCGACTCGGGGCCATGGCGTCCGCGGCGACCGGCAGCAGCAGCTACGGCGACATCGGGAAAGGCCGGGTGCGCGCGGGAGCGCGAACGAGCGGCGCGAGCGAGCTGCGGGAGCACGACAAGGGGAACCATCACGGGGACACGAAAACACGCACGGTCGAACAACACTGAACAAATAAATTCAGAGTACGCCGGAGCATGGCGAGCGCGGGAAGGACATGGATCAGATGCGAACTACGGGCGCCTACATGCCATGGAATGGATGGGAGAGGGAGGTGTGATACCCAGCTCACCCAAAGACACGAAGTAGTCGACGGAGACGGGCTGGCGGCTACGAAGCGGAGCTCTGAATCCTTGGCGCGTTTCTGACCGAGAGGAAGGAGGAAGCAGGGGACGTCGAGGAACTTGTCGTCCGGGGCACCGTAGTCGAGGTCGTGGAAGGAGACGACGACGAGGAAGAAGATGGACACGATCTGCAGGGTTGGGAGTGGCCGGAGAGCACGCCCGCGACAAGGCGCGCTCTCAGGTGCGATCGGGACGGAGCGGCTGCGGTGGATCTGGTGGTTCTACTCACCTGGCGGCAGCGACGAGAGGAAGAGGGAAACCCTAGGGGGCGTGAGGACAAGGAGAGGGGATAAGTAGGGGCTAGTGTGATGGTGCGAGCTCCTGCGCTCTCGTGCTCGCGGTCCCCATGGCGACGGCGAGAGGAGAGGGAAAAGGCGGGTGCGGGGAACAGGGTAGGCACTGACGAGCGGGGCCGGGATGGCCATGTGGAGAGGAACTAGCGGGGGTGCACGCGCGCGAAGGTGCAAGAAGACAGGGAGGAGGGGAACGAGCGGGCTGGCGCGCACGCTACAGGGCTGCGGGGCTGACTAGCTGGGCCGGCTTGGAGGCCGGAGCCCAGGTGGTTTCCGCTGCTACTAGGCAGCTCTCCTGCACTCCTTTTCCAATTTTCTTCAGACAGAAACAAAAGGAAAAGCACAGGGTTAACAAGAAGGATTTTGAGAAATCTGACAATATTTTCAAGGTCCTGAATTTGTGTAGTATTTGATAAAATTGATCTGGGTATTTTTAGAGGAAGTAAAATAATTCAAGTTCGAATTGAGTTCAAACTTGAACCATTTTAGAACCCAACCAAAACAACTTCAAATGAGCTGTAATTTGGCAGAGAGGCTAGGTACATAGGGTTAGAATATTGGGGAAAAGATGAACATTTATTGTGGAGGCAAAATGGCACTCGCAAAGAATGGAAGAAAAGGGAAGGAAGGAGAAGTGATGGTGCAATGGTTTGAAAGGGGTACAAGGGTCAGGCACATGATGCTCATGGCAACAACATGAATGACAAAATGCAACATGGCAAGCACAAAGCTATACTTGATATGACCAAGATGCAACATGAGATGGCATAGAGATGCAACATTAGGGGTCTTGATGCGGTGGCGCTGGAACACGATCGCGGCGCTCTGGTGCTGGGAGCACGCGAGCACCTTCTTGGGGACGAGGGATCTCCGCAGCTCCTTTCCTGTTCTTGCTGGCGCCGGACGCGAGGGTCTCGGCTCGGGACCACGCGCTTGGAGCCAGGCGCCTTCTTGGGGAGGAGGTGGCGGGGCACCTCCGCTCCTCGCCTCCCGCTGGGTGAAGGGCGAGGCAACGAGAGGGATGGCGCTGGGAGCCTTCGCGGCGCGGGACGAAGCTCGGCAACGCAGTCGAGCCACTCCTCGTAGGCGTCGTCGACAGGACGGTAGCGCAGGAGCTCGTTCGCCGCGGTGAGCGCGGCTCGAGCCTCCATGGGAGCGCGGTGCGCGCGGGACGAAGAACCAGCAGGGGCGAGCAAGAAGTAGCGGTGCGGCCTTCTCGACTCACCGATGGATGCAGGGACGAGGCCAGCTGCTCGTTCCCCGCTGGGCCGGTGGTGGCGTTGGCGGCAGGCGACGGGGAACGACGGGGTTGTCCGCCGACGGGAGCCGTCTGGGCGACTGGAGCCGCGCGAACAGCCCCCAACAGCCCGGCGACTGGGACACAAGGAAGCCCAAGAGCTTGCCCGAGGGGACCCCAAACACACACTTCTCTGGGTTGAGCCGCAGGTTCACTGCGTCGAGGCTCGCGAAGGTTTCCTCCAGGTCTTGTATCAGGGTTTTGGCCTCCCGAGACTTCACCACAATGTCATCGACGTAAGCCTCAACATTCTTCCTGAGCTGCGGACCCAAGGTGATGTGCATCGGCCACGAAAGGTCGCTCTGCGCTATGAGTCCGAAAGGCATGCATGTATAGCAGTACACTCCACACGGGGTCAAGAAGGCCGTTTTTCCCACGTCTTCTACCGCCATCTTGATCTGGTGGTAGCCGGACAAGGCGTCCAGAAAAAATAACAGGTCGCACTCGGCGGTGGAATCGACGATCTGATCGATACGGGGGAGCGGGAATGGATCGTGCGGGCAGGATTTGTTGAGGTTGGTGAAGTCGACACACATGGGTTCCTTCCCCCTTTCTTTGGCACGACAACTGGGTTAGCCAACCAATATGGGTATAGGACCTCGAGAATGACCCCTGGAGCTTCTAGTTTGTGGGTCTCTTGGACGATGAAAGCCTGCTTTTCAGTGGATAGCCGTCTCGCTTTCTGCTTCAAGGGGCGTATGTTGGGCACACGTTGAGGTGGTGCTCGATTACGCCTCTCGGGATCCCTGCCAACTGATCTGGCTCCCACGCGAATACCCTCTTGTTCCCTCGCAGGAACTTGACCAGGGCCTCCTCCTGCTCGAGCTCGAGGTTGGCACCTATGGTGAAAGTGGCTTCAGTGGACCCGTCCTCGTCGACCAGTATTTGCTTGGTTTCTTCCTTGTCCTGGGTGAACAACTGCTTCTTCTTGGCCGGTGCAGCCCCCTTGGGCTCAGGGGCGTTTGAGCCGGCGGGCTGGGCCGCCGCTGCCGTCTTGAAGACGAGCTTGAGTACTTGCAACGCATCCCCGGTGTCTCCGGACACGGTGAGGACGCCGTTGCTCCCGGACATCTTCATGAGGTTGTACGCTGGGTGAGTCGCGGCCATGAATCTGGCTAGTGCTGGGTAGCCGAGGATGGCGTTGTATGGGAGGCCGATGGGGGCGATGTCGAAGTCGATTAGCTCCGTACGGAAGTTGTCGTAGGTGCCAAAGGTCACCGGAAGACGGATCTGCCCTAGGAAGCCGGCTGAACCGCCTCCGACGCCCAAGAAGGGCCCTCTAGGTTGAAGCCGCTCTGGCGGTATGTGGAGGAGGCTGAAGGCTTCAACCGAGAGCACGCTGAGGCCCGCGCCGCCGTTGATGAGGGTCTTGGTAACAGCCACCTGGTAGATGGTGGGGGTGCACAATATTGGGAGCGCGCCCGAGCAGGCTAAGTTGGAGGGGTGGTCCTCCGAGCTGAAGGCCGGATCGGCCTTGGGCGCCGACCGACTGGGAGCCTCGCCAGGGAGGCAGCGCCGATCTGGCGGACGAATGGCTTGACGTGGCGGCCTGAAGGTGGCGCCTGTGAGCCGCCCAGGAGAGCTGCGACGACCAGGGGCGCCGGCACAGCGTGCTTGGCGAGGAAGAGGTTGCGCAACTCCTCCCAAGAGGCCACGGAAGCCGCTGGCAGGTGGAGCAGCCACATGCGCGGGGCGCCGGTGAGGGCCATGGGAAGCTAGTTAGCCATGACCCTGTCGTCGCCTCCAGCTTCGAGGACGGCCTCCTCGTACACCAGCAGGAAGGCCAGCGGATCAGTCGTGCTGTTGTAACGTGGTGGCATCTCCGGCTTGAAATTGTTCGGCTACCGCACCTGTCGCAAGGCTGGGGCCAAGGCTTGGAGCCCCCTGGCCCCCGCGCTGGCGCCGGCGGCCGGAGTGGGCGGCACGCTGCTCATCAGAGAGCGAGTCGCGATGTCGGCGGAGAGCGGGTCGGCGGAAGGGAAAGCTCCGGAGCACCCCTACCTGGCGCGCCAAATGTCGGATTTCGGGTTCCGGCAAACCCTCTTGGTTTGAACTCTGGGGTACACGCAGAGATCTCACCCCCTACCTACCTGCACTTCGTCGCCTCGCAAGGATATAAAACTACCAAACGAACAACACAAGAGACACAACGTTTATACTGGTTCGGGCCACCATTGTGGTGTAACACCCTACTCCAGTGTGTGGTGTGGTGGATTGCCTCTTGGGCTGATGATGAACAATACAACGAAGAACAGCCTCGCGAGGGTGAGGTGTTCTTGTGGCTAGGCTCTTGATCGAGTTGGATCAAGCTAAGATGAGATGTCCGGATCCTGATCCTCCCTTCTCCACTGTGGTGGTCAGCTCTACTTATAGGCAGGGGCCCTGGGCCTCTTCCCAAATATTGAGCGGGAAGGGCGCCAACAATTGGCCATTTTGAAGGGGAACATCTAGTACACTTATCCTGACTAAAGTTGGTCCTCGCCTGTCAAAGGCTCTGGTGGTGACGTCGGCTTGGGCTCCACGATGACCTCCTTCCTGCCGTTGCGACGGTCTAGGTCTTGTTGCACTGAAATGGCTGCCTTTGCTTGATTCTCTCGCCTGCGCTTGCCTCCTTTTCACCAAAGAGGAAATGAGGACACTGCGCGGGCTGGCGCCCGCCTGGCGCCCCTGGTCGTCATGGCTTGCGCCTTGGTCTCTCCGCCTCCTCGCGAGCCAGCCTGACGAGGCCGTGCCTGAGGAAGCTTCCGGTCGTCCGCCCCGCGAGGCTTGGCCCCTCGCGAGGGTCTTGAGCTTGTGCTGATGAATATGGGCGATACTGGGCCACCCCTTGAGCCACGCCGCAGGCCGCACGCAGGCAAGTCTGGGTACCCCCGTTCCTAGAACGCCGACAGCGCCCCTTGTGGGGTCTCAAGGGCGCAGAAGACGACCTCTAGCTGCGCCCGGAAGACTTGATGGGCAAGGAGATGGGAAAGGTCTTGCGCACCTTGCTTGAGAAGGACCCGAGTGGCCTCCCGGAGGCCTACCTCCCGCTGTACCGCCATGACGACGGGGCGGAGGTGGCCGCCGCCATGCCAGTCTTCAATGAGCGGGGGCTCATGCCGCCCAAGATCCCCCAGCTCCCGAACTCCCCGGTGCCGATGTCCTCCGGTGAGAGCTCCGGGGAGGAGGGGAAGGAGGACTCGGAGGCGACCATGGAGGGGGTGGGGGAGACCTCTCCTCCACTACAGAGCAATATCCTCCGTGGTTTTTCTGATGATGATGACATCCGTGGCAGAGGGCTCACCGCGCTCCATCGGGGTCGTCACGAGGTCTGGGGGGACCCCTCTGAGGAGGCTGAAAGCAGGGGACCCCAAAGAAGAGCGAGGCGGCGTTGCTTCTCCAGGGCGACGGCCCTGCCTTGTCGCCCATCGCCGCCGCTGTAGAGCCAGTCATCATGCGCCCGTCCGCTCCTAAGGACTCGGCGAAGCCCGTTCCCAAGAAGCTCGGGGGTGCCATTCTCCTGGACAATCGAAGGGCGTACGTTGCTGATGACGAGTAAGTATTTTACCTTGTTTCTGCTTCCCATCCTTGATGTCATAATCACGATGTCCTCCTCCTGGTGGCCAGGCTGTAGCCGGTGATGAAGAGGAAGAAGAGGAGGCCAGGGCCTCCGAGGCCCCGCGACCTGCCGTGGCCGCGGCGACCCCGGTGTGGGAGGAAGAGGCCGCCTCGTGTCCACCCACAACGGAGCGGGCCTCTAGAGGCTCGGTGGCCCAGCCTCAGGAGAAGACCACCTCCATGGCGAAGCAGACTCTAGGAGCGCTCGTCTCCATCAAGCCTGATGGGGGTTCGAGGGCTCCGGAGCCCCTGTCGTTCTTGTTGTTGCGGCGTCACCAGCCCGGGCACCAGTGCCACCTCCTCCCCAAGTCGTCACGCTGGCGGACCATGGTTCCTCTGCCATGCCCGGCGCTCTGGAGGAGGCCTTCACAACGCTGGACCGGCTCCGGACTGATCTTCAGGGTGTCGATCGGCGCATGGCGACAAGGCGTCTGGGGCTAGTATCGGGGTGGCTCCAAGCTGACTCATCCATCAGGATGGCCTGGGGCCAGGCCGAGGCTATTGTCGTGGAGGGCAGGAAGGAGGCTGGTGAGGCCATCGCGGCTTGCGACGCAGCTCTGGTCGACGCTGCGTCCACCAAGGAGCGTTGCCGCATGGTGGAGGCCGAGTTGAAGGCCCTCCGCTACGAGCATGCCGCCCGCACCCATCGTCTTGAGGAGCAGGAGGAGAAGCTGAAGGCAAGGGAGACTGCGCTCACCAACCGCGACGCCAAGCTAGAGCAGGCAGCTTAGGAACAGGCCGTGGAGCGGAGCCGCCTGAGGAAGCTAAAGAAGGAGACAGAGCAGGCCCAGGCATCCCATGCGACGCTCATCTCCAAGGAGAAAGCTTGGCTAGAGGCCAGGGAGAAATCCCTTGCCGCGGCCGAGAAGGCGGCCGCCACGGGGCGCGATACCTTCATCTCCCTTGAGCTGAGGTCCCGCGGGGCACTGCAGACCCTTTATCGGGAAGGGTACTAGGAACCGCTGGCTGGTCCAGAGGAAGGCCCGCCGGACTGCTCCCCAAGCTTGCCAAAGCGCTCGAGGGCATTATCACCGGAGTGGGCCCCTGGTGGTGGCAGAAGCTCCCGCGCTTTTCACCTCGGCCGCAATGCACATCTTCAACCACCTCCACCTTCGGGACCCAAGCTTTGATCCTGGTGAGGAAGTCCTGGATTAGGGGGTATCCGGACAGCCAGACTGTGTACTACGTCCGGACTCTTGAAGCGTGAAGATACAAGACTCAAGACTTCGGCCCGTGTCCGGATGGGACTTTCCTTGGCGTGGAAGGCAAGCTTGGCGATCTGGATATTATATTTCCTTCCTTGTAACCGACTCCATGTAAACCCTAGCCCTCTCCGGTGTCTATATAAACCGGAGAGGTTGGTCCTTAGAAGGCCGATCACAATTACAATCATACCATCATAGGCTAGCTCTTAGGGTTTAGCCTCTACGATCTCGTGGTAGATCTACTCTTGTACTACCCATATCATAAATATTAATCAAGCAGGAATTAGGGTTTTACCTCCATCGAGAGGGCCCGAACCTGGATAAACATCTGTGTCCCTTGTGTCCAGTTACCGTCAGCCTTGACGCACAGATCGGGACCCCCTACCCGAGATCCGCCGGTTTTGACACCGACATTGGTGCTTTCATTGAGAGTTCCTCTGTGTCATCGCCGTCAGGCTCGATGGCTCCTTCGATCATCATCAATGACGCTGTCCAGGGCGAGACTTTCCTCCCCGGACAGATCTTCGTGTTCGACAGCTTCGCACTGCGGGCCAACTCGCTTGGCCATCTGGAGCAGATCGACAGCTACGCCCCTGTCCACCAGGTCAGGTTCGGAAACCTGAACTACACGGCAGACATCCACGGAGACTTGATCTTTGATGGATTTGGGCCTATGCCGGGAGCACCAGACAGTCGCGACGAGCACGGCTTGGACCTGCCATCGGACGAAGCTCGGGGTATCGCCCCCGTAGTATCTCCGGACCTAGATCCGGAGCATGCTGCGTTGCCCAAGGACGGGGGGCTGGACCCCGCCCCGCCGGTCACGCGCTCATTGGCGGTAGAGCCGAACACGGGCCTTACCCCTGTAGTGGCATGTGAATCCGGACCCCCGGATTCATATCCGGATGTTGGTTCTGGTACGCACACTCCCGATCGAGTCTAGCCAGGTTGGGCTCCGGTAATAGAGTTCACCGCCACGGATATCTTCCAGCACTCGCCCTTCGGCGACATGCTGAACTCATTAAAGTCTCTCTCTTTGTCAGGAGGCTCTTGGCCAAACTACGTCCGGCTCGAGCGGGAAGTAGGCGATGAAGGAATTCTTTGCCCATCCACCACCCACTTCATTGCCATGGTCGATGACTTAACCGACGTGATTGACTTTGACTCCGCAGACATCGATGTTATGAACGACGATGCAGGAGAATCACAGGAGCCACCGCTCACTGGGCGGTGGATAGCCGCCTATCCCCATGATATACATATGGCGGACACTCCGAACGAAACCAATGGCGATGAGGCAGCGGAGGATAAATCCTCAGGGAGAAAAGCAAAGCATAGGCGTCGTCGGTGCTGCCCCAAGCCCCGCCACAGGAATACCGGCCCGGAAGACGAAAACAATTCGGATGGCGCCGTAGATGAATACAGCCCTAGTCGGCTTGCCTTTCAGCAGGTCGGACTGGCCACTGTGGGATACTTGGAAAGGGACAACTATACACCCCCCTCCGAGGATGAGGCAAGCCTCGGTAATGATGAATCCGGCGTGCCTGAAGATCCAGTGGAACAAGCCTGCTTCGAGCGACGGCTCATGGCCACGCCAAAGAGCCTGCAAAGGAAGCAACAGCAGCTTAAAGCTGACCAAGATTTGCTGGCGGACAGATGGACCAAGGTCCTGGCCACCAAAAGTTACGGACCCGACCGCCCCGACAAAGGGCACACAGGGCACAACCGGCCACCCCAACCTAAGAAGGAAAACCCAAGGCACATGCCCCGACGTCAACACACCACTATGGTCCAAAACAACACGAAGGACACAAGAAGAAGCATCCTCAAGCCCCGGCGCAATGGTCACACGCGTCAAGTCAGGAAAGCTAGTGCTAATTTCAGCAACTCCCAGTCTGGTCAACGGACAAAGAAGAGGTCAGACCTATCCGACCCGAGCCACACACGCGATCAACCATGCGAAATTCATGGTACTCCTAGAAGGATGGCAAAGCATACAAATAGAGAATGCCGGATCCTCAAAGCAAAACGGCTAGCCGCGTGCCAGAAACAATGAAGGGAGGCTTCTGGTCAAGAGCTCCCCCCCTCCATAGCATATAAGTACGGCCGCTCGTCCCAGACCGCACTAACCACAGCAAATCGGTTGCAGTACCTAAGGACATAGCAAACCAGGGGCTCCATAAAACATAAAACCCCCGCAGGTGCGAAATCACAGACAACATCTCTTAAAAGGTGCTGGGGGCAAAGGCCAAGTTTTTTTGGCCCATCACTTTAAACGGTCGTCTTCGGGTCACCAAACAAATACTACGCCAAAGAATAAATCTTCGGCACTTTCCCACCATGTGGTAATTTACTGTATGCTAACGGGACGAACCACGTTGGCTGGATCCCGCATGGTAAATCACTCAGGCCAACACCATGTGATGCAATCACACCTATGGGCAAGGCCGAACCCCGCCCTCAGGGCGGATATCATACAGCTGCCGGAGTAGCGAGTCGTGCATGCCTATCAAGATTTTGATATGACAGACGACTATCCGGACACCAATTGAGGAGTCCGCGCTACCCACCGGTATGGCAGCTGGGTTTACCAGGGCCTGATCAGGAGCCCTCGGACCAACCACAAGAGGACGCTCGGCTACCCCCGAGTATTTGCCTTACAAACTAACTTTGATGCAGAACAGGATTGGTGATATGGAATCGGCCAGGACACATAAGGTTCCCCCTAAAGAAGGCAATCCAGATTCACTCTTGATTCACTCACAACTCCCTCTAGTCCGGCCATCACAGGTTCCGCCAAAACACACCCATTTTTTCATAATCATACATCGTACTCATATGCCTAGACATAACATTTTGCTACAATACGTAGACTTAAAGAACACTGACCGGACGTCGCTTTTCATCGACACCTCGTGTTACGCCCGATTATGCCAGGGCTTCATAATACGGCAATAAAGTCCGACCACCTTCTTGGTCGTCCGGCACCCCGAACTTATAGCACTATATGCATCAGCTCTGAATCATGTCTTGGGTCATTGGTTGGGTTTGCCCGCTCCCTTGTTTTGGTACCTTACGCCCGCTATATCGCTAAGGTAGCGCAGGGAGAACTATCGCGATTGTGTCCCGGATTTGCCGGACGAGCACCTCAAGAGAGAAAGCCAAAACCGACTGTCATGATACAGCGAGAGCTGGTCAGCTGTTCGAGAGGTTGTAAAATCCTTAAAGATTTATTCCGCACAACGCCATTATAAATGTAGAGTGCGACGGATCGGTCTTCTAATCAGGCGCCAATAGAGCCCCTAGTTTGGCCTTCCGAACACTAGGGGCTGCGCCGACCATACTCGAATTCCTATGGCTAAGTGAGAGTAATAAAGCCTTATAGTCCGATTGCCTGGTTCGTGGTGAGAAACGCCTCCGCAAAGGGACCCAACTATGGGATAAAGAGTGTTCAAATATGTCCCGACCCCCGTATTCTTTTTACGTGGGGGCAGAAGCCGACGATTGGTCAACTCTCAGGATTTACATACAATAAACAGCCGCACAGGAAGAACATATGTTCAAACAAAACGGGCAATATATAAAATGCCATGATCCCATATTACAAAAAAGTGGCACGAATGCCCTCAGGGAAATATAATATCTTTGGTACATTTATCCACCGCAAGGCGGGCTACCTTCAGTACACCTTCATACTACAGTTCGGGCTTGCGATGCTCCTTACCCTCTGGCGGCCCCTCAGTCATCAGCTTCTCCGCGTCAAGCTTTCCCCAATGCACTTTTGCACGGGCGAATGCCATACGTGCACCCTCTATGCAGACTGATCGCTAAATAGCATCAAGCCGAGGACAAGCGCCCACAATCCGCTTCACGAGCCCGAAGTAACTACTCAGAATTGGCTCCGCCGGCCACAGCCGGACAATCAAGACCTTCATGGCTAGTTCGACCACCTGGTGCAGTTCGACCAGCTGCTTCAGCTGATCGATAAAGGGCACAGGATAGTTCGGTGCCAAATACCGCGACCAGAAATCCCTCTCCGCAGACTTCTTTTCCTCGGTTCGGTAGAATTGGGCGGCATCTGATATGCTGCGAGGAAGATCCGCAAACGCCCCTGGGAAAATAAGAATTCAGCTTGCCGCTTAGAATTCTTCCCATTATCATGAATAAATGGCTAAGAATACAGAAGGCCTTACCAGCCGCAACTTTTCGGGCATCCTGAATGTCCCGTACAGTGCCTCGGGCTTTTTCCCGAGCATCTTCCGCGGCTTGGAGTGCTTGGGCGAGTTTGGATTCTTTCCCTATTAGACTCTGCTCCAAGCCCTCGCTTTTATTCACAGCCTCATGGAGCTCCCGCTCAGCCGCGACAACCCTGGCCTCGTGTTCTTCACGAAGTGCCTGTTCGGCGGTAGCCTTCTCGTTGGCATTATCCACAGCCTTTTTCAGTGCCTCATATTCGGCACTCGCTCCTAGGGCACAAATACTTTTCAATAAGCACAATTACTTATTTGTGCCTAATGCAAGACAATGTTTTATCATACCTTGTTTATCTTCTAATTGCTTCCTCATGCGGCCAAGTTCTTCCTCGGCCCGTTCCAGGCTCCGCTTCAATTCGGACACTTCCGCATTATGAGCGGTCGTCTTCTCCGCAGACGCCTGTGTTCAAACAAAGAGGTACACGTCATTAACGTAAGTTCCCACGTCGAAAGAGGATTTGATCCCCTGCCCGGCTCCCTCTCCTTCGTTGGACAGTGTATCAGGGGCTACTACTCATATTATGACGATCCCTCAAAGGTTTCTTGGGAAACATACCTCAAAGGCCTTTATAAGGCCAAGGTAGGTGTCACGCCCAATATGCGACCCTATCCAAAAGGAACTCGAAGGTCCCACCAAGGATAGACCCGCATATTGAAACGCTTTTGCAAGGTGGATACCATTACATCAACATTACATAACAGATAGGGATACAACCAAGACATACAATGCCACATGAATACATCAACATCATAAACAAGATCAACATCCGACTACGGATGAAACATAAACAGAAGCTCAAACGACATCCACCCTGCTAGCCCAGGCTGCCGACCTGGAACCTATCCCCGATCAAGAAGCGTAAGAAGAACTCCAATACAAGCAAACATCGCCTCACGCCATGATCATCGTGCAACCTGTACCGCAAATCGGTGTTGTAGTAATCTGTGAGCCACGAGGACTCAAAGAATCCCATTACCATGGGTATCAAGACTAGCAAAGCTTAAAGGGAAAGGAAGGGGTAAAGTGGTGAGGTTGCAGCAGCGACTAAGCATATATGGTGGCTAACATACATAAAAAGAGAGCGAGAAGAGAAACAAAGGACCGGTCGTCAACTAGTAATGATCAAGAAGTGATCCTGAAATCCTACTTACGCCGACATAACCCGAAACCGTGTTCTCCTCTCGATCAACCCCGAAAAGAGACACTCACGGTTACGCACACGGTTGGTGTATTTTAGAAGAGTTTGCTTCAAGTTTACTACAACCGATATTAACAAATTCCCATCTGCCACATAACCGTGGCACGGCTCTCGAAAGTTTATACCCTGCAGGGTGTCCCAACTTAGCCCATGATAAGCTCTCGCGATCAACGAAGGATATTCCTTCTCCCGGAAGACCCGATCAGTCTCGAATCCCGCCACAAGACATTTCGACAGCAATAAAACAAGACCAGCAAGACCTCCCGCGTGCCGACATCCCGATAGTAGCCGCACAGATCTCGCCTCGAGCCACGACCGGATGAGCAGACGACGGAACCGACGATACCCCAAGTTGCCTAGGGGCGGCACCGCAAGTGGCTCTAGTTTGGACCAACACTTAGACAAGCATTGGCCCGGGGGGGCTAAAATGAAGATGACCCTTGAGAGCGCGACTCCCAAGGGAAAAAAGGGTAGGTGAGGCAAATGGTAAAACCAATGTTGGGCCTTGCTGGAGGAGTCTTATTCAAAGCGAACTGTCAAGGGGGTCCCATAAATCACCCGACCGCGTTAGGGACGCAAAATCCGGGAACATAATACCGATATGACGGAAACTAGGGCGGCAAGAGTGGAACAAAACACCATGCATAAGGCCGAGCCTTCCACCCTTTACCAAGTATATAGATGCATTAATTAAATAAGATATATTGTGATATCCCAACAAGTAAACATGTTCCAACAAGGAACAACATCTCCATGTTCCAACAAGGAACAAACTTCATCTTCACCTGCAACTAACAACGCTATAAGAGGGGCTGAGCAAAGCGGTAACATAGACAAACAATGGTTTTCTAGGAAGGGTGCAAAAGGTTAGACGCTGACATGGCAATTTGGGATGGCTTGATAAACAGGTAATAGGTAGCGCAGCATAGCAATAGAACGAAGCAACTAGCATAGAAATGATAGTAGTGAGATCCAAGGTAGCGGTCATCTTGCCTGAAATCCCGCAAGGAAGAAGAACGAGTCCATGAAGAAGACGAACGGATGAAGCCGAACCAAGCATAGACAAACGAATCCTCACGATCGCAACGAAACAGGAACTAACAAGAAGAAGCACACAACATAGTAAACACACCACACATAGACAAGACATGATGCACAACAAGCATGATGCATGACAAATCTAGATGAGGCTACTCATGGCAAGAGATGATGCAAACAAGAGCAACACATCAAAGCAAGTTTAAATGAGGCCGGGAATAACATATAACAATTCCGGTAAGTCCTCATATGCAAATTTCGAAATTGGTCCAGATCTGGATAACTTTATGTTAAAGTTGTTAAACAGCATGTTAAGATGCACCACGATGATCTACACTAAATTCTATTCAAGTTACATATAAAGTTCATTAGATTCGGAGCTACGGCCTAGAAGATATGAGCAAAACAAGTTAAACATGGCATTGATGCAAAATGCATACCAACATCAAGCAAACACCTCAAAACATGGATGCAACATGATAATATGAAGCCACATGCAAAATCAAGCAAGTATCATATAGAGCACACTCAAAACGGAGCAACGGTTCAACACATACACACAATACAAGTTATAGCAACAAACTGTCCAAAACAGCAACTAGGCATATTGCAAGCACCTAAACAACAAGCTACAGCATCTCAACGTAATAACAAAAGGAATGGGCATGATGTACAGGTAAAGCATTACAAAACATGAACACTGAGCTATCTCCAGAAATCACTAGAACCTGCTCAAAATGACATGGCAAGATTGCAAATAATAACAGTTTCAGACTTATCAGGAAATAACATCAGGTTGCAATGTTTAGAGCTATCAAACAACATGTTACAGGAACTTATCATGGCAAACAAAGGCATGGCATGAATCTACTAATTGCATAGAACAAATGTCCCTTACTGACCATGAGCCAAAAATGATCAGAAAATATGATGGCACCCATGTAAACATGGCAAGGTATATTACAGATTCATACATGGCAGGAACAGCAATAAGTAGGCATGTTGGTGAGCTTGAACCACTCACCACAGAGCAATAAATGGCATGGCAAGGCAACTCACAGTAAGAAGACATGGCATAGAAGCTATACATGGCAAGAACAACATCATAGCATACAGGATTAACTACAACAACCTTGGCAAAATTGAATAACATGTAAACAACCTGCCAGGAAACATTTTATAGCAAAAGTAGAGCTCGATTGACTCAAGCTATGGCACTCCATAATTGCAAACAAGGGCATGGATGGATAGAGAATAAACATATGTTAAAAACATCCTTAATGAAGTATATCAAAATAAACATGGATCTCTCGGTAGCATCAAGTTTACATGGCATAAAAATATCAGCAGAACAGGGGCTGAAATCAGCAACATCATGAAGCCTAGTTTGCATGCTTGTGCTAGTCACCACAGAGATCACAAAAATACATGGCATACACCCCTGTAAATATGGCATGGCATATTACAAAACAAATGTAGGACCCAAGTTCATAGGATGCACACATCAATCATGGCAAAAATGACAAAAGTGCATGTTCTGATAAGAATCTGAAACTAACATCACATAGCCCTCTTCTAACAGCTTTTCGGGCATCAAGATGAGCTCAAATGTAAATGATGCAATGTGATGAAATGACGTACTCGTCGAGGCGAACAATTTGACATATTACACGCGCAAAACAGAGCTACGTATGCAGAGTTACAATGCGATGAAAATGCATGAAAATATTAGCAGATTCGGGGACTTAGTGGATTCGGGGTCAACCTCAGATCTAGGGTTGCACGGAACCCGAGGCGTGGCTGGAGATGCTCGCCGGAGTTGGACGGCGCCGGCGATGAGGGAGGAGGCCGGAGAGGGCCGGGGCGCCGGGGGTCGCCGGAGGAGGCGGGCGGCACGGCTCGCGCTGGCCGCGGCAATGGGCGACGAGGAGGCGCCGGGCGAAGCGGCGGCGAGCGGCCAAGCGGGCGGGGACGACGGCGGCGGGCGAACGGCCCGGCGGCGGGAGCGCGGACGCCGGGCGGCGGAGGCCGGGCGGCGACGCTGGGCGGGCGCCGCTGGGCTGGGCGGCAAGCGAAGCGCCGCGGATGGGCCGGAGGGCCCGATCCGGCTCTCCGCCGCTGGGCGGCGGGGACGGTGCGGGCGCCACGTGGCGTGCCCGCCAATGGCTGGGAGCGGCGGCGGGGAAGCGTCCGGACGGCGGCGGACATGTCCGGTGGCGCAGAGGAGGTGGGATCTAGGTTAGGGTGGATTTGGACCGCGAATTTGGAAGGAGAAGGCATATATATAGGTTGAGGGAGCTAGCAGAGTCCAAATGAGGTGCGGTTTTCGGCCACGCGATCGTGATCGAACGGCGGAGAGCATAGAGGGGAGTTTTCTGGGTTTTGGGCCACTTTGAAAGGGGTGTTGGGCTGCAAAGAGAAGGGGCCTTTTGCGGTTACCCGGTTAACCGTTGGAGTACCAAACGACCTCCGAATGGCACGAAGCTTGACAGGCGGTCTACCGGTGCTATACCAAGGCCGCTTGACAAACCTCGGTCCATTCCGAGAAAGTTTAACACCCGCACACGAAAAGAGGCAAAAGGGGGCGCCGGGGGACATAGGAGTGCCGGATTGGAAAACTAACAACGGGGAAAATGCTCGGATGCATGAGACGAACACGTATGCAAAAGAACTGCACATGATGACATGATATTAAATGCAGACGATGACATGGCAAAATGCAACACGCAAGCACATGACATGGCAACAACGACGAATAACTGACGGACACCTGGCGCATCGAATCCGGGGCGTTACAGCAGGACTCATTCAGTCCGCTCTCGGCGGACTGAATCTTTTCAACCACCGCACCCATAAGGGTCCGATGTTCATCGACGATAGACACGTTCTTTAATGTCGTAGATAGACCGCCTGGCAGCTTTGTCCGAACAGAGGTTGACGGTGGAGTAGGCAGGCCTCCCACCATTGAAGATGGCTGCTCGCCCGATCCAGGAGCCTTAGAGGTCTCCCGGACCTTGTCCGGCTGTGGGCCGAACCCAAGATCGCCCCCGTTGACGGCACACTCCGAGGCCATCGCTCCCATGTGTCCGGCCCCAGTGATATGCCCCCCTGGTCCGAGCCCCGTTGAGACGACACCTCGGTGTCGCTACCGGGACTTTGGGGAAGGGGCCTCGAGGCGTCTCGCTCGCCAAAGCGTCCGAGCTCAGTGAATCCTCGGATGAGGACTGGCCGGCGCGAGACCTCGCCGGACTGTGCAAAATATAGCAACAGTTAAAACTATTATACCCAAAAGCAATCACGGACGCATATGCATGTTCGGATCTTGTACACTTTCGACTTCTCCAGGGGCTGGGCCCTGGGATCCCACTCCGGACTGCTGTCGGCAGCCTTGGTGGATGCCTCTGGGAGGGAACCTTTTCTCCTCTTGGGCGACTTGGCCTCCAGGGACGAGGAAGCTACGCGCTTCTTCCCACCTCCAGAATGAGCCTCGTCCTCCTCTGCTTCTTCCTCTTCGTCTTCCGTAGAGGGAGCGTCGCTTGAGTCTTCGGAATTTGCGTCTGAAGCCTCGCGGTGACGGAGGCCACTCCGGGTCTTCTTGACCTTCTTGGAGGCCTCCTTCTTCGGCGCCTCATAAGGCGCGGGGACCAGCATCTTCGCTGAAGAGGTCCGCCGCCTCCGCAACGGGTCGACAACGGTATCCGCTCCATTTTCTTTATCCATCCCTGAGGTCACGATGAGACACGATTAGGATGTCTCCCCCATGACATGCCAGCTGAAGCATGAATAGACAGAGCTTGGCTGTGACTTACCGAGCTTGGAGAATGGGATAACTGATACCCACGGTCCTCGGTGGGGCCCGGCCACGATTTGCCGGACTTGAAGAGCACCTTCCAGATATCCTTGTGGGAGGAATCGTAAAGCTCCCGAAGGGTTTGGTGCTCGGCAGGGTCGAACTCCCACAGAGTACAAGCTCGGCGCTGACAAGGGAGAACCAGGCGAACTAGCATCACCTGGACTACATCCACAAGTTTGACGTCCCTATCGACCACGCCCTGAAGCCGTGTCTAGAGCAGTGATAGCTCATCGGACGAGGACCAGTTCGGGCCCTTCTCGGGCCAGGATGTGAGCCGCAGCGGAGCTTCGGATCTGAACACTGGAGCGGCCGCCCACTTTTTGCTACGTGGTTCGGTGATATAGAACCACTGCTGCTGCCACTCCTTGACGGAGTTGTTGAAAGCGCCCGTCGGCCAAACAGCCTTGGGCATCTTGCTCACCATGGCATCGCCGCACTCGGCGTGTTCGCCACTCACCACCTTGGGCTTCACATTAAAAATCTTTAGCCATAGGCCGAAGTGAGGTGAGATCCGAAGAAAAGCCTCGCACACACGATGAACGTCGAGATATTGAGGAAGGAGTTGGGGGAAAGATCATGAAAATCAATCCCGTAGTAATACATGACTCCGCGAACAAATGGGTGCAGGGGAAACCCAAGCCCGCAGACAAAATGATGAAGTAACACGACTCTCTCGTGAGGTTCCAGAGTGGGGACGACCTTTCCCGCCGGGGGGAGACGGTGGCCGATCTTCTGAGCCAGATACCCGGCGTCCCAGAGCTTCTTGATATCCTTCTCCCGGACAGTAGAGGCCATCCATGTGCCTCCTTCTCCGGATCCGGACATCTTTGGAAAGCCTCTCTTTGGTGGAAAGGAAGAGTGCTTGGGCGTTAGGGCTCGAAAAGAGGGGAATGAGCGAGCGGAAGGAGAAAGGCGTGGGTAAAGAGAAGGAGGCCTTGTCTCTTTATAGGGGCGGTAAGTGCTTTTTGCACCTCCCCACTTGCCTGGTAGAGCCAGTTTGCCTCCCGGTCGCCGCGATTAGCGGTGCGGTTGGATTACCCATGCCCGTATTGATGAGAATACCGCGATAAGGGGACACGATCTCCGCTTTGACAAGACGTGTTGAGGAAACCGCCTCGTAATATGCACAGTACTCTTGAAGCGTGAAGATACAAGACTCAAGAGTTCGGCCCGTGTCCGGATGGGACTTTCCTTGGCGTGGAAGGCAAGTTTGGCGATCCGGATATTATATTTCCTTCCTTGTAACCGACTCCATGTAAACCCTAGCCCTCTCCGGTGTCTATATAAACCAGAGAGGTTGGTCCTTAGAAGGCCGATCACAATTACAATCATACCATCATAGGCTAGCTCTTAGGGTTTAGCCTCTACGATCTCGTGGTAGATCTACTCTTGTACTACCCATATCATCAATATTAATCAAGCAGGAAGTAGGGTTTTACCTCCATCGAGAGGGGCCGAACCTGGGTAAACATCTGTGTCCCTTGCTTCCTGTTACCATCAGCCTTGACGCATAGATCGGGACCCCCTACCCTAGATCCGCCGGTTTTGACACCGACACCTGGCGCGCTGCTTGAACCTATGGCCCCTGATCTCCAAGATGCTGCCGCCGAGGCCGTGGGGAAGCAGGTGGAGGCCCTGTTGTAGAAGTTCCTCTACGTCGACCCCACGACTGCGACAACCGGAGCCAGTGGTGCAGACGGCGGCGACGTTGTCAACAACGGGCTCCTACAGGCGAGCGACGACGGCATCCAAGGCTGAAGGAGAGGTCCGAAGGCGGCGCTTCCTCCCATTTTAACCCTGCAACATTTATCATGCCTCGTGGAGGCGTGAGAACTCCTGATTTAAGTTTTTAAGAGACAATATGTTTTGTAATAATTTGCTAGGATCTCGCGATTTCCTTTCCGTTTGCTTTAGTGTTCTCCATCGGCAGGGCCCGGCCCCGCGCATACCACAGCCGCTGTTGGGGCGTCCGGATCACTAGGACGAGAGCAAGGGGTGAGGGGCTACATGACTAGTGAGGCCCCTGACTCGCGAATCTCTGGGGTCCCCCTTGACGTACGAACAACCCTCGGGAAGAAGATGTGAGTGTCGGTCTTAGCATTCTGCATTGGCGGGGCCCATCCCCACGCATACCTCAGCCGCCGTTGGGGCGTCCGGATCACCAGGACGAGACCAAGGGGTGAGGGGCTACGTGACCAATGAGGCCCCTGCGTCGCGATGCTTAGGGGTCCCCCTTGATGTACGAATAGCCCTCGGGATGGAGATGTGAGTGCCGGTATTAGCGTTCTGCGTCGGCAGGGACCGGCCCCTCGATATCTCAGCCGCCGTTGGGGCGTCTGGATCACCAGGATGAGACCAAGGGGCGAGGGGCTACATGACCAGTTAGGCCGCTGAGTCATGATGCTCAGGCGTCCCCCTTGACGTATGAACGGCTCTCCATACCTTTCCTTGTCGGGCTTTCGCTCGGGAGGGACGCGAGAAAACTGGTCCAAGGGACCTGGTGAGTGGCGTACGCCAGGCGTGACCTGAGCGTAGCCCCCGTGCCCAGCCCCCCTCGCATGACCTTCTCAAGGGAAAGCAGTGCGGTGAAGCTGAGCAGCGAGCCTGGTGGCTCTCCTAAGGTTACTGGAGCCGCTAGGTTGCCCTCAGTTGTTTATTCACCAGCGCGGAGCATGGTGCTTCCACTCTTGCACGGGCATAGCCGCTCCTTGACTGTGTCGTCCGCCAGCGCAGAGCATGGGGCTTCCACTGGTTCGTCGGTGGGAGCTCCCTCTGAGGGGAGACTCCGGGGCGTGTACAGCCCCGTCCTGACACGTGGTTTGCACGGCAGGACTAGAGGAGGTGTATATGGGCACTCGTGAGCCAGCGCGGGACTCACGAAGCCCTACCTCAAGGCGGGTTGTGTCAGATTTCGGGTTCCGACAGACCCTTGAGGTTTGAACACTGGGGTGCGCGAAGAGATCTCGCCCTCTACCTACCTGCACCCCGCCACCTCGCTTGGATCTAAACTACACAAAGAACAACACAAGAGACGCAAGGTTTATACTAGTTCGGCCACCATTGTGGTACTAATACCCTACTCTAGTTTGTGGTGTGGTGGATTGCCTCTTGGGCTGATGGTGATGAACAATACAAGGAAGAACAGCCTCACGAGGGTCTGTTCTTGGCTGGTGCGATGAACTGCTAGGGGGAGTTCAGTCGCTCTCTCTCTCTCTCTCTCTCTCTCTCTCTCTCTCTCTCTCTCTCTCTCTCTATTCAAGGTGCCTCCAACAACCGATTAGATTGCCCTACTATGGTGGCTAGCTCTACTTATATAGGCAGAGGCCCTGGGCCTCTTCCCAAATATTGAGCGTGGAGGGCGCCAACAATTGGCCATTTTGAAGGGGAACATCTCATACACTTATCCTGACTAAAGTTGGTCCTCGCCTGTCAAAGGCTCTGGTGGTAACGCCGGCTTGGGCTCCACAATGACTTCCTTCCTGTCGTTGGACTGGTCTTGGTCTTGTTGCAACGAAATGGATGCCTTTGCTTGATGCTCTCGCTCGCGCTTGCTCCCTTTGCACCAAAGAGGAAAGGAGGACACTGCGCGGGCTGGCGCCCGCCTGGCGCCTTTGGTCGTCATGGCTTGCGTCATGGGCACCTCGTGAGGTACCCCTCCTTGATCTCTCCGTCTCCTCACGAGCCAGCCTGATGAGGCCGTGCCTGAGGAAGCTCCCTGTCGTCCGCCCCGCGAGGCTTGGCCCCTCGCGAGGGTCTTGAGCTTGTGTTGATGAAGATGGGCCGTGATGGGCCCCCCCTTGAGCCACGCCACAGGCCGCAGGCAGGCAAGTCTGGGGACCCCCGTTCCCAGAACGCCGACAGTAGCCCCCGGGCCCAAGGTGCGCCCGGACTTGGCCAAGCAGAGAAGCGAAAGGGCAAGTGCGAAGCATCGTGGGCCCTAACAGCCTGCGGCCTTGGGCGCCGTGTGGCGGTTGATTGGACATGGGTGCCTTAGCAACCGCACGAGTTGATAAAGGAGCGGCGTCGGCCTAGGCTTAGCTTCCCTTGCTTTCTCTGGTTACTGCTCAGATCCCCTTTCTTGCGCCTCTCCTTCCTGCCTCCGAAATCTTCAGATCCACTTTGATCCTGCGCCCTAGAAGGCATGGCGCCTCGCCAGACCCGACCGGAGCTTAGTGCGTGCCTGCTCTGGACTCGCATGAACGATGTCGGGAGGCGAGCCTTGCCGGGTGCGCCAGATGGCGGCGCAGAGGCATCGGCAAGCGAAGGTGTTCAAGGCAGCTCCGCCCTCCACGAGGGCCAAGGAGCACCTTCTATCCACTCTTTATAAGCGCCATTGTTGCCGGTCTGATGCCTCCCTTTTCCGAGTTCTTCTTCTCTGTCCTCCGCCATTACAAGCTACAAGTTCTGCATCTCCACCCCAACTCTATTCTCCTCCTGGCGATCTTCGCCTACTATTGTGAGGCTCGCGTCGGGGTGCAGCCCTCAGTGGCCCTGCTGCGCCACTATTTCTCCCTCCGGAACTCTCGTGGTTCCCTTTCTGCGTGTGCGAGCTTCGTCGCGTACGGTAGCTCCATCGCCATTTCGAACCCCGGGAAGAGGATTGAGAGCTTCAGGAGCAAGTGGGTCTTGGTGGATGTTGGGCGCATCCACCCTCGGCTAATCTTGCCCACGGAGCACCCCACGCACTCCGATGATTGGTCTCGAGTGGAGCTCATGGACCCCCGCGCGAGGCCAGTGTTGGAGAAGATGGACATGGATCTAAGGCCGGCCAGCATGGCGGCGGCGAAGCTGACCGGCGTGTCGCTGCTGAGGGAATTCCTGGAGCATCAGCTGGCTCCGCTTCATCAGTACCCACTTCCGATGTGGAGGCCCCACCCGAGCCCCGCGGTCTTGGCCGACGAAGACCTGCGGTTCTCCAATCTTTGGTCTGGGGCGGCGTGGCGAGGTTGGGCGCTCCACGCCCTGTTCCTCCGCGATGACTGGGAGCAGGTAGTGCAGTCCATGCCCGTCTTCAACGGGGACGGGTCCGTGCCCACGGAGGCTCCTGAGGACCTGGTGGATGTGTCCTCCGGCGACTCCAGCGATGAGAAGGGAGAAGGGGAGCGGGAAGGAGGGCTCGACTCCGAAGCGACCGACGGAGAGTCGAGGGCTCCCCTCCCTCGGCACAAGTCCCGCGTTCTCCGCCTCTCACCGAGCGACGACGACGAAGAGGATGATTATGAGCAGGGCGGCGGGAGCTTGCCCCTGATCCCGAAGAAGGACAGGACCGGGCTGATCCCCCGCGGGTCTACCCCGGCCCCGAGGCGATCCGTTGGCGCGCCTCCTGCTCCCGAGCTCCTTGAGGCTGATCCTTGTAGCCGGCTCTCGGGCTTCAAGTATAGCCGTAGGTTGCTCGAGCTCGCGAGCGACGACCAGTAAGTGCTCGATTCCTATCTTATTTCTTGTTTTGTCGCTGAGGCTTGACGTCTGTATCTCTTGGCTAGGCTGGCGCCCGCGGCAAAGAAGCCGAAGGGATCTCCTGAGGTTCCGTCTGGGGCAGCGCCTCCGCCCGTGAAAGAAGGTGACCGTGATGCACGTGCCTCTCCTGCCCGGTCGCCCTCACGAGGCCTGGCTGAGCCGGCTGGGGCGAGCTCAGCCCCCATGGCCCAGGCGGCTCCTGAGGTGCCCTTGCCTGACGCTGCCACCACAGCCGTTGGGGCGCAGCAGGCTCCACCTCAGGATACTGTGGTCATGCTGCCGCCTTCTCCTCCTATCCCACCGCTGTTGTCTCTCCGACTCCTCCTACCGTTCTGGATCATGCTCTTTGCCCAACTGGACCCGCTGGCGAGGATCTTCTAGGCGCCGACCCGCCCGGGTGGCCGGGCGCTTGAGCTGGCTTGGCTGGATTAAGCTCGATGCTTCGCTCCGGGCGGCGTTGGTCCAGGCCTCGACAGCTTGCGACGAGGAGAAGCAGGTCATCCTTGGGGCGAAAGCTGCTCCAGCGCTGCCTTGGGGAGGTAGCCGATGTCCGAGGTCGCTGCAAAGGCGCTGGAGAGCGAGCTGGCAGCCTGCGAGACCAGCTCGCCAAGGAGGCCCCGCCGCCAAGAGCAGGAGGAAGGCATGAAAGCTTCGCGAGGTGGCCGTCAAGGATTGGGGCGTAAGCTCAAGAAGCGTCGTGAACTCCTAGGCGTGCTGGAGCAAGAGTTGGAGGCGAGGAAGGTCGAGCTGGACGGCAAGGCACGGGTCCTTGCCGAGGATCTCGTGGCCTTCACGGAGATGGAGGTGAAGGCTCGCACCTTGCTGAGGGAGCTTTACGATAGCGGCACGGAGAGCCAGCTGGTGGGCGCGAGAGGATGGCCCGCCAAGCTGCTTCCCTTCCTGGTTCACGCTCTTGAAGATGTCGCCCTTGGCCTTGGCCCTCGGCCGAGGCCGAGGCGCTGCGTCTTGTCTTCGAGGCGGCGCGGGTCCTCACCCACGTCTATCTTCGCGATCCTAGCGTCGACCTCGACAGCTCTTGGAGCCAGTGGCCAGCGAGCTTGCCGCTGCAGCTGCCGAGGCCGTGAAGGGTCGTGCGGAGGCTCTGGCGGGCGGTTCGGGCCTTCACCAGAAAAGCCAAAGCGGGTGTGCTGCCAACCTGCGACTCATAAAGCGAACCTGCTCCAGCAGCTCCACCACCGACAAGTGACTCCGTTATGGCTCTTGTTCTGCTTTTCATTCCTGCACATGTATCATGCCTCGGGGAGGCGTTTAAACTTGCATTTGGCGTTGTGATAACAGTTATGGACTGTAATATTTGCTTTGAAATTCCTTGAAATTTGCGCTTTTCCTTCCTACTTGCTTATGTTCTCGCCCGTGAGGCCTCCGCTACCTCAGCCGCCGTTAGCCCCGTCCGGTAACTAGGACGGGACCAAGGAGTGAGGGGCTACGTGAAAAGTTAGGCTCCTGAGTCGCGATGCTCAGAGTCCCCTTAGCGCCACGAACAACAAGTAGGGAGATGAGATGTGGGTGGATCTACCGTTCTCGTCTGCGAGCCCGGCCCAGCGTATCGTCAACCGCCGTTAGCCTTTCAGAACTAAGGTGAGGGCTACATGACCAGTTAGGCTCTGAGTCGCGATGCTCGAGTCCTCCTTGGCGATCAAAGCGGCCTTCGTACCTTGGCTGCCTCGGGGAGGGGCGTCACGACGAACCAGACCCGAGGGCTGGCTGGGTGGCGTCGTCTGGGCGTGACCCAGCGCAGCCCGTGCCCAACCCCTCGCGGCACTCCCGAGGCGTTGCGATGAGCCGGACTTCGAGCTCTGGGCTCCACGAGGTTGATGCGCCGGGGAACCCTCGATTGTTTATCACCGGCGAACATAAGCGCTTCCATATGTGTCTGGGCATGGCCGCTCCTCGGCGATGTCGTCGGCCGGTAGCGAGCATGGTGCTTCCAGCTGTGCGTGGGAGGGGCTACCCTCGGGGAGGAGCCAGGCGTGTACAGGCCCGCCACGACACGTGGCTGGCACGCAGTGGGGCTGACGAGGTGTGTCTGGGCACCCGTGAGCCAGCGGGACTCACGGGCCCTACCTCAAGGCGGGTTGCACGGCACTTTGGGCCTTATCTTGCGATGTGTTCCTGCAGATTTGGTTAGATGCGGAGCTCGTCCTCGGGTCCGGTCCTCGAGCTGGTCTCGGCCGTCGCTTGGTATGCGGTCGCGATGCCGTGGACAAGGCGGTGAGGGCTGGAGAGCCGATAGGAGCCACGAGTCGCGATGCTCGGTACCCACCCCCTTTAGCGTGCAAGCGGTCAGCATGAGCGAAGAAAGGTGTAGTGGTTGGCATCAAATAACAAGCATGATGGGTTGAGCGCGACCGAAATAAGCATAAGATGGATACATGTGCGGGTCGGCGGCGACTTAGGGAATGATGCAGCCGAGGGTGCCCCCAAAAAGATAAGCTAGGAACATGAAGTAAAAAGGATACCGCCGCGAGGGGCGGACCCTACGGCCGGGAATAATGCGAACTGGGGCGCTCCCGGCTGGAAATGAAACTTGAAAGAGCGTCACTGATAGCGTTGAAGGCGAAAGGGTGTTGGTGCAGCAGACTCGGTGGGCTGCGGGAGCCGATCCTCCACGAGCCCCGGGCTCGGGGCCTCGGGGAGGCTCGAGGCGCCGAGTGGCTCCTCGTGGACCATCTCCATCTCTGCGCAGGGCTGCGGGCGCTGGCCTCTTGAGCCTCAGGGATGCACCTCATGAGGCGCTTGGCGTGTGCCATTGCGTTCGACAAGCCGTAAGGCATGCGAACATAGCTGTGGGGTGGACCTTGGCGCCCCCCGAGAGGCAGAGGCACTCTGAGGCGGCTTTCGGTTGAGCCCTAGTATGTCGATCTGACGCGCAGCCCACCATCCTCGCTGGATGGGGAACTCGGCAGCCATGGCGGCTGCCACTCATGACTCTTGACTCCTGCAGCTCTGAATGATCTTGGCGATGAACTCCTGAGGTTGGCCCTCCTTGCCGCTCCTTCTTGAGAAGCGTGCTTGGCTCACGCCTCCAAGTGGTGCCCAGCGCCTCCCTCGTGACCTTAGCAAGGTCGGTGGCCCTCGAGGGAGCCCTCGAGCCACTGCTGAGGAGGGCGTCGAGGCCTTTCCTATCTGACACTGAAGGAGGTTCCCCCAGGAGGCCTTGGACCTGAGGGGCCTGCCTCTTGAGGGCGGGTCGGACAGCGTCTTCTTCTTCTTGAGGCGGTCTGGAAGCCTCACCTTCCATAATCCGGGTCTTCGGTGATCTGGCTGAAAGGCTCGCTCCGAGGGAGCACTGCGTCTTTCTCTTCGCGAGGCACCGTGATGACTCCGCCACTTCCGGCATCTTGAGGGCGTTGTAGCCGTGGTGGGTTACAGCCATGAACTTGGCGGTCTTTGGGTACCGAGGATGGCGCTGTATGGCGGCGAATGTGGGCGACGTCGAAGTCGATGAGCTCGGTCTTGGTAGTTGTCAGCGTCTTGCCAAGGTGGTGAGGAGGCGAACCTGCCCAATCGGGACCGTGGAGCCATCGGTGACCCCAGGGAAAGGCTTGGTTGGCTGAAGCTGATTGTAAGGCACTTGGAGATTGTTGAACGTTTCCACAGACAGGACGTTGAGCCCTGCCCCGCCATCGATTAGGGTCTTGGTGACAAGCACATTGCTGGTGATTGGGGAGCAAAGCATCGGGAGGACTCCGGCTGTGGCAGCACACTTGAGCTGATCCGCTGGGCCGAAGCGTGATGGCGCCGCCCGACCACGAGGCGTGTGGCCGAGCTTAGGGAGGACTGCATTCACTTTGCGGTGACTGCTTGAAGATGCGTTGAGAGGCTGGGGCTTGAGCTCCGCCAGGATCTGGTGATCGCGCTGCTCACAGGAAGCCCCAGCCCCTCGTCGATGATGGTCTTCATTTCTCCTTGGCTGCGGTGGCGGAGGAGGGAGGCCTGCGTTGCCTTGCAGGCAATCCTCGCGAGGCTGATCCCTCCAGCCTCCCTCAGGCGGGTCCCTTGGCCGATCCTCGCGAGGTTGGTCGCGCCACCCTTGGCAAGGGCACTTAATCTTCCAGGGTCTGTGTTCCTTCCTCCTCCTCGGCCGTGGCCCAGTCGGTCTTGGTCGGGACATCGGCCGATCCTCCCTTCTCGCACGGCTCGGAGCTCTTGACATTCGCTGGTGTTGTGGGTGTGGAGGTCGTGGTACACGCAGTACCGGCTGCCCTTGGAAGACTCGGGTTGATCTCTGCCCTACTTGGTGTCCGGTTCTGCCGCGAGCATGGCAGCCCCCTTGCGCTTCACATCCTTGGCCTTGGGCTTCTTCTCTTCTGGGTCTGCGGCAGGCAGCTCGAGGAGGGAGAGGCGACCTTCCTCAGCCCTGGCGCACTTGGTCGCCAAGTTGAACAGCTCCAAGGAAGTGCACAAGTCCTCATGCATCGCCAGCTCCTCCTTCATCTTGATGTCGCGCACACCGTCGGAGAAGGCGGAGATGATGGCCTCCTCGGTCACCTTGGGAATCTTGAGGCTTTCGTTGTTGAAGCGCTGTATGTATTTCTGCAGGGTCTCCCCTGGTTGTTGCTTGATCGGCGCATGTCGCTCACGGCGGTGGCCGGTCATGAGTACCTTTGGAACTTGGCGATGGGCGGTGCGCATCTCGTCGAGGAGGAGATCGTGCACAGAGCCAGGTTTAGGAGCAGTGCGGGCCCGTCCTTGAGCGCCATGGGAAACTAGTTCGCCATGACCTTCGTCTCCGTTGGCGGCTTGATGCCAGCTCGTGAGCTGGAGGAACTCAGCGGGGTCGGCCGTACCGTCGTGAGCGAGGAGGCAGGTCAGCTTGAACTTGCCGGGCCGCGACATTGGGAAGCTCGGTGGTGAAGGCACGGTAGCTCTCTGTGGCCAGGAGGCCTTGGGTGACGAAGCTTGGTCTTACGGGTCCCCATGCGCTGCTGCAGGAGCAGCAGCAGGGTCTTGACGTCTTGGGAGCAGGAGCGTGGCCAGCGACGAAATGGAGCGGGGAGCACTCGGGCAGCTTCTTGCGGGCGAGGGACTTCCTGGCAGCTCTGCTCTTGCCGTGTTGGCGCCGGACGAAGCGGGTTCCGTCCAGGGACCACGCGCCTTGGGCCAAGGCGCCTTCTTGAGGGGGAGGCGGCCGAGGCGCCCCCGGAGCTTCGTCAGGGCGGGGTGCGGTGCAGCGGGATGGACGGCGCGAGAGGAGCCTTCGCGCGGACGAAGCTTGGCGGCAGCGCACGAGCCACTCTTCGTGACGCGTCGTCGATCGGCGGTAGCGCAGGAGCTCATTTGCTGCGATGAGCGCAGCTCGAGCCTCCATGGGCGCGCGGAACACGCGAGACGAAGAACCAGCCGGGGCGAGCAAGGGGGTAGCAGTGCGGCTGTCTTGCCTTACGGAGGGATGCTAGGATGATGCTTGCTGCTCGTTCCCCGCCGGGCCGGTGACGGCTTTGACGGCAGGCGACGGGGAACGACGAGGGCGCCCGCCCGGCCAGGACCCGTCTGGCGACGCAGGAAGCGAGCGGCTCGGCGCTCAGCGGGCCCGATGGCGTCGAGACATGGATCACGGTGGTCGACGGAGAACAGGCGGCGGAAGGCAATTCCAGCGCACCCTACCGGCGTGCCAAATGTCGATTTCGGGTTCGGCAGACCCTTGAGGTTCGAACACTGGGTGCGCGGAGATCTCGCCCTCTACCTACACCACTGCCGCCTCGCTTGGATCTAAACTACACAAAGAACAACACAAGAGGCGCAAGGTTTATACTAGTTCGGGCCACCATTGTGGTGTAATACCCTACTCTAGTTTGTGGTGTGGTGGATTGCCTCTTGGGCTGATGGTGATGAACAATACAAGGAAGAACAGCCTCATGAGGGTCATTCTTGGATGGTGCGATGAACTGCTAGGGGGAGTTCAGTCTCTCTCTCTCTCTCTCTCTCTCTCTCTCTCTCTCTCTCTCTATTCAAGGTGCCTCCAACTACCAATTAGATTGCCCTACTATGGTGGCTAGCTCTACTTATATAGGCGAAGCCACAGGCCTCTTCCCAAATATTGAGCGGGAAGGGCGCCAACAATTAGCCATTTGAAGGGAACATCTCGTACACTTATCGACTAAAGTTGGTCCTCGCTTTGTCAAAGGCTCTGGTGGTGGCCTTGGCTTGGGCTCCACAATGACTTCCTTCCTGCCGTTGGACTGGTCTTGGTCTTGTTGCACCGAAATGGATGCCTTTGCTTGATGCTCTCGCCCGCGCTTGCTCCCTTTGCACCAAAGAGGAAAGGAGGACACTGTGCGGGCTGGCGCCTTTGGTCATCATGGCTTGCGTCATGGGCACCTCGTGAGGTACCCCGCCTTGATCTCTCCGCCTCCTCACGAGCCAGCCTGATGAGGCCGTGCCTGAGGAAGCTCCCTGTCGTCCGCCCTGCGAGGCTTGGCCCCTCGCAAGGGTCTTGAGCTTGTGTTGATGAAGATGGGCCGTGATGGGCCCCCCCTTGAGCCACGCCGCAGGCCGCAGGCAGGCAAGTTTGGCGACCCCCGTTCCCAGAACACCGATAGGTTGTGCCTGAATTTGGTTCGAAACATTTGCATGGGTCCTGCGAGATGGTTAGGTGGCCTGCACCGAGTGAATCTCCTAGAGGATATCGCATGAGAAGGCCAAAACACCAATGACCCCTGGAGGTTACGTGAACATGGCCAGCCCACCAGACAGAGCTCAGCCGTTTGGTTTGTCAACGCTGCAGGGACGGACTCGAGCATGGACGCCATGCCTAGTCTTCTCATGCGAAGGTCCTGAAGAAAGACAGCCGGTGCGTGGCTCCTGTGGCGGCGAGGCCACCAGGTCGCGCGCCCTAACTTATCCACTCCCGATTAGCTCATGCGAGAACAAGGGACCAAGGACCATGGGAGGAGACATGCATAGGAGCTGGCCCGCGAGCCAGAGCTCAGCCACTTGGATTTAGCGACGCTGCAGGGACGGACCCGAGCACGGAAATCATGCCAGTCCTTAATCATGAGGCGTTCGTGGGCGGGTTTGCAAGGGCGCACGACGTTCATGGCAGCGAAGCACCGGATAGACAGGTGATAATCATAAAGCAACTCATGAGAGAGTAAGGCCAGTTCTGATATATGCAAAAAGTGATACATGCCGCATGGACGGACCCACACGGCTAGGGGATAATGCAGCCCGATGGGCGCCCCCAACTGAACAACCCAAAAAATGCCACCTGGCACCGTTGCTTAAGAGGTGTTGGAGTAGCTGAAAACGCGTGCTGCAGAAGTCATTCCTCACGGGCCATCCAGGTCCTGAGTCTCGTGAGGCTCCGGAGGCCCGGGAGGCTCGCGAGGATCCAGTGCCTCCTCTGATAGGATCACCTAGTGCCTGGCCTCGTGAGCTTCCAAGACAGCCCGCATGTGGCGCTGATGCGTGGCAGTTCCGCTCAGCAGATCGAAAGGCATGCGAACGTAGCTATGAGGGGGGCCCTCGCACCGACCAATGTGGGATGGCCAGAAGAGCCCCTGGGACGCGGCTCTGTTGAGCCCTGGAATGTCGACTCAGACGTGCAGCTCGCTGCCCTCGTTAGGGGAGGGAGTTGCGCTTGGTGGCATGGGGCGACGCTCGCCTCGCATGTCCCTTGCCTCTTGAAGCTCCTTGATTGCCTTGGTGATGAACTCCTAAGCTCCTAGTGCCTCATGCCCTGCGCTCTTCTCGCGGAAGTGCACGTTGAAGCACGCCTCCACATGGTGCCTGAGCGGCTCCCTCATGATGCTGGCCAGGTCCGAGGCCCTCCAAAGGAGGGCCTCTGAGCCCAACCTGAGAGGGGCACCGGCCACGCCTTCCTATCCGAGAGGGGAAGGCTCCCCGTCAGTGGGCGCTGGGCCTGAAGCATGATCGTCGGACGCCCTGTCCTCCTGAGATCCTGGGTGGAGCAAGTGCTTCTTCTTCTTCTTGGGTACGACCTCAGGAGGATAGACGGCGCCCTCATCATCTGGGTTCTCGACCGCCGTAGCCTGGTAGGCGCGCTCGAGGGAGCACACCACATCCTTTTCATCGCAGGCGACCGTGATGATGCCTCCGCTCCCTCGCATATTGACGACATTGTAGCCATGGTGAGTAGCAGCCATGAACTTGGCCAGGGCCAGATACCCAAGGATGGAGTTGTATGGGAGGCAAATGTGGGCGACGTCGAAGTCGATGAGCTCAGTGTGGTAGTTGTCGCGCTTGTCGAAGGTGACAGGGAGGCGGATCTGCCCTATGGGGGTAGTGGAATCATCGGTCACCCCTGAGAAAGGCTTGGTAGGCTAAAGCTGGTCGTACGGCACCTGGAGCATGTCGAACGTGTCGACGGAGAGGACATGAATCCCGCTCCGTGATCAATGAGTGTCTTGGTGATGAGGACATTGCTGAAGGTAGGCGAGCGGAGCATCGGGAGCGCGCTGGCACTGGCCGCACACTTGATCTGGTTAGTAGAGTCAAAAGTGATGGCGTACTTGGACCACCTGAGCGGACGCGTTGCCTGTAGCTTGGGGAGGGCCGTGTTCACCTCGCGAGCGAACTACTTGAAGATGCGATGGGAGGTAGGGGCCTGAGCGCCACCTAGGATGCAAGCAACGACACAAGGCTCTTGGAAGCCCCTGGCTCCATCATCTTGGTGGTGGTCGTCGTTCCTCCTTGGTGGTGGCGGCAGCGGAGCGGGTCAGCATTGCCCTGAGGACAGTCCTCACGAGGCTAATCTCTCCGGGGGCCCTCGCGAGGCTGGCCCTGCCAGCGGTCCTCACGAGGCTGATCGCGCCAGTCTCGGCAGGGGTCGCGGTTGTCCCAGCGTCCCCCACCTCGGCCTCCACGGCCATAGCCGCGGTCGTTGCACTCAGGGCAACGACCAAGGCACCCGTCTCAGATGGCCCTGAGCTCTTGGAAGTCATTGGTGTTGTGGCTATGCACGTTGTGGAAGACGCAGAATGGTCAGCTCCCCTTGGAGGACTCCGGGTGATCGCAGTCGTGCTTCATCTCAGGCTCGGCCGCGAGCACAGCTGGGCCCTTGCGCTTCACGTCCTTGGCCTTGGACTTCTTGTCTTTTGGATTGGTCTCCGGGAGCTCAAGGAGGGAGAGGCGGCCTTCCACGGCCCTCGCCCATCTAGTTGCCGTGTTGAAAATCTCCAGCGCCGAGCACATGTCCTCGTGTATGGCAAGCTCTTCCTTCATCTAGACATCCCGCACGCCATCAGTGAACGCCGAAATGATGGCCTCGTCCGACACCTTGGGAATCTTGAGGCGAACATCGGTGAAGCGCTGGATGTATTTGTGCAAGGTCTCCTCTGGCTGCTGCTAGATGCGTTGCAGGTCACCCGCGGCAGGGGCGCGGTCGCGAGTGCCTTGGAAGTTGGTGATGAAACGCTCTCGCATCTCATCCCAGGAGGAGATCGATCCCGCAGGGAGGTCCAGGAGCCACGAGCGCGCGCCGTCCTTGTGGGCAATGGGAAACTAGTTTGCCATGACCTTTTCATCACCGTTGGCCGCCTCGATGCTCAGCTCGTAGAGCTGAAGGAACTCAGTAGGGTCGGGGGTGTCATCGTAGCATGGAGGCAGATCTGGCATGAACTTCCCAGGCCAAACGACGCGGCGCAGCTCCGGAGTGAACGCACGGCAACCTACCGCGCTCACCGGAGCCCGCTGTTGAGGAGGAGCCTGATCTTGGCGCTTGCGCACCACCGCCTCAGGCGGCACGCGGTCTTGACGTGGCGGTGCTGGGAGCGCACGCGCCTCTCCTTGGGGCCGCTGCACCACCTGGCAGCTTTCTTTGTCGCACGCCGGCACCCTGCGCGGCGGATCACGTCGAGGGGCCTCATGCCTTGGCTCGAGGACGGCGTCTTGCCTGGGAGGTGGAGGAGGCGCACCATGGGCCACGTCACCCGCGAGAGGCGGTGGGGGAGGCAGCGAGCGAGATGGTGCAGGGGCCTCTCAAGCAGCGCTGACGAGCTTGGCGATGCGGTCCAGCCAATCCTCGTAGAGGTCATCGGTCGGGCGATAGCGCAGAAGCTCACGCGCCATGAGCAACACAGCCTGCGTGTTCGCCGGCCCACGACGAGCATGGGAAGACGAAGCAGCCACCGGAGTCAGCAACGGAGTGGCGGTGCGTCCATGACGCCGCACATATAGTTGCAGTGACAAAGCCTGCTGCTCATGGGCCGCAGGTGTTCACACATGAACACGTCACCGTGTACCTCCAATGCCGAGGGTGATGCACTGCAACTCACGTTGAAGGAGACCCGTCAGGAAGCGCGGTACACAAGCAATCCGGCGGGTGCTTTTGAGGACCTGAAACCCCACGCGCACGGGAGGGACCCTGTCTGGATGCGCGGAAGCCACCGAGTGGTTCATTTCGGTCCCACCGAGTTAAAGTTTCCAACCCTCTATATCCTTCTGTAATTTCTCGGATCAACTCAGTCTCACCGATTGGTTTGCTTCGGTCCCATCGAGTGAATGTTGCCAACTCCCTGGTAATTTTTCGGACCAACTCGGTCGGTCCGAAATGACTCTGCAGCTTCTGTTTCTGACCTTGTTTTGCCTCCATAGATTGCATCCGAACTCGGATTAAGACGACTTTTATATCAAAATCAATTGTTTCGACCAGACGCACAACTTTCATGTTGAAACAATTTCCGTCAGAGGTTTTCTTGATTGAGTTTTATGCCTTTCTTTACTCTGGTGTCAATATGAGCATATCTGGACTTGTCATAACTTTTGCGTCCGAGCTCCGTTTTAGACCATCTTCTTATGCATCTTGACCTTCTTGAAGATAGCCATCCCATGGTGACTTCCAATCATAAGTTTGAATTATCTTGACATAGCTTTAAACAGCTTTTATGATTGTGCCACTTTTGAGCGCCAACACATGCCCCCCTGTTTTTCGGCAAAGCTAGTGTTGCGAAAAATAACTTGTACCATGTTTGTTATAAGGATGATGTCAACACTCCATCAGCCATTAATAGGTGCTTAGGGCGATAAATCTATATCGGCCATGTTCATGCTTACGGCGATAATTCTATATCGGTCATTGATTTTAGCTTCTTGTTTACATCATACCTTGGAACCGATTACCACCAATCGGCTTTAAAGAGATGGGAATGAACCTGTTCCTTGTAGCACTAAGGAAATCAAACTCTGAGAGGTCACTCCCTGTTAAGCAAGTAACATCAGGATGACTCCAATCCACTGATGCATCGGACAAAGCAACGCAAGCCGAATTATCCGCGTGAATGACTTCTACCTCATCATCGACCCATTGTATTAGGAATTGATGCATGGTAGATGGCACACATTCGTTAGCATAAACCCAATCGCGGCCTAATATAACATTATAGTTACCTTGCGCGCGGTGATGAAGAATGTGGTGGCCAAAGTTTTGCTTCCCATAGTGAGTTCCAGGCACATCACACCTTTGGCCTCTGTCTTTTCTTTACCCTCAAATCCATTAAGTACCATATTGGTCTTTATCAATGCATCATCAGCTAACCCCAACTTCTTGAAGACCGAATAGGTCATAAGATTTACCACAGCACCACCATCAACATGCATCCTAGCAACCGGCGATCCATTAATATGACCTTTGAGGTACAATGGCTTCAAGTGTTTCACTGGTTCTTTTGGCTTCTCGAAGATAGCATTCTTAGGACCAAAATCCAGCTGGGCCACATCCTCTTCTTCACCTATAGCACGAAACTCGGCAAGTAAGTAATACACCATATTAATATCCATACCTTCCCGAATCGGCGTAGATTCGTAATCCACCATCTCATCTTCATCTCCCAATGTGTATATTGGGCTTAAAGTTTCCTCAATTGAAGAGGATGTTTCAGGTGGTGTGGACGATGTAATAGGGGTCGCATCATCCTCTTTTGGTGGTCAAGGTGTTGCTGCAGCTAATGTAGAAACATCTGTGTTTTCTTTTTGTTTAGGCCTCCACACTTGTTTTCTGAGCGCCATGGGCCGAATTTCATTGAACAATTCGTCCCTTTGCTTCTGAACTTGGTGCTCTACCTTCTCGTGGTTCCTCATGCGTTGTAATCTCCTTTTCATTGTCTTAGTTAAACCTGGAGGACACCACCTAGGTTGAATACATTTGGGATCCCTATGTCTGGCCCTGCCTGTGCTAGCCTCATGATCATTAGCCATGGAACCCTGTTGAACAATAAGTATATCACCATTAGAATTAGCCCGATTACCAACAATCGGCTTTGTGATCTCCTTTTGCTTGTCGCATTCTAAAATTTCCGCCTTAGGTGACTTAACACGCCACATTTTTATTGACCTTTCTTGGAGCAATTTTTGTTGGCCATTAGCAACATGGATCGAACGGCCTTGCGTGGGATAATAAAGCCTCTCATGAGCAGGCCTTCTAGGTGATTCCCACCCCATACGAAAAGCATAAGGAGCCATTGGGGGCTGCCCCCATCCTCCATTGAAATCTCCCATGTAATACGGCGCATAGGGGGGTTGTGACATCCATGGTGTCGGTGCCCATGACCCATATGGCCTGGCATGGCGTCGAAACTCTTGCTCCAGAGGCGATCTTGAACGCTTCGAATGTGATGGCCGATTAGAGCTAGAACCGACTACTTGAGTTGCATATTTGGATAGCAACATATAAAAAGTTGGCTTGATTCTCTTGTGCTTAGTTTCATTCGTTTTCCACTTGCCAACTTCTGAATTCTTGGGCTTGATCAATTTAACGTGAGTATCCTCTTGTACTTTTGGTTGCCCCCCGAGTGTAGCATTTTTTATAGTGATCTTCAACACTTCCTTGCCATCGAGTTGCTTCTCAAGCACATTCTTTCTTCCCAAGACCTTGTCGCCCTCCTTGCTATTCATGGGTTCACCAATAACAACATTATCTTTATTAGCGGATTCGGCTATGTTAGGCCGAATTAACATTTTCTTCCCTTCCAAGTCTATGGTGTTTATCAGGAAGGGTTGTTTATCAACTTGCATCTCAGCAAAACTCAATCGTCCGTCATTAATGGCCGATTGTATCTGTCGCCGGAAAACATTGCAATCGTTAGTAGCATGAGAAAACGAATTATGGTACTTGCAATAAGCACGCCGTTTTAGCTCCTCAAACGGCGGAATGGTGTCTGATATTCTAATCACCTTATCTTGCAAGAGAGCATCAAATATTTTATCACACTTTGATTTTTCAAAAGTAAACCTCATATCCTCATCACGATTCTTGCGAATCGGCTTAAGAGCATTGCAAGTATAGGGTTTGTCCTTTGAGGACCAACAAATTCAGTAGTATAGACATCAACCTCATCATCTGAATTATCATCATTGTGTTCAACCATATGCATTCTAGGACGATCGGTTGTAGACCTATGAGCCTCTTTACTTCGACTCTCTTGGGCCAAAGATTTTTGTAAGACTTGATTAATGCTCAAATACTCATAACTTTCTAGCCTCTCTTTAATGTGAGTTTTCAAACCATTAAGAACAAGATGCGCCAAGTCTCTCTCGGTTATCACTAAGCTATAACATCGATTTTTTATATCTCTAAATCTCTTGACATAATCGGTGACCGATTCATCATGTTTTTGCCTAACCGATGTAAGATGTAACAACTTCAGCTCATTATCGCCGCTATAAAGTGATCATGAAACTTTTGCTCTAATTGCTACCATAAGAGAATTGAGCCATGTGGCAAAGAAGAAAACCATGAAAAAGCGGTGCCAGTTAAAGACAAGGGAAATAAACGCACTTTCAACTCTTATATGGAACCTGCTTCACCCAACTGTGCTAGATACTGACTCACATGCTCCCAAGTGGTTCTCGTGCCCTCCCCACTAAATTTAACAAAATCAGGAACCTTGTACCCTTGAGGGTACAAAACTGCATCAAAGTGTTCAGGATAAGGCTTTTGGTATACACGACTCTTTACTTTTGGCTCGTTTCTGAAAGTTTCTTGAAACATCTTATGTAAATCCTCCCTTAATTTGGCTAAAATTGTATCTGAGGTAGACGAAGATGTTTGTGGCAATGATATAGGAGCAACCTGAGCACTAGCTAGTGGTGCAACTTGTGGGATGGGCGCCGAACCATAATTCGGCGGAAGACTAAATAGGCTTGCGCCTGTAGGTGGTGTGACAAAGTGATTCGGCGTTGATGTGGAATTGGGCACACTCATAATAGGATTAGGATATATATAGGTGCAGCCACAAGCTGGTTGGTTTGAGTAGGGTAAAAATTCAACGGCATATTATATTGTTGCTGCATAGGTGGTGCCGATGAAATAGGTAAAGTTGGACTAGGGTTTTTAGATATACTAATAGTACCACTAGATGACGAAGACATATTTTTCTGAGCATTAGTACTAGCCACAAAAGAATTATATGCCATCACAATACCTTTAGTAACAAGACTTTCAATCACAGCCAATTGCTCTGGAGAAAAAACTTTACTCACAGTGATTTCATCTTGTTCATCAATGAGAGGAGGGAAATTGACGTTTCCAACTGGAGTGATGTTGCCTTGACGGTCTTTCTTGAAACTTGAAAGAAATGCCTCCAAATCCTCCTCCTCGCGCTTCTTCTTGAGCGCCTCAAAAGCCTCTTCACGCTGCTTCTTGCGCGCTTCATAGGCTTGGCGATGTTCATCCGATAGTTCATCAAGACCGGGCTTAATGATGTTATCGGCGCTAACTTCTAAGGGCTTGGGGAGATCCGACATGGTTGATGATGATTCTTGATATTTCTTCCCCAGCGGAGTCACCAAAAAGTGTGTTTGCACACGAACACGTCCGTGTACCTCCAACACCGAGGGTGATGCACCGCAACTCACGTCGAAGGAGACCCTCCGGAAGCGCGGTACGCAAGCAATCCGGCGGGTGCTTTTGAGGACCCGAAACACCACGCGCCCGGGAGGGACCCTGTCTGTACGCACGGCAGCTATGGGCTGCCCTAGGTTGATTCGCTCGCCCCTAGAGCCTCGAGGATCGCTGCCCTTCAACACGAAGAATGAACGAAGAACGAGAGATAAAGAACAAGGGAGAGATGTAAAAACTAGGGTACAAAGTAGTATATTGATTTGTCGATTGTGTGTTATTCAATCGGCCATCACCTCCCATCTATTTATGAGGCGGCTGGACTTTCTGTACATGAAAAATACTAAAAAATCCGTCCAAAACATAAAAAACCCTAACCTAACTCGGACAAGAATCTTTGGCAATTTTCCGGATCAACTCGGAGCCACCGAGTGGTTCGCTTTGGTCCCACCAAGTGAACGTTGCCAACTCTCTGTATCCTTATGTTATTTCTCGGATCAACTCGGTCTCACCGATTGGTTTTCTTTAGTCCCACCGAGTGAACATTGCCAACTCTCTGGTAATTTTCCGGACCAACTCGGTCTCACTGATCAAATCAACTCGGTCGGTCCTAAATGACTCTGCAACTTCTGTTTCTGACCTTTTTTGCCTCCACAGGTTGCATCCGAACTTGTATTAAGACGATTTTTATATCAAAATCAATCATTAAGACGAGACGTGCAACTTTCATGTTGAAACAGTTTCCATCAGAGGCTTTATTGATTGAGTTTCATGCCTTTCTTTACTCTGGTGTCAACATGAGCATCTCTGAACTTGTCATAACTTTTGCGTCCGAGCTCCGTTTTAGACCATCTTCTTATCCATCTTGACCTTCTTGAAGAGAGCCATCCCATGGTGACTTCCAATCATAAGTTTGAATTAATCTTTACATAGCTTTAAATAGCTTTTACGATCGTGCCACTTTTGCGTGCCAACAGCAGGGCTGGTGGCGGTGTTCGCCGCAGGCGATGGGGAACGATGGGGTCACTGTTGCCCGCAGGCACCGTTTGGGCAACGCGGGCGGTGAGAGCTGCCCGGTGCTCAGCACAAACTCGACGAGCGTCGGCCATGAGAACGCCGGAACGGTGGCAAATCGGCTGGCGGAAGAGACGCTTCGACGCACCCCTACCTGGCATGCCAAATGTCAGATTTGGGGCTCCACAGACCCAAGAAAGATTCGAACTCTGGGGTGCATGCGAAGAACTCAATATCCCCAGTCTACCAACTCGTCGATCTCACGGCCTAGCTCGATGAACTGGAAAGGAATGGGACATGGTAGTTTACCCAGGTTCGGGCCACCTTGCGTTGTAATACCCTACTCCTGCTTCGTGGTGGATTAGCCTCGAGGTGGGCTGAGGATGAACTGGTACAGTGGAAGAGCAACCTTAGGAGGTGTGTTCTTGTGTTGGTGGGAGCTGGTGAAGGTGAGGATGGTATGAATGATCTGTCCCCGCTATGGTGGTGGCTAGGCTCTATTTATAGTGGCCTTGGTCCTCTTCCCCCAAAACGAAGGCGCGAAGGGATCCCACAACAGCCAAATTCGAAGGGATACAACTAGTACATCTTATCCTAGCGAAAGGTGGTCTTCTCCTGCAAAGCTTCTGGCCATGACGCTGTGGTGGGCTCGGCGATGACATCCGTCCTGTCGTCCTGGCGGTCTTGATCTTGTAGCACGGAAATGGAAACCTTTGGCTGATTCCTTGGGACTCCACGCCTGTCCTTGTCTGTTTAGCACCAAAGGGGAAACCTGCTGTACTGCGCCCGCTCGCACCCGCCTGGCCTCGGTCATCATGGCTTAAGTCACCTTAACCTCACGAGGTGAGCACTTGCATAGGAATCTCTGCTCCTCGGGAGCCAGCCTAGAGAGGCCGCTGCCTCTGGTGGTCTTGGCGTTGCCCACCTCGTGAGGCTTGGGCCCTCGCGAGGGGCTTTTGTTGTTGATGCTAAAGATGGGCCGCACCAGGCTGCTAATAGAGCCACACCGTGGGCTGCAGGCAAGCAAGTCTGGGTACCCTGGTTCCCAGAACACCGACAGCAACTGCCCGTACAATGACGATCTGGTGATGCAGTTCTTTGCCACTTTGTTCTTTTCCAATGACTCTTCTCACACCTCACTTGGATGTCTGGGACGTATTGGTACTCTGCTTCTATGGCCAAGTTCTCTGAGATTATTCCATACCCATTCATTGATGAAGAGGCGGAAAATGAGGGTTTGTTCATGTTCGTGCAGGTGGGCAGTGCCACAAAGATGAGATTGCCTTTGCTTATAAGTCATTTGCTTATGAGCCAAAAAACCATTGAAATCACCAAACGAAGTCCAAATGACATGAATTTTTTTTGGAGATTTTTTTCTCGCAATAACAGACCCTAGAAGCTTTAGGAGGGAACGAGAAGACGAAGGAGTGGCCCATTAAGCACTAGTGCCAGCCAGGGGCCTCTAGCGCGCCCTGGTGTGTAGTGGGGCCCACAAGCCTCCGTTTGACCTACCTCAGCCTCAATAAATACTCTAAAATGCCAAAACCTACCAAGGAGTCTACAAAATACTATTTCCGCCGCCGCAAGTTACAAAACCATGAAATCACATCTAGAGGCCTTTTCTGGCACTCTGTCGGAGGGGGAAGCGATCACGGAGGGGTTCTTCATCATCCTTGATGCCCCTCCAATAATGCGTGAGTAGTTTACCATGGACCTATGGGTCCATAGTTAGTAGATAGATGTCTTCTTCTCTCTTTTTGATCTTCAATACAATGTTCTCCTCAGTGTTCTTGGAGATCTATTTGATGTAATGACTTTGTCGGATTTAGGGCTCCGCAGACGCAAGAAAGGTTCGAACTGGGCCGTGTGCGAAGAACTCAACCTATCCAACCTACCAGCTCGTCGCCCCACAGCCTAGCTCAATTCGCATGAACAAGGAAGAAGATGACATGGTAGTTTACCCCGTTTCGGGCCACCTTGCGGTGTAAGACCCTACTCCTGCTTTGTGTTGGATTGGCCTCTCGAGGGGCTGAGGATGAACTAGTACAAGGGATGAACAACCTCGCGAGGTTCAAGGGTGAGGGAATGACTCGACCCCCTTCTACGGTGGTGGCTAACCTATATTTATAGTGGCCTCGGTCATCTTCCCCCAAAATGTAGGCGGGAAGGGATCCCACAGTGGCCAATTTGAAAGGGGACAAGTAGTACATCTTATCTTGAAGAAAGGTGGTCTTCGCCTGCAAAGCTTCTAGTCGTGACACGGCGATGGGCTCGACGATGACATCCATCCTGCCGTGCTGGTGGTCTTGGTCTCATTGCACCGGATTGGAAAACTTTGCCAGATTCCTCGGGAACCCATGCCTGTCCTTGTCTCCTTAGCACCAAAGAGGAATCTGCCTCCTCTACGCCCGCTGGCGCCCGCCTGCCTTGGTCGTCATGGCTTGCGTCATGGTAGCCTCATGGGGCTGGGTACATGCATAGAAATATATGCTCCTCGGGAGGCCGCCTAGGGAGGCCGCTCCTTCGGGAGGTCTTGGTGTCGTCCGCCTCGCGAGGATCTTGTCTTGGCGACCTTGTATATGGGCCATACCAAGCCGTCGAGTGAGCCATGCCGTGGGCCGTAGGCAGGCAAGTCTAGGTACCCTGGTTCCCAGAACATCGATAGTAGCCCCTGGGCCCAAGGCGCGCTCGGGCTTGGCTTCGAGGTGAAGCCAAGGGGCAAAGTGCCGCGGTCCCAATCGCATGCGGGCTAAGCTGATGTGTGGTGCTTGACGGGACGTGGGCATCTCCGCTTCCCCATGTCGCCTCGGCAACTGCCCGGCTTTACAGCTACCTGGTGCATGCAGTGGGGCCACCACTGCTTGGAACGTGAGAGGCCACCGGTCAGCCTTCTTCCGCCTATAAAAGGGGAAGGAGCGGAGCCCCCAGCCCATCTTCATCTTCTTGTTGCTCGTTTCTTCTCCTTCTTTGCCACACCACCATCTTACCAGGGCATCCATGGCGCCTGTGAGGAGGTTTTCGGCTAATGAGAAGGGCAAGGCCCCTTCAGTGGAGCCGGAGAAAAGGCACAGTCGCCCTCGTGAGGCCACCGCAGCGCCCAAGGCTGCATGACCCTGGCACGAACGCGCTCCGCCAGGTTTCCCCATCAGCGTGAGCGTTCGTGCGCAGGGCCCCGCCTGCAAGACAAGCCGCGGAAGTCGCAGACTACGAAGCTAGGGGGAGGACAGGCGATGGCTGCGCGACCACCTTGCTCGCAGGCCCATGCCTGCGGCACAGCCTGCGACTTCGTGGTGTGGACGGCAATGCCGCCGCGCACGTGGATCCGGCTCCCGCGGTCCCTGGCAGGGGAGATGCCATCTAAGGGGCCCGTCAAGCTTTGGCCGTGATGTCTACTACACAACCTTCTTCTTGTAGACGTTGTTGGGCCTCCAAGTGTAGAGGTTTGTAGGACAGTAGCAAATTTCCCTCAAGTGGATGACCTAAGGTTTATCAATCCCTGGGAGGGTGAACTACTCCCTCCTCATCATGGAGAGCGCCGGGATGATGAAGATGGCCACTGATGAAGTCATGTACCTAGGTAGGGTCATGGACCTGTCCAAGGTGCCTCCCAAGGACATCTCTTGAAGAAAACACCTTCACCGACCGAAGGATTCCACTGACGGACTCAAGACACTCGACTATCGACCAACCACTCGACCACCGTAAGATCTACAATCAGTCTACACACAAATGGTCGGTCATTAAGTGGCTTTATGGTCATCATAGCACTTTATGTGGGACGTTACCAGTAACTCCCTATCTTATTGTACCTTAATCCCTGCATAATCGAGGGCGGAGGGTCTGCGAACTCTATATAAGCCACCCCTCCTCGGTGTAAAGGGTTCGCACTCAGAACTCATACGCATATAATACAGTCGACCACCTCCGGGCTCCGAGACGTAGGGCTGTTACTTCCTCAAAGAAGGGCTTGAACTCGTAAACATCTTGCGTATACAACTACTCTTCAGCTAGGATCTTGCCTCTCCATTCCTACCCCCCATTGTACTATCAGACTTAGAACCACGACAGCCACCAGTGATGATTCCCCCCTCCGGCAGGGTGCCGGAACAGCGTCCCGATTGGTTTTTGGTGGCTACAAAGGCTTGCGGCGGTGGAACTCCTGATCTAGGTTTATTTTTGGGGGTTTCTGTATTTATAGGAAGTTTTGGCGTCGGTCTCACGTCAGGGGGGTCTCCGAGGCATCCACGAGGCAAGGGGGCGCGCCCAGGGGGGTAGGGTGCGCCCTCCACCCTCGTGGATGGCTCGGGACTCTTCTAGCCCAACTATTTTACTCCGGGGGCTTCTTTTGGTCCATAAAAATCATCAAAAATTGGCACGTCAATTGGACTCCGTTTGGTATACCTTTTCTGTAAAACTAAAAAACAAGGAGAAAACAGAAACTGGCACCGGGATCTAGGATAATAGGTTAGTCCCAAAAATCATATAAAATAGCATATAAATGCATATAAAACATCCAAGATGGAGAATATAATAGCATGGAACAATAAAAAATTATAGATACGTTGGAGACGTATCAAGCATCCCCAAGCTTAATTCCTGCTCGTCCTCGGGTAGGTAAATGATAAAAACAGATTTTTTTTATGTGGAATGCTACCTAACATATTTATCAATGTAATCTTCACTATTGTGGCAAGAATATTCAGATCCATAAGATTCAAAAAAAAGTTTAATATTGACATAAAAACAATAATGCTTCAAGCATACTAATAAGGCAATCATGTCTTCTCAAAATAACATGGCCAAAGAAAGTTATCCCTACAAAATCATATAGTCTGGCTATGCTCCATCTTCATCACACAAAATATTCAAACCATGCACAACCCCGATGACAAGACAAGCAACTGTTTCATAGTTTTGATGTTCTCAAAGCTTTTCAACTCTCATGCAACACATGAGCTTGAGCCATGGACATAGCACTGTAGGTGTAATAGAATATGGTGGTTGTGGAGAAGACAAAAGGAGAAGATAGTCTCACATCAACTAGGAGTATCAACGAGCTATGGAGATGCCCATCAATAGATATCAATGTGAGTGAGTAGGGATTGCCATGCAACGGACGCACTAGAGCTATAAGTGTATGAAAACTCAAAAAGAAACTAAGTGGGTGTGCATCCAACTTGCTTGCTCATGAAGACCTAGGGCATTTTGAGGAAGCCCATCATTGGAATATACAAGCCAAGTTCTATAATGAAAAATTCCGACTAGTATATGAAAGTGACAACATAGGAGACTCTCTGTCATGAAGATCATGGTGCTACTTTGAAGCACAAGTGTGGTAAAAGGATAGTAACATTGTCCCTTCTCTCGTTTTCTCTCTTTTTTTATTTTCCTTTTTTATTTGGGCCTTCTCTTTTTTTTATGGCCTCTTATTTTCTCCTTTTATTTTTTTTATTTTTTGTCCGGAGTCTCATCCCGACTTGTGGGGGAATCATAGTTTCCATCATCCTTTCCTCACATGGGACAATGCTCTAATAATGATAACCATCACACTTTTATTTACTTACAACTCAAGAATTACAATTCGATACTTAGAACAAAATATGACTCCATATGAAGGCCTCCAGCGGTGTGCCGGATGTGCAATGAATCAAGAGTGACATGTATGAAAGAATTATTAATGTGGCTTTGCCACAAATACGATGTCAACTACACGATCATGCAAAGCAATATGACAATGATGAAGTGTGTCATAATAAACGGAACGGTGGAAAGTTGCATGGCAATATTTCTCGGAATGGCTATGGAAATGCCATAATAGGTAGGTATGGTGACTGTTTTGAGGAAGGTATATGGTGGGTGTATGGTACCGGCGAAATTTGCACGGCACAAGAGAGGCTAGCAATGGTGGAAGGGTGAGAGTGCGTATAATCCATGGACTCAACATTACTCATAAAGAAATCACATACTTATTGCAAAAATATATTAGTTATCGAAACGAAGTACTACGCACATGCTCCTAGGGGGATAGATTGGTAGGAAAATACCATCGCTCATCCCCGACCACCACTCATAAGGAAAACAATCAAAAAATAAATCATGCTCCGACCTCATCACATAACGGTTCACCATATGTGCATGCTACGGGAATCACAAACTTTAACACAAGTATCTCTCAAATTCACAACTAATCAACTAGCATGACTATAATATCACCATCCTCATATCTCAAAACAATCATAAGGAATCAAACTTCTCATAGTATTCAATGCACTTTATATGAAAGTTTTTATTATATCCCTCTTGGATGCCCATCATATTAGGACTAAATTCATAACCAAAGCAAATTACCATGCTGTTATCAAGACTCTCAAAATAATATAAGTGAAGCATGAGAGTTCGTCTATTTCTTCAAAATAAAACCACCGTCGTTCTCTAAAAGATATAAGTGAAGCACTAGAGCAAACGACAAACTACTCTGGAAGATATAAGTGAAGATCAATGAGTAGTTGAATAATTATGTAAATATGTGAAGACTCTCTAACATATAAGAATTTCATATCTTGGGATATTATACAAACAGCAAGCAAAAAAATAAAAATAAAAATGACGCTCCAATCAAAACACATATCATGTGGTGAATAAAAATATAGCTCCAAGTAAGGTTACCGATGAACGAAGACGAAAGAGGGGATGCCATCCGGGGCATCCCCAATCTTAGTCTCTTGGTTGTCCTTGAATATTACCTTGGGGTTCCTTGGGCATCCCCAAGCTTAGGCTCTTGCCACTCCTTATTCCATAGTCCATCGAATCTTTACCCAAAACTTGAAAACTTCACAACACAAAACTTAACAGAAAACCCGTCAGCTCTGTTAGTATAAGAAAATAAATCACCACTTAGGTACTGTTGTGAACTCATTCTAAATTCATATTGGTGTAATATCTACTGTATTTCAACTTCTCTATGGTTCATACCCTCCGATACTACTCATAAATTCATCCAAATAAGCAAATAACACAACGAAAACAGAATCTGTCAAAAACAGAACAGTATGTAGTAATCTGTAACTCACGAATACTTCTGTAACTCCAAAAGTTCTGAAATAAATTGGTGGACCTGAGTAATTTGTCTATTAATCTTCTCCAAAAATATTCAACTTAAAAGCACTCTTCTGTAAAAAAAAAGACAGCTAATCTCGTGAGCGCAAAGTTTCTGTTTTTTACAGCAAGATCACATTAACTTTCACCCAAGTCTTCCCAAAGGTTCTACTTGGAACTTTATTGAAACAAAAGCTATGAAACATGATTACTACAGAAGCTTAATCATGTGAACACACAAAAACAGTAGGGGTAAATATTGGGTTGTCTCCCAACAAGCGCTTTTCTTTAATGCCTTTCTAGCTAGCCATGATGATTTCAATGATGCTCACATAAAAGATAAGATTTGAAATATAAATAGAGCATCATGAAGAATATAACTAGCACATTTAAGCCTAACCCACTTCCTATGCATAGGGATTTTGTGTGCAAACAACTTATGGGAACAAGAATCAACTAGCATAGGAAAGCAAAACAAGCATAGCTTCAAGATTTTCAACACATAGAGAGGAAACTTGATATTATTGCAATTCCTACAAGCATATGTTCCTCCTTCATAGTGAATTTCAGTAGCATAATGAATGAATTCAACAGTATTACTATCACATAAAGCAGTATTTTCATGTTGCACAAGCATATAAATTTTATTACTCTCCACATAAGCAAAATTCTTCATTCGGAATAGTGGGAGTATCATAAGAAACTCGAATACTATAAATTTTTCCACATTAAAAGAGTAATGTTCAAAAAACGGGTAATCATAATCATGACAAGTTTTATAAATATATTGATCACTACTTTTTATAGCATAAGTGTCATCACAATAATCATCATAAGTAGCAACTTTGTTCTCATCATAATCAATTGAAACCTCTTCCAAGATAGTCGAATCATTACTAAATAAAGTTGACACTCTTCCAAACCCACTTTAATCATAGTAAATTTTCACATCAAAACTTGGGGGACAAAAAATATCATCTTCATCAAACATAGCATCCCCAAGCTTGTGGCTTTGCATATTATTAGCATCATGGATATTCATAGAATTCGTACTAACAACATTGCAATCATGCTCATCATTCAAATATTTAGTGCCAAACATTTTAATGCATTCTTCTTATAACACTTGAGCACAATTTTCCTTTCCATCATTTTCACGAAAGATATTAAAAAGATGAAGTATATGAGTCACCCTCAATTCCATTTTTTTGTAGTTTTCTTTTATAAACTAAACTAGTGATAAAACAAGAAAGTAAAAGATTCGATTGCAAGATATAGAGATATACCTTCAAGCACTAACCTCCCCAGCAACGGCGCCAAAAAAGACCTTGATGTCTACTACACAACCTTCTTCTTGTAGACGTTGTTGGGCCTCCAAATGCAGAGGTTTGTAGGACAGTAGCAAATTTCCCTCAAGTGGATTACCTATGGTTTATCAATCCCTAGGAGGCGTAGGATGAAGATGGTCTCTCTCAAACAACCCTGCAACCAAATAATAAAGAGTCTCTTGTGTCCCCAACTCACCAAATACAATGGTAAATTGTATAGGTGCACTAGTTCGGCGAAGAGATGGTGATACAAGTGCAATATGGATGGTAGATATAGGTTTTTATAATCTGAATTATAAAAACAGCAAGGTAACTAATGATAAAAGTGAGCGAAAACGGTATTGCAATGCGTCGAAACAAGGCCTAGGGTTCATAATTTCACTAGTGCAAGTTATCTCAACAAGGATAACATAATTAGATCATATAACTATCCCTCAACATGCAACAAAGAGTCACTCCAAAGTCACTAATAGCAGAGAACAAACGAAGAGATTATTGTAGGATACGAAACCACCTCAAAGTTATTCTTTCTGATCAATCCATTGGGCTATTCCTATAAGTGTCACAAATAGCCCTAGAGTTCGTCGTAAAATAACACCTTAAGACACAAATCAACCAAAACCCTAATGTCACCTAGATACTCCAATGTCACCACAAGAATCCACGGGTATGATTATACGATATGCATCACGCAATCTCAGATTCATCTATTCAAACCAATACAAAGAACTTCAAAGAGTGCCCCAAAATTTCTACCGGAGAGTCAAGACGAAAACATGTGCCAACCCCTATGCATAGATTCCCAAGGTCACGAAACCCCCAAGTTAATCACGAGAACATACATCAAGTGAATCAATAGAATACCCCATTGTCACCACATGTATCCCACGCAAGACATACATCAAGTGTTCTCAAATCCTTAAAGACTCAATCCGATAAGATAACTTCAAAGGGAAAACTCAATTCATCACAAGGAGATAGAGGGGGAGAAACATCATAAGATCCAACTATAGTAGCAAAGCTCGCGTTACATCAAGATCGTGTCACATCAAGAACACGAGAGAGAGAGAGAGAGAGAGAGAGAGAGAGAGATCAAATACATAGCTACTGGTACATACCCTCAGCCCTGAGGGTGAACTACTCCCTCCTCGTCATGGAGAGCGCCGGGATGATGAAGATGGACACCGGTGATGATTCCCCCCTCCGACAGGGTGCCGGAACAGGGCCCAGATTGGTTATTGGTGGCTACAGAGGCTTGCGGCGGCGGAACTCCGGATCTACGTTTCCTTTCGGGGGAGTCTTCGAGTCATCCACGAGGCAGGGGGCGCGCCCAGGGGTAGGGCGCACCCTCCACCCTCGTGGATGGCTTGGGACTCTTCTGGCCCAACTATTTTACTCCGGGGGCTTCTTTTGGTCCATAACAAATCATCAAAAATTGGCACGTCAATTGGACTCCGTTTGGTATTCCTTTCCTGTAAAACTCAAAAACAAGGAGAAAATAGAAACTAGCACTGGGCTCTAGGTTAATAGGTTAGCCCCAAAAATCATATAAAATAGCATATAAATGCATATAAAACATCCAAGATGGATAATATAATAGCATGGAACAATCAAAAATTATAGATACGTTGGAGACGTATCAGGCTGCAGCAATAAGCTTCAGAGGCGAAGGTTGAGGCCGTCTACTCCGGCGATGTGTTCATGACCCAGGTATGGGGAGCGATCGCCCGCGCCTGCAACTCGGAGGGGAGGCATGCCATCCAATTCGAGTACGACGGGGCATCGATGCTCTTCTTCAAGGTCTTCAAAGAGGACGAACGACGTCTGGAGTGCTTCCCTATGGGAGGCAATCGAGACGGCGACCCCCCCTACAGGCCGGCGAGGTGACGAAGCCTCCGACGGTGAACTTTCCCTTGGCCTTGTCCGTGATTCTTCCAGCAGCATCGGCGCTTCCTTCGAACCAAGCTCGAGCGATGACGACTACTACGAGCCGCCGCATCGCCCCGCCCGAGCTTAGGAGAGGAATGGTGCCAGCCAGACGTTGTGGGCGACACTGCCTGGGCCGCGGTCCCCAGGTGGTCTTTTCCTTCTGTTACATTCGTGCACAAAAATTATGACGGGCCCCGCGGGGGTGTGTAAAGACCGTGATGCTTGCGCCTTAATGTTGATGTTCCCAACATACGTCGCGATTGCGTCCCTCGCTTGGGCATGGGCCCCTCTTTTACTCTCACGGTAGCTTATTGCTCTACACCGACAGGACCCAGTCCCCAGGCAAGCTTCGGCCATTGCTGGTATGCCAGGTCACGATGTCGTGGTCAAGGCCAGGAGGTGAGCGGCACGAGGTCCGGTAAGAGCCCCCGAGGCACGATGCTCGGGAGGTCCCCTTTGGCGCGCAAGCGGCTCCTGAGGGACTAAAAGGGAGGTTTCCCTGCCAGAGCGAGATCACGGGAAACAAAACGCCGACTATGGGGTTCACGCCTGTGCATGTGAGGCGACTTAGCTTAGCAAACTTGCAGACTGTTGTGGTTCTCCCGTTATGAGGGAGAGCCTTCCGGATTTGCGATCACGAGGGCGAGCTCCTTTTCTTGAAATAAATCAAGGTGAACCCCGCGAAGGGTGTGAGAGAACACTAGCGCCCATTACATTTCGAGAGGAGAGTGCCACCGGCACCAGGTTACGCCCTGCCTTGGCATCCCCTCGCAAGGCTTTGCGACCCCTCTTCTCTTCACTCAACATGGTGCTCTACATCCTCAAGACCTGGCCCTCGAGCAGGGCTCATCCACCACTGGTATGCAAGGTCGCGATGCCTTGGTCAAGGCTAGGGGGTGAGGGCTCGAGAGCCAATAGGAGCCCCAGAGGTGTGGTGCTCAAGGGCCCACCTTTTAACATGCAAGCGACTTGCGTGAGAGGGAGCAGCTCGCCCAATGGAGGTGCCTAGGAGGGGTTGCGCCCCACAGTACGATGTGTGGCATCCTTCTAAGGTAGTGGGGTGTTGGCGAAGCCGCTCAAAGTCCTGTCGACGGAGGTTCCTGCGAGTTAGTCATGAAACACAAAGGGCAGTCACGGTTGTTATCCTGCCCGTGATCTTTCCGCGAGAAGACGAAGGCACTAAGGACCTGGTGAGGTGACATGCGCTGGGCCGACCGCGAGCCAGAGCTCGGTCTCTTAGGTCTATCAGCGCTGCAGGGGCGGACACGAGCACAGACGCCATGCCAGCAGCCCCCCTCGCGGGACGAGCAAGAGGCAGGCTAGCAACATGCAGGGACCACAAGGGTAATCCCAGAGATGGTAGATCGTCAAGCATCATGTTAACAACCATAATAACTTGAGCAGGCATAATTGGTCTAGAGTACATGAATCGAAATGATGCAGCCGCTGGGACAGGCCCGGCAGCCTGAGGATGATGCACCCCGAGGGGCTCCCTTAGTTGAACAAACCAAAAAGTCACCTGGCACCATCGTCGTAGAAGCATTGGGTTAGCTGAAGACGCGCGTTGCAGGGGTCGCTCCTAACAAGCTGGCCGGCTCCTGAGGCCCGGGAGGCTCTGGAGGCCCGGAGCGCTCGCGAGGGTCCGGCACCTCCTCTTTCATGACCGTCTGGCGCCTGGCCTCATGGGCCGCCATGGCACCCTGCGCGAAGAGTTGGTTCGAGGCGGCCACGTTCAGTATGCCAAACGGCATGTGGACGTAGTTGCAGGGGTAGCCCCCACTCCGGCCGACTCGGGATGGCCATAAGAGGCCCTGAGAAGCAGCCCTGTTGAGGCCTGGGATGTTGACGCAGACACGCAGCTCGCCGCCCATGTCAGGGGCCGTGGCTGCGCCTGGTGGTGCGGGGTGACGCTCGCCACGCGTGGCTCCTGCCTCCTGAAGCTCTTCGATTGCCTTGGTGATGAACTCACGCGCGCCTGGCGCCTTTCTCACGGAGGCACGCATCGAAGCACGCCTCCACGTTGTACCCGAACACCTCCCTCTAGATGAGAGCCCTCGAACCCGTCCTAAGGGGGGCGCTGGGCATGCCTTCGTATGCGAGAGGGAACGACGCCCCAGCAGTGGATGCGGGGTGTGAGGCACCATCAGCAGGCGCCCCAGCCTCCTGACGACCCTTGAGGAGGAGCTTCTTCTTCTTCTTGGGGACGGCCTCAGGAGGCGGGATGGCGCCCTCATCGTGAGAGTTCTCGACCACTACAGCCTGGTAGGCACGCTCGAGGGAGCACGCTGCATCCTTTTCGTCACAAGCGACTGTGTTGATGCCGCCGCATCCTGGCATCTTGAGGACATTGTAACCATGGTGAGTTGCTCCCATGAACTTGGTGAGGGTCGGATACCCGAGGATGGCATTGTACGGGAGACAGATGTGGGCGACGTCGAAGTCGATGAGCTCGGTGTGGTAGTTGTCGCGCTTGCCGAAGGTGACTGGACCTGCCCCAGGGGAACGATGAAGCCGTCGGTCACTCCTGAGAAAGGCTTGGTGGGGAGGAGCTGGCCATAGGGCACCTGGAGCGTCTCAAACGTCTCGACGGGGAGGACATTGAGCCCCGCACCACCGTTGATGAGGGTCTTGGTGACAAGGACGTTACGGATGGTTGGCGTGTAGAGCATCGGGAGCGCACTAGCGGTGGCTGAGCACTTGAGCTAGTCCATGGAGTCAAAGGTGATGGTGTGCTTGGACCACCTGAGGGGACGCGACGCCTCAAGCTTGGTGATGGCCGCGTTCACCTCACGAGCGAACTGCTTGAAGATGCGTTGGGAAAGCGGGAGCCTGAGCACCACCCAGGGTGCAGGCAATCGCGCGAGGCTCTTGGAAGCCCCCAGCCCCATTGTCTTGTCGGTTGTCGTCATTTCTCCTTGGCGGCGGCGGTGGTGGGGGGAGGCCGGCGTTGCCTTGAGGACGGTCCTTACGAGGTTGGTCCCGCCATGGGCCGTCACAAGGCTGGCCTTGCCAGTGGTCCTCGTGGGGCTAGTCGCGCCAGTCCTGATGATGGTCGAGGTTGTCCCAGCGGCCTCCACCACGGCCTCCTACACGGCCTTACCCGCGGTCGCTGCGCTCGGGGTGGTGGCCAAGGTGCCCATCTCGGATTTCCCTGATCTCCTCACGGTCGTTGGTGTTGTGGTTGTGGACGTTGTGGAAGACGTAGAATGGGCGGTTGCCCCTAGGAGGCTCATCATGGTCACGGCCACACTTCATCTCGGGCTCCGCAACCAGCACGGCGGGGCCCTTACGCTTTGCTTCTTTGTCCTTGGCCTTCTTGTCTTCAGGATCGGGCTCGGGGAGGTCAAGGAGGGAGAGGCGGCCTTCTTCAGCCCTTGCGCACTTGGTCGCCAGGTTGAACATCTCCAGGGCCGAACACAGGTCCTCGTGGATGGAGAGCTTCTCCTTCATGTTGTCATCCCGGACGCCATCAGTGAACGCCGAGATGATAGCCTCGTTTGACGCCTTTGGGGTCTTGAGGCGAACGCTCGTAAAGCATTGGATGTATTTGTGAAAAGTTTCGCTCGGCTGATGCTTCACGCACTATAGGTTAGTCACTATAGGAGCGTGGTCGCGAGTGCCCAGGAAGTTGGCGATGAAGCGCTCGCGAAGCTTGTCCAAGGAGGAGATCGACCCCTCCGTGAGGTTCAGGAACCAGGAGCACGCGCCATCCTTGAGGGCCATGGGGAACCAGTTGGCCATAACCTTCTCATCACCGCTCGCCGCTTCGATGCTTGGCGTGTAAAGTTGGAGGAACTTTGCGGGGTTGGGGGTGCCATCATATCGCGGAGGCAGATCGGGCTTGAACTTGCCGGGCCACACGACACGGCACAGCTCTGGGGTGAAGGCACGGCAGGCCGCCGCGCTCACAGGCACGGCACGCACTCGGGGAGCTCGGTCCCGACACCCACACGCCACAGGCTCCGGCGGCGTGAGGTCTTGGTGCTGGCGATGAGGCGCTGGGAGCACGCGCATCGGCCTACGGCCGCTGCACCACCTGGCAGCTTGCTTCATCTCTTGTCAGTGCCCCGCGCCGTGAGTCGCGCAGGGGCGCATCACGCCTAGGCTCCGGGTCAGCGTTGCGCCGAGGAGGAGGAGGCGCGCCGTGAGCCACGTTTCCCGCCTGGGATGGCGGGGGAGGCAGTGAGTGGAACGGCGCAGGAGCCTCGCCGGTGGCGTTGACGAGCTCAACGGTGTGGTCGAGCCAGTCGTCATTGGCGGTGCGATAATGCAGGAGCTCGCGCGCCACGAGCAGCGCAGCCTACGTGTTCGCTGTCCCACGGTGAGCATGGGAGGACGATACCGTGGTCGGCGTGGGCGATGGAGTCGCGGTGTGGCCATCACACCGCATAGAAGGTGGCAGCAATGAATCCTACTGCTTGCGAGCAGCAGTGTTAGTGGTGGCGTTAGCCACAGGGGAGGCAGAGCAGCGAGCAGCGTCGTTGCCCGCGGGTGCCGTCTGGGCGACACGTGTGGCCCGGCGCTCGGCACGGACACGGCGAGCGTCGGCCATGGGAGCGACATAATGGAAGGGAAACGAACGGTGGAAGAAGGGCTTCGACATGCCCCTACCTGGCATGCCAAATGTCAGATTCAGGGCTCTGCAGACCCAAGAAAGGTTTGAACTATGGGGCATGTGCGAAGAACTCAACCTATCTATCCTAGCGGCTCGTCGCCCCACAGCCCAGCTCGATTCGCATGAACAAGGAAGAAGATGAGATGGTAGTTTACCCAGGTTCGGGCCACCTTGCGGTGTAAGACCATACTCCTGCTTTGTGGTGGATTGGCCTCTCGAGGGGCTGAGGATGAACTAGTAAAAGGGACATGTTGGGGAACATAGCATGCAATTTCAAAAAAAATCCTACGATCACGCAAGATCTATCTAGGAGATGCATAGCAACGAGAAGGGGAGAGTGTGTCTACGTACCCTTGTAGACCGAAAGCGGAAGCGTTAGGTTAACCCGGTTGATGTAGTCTAACGTCTTCGCGATCCAACCGATCTAGTACCGAACGTATGGCACCTCCGAGTTTAGCACTCTTGATCCAGCAGAGGGTCGAGGGAGAGTTTAGTCAGCACGATGGCATGGTGGCGGTGATGGTGATGTGGTCCGGGCAGGGCTTCGCCTAAGCACTACACGCTATGACCGGAGGAGTAAACTGTGGAGGGGGGCACCGCACACGGCTAAGAGAATAATTGTTGTGCCTCCAAGGGGTGCCCTGCCCACGTATATAAAGGAGGGAGAGGAGGAGGCCGGCCACCAGGGGCGCGCCAAGGAGTGGGGAGTCCTACTAGGACTCCAGTCCTAGTAGGATTCGCCCCCCCTTTTCCTTCTCATGGAGGGGACAGAGGGAAAGGGGGGCACGCCCCCTCCCCTAGTCCAATTCGGACTCCCTATGGGAGGGGGACGCGGCCACCCCTTGTGGGTTGCCTCCCCTCTCCCCTATGGCCCATGTAGGCCCATTACTTTCCCCAGGGGGTTCCGGTAACCCCTCGGTACTCCGATAAATATCCAAAACGTCTCAAAACCATTCCGGTATCCAAATACTATCGTCCAATATATCAATATTTACCTCTCGACCATTTCGAGACTCCTCGTCATGTCTGTGATCTCATCCGGGACTCCGAACAATCTTCGGTCACCAAAACACATAACTCATAATACAAATCGTCATCGAACATTAAGCGTGCGGACCCTACAGGTTCGAGAACTATGTAGACATGACCAAGACACATCTCTAATCAATAACCAATAGCGGAACCTGGATGCTCATATTGGTTCCTACATATTCTACGAAGATCTTTATCGGTCAAGCCGCAATAACAACATACGTCATTTGCCTTCAGAAGAACCTTTCTGTGAAGGAAGTGATGCAGGCAGGAGATTTGCAGCAAATGTTCTCTTTGCCTTTGTCTGAACTGGCTTTTAGGGAGTTCAATCAGCTTACTTCTATATTGTCTGACACACACTTTGACGATGCTTGTGATGATATGTGGACTTGGAGACATCGGAAAAAGGGGGAGTATTCTGCAAAGAAGTATTATGAGTTTGTACACCAGCCTGTCATTGCCAATCCAATACTGAGCTGGGTTTGGAAAAGCTGCTGTACAATGACAGTTAAAATGTTTGAATGGTTGGTTGTTATGGATAGAGTAAACACCAAGGATATGATTCACCGAAGGCAGTTGAAAATTAATGACTGGAGTACTGGAGGATAGGAATCATCTTTTCTTCCAGTGCAATTTCAGTATGAGGATATGGAACTTTCTGCAAATACCCTGGTTGAATAGCAATGATATGGTACAAATTGCCTTACATGCAAGGAAGGAATTTGATAAACCGTTTTTTGCCGAGGTGGTTTTTCTTGCTCGTGGAATATCCGAAAGTGCGCAATGACAAGGCTTTCAGACACGTCCATCCAACTTTTAGGCAGTGGAGAAATGGGTTCATTCATGATATCACTCTACTATCACACAGGATCAAGGCCAGATACAAGGATGATCTACTAAAATGGATTGAGTTTTTGCCTCCTTGAAGGTTCACACCAGTTGTAACATCTCTTCCCTCTTAGTTTTGTAGCTTTCTTTCTTTCTTAGAGTTCTGCTATGTTTAGTCTTTCCTCTTTTCTTTCTTTTGTTTTGTTCCCCCTCTTGAGGAACCTTGTATTTACTTCTTGTCCTTTATTAATAAAATGCTGTGGGGTGTAAGCCCTGCAGTCCTCATGGTAAAAAAAAACAACATACGTCATTCCCTTTTTCATCGGTATGTTACTTGCCCGAGATTCGATCGTCGGTATCTTCATACCTAGTTCAATCTCGTTACGGGCAAGTCTCTTTACTCGTTCTGTAATGCATCATCCCGTAACTAACTCATTAGTCACATTGCTTGCAAGGGTTATAGTGATGTGCATTGCCGAGAGGGCCCAGAGATACCTCTCCGATACTCAGAATGACAAATCCTAATCTTGATCTATGCCAACCCAAAAAATATCTTCGGAGATACCTGTAGAGCATCTTTATAATCACCCAGTTATGTTGTGACCTTTGATAGCACACAAGGTGTTCCTCCGGTATTCGGCAGTTGCATAATCCCATAGTCAGAGGAATATGTATATGTCATGAAGAAAGCAATAGCAATAAAACTTAACGGTCATTATGCTAAGCTAACGGATGGGTCTTGTCCATCACATCATTCTCTAATGATGTGATCCCGTTCATCAAATGACAACACATGACTATGGTCAGGAAACTTAACCATCTTTGATTAACGAGCTAGTCTAGTAGAGGCATACCAGGGACACTTTGTTTTGTCTATGTATTCACACATGTATCAAGTTTCCGGTTAATACAATTCTAGCATGAATAATAAACATTTATAATGATATAAGGGAATATAAAATAACAACTTTATTTTTGCCTCTAGGGCATATTTCCTTCTGTCTTCCACTTGCACTAGAGTCAATAATCTAGTTCACATCGCTATGTGATCTAACACCAATAGTTCATATCTTTATGTGATTAACACCCATAGTTCACATCGCCATGTGACCAACACCCAAAGGGTTTACTAGATTCAATAATTTAGTTCACATCTTTATGTGATTAACACCCAAGAGTACTAAGGTATGATCATGTTTTGTTTGTGAGAGAAGTTTAGTCAACGGGTCTGTCACATTCAGATCCATATGTATTTTGGAAATTTCTAAGTCTACAATGCTCTGCATGGAGCTACTCTAACTAATTGCTCCCACGCTCAATACGTATCTAGATTGAGACTTAGAGTCATCTAGATCAGTGTCAAAGCTTGCATCGGCGTAACTCTTTACGACGAACTCTTTATCACCTCCATAACCGAGAAACATTTCCTTAGTCCTCTAAGGATAATTTTGAACGATGTCTAGTAATTTACTCCTGGATCACTATTGTACCCGTTGCTAAGCTCATGGCAAGGCACACAACAAGTCTGGTACATAGCATGGCATACTTTATAGAACCTTTGGCTGAGGCATAGGGAATGACTTTAATTCTCTCTCTATCTTCTGTCGTTGTCGGGCTTTGAGTCTCACTCAACTTCACACCTTACAATACAGGCAAGAACTCCTTCTTTGAGTGATCCATTTTAAACTTCTTCAAAATCTTCTCAGGGTATGTATTTTGTTGAAAGTCTTATCAAGCGTCTTGATGTATCTCTACGGATCTTGATGCCCAATATGTAAGCAGCTTCACCGAGGTATTTCTTTGAAAAACTCCTTCCAAACACTCCTTTATGCTTTCCAAAAAATTCTACATCATTTCTGATCAATGATATGTCATTCACATATACCTATCAGAAAGGTTGTAGTGCTCCCACTCAATTTCTTATAAATATAGGCTTCACCGCAAATCTATATAGAACTATATGCTTTGATCAACTCATCTAAGCGTATATTCCAACTCCGAGATGCTTGCACCAGTCCATAGATGGATCGCTGGAGCTTGCACACTTTGTTAGCACCTTTAGGATTGACAAAACCTTCTGGTTGCATCATAGACAACTCTTCTTTAATAAATCCATTAAGGAATGAAGTTTTGATATCCATTTGCCAGATTTCATAAAATGCGGGAATATCTAACATGACTTGGACAGACTTAAGCATCGATGCGAATGAAAAGAAATCTCATCGTAGTCAACACCTTAAACTTGTCGAAAACCTTTTGCAACAATTCGAGCATTGAAGATAGTAACACTACCATCAGCATCCGTCTTCCTCTTGAAGTTCCATTTATTCTCAATGGCTTGCCGATCACGGGAAAGTCCACCAAAGTCCACACTTTGCTCTTATATATGGATCCTATCTTAGATTTCATGGCCTCGAGCCATTTATCGGAATTTGGGCTCATTATCGCTTCCTCATAGTTCGTAGGTTCGTCATGGTCTAGTAACATGACTTCCAGGACAGTATTACTATACCACTCTAGTGCATAACATGCTCTAGTTGACCTACGAGGTTCGGTAGTAACTTGATCTGAAGTTTCATGATCGTCATCATTAGCCTCCTCTCTAGTTGGTGTAGGCATCACGGGAACGGATTTCACTGATGTGACACTTTCCAATTCGAGAGAAGGTACAATTACCTCATAAAGTTCTACTTTCCTCCCACTCACATCTTTTGGGAGAAATTCCTTCTCTAGAAAGCATCCATTCTTAGAAACAAAGATCTTGCATCTATGATAGAAGGTGTACCCAACAGTTTCTTTTGGGAATCCTATGAAGACGCACTTCTCTGATTTGGGCTCGAGCTTATCAGGCTGAAGCCTTTTGACATAAGTGTTGCAACCCCAAACTTTAAGAAACGACAGCTTAGGTTTCTTGCCAACCCACAGTTCATACGGTGTCGTCTCAAGGGATTAAGCCGGTGCCCTATTTAAAGTGAATGCAGTTGTCTGTAATGCGTAACCCCAAAACAATAGTGGTAAATTGTAAGAGACATCATAGATCGCATCATATGTAATAAAGTACGGTTACGACGTTCGGAAACACCATTATGTTGTGGTGTTCCAGGTAGCGTGAGTTCTGAAACTATTCCACATCGTTTTAAATGAAGGCCAAACTCGTAACTCAAATATTTGCCTCCACGATCAGATCGTAGAAAATTTATTTTCTTGTTATGGTGATTCTCCACTTCACTCTGAAATTCTTTGAACTTTTCAAATGTCTCAGACTTGCGTTTCATCATGTAGATATACCCATATCTTCTCAAATCATATGTGAAGGTTAGAAAATAACGATACCCGCCGCGAGCCTCAACACTCATCGGACCACATACATCGGTATGTATTATTCCCAATAAGTCATTGGTTCGCTCCATTGTTCAGGAGAACGGTGTTTTAGTCATCTTTCCCATGAGGCATGGTTCGCAAGTATCAAATGATTCATATTCAAGTGATTCCAAAAGTCCATTCGCATGGAGTTTCTTCATGCGCTTTACACCAATATGACCTAAACGGCAGTGCCACAAGTATGTTGCACTATCATTATCAACTTTGCATCTTTTGACATCAATATTATGAATATGTGTATCACTATGATCGAGATGAAATAAACCATTTACATTGGGTGTATAACCATAGAAGGTTTTATTCATGTAAACAGCACAACAATTATTCTCTGACTTAAATGAATAACCGTATTGCAATAAGCATGATCAAATCATATTCATGCTCAACGCAAACACCGAATAACATTTATTTAGGTTCAACACTAATCCCGAAAGTATAGGGAGTGTGTGATGATGATCATATCAATCTTGGAAACACTTCCAACACACATCGTCACTTCATCCTTAACTATTCTCTGTTCATTCTGCAACTCCTGTTTCGAGTTACTAATCTTAGCAACTGAACCGGTGTCAAATACCCAGGGGTTGCTACGAACACTAGTAAAGTACACATCAATGATCCATATATCAAATATACCTTTGTTCACTTTGCCATCCTTCTTATCCGCCAAGTATTCAGGGAACTTCCGCTTCCAGTGACCATTTCCTTTGCAGTAGAAGCACTTAGTTTCAGGCTTGGGTCTAACTTTGGGTTTGTTCATGGGAGTGGCAACTTTCTTGCCATTCTTCTTGAAGTTCCCTTTCTTTTCCTTTGCCCTTTTTCTTGAAACTAGTGGTCTTGTTAACCATCAAAACTTGATGCTCTTTCTTGATTTGTACCTTCGCTGATTTCAGCATCTGAAGAGCTCGGGAATCTTTTTCGTTATCCCTTGCACATCATAGTTCATCACGAAGTTCTAGTAGCTTGGTGATAGTGACTTAGAGAATCAGTCAATCATTGTCTTATCTGGAAGATTAACTCTCACTTGATTCAAGTGATTGTAGTGCCCAGACATTCTGAGCACATGCTCACTAGCTGAGCTATTCTCCTCCATCTTGTAGGCAAAGTATTTGTCAGATGTCTCATACCTCCCGACATGGGCATGAGTCTGAAATATCCATTTCAGCTCTTGGAACATCCATATGCTCCGTGGCGTTCAAAACTTTATTGAAGTCCCGGTTCAAAGCCGTAAAGCATGGTGCACTAAACTATCAAGTAGTCATCATATCGATCTTGCCAAACATTCGTAACGACTGTATCTGCTCCTGCAATACGTCTGTCACCTAGTGGTGCATTAAGGACATAATTCTTCTATGCAGCTATGAAGATAATCCTAAGATCATGGACCCAGTCCGCGTCATTGCTACTATCATCTTTCAACTTAGTTTTCTCTAGGAACATATCAAAAAACATAGGGGGTCTACAATGCGAGCTATTGATCTACAACATAATTTGCAAGTACTATCAGGACTAAGGTCATGATAAATTAAAGTTCAATTAATCAAATTACTTAGAACTCCCACTTAGATAGACATTCCTCGAGTCATCTGATCACGTGATCCAAATCAACTAAACCATGTCCGATCATCACGTCAGATGCAGTAGTCTTCAACGGTGAACATCTCTATGTTGATCAAATCTCCAGTGTTCCGAGGCCATGTCTGTACATGCTAGGATCGTCAAGTTTAACCTGAGTACTCTGCACGTGCAAAACAATCATACACCTATTGTATGTGAACGTAGAGCTAATAAGACCCGATCATCACGTGGTGTCTCGGCATGACGAATTGTAGCAACGGTGCATACTCAGGGAGAACACTTATACCTTGAAATTTAGTGAGGGATCATCTTATAATGCTACCGCTGTACTAAGCAAAATAAGATGCATATAAGATAAACATCACATGCAATCAAAATATGTGACATGATATGGCCATCATTATCTTTTGCCTTTGATCTCCATCTCCAAAGCAATGTCATGATCTCCATCGTCACCGGCTTGACACCTTGATCTCCATCATAGCGTCATTGTCGTCTCATCAACTATTGCTTCTACAACTATCGCTACCGCATAGTGATAAAGTAAAGCAGTTACATGGTGATTGCATTTCATACAATAAAACGACAACCATAAGGCTCCTGCCAGTTGCCGATAACTTCTACGAAACATGATCATCTCATACAATAACTTATATCACATCATGTCTTGACCATATCACATCACAACATGCCCTGCAAAAACAAGTTAGACGGGCTACTAACAAGAACCGTTCTTACCTACGCATCAAAACCACAACGATTTTTCGTCAACTGTGTTGTTTTAACCTTCAACAAGGACCGGCCGTAGTCAAATTCGATTCAACTAAAGTTGGAGAAACAGACACCCGCCAGCCACCTTTATGTAAAACAAATTGCATGTCTATCGGTGGAACCGGTCTCATGAACGTGGTCATGTAAGGTTGGTCCGGGCCGCTTCATCCAACAATACCGCTGAATCAAAATAAGACGTTGGTGGTAAGCAGTATGACTATTATCGCCCACAACTCTTTGTGTTCTACTCATGCATATCATCTACGCATAAACCTGGCTCGGATGCCATTGTTGGGGAACGTAGCATGCAATTTCAAAAAAATCCTACGATCACGTAAGATCTATCTAGGAGATGCATAGCAACGAGAAGGGGAGAGTGTGTCTACATACCCTCGTAAACCGAAAGCGGAAGCGTTAGGTTAACGCGGTTGATGTAGTCGAACGTCTTCATGATCCAACCGATCTAGTACCGAACGTACGGCACCTCCAAGTTCAGCACACGTTCAGCTTGATGATGTCCCTCGAACTCTTGATCCAGCAGAGGGTCGAGGGAGAGTTTCGTCAGCACGATGGTGTGGTGACGGTGATGGTGATGTGATCTGCGCAGGGCTTTGCCTAAGCACTACGATGCTATGACCGGAGGAGTAAACTGTGGAGGGGTGCACCGCACACGGCTAACAGAATAATTGTTCTGTCTCCAAGGGGTGCCCTTCCCACGTATATAAAGGAGGGAGAGGAGGAGGTCGGCCACCAGGGGCGCGCCAAGGAGAGGGGAGTCCTACTAGGACTCCAGTCCTAGTAGGATTCGCCCCCCCCCCCCCTTTCCTTCTCATGGAGGGGGGAAGAGGGAAGGGAGAGGGCAGACGAGAAGGAGGGGGCGCACCCCCTCCCCAAGTCCAATTCGGACACCCTATGGGAGGGGGCGCGGCCACCCCTTATGGGCTGCCTCCCCTCTCCCCTATGGCCCACGTAGGCCCATTACTTTCCCTGGGGGGGTTCCGGTAACCCCTCGGTACTCCGATAAATATCTGAAACATCCCAAAACCATTCCGGAGTCCAAATACTATTGTCCAATATATCAATATTTACCTCTCGACCATTTCGAGACTCCTCGTCATGTCTGTGATGCCGTCCGGCACTCCGAACAATCTTCCGTCACCAAAACAGTAACTCATAATACAAATCGTCATCGAACATTGCGGACCCTACGGGTTAGAGAACTATGTAGACATGACCAGGACACATCTTCGATCAATAACCAATAGCGGAACATAGATTCTCATATTGGTTCCTACATATTCTACGATGATCTTTCTCGGTCAAACCGCAATAACAACATACGTCATTCCCTTTGTCATCGGTAGGTTACTTGCCCGAGATGCAATCGTCGGTATCTTCATACCTAGTTCAATCTCATTATCGACAAGTCTATTTACTCGTTTTGTAATGCATCATCCCGTAACTAACTCATTAGCCACATTACTTGCAAGGGTTATAGTGATGTGCATTACCGAGAGGGCCCAGAGATACCTCTCCGATACTCGAAGTGACAAATCCTAATCTTGGTCTATGTCAACCCAACAAATACCTTTGGAGATACCTGTCGAGCATGTTTATAATCACCCACTTATGTTGTGACTTTTGATAGCACACAAGATGTTCCTCCGATATTCGGGATTTGCATAATCTCATAGTTAGAGGAATATGTATAAGTCATGAAGAAAGCAATAGCAATAAAACTTAACAATCATTATGCTAAGCTAACAGATAGGTCTTTTCCATCACATCATTCTCTAATGATGTGATCCCGTTAATCAAATGACAACACATGTCTATGGTCAGGAAACTTAACCATCTTTGATTAACGAGCTAGTCTAGTAGAGGCATACCAGGGACACTTTGTTTTGTCTATGTATTCACACATGTATCAAGTTTCCGGTTAATACAATTCTAGCATGAATAATAAACATTTATCATGATATAAGGAAATATAAAATAACAACTTTATTATTGCCTCTAGGGCATATTTCCTTCAGAACAAGCTCGCGAGGTTCAAGGGTGAGGGAATGAGTCGACCCCCTTCTACGGTGGTGGCTAACCTTTATTTATGGTGGCCTCGGTCCTCTTCCCCCAAAATGTAGGCGGGAAGGGATCCCACAGTGGCCAATTTCAAAGGGGACAAGTAGTACATCTTATCCTGACGAAAGGTGGTGTTCGCATTCAAAGCTTCTGGTCGTGACGCAGCGGTGGGCTCGACAATGACATTCGTCCTGCCGCGCTGGTGGTCTTGGTCTTGTTGCACCGGAATGGAAACATTTGCCAGATTCCTCAGGAACCAACGCATGTCCTTGCCTCCTTAGCACCAAAGAGGAAAGTGCCTCCTCTGCGCCCGTCGGCAGCCGCCTTCCTTGGTCGTCATGGCTTGTATCATGGTAGCCTCATGAGGCTGGGTACCTGCATAGAAATCTCCGCTCCTAGGGAGGCCGCTCCTTCGGGAGGTCTTGGTGTCGTCCGCCTCGCGAGGCTTGGCCCCTCGCGAGGGTCTTTTCTTGGCGGTCTTGTAGATGGGTCGTAGCAGGCCGTCAAGTGAGCCACGCCGTGGGCCGCAGGCATGCAAGTCTAGGTACCCTGGTTCCCAAAACACCAACAGACTTATTACGGTGTGTTTGTTGGGATCCGATGAATTGTGAGTTTATGATCAGATCTATCCATGAATATTATTTGAGTTTTTCCGAACTCTTTTATGCATTATTGTTATGGCCTCGTATTTCTTCTCCGATTTATTGGTTTGGTTTGGCTAACTAGATTGATTTATCTTTCCATGGGAAGGGGTGCTTTGTGATGGGTTCGATCTTGCGGTGCTCAATCTCAGTGGCAGAAAGAGACATGACATGCATCTATCGTTTCTATTAAGGGTAACAAGATGGGATTTATTTTATCCGTTAATTTATCTTGTCTACATCATGTCATGTTGCTTAAGGCGTTAATCTGTTCTTTCATGAACTTAATACACTTGATGCATGTTGGATAGCGTTTGATGTGTGGAGTAATAGTAGTAGATGCAGATTCGTTTTGGTCTACTTGTCTCGGACATGTGATGCCTATATACATGATCATTTCCTTGGATATCTTCATAATTATTTGCTTTTCTGACAATTGCCAAATAGTAATTTGTCTACCCATCGTATGCTATTTTCTTGAGAGAAGCCTCTAGTGAAAACTATGGCCCTCGGGTCAATTTTCTATCATATATTAAAACCAAAAATACCTTGCTGAAATTTTATTTTATTTATTTTGCTTTGTACTTTTGTCAGACTTATCTATGAAAAACTATAACTTTTAAGCTAACTCATAACCGTAGAGGGATTGACAACCCCTCTACGCGTTGGGTTGCAAGTATTGGTTGTTTCTGTGCAGGTGTTGTTTACATAGTGTTGCTTGGTTCTCCTACTAGATTGATAAACTTGGTTTCATAACTAAGGGAAATACTTATCTCTATTGTACTGTATCATCCTCTCCTCGTCGGGGAAATCCCAACACAGCTCACAAGTAGAAGTGGAGTCTTCTTTGAACTGTGTTGAGATCTCAAGCCTCATGGTTTTTCGCTTTTTTACTTGTGTTTAATTGGCTTCAGATACTCTTATTTTCTTTCGGTGGTGTGGTTGTGAGCTACTCGTTGTTAGTTCGTGAGACTCTATTTATTTATCATGGATCCTATATTTGCTTATCATGATTATGATATTATTGTGTTGTCTCACGGTACTTGCTCGCCGCACCTTTGCATGAGATCTAGGCACCATTATACGTTTTAGTTTGTTGATCTCATGTCCTCATATGCTTGTGCCTGATGCATACTCAAGCATATCATTTTATTCTTGCACACATATAGGGGGAGCTCCTATGATCAACCATTGTCGCGTGTCTACTTGCTTAGTTGTATCTTTGATGCCATGTCCTTACCATGTTGTCATCAATGCACCAAAAAGGGGGAGATTGAAGTGCAAGTGTCACTTAAATTATATTTTGGTGTGATGAAAATATGGTTAGAGGAACTAATATCGGTTGCTAAAGTATATCTCAGGATATTGGTTCCAAGTTATTCTTGATGGAGGTATGCAACCCCCCAATTCAAAAAGATCAAATATGTGATTTACCGGTGATTCGAAGGTTTTCTTTTTGGTTCGACTCGAGTCTTAAGAAAGACCGCACTATTAAGAGGGGTCTTTGTGGATTTATGTCGTGTGGGAATGCCATCGTCAAAACCTATACACTAGCCTTCCCACTCCTACCACCAAATATCCGTAGTGTGCTAGCTGTGGTATCCAGGAAGTGTGCAACAAGAGTTTTCTGGATACCCCATGTGCACATGACCTTTTGACCCCCGTGCGCACGGGATAGTCTGGAACTTTTTGGGTACCCCGTGCGCACGGGGTGCTACATAAGTTCTTGGATACCCCGTGCACACGGGGATGACTTAGCCCATGCATAGAGGGTCCAATGGGCAGAAACAGTTACCCAACCAAGAACACTATATATAACCCCCTTCTTCCTACTCCATGCCTAACCCTAATGTCTTGTTAAGCTCCACCATTGCTACACCTCACTTTTCTCAATACTCTCAATCCCTCCACCCAGAGTTGTTGAAACTTTGCGGACTGGGAGAGCAAGACCTGATCTACACTTTGACCAAACAAAATCACGTTCCCCACAATATTCATCCACCATTAACTTGTTACTCTTGGAGATTGGGCTCATACGCGGTTAGAGGTTCCTCTAGAAGCTTCCTTGCTTGTGGTGTGCTCCGGAGAAGTTTGTAAAGGTGTGGTGGTCGCCTTCAAGACCAACCCTGAGTGATTCGAGGCTCATCCGTTGGGGGTGACTCGGAAGAGATTATGGTGAGCCTTCGGTGGAGTTCCGCAAGCTTTGGCTCCGGCACCGCTCTAAACGGAGAGTAGCTCTTCCCCAAGGAAGAGTGAACTTTGGGACAAAATCCGCGTCCTCGTCTCACTTGTGGTTAATCCTTTCCTGCACTTTACTTTGCTTTATATGCTTGTTGGCTTGCTAATTAATTCGTTTCCTAGCATATTTAGCTTTAAGCTTGCTTGTCATATAGGTTGTGTTCACCTAGTTGCATATTTAGTGAACCATATTTGTCCACTAAACCTTAAAATTAACAAGAAAGATTAAAACTTGTAGTCTCCTATTCACCCCCCCCCCCCTTCTAGTCAACCGTATCGATCATTCCAGCTTTCTTATCTTAGCGAGCTTGGCAGAGGCCAGTGCGGCCTGGGCAAGTTCCACGTTTGCTACTTCGGCCTGGTAGGCCTTCTTTCTGCTCCCCCGGATAGTGATTGTGCCATTAGGGCCAGACATCTTGAGCTATAGGTAGGCGTAGGACGGGACCAGCATGAAATTCACATAGGTGGGCCTGCCACCACTCCGTGGAAGCCCACGTCTAACCTCTGCGGTCCCGCCAAGGAGATCTTCCTCTTCTCCATGGTATCAATGAAGATGACGTTGAGGACACTTCCCCGTCCATCTGGACGCGTGTGAGGTGGCAGCCCCAGAAGATGGGATCTAGTACCAGGACTTGTTTGCCGGGTTGCACGACGTCTTCGGAGTGGTCCTCGGCGTCGAAGATGATCGTCTCTTGGGACAATGATAGTTGTTAGCTGGTCGTGTCCTCTACCGCATAGATCACGCGCCTAGCGAGCTTCTGGTTTTGGTGCTTGTTAGCCATTGTGAATATCATGTTCACGGAGGTCTCGTAGGACACCCCCGTGGCACTGGCGATATAGTGTGATACGTCTCCAAGCGGGGTGATTGGGTCGACCATAGACCTCTTAGGCCTTCCCTTGCATGTCATACATGTGTTTGACGTAGCGTGAGGGTGAGATGTTGAGAAATTGCCCCGATCCGTCAGCGATCAGATTAAAATGGCCGAACGTGATGATTTGGTCTAGCGAGAGATCGCCGGCCTCTAATGATTCTCCTAGTCGGGTTCATTCTCTGATCAACGTCACCCGTTCTTGGCATGCCAACTAACAGAGTGAATTCTCGTTAGATCCCTCGGTAGGGTTCATAACAAAATTGGAAGTACCGGAACGGAGTCTGTGCACATGGTTTACCCAAGTTCAGGCCTCAGAATAGTAATACCCTACATCCTGCTTTGTCTTAGTATTCACGGTGAGGGGATACCTCGTGTAGAGGATTACAATGGTGTTTGATATATCTATCGAGAGTTTGTTCTAGATGGGATCTGTGATGAGGGCCCAAGACCTCCCTTTATATAGACATGAGAGGTCTCAGGTTTACACGAAGAAGATATTGGATTGATCTGGCCACCACCGTCTGCCTTGGGGTACACGTTTGCTGCCCTCTCCTTAGGGTTCGTTCATGCTATCTGGGCCTAGTGGTCCCTGATCAAGGTCGAGGCCAGGCTCCTTTCCGTTAGTCACCCTAGGTGTAGGACCCCGTCACGTGGTGCCTACACACCCTTCCAGTGCTGGAAGGAAAACCACTCCGACGGCGACTCTGATAACGAAGGTGACGATGACTGAGGTGCCACCGTACAAGGAGGTCATGCGTACGAGGCCACTGACGAGTACCTTGCGTAGTTTAGTTTTTATTTTTAGAATTTAGTTTTAACTTGTCTGATTTTGTCCGATTTGCATGTAATATATCGAATTCTTAAATTTCATCTTTTTTTGAGAAAGCGTTGCATATATTCAACTTAAGGAAATCATACAAGACCCTGTAGATACGCAGAGACATCCAAAAGGAAATATAAGAGATTTTTCCAACAGCACAACAGCAAAGAGCGCCCCTAGAAAAGACAAAATTACAATTTGGTCCCTAGAGACCTCAGAGCTAAGCTGCCCCACAGCCTGCCACTGACCCCCTTCGCCATCAAAGTTGCCCGACAGGAAGGGGATAGACCTCCATATGAAATGAATGATGGAGCACCTCTTCGTGCAATCCGCACTTTGATGACCGATGAGATGGTTCGCCGTCGAGCAACGGAACCATATCCGTTCAGGCACGTCGGCGAGGGAGAGCCCCGGAGCGCTTCCGACTCTAGATCTGCCGCCTACCACTGATAATTCGGGGTAGCCATGCCGGATATGCCTGCCTCGGACTTCCATCCTTGTGCCTTACTTGAGTTCAATCTGCAAAAGTCATTGACGCTGCACACGGAAGGAACAATGGCGCCGGACTGCTCCAGCACGAGATGCCCCGCTCTTCTCGCCGGCATTAGAGCTGACATCGACGCGACAAGGTCGAAGGCGGAGAACAAAGTTCCATGGTGCTGCCACCACCGTCGCCTCGGCAGTAGCACTCGGAATCCTTAACCTCACTGTCCTGCAGGGGCGGCAGGAATCTACGACCCACACCTCTCCGACTACACTTCAAAAGACATCGTTGTGGCAAAGCAGGAGATGGGGCAAACCCGATTAACGCGGCGTCGCTGCCACTAGAGCGACACCACACAAATTACTAACCCTAACCCTATGTACACGCCAGGCGCGAGTGTCGGGGTTCCCCGCCCCTTCCGCCTCCGTTCAAGCAGCCAGCGGAGGGAAGGGGAATCCTCAGGATCACCGGGGGATGGAGGGAGGACGTGGTCGCCTCTCGATCTCCTCACACACTCCTGTAGAAGGGGAAGGGGAATAGGCCCGTTCCAGTGAGGTTGGGGCCCTTTTTCAATTCGCGTTTGAAACGTGGCGTACATTTTCTGCATGCGGTTGGATGGCCAGATCCACTAACACACCTTTAGCCTCCTCGTGAGGAGGCCACCCTAGTTGTCCCACCCCTGGCCTTGCTGAGCTGGTCGCTGAGGCAACGTGAATGTCGGTCGGACGTTTCCATGGTGGTCCTGGACCGGTCCTCGGCCCCTCCCAAAGCCAGGTCCACGTCAGTGAATGCTGCCTTGCGCTACGCGTTCCGTCTATCCCGGCGCGGCTCCGCCTTGTTGGCCGTCATCATGTGCATGTGAGAGGATGATGAGCCACCGCCGCGTTAAAGGTAGTGGAGGATGCGGCCGCACATGTTGGCGGTGACGTTGTCGGGTTGCTCCTTCACCGGACGCCACCGAGGCAGTGACGATGGCTTCTCCTTCACCCCCTTCACGAAATGACTGGTTTCTAAGGTGTGGTTGAGTGGCGGGGACAGGGAATCCCTTGAAGCAGCATTTGATTTCGACAACATGGTGGTGCGAGGGTGGGGCTGGGCAGCTCCTTGATGCGGTGGCACCATGGTGAGCGCGGATCCTCCTTGATGTGATGATGGCGGCGCCGTGCTACGCTCGTGGTGACCTCTTGATCGTGAGCTCCATCATCCGGTCAAACTCCTCACCGATCTGGGACACTGATACGTCTCAAACTTACTACTTCCTCCGTCCCAAAATAAATGTCTCGAGCTTAGTACGGAGGGAGTATAATTTTAATTGTTTCATGCTTTTTTTTCTCCAATACACCAAGATGGCGTATCATTGCATTGATAGGAAGACAGAATACAAGGACTCCTAGCTCGTACACTATGAGGAGTGCCAGGGGTCCTCATGAGCAGAAGAAGTGGGTTTCTCGGCCCAGTTACAATTGGGTCTACAGCGCCTCGATTATAGCTTGGATTCCTTTGGCACCGGTAGTGGCCCAGGTCCGCATGTCATCTTGGTTCGAAGCAAACAAGTAGCTAGTGGAGGGTTGCCTTAGCTCGAAGATGCAAGTGTTGTGATGCTTCCAAATGGCCCAAGTGACCAGCAGGACTAGGGACGCAAGGGCTTTCCAGAGCGACACCGGGATGGAGCTACTAGCGTCTCTCCACCAGTTGTAGAGGGTGAGGTCGCTGAGGGAGTCCTGTACTAGGGGGTCCTTGGGTGTCTAGACTATTTGATATGGGCCGGACTGATGGTTCGTGAAGACAAAGCAAAAGATTCTCCCCCATGTCCGGGTAGGACTCCTATGTGTGTAGAACGGCAAGTTTGGCGTCCGGGTGTAATATTTCCTTCCTATGCAAGCCGACTCTGTACAACCCTAGGCCCCTATGGTGTGTATATGAACTGGAGGGTTTAGTCTGTAGAGGCTATCAGAATAATCATAGGCTAGACGGCTAGGGTTTAGCCATTATGATCTTGAGGTAGATCAACTCTTGTAACCCCTATACTCTTTGAATACAACCAAGAAGGACGTAGGGTTTTACCTCCTTTAAGAGGGGCCGAACCTGGGTAAACACTGTATCCCTATTGTCCCTTGTTACCATTGATCCTCAGACACACAGCTTGGGGCCCCCTACCCGAGATCTGCCGGTTTTGACACCGACATTGGTGCTTTCAATGAGAGTTTCGTTGTGTTGTCGACAGAAGAATCGATGGCTCGCCTCGTCATCGACGGTGATGTTGTTTCTGGGGAGACCTTTCTCGCTGGTCAACTCTTTGTGTTTGGTGGCTTCGTGCTACGTGCCAACTCGACTGGTTACCTCGAGCAGGTCAACAGCTACGCCCCTGGTCACCAGATTAGGTTTGGATGTTTGAACTACATCGTCGATGTCCGAGGAGACCTGATCTCTGAGGGGTTCACGGCCTCGTCCGCCGCTCCCCATCCACTCGAAGGAGGCCCTCCGGATCTACTATCAGATCCCATCGAGGGGTCGACGCTCGTGCCCGCCTCGACCTTAGATCCGGGGCGGACCACTTCATCCGAAGGCAGGAGGGTGTAGCCCGCCGGACTCCCTCCTATCACGGAGCTTCTAGCCGGAGACCCAGATGCGACCACGCCATCAGCGGACCCGGAGTCAAACGGGACTCTTCCCGATATCGGGAAGCCGGACTCACCTCTGGACTCGAACTCTGAACTCTCGAGGTTTGCGTCCTTCGGGCTCGATCAAGTGGTTATCACCGATCCTAGTTCCGTAGATCCTCAGACGCCTACCCAGCTCTCACTCTTAAACAAAACGCTGGACTTGATACAATCTCTCGCCATCACGGAAGTGTCACCTCCGAACTACGCCCAGGTTGAACTGGGGGCTCAGAGTAGGGAATTGTACGTCCCACCCACCACCCACTTAATAGCCACCGTCGAATATTTAACCGACATGCTAGACAACGCCTCCAAAAACATCGATGGCATGGACGACGATGTCGAAGCCAAACCAGGTCAAAACTTGCCCATCACTAGGCGTTGGACGGCCACTTCTACTTATGATGTATACATGGTGGACACGCCTGAGAAGAAGGACGACGATGGCACTCAAGATCCAGTTGAGGATAAGCCCATCGATGAACCACCAAAGCGCCGGCATAAGCGGTGCCGCTCACGATCGCGTCGGGGAAGGGAAAGCAATACCGACACCAGAGATAATGATACTCCGGACAATGCCGAAGACTCCGACCACCCCGTTGAGCCTACATTCGAGCAGGATGAGAGGGAAGAGGGTCAACTCAACCCAGATGAACTCGCCGATCATGAGGATTCGGAAGATAGTAACTACTTACCTGTCTCCGAGGAGGATGTTAGCCTCGGTGATGAAGATTTCATCGTCCCATAGGAATCCCTCGAACAAGAACGCTTCAAGCGATGGCTCAACTCCACTGCATGAAGCCTGAAAAAGAAACAACAGCAGATTCGAGCTGAATAGGTTACGCTCAATGATAGATGGACTAAGGTCCTAGTCGTCGAAGAAGGATATGGCTTTGAGCGCAAAACAAAGAGTTATCCTGAGTGCAGGCTACTGCCACAATTCCACGACGAGGCCTTCGAGCCAATACCGTCAAAATACAATCAGGCTGATCAACCGGACCGACCACCACGTGGACGGGACAAAACGGCTAATTATGCCAAACACCAGCCTGCGCCCCCTCGTCGTAGAGGCAAGGAAGCGGCGGCTCCGGGCTACACGTACGACCTGCGTCTGGATCTGACCAATAGAGCCGGCCAGACCAAATCAATCTATGGATCAAGAGGACGTGCCCCCACACGAGATGATGGCCATCAAGCCTGGCACGACAAACCTAACCAAGTCCGGGGTCAGCACCGAACACAGATGTCATCCAAACTCCGTTGCGATGTTGCCGGGTACAGAGGTGCCGCACACCCCATGTGCTTTACCGGTGAGGTGAAGCAGCACCAATTTCCGGAGGGGTTCAAACCCGTGAACATCGAGCAATATGATGGAACGACGGATCTCGCCGTATGGATTGAAGATTTTCTTCTCCACATTCACATGGCTCGCGGAGATGATCTCCACGCCATTAAATACCTCCCTCTAAAGCTGAAAGGACCAGCATGGCACTGGTTGAACAGCCTCCCAGAGAACTCCACTGGAAGTTGGGAAGACATAGAGGATGCTTTTCGGGACAACTTTCAGGGCACTTATGTCCGGCCACCGGATGCTAACAACCTGAGTCACATAATTCAGCAACCCGGAGAGTCAGCTCGCAAACTTTGGAATTGGTTCTTAATTAAAAAGAACCAAATCATGGACTGTCCAAACGTCGAGGCCTTAGGGGCATTTAAGCACAACGTCTGTGATGAGTGGCTCGCCCGACACCTCGGTCAGGAAAAGTCGAAGACTATGGCAGCTCTTACTGCACTTATGACCCGCGTCTGCGCGGGCGAAGATAGCTGGTTGGCTCATAGAAGCAACAGTACCAGTGACCCCGGCACGTCTGAGACCAGGGATGGCAATGGAAGGCCACGACACAGCAAAAACAAGCGTCGGAACAACAACGAAGAAACAGAGGATACGACGGTAAACACCGAATTTAGTGGCTCTAAATCCGGTTAGCGGAAGAAGCCGTTCAAAGGTAATAGGGACGGTCCCCATCCAACTTGGACAAAATACTAGAGAGACCTTGCCAGATTCATGGCACCCCTGACAAGCCTGCCAATCACACCAACAAAAACTGCTGGGTTTTTAAACAGACTGGTAAACTAATGTCGATCATAAGGGGAAAGGACCTCAAAGCGAGGACGATGATGAACCTCACCCGCCGAACACTGGGGGACAGAAACAGTTTCCCCCGAGGTGAAAACGGTGAAAATGATCTATGTCACCCACATCCCCAAGAGGGAGCGCAAACGCGCATTAAGGGACGTCTACGCCATAGAGCCTGCGGCCCCAAAATTCAACCCATGGTCGGCCTGTCCGATCACTTTTGATCGCAGGGACCACCCAACCAGTATCCGTCACGGAGGTTCAGCGGCCCTGGTACTCGATCCTATCATCGACGGATACCATCTTACTAGAGTCCTTATGGACGGCGGTAGCAGCCTCAACTTGATCTACAAGGATATTGTCCGTAAGATGGGTATTGACCCGTCAAGAATCAAGCCTAGCAACACTACCTTTAAATTAGTGATATCCGGTGTAGGACCTTGAAGTATGTCTAGAGGGGGGTTGATTAGACTACTTCACCAATAAAAACTTAACCTTTTCCCAATTTTATAGTTTGGCAGATTTTAGCTATTTTAGGACAAGTCAAGCAATCATCACACAATTCAAGCAAGCATGCAAAGAGTATATAGGCAGCGAAAAATAAAGCATGCAACTTGCAAGAAAGTAAGGGGAAGGGTTTAGAGGATTCAAACGCAATTGGAGACACGGATGTTTTTCTCGTGGTTCCGGTAGGTGGTGCTATCGTACTTCCACGTTGGTGGAGACTTCAACCCACGAAGGGTAGCAGTTCTGCTGAGTCCACGAGGGCTCCACCCACGAAGGGTCCACGAAGTAGCAACCTTGTCTATCCCACCATGGCCATCGCCCACGAAGGACTTGCCTCACTAGCGGTACATCTTCACGAAGTAGGCGATCTCCTTGCCCTTACAAACTCCTTAGTTCAACTCCACAATCTTGTCGGAGGCTCCCAAGTGACACCTAGCCAATCTAGGAGACACCACTCTCCAAGAAGTAACAAACGGTGTGTTGATGATGAACTCCTTGCTCTTGTGCTTCAAATGATAGTCTCCCCAACACTCAACTCTCTCTCATAGGTTTTGGATCTGGTGGAAAGATAATTTGAGTGGAAAGCAACTTGGGGAAGGCTAGAGATCAAGATTCATATGGTTGGAATGGAATATCTTGGCCTCAACACATGAGTAGGTGGTTCTCTTTCAGAAATGGTAAGTTGGAAGTGTAGGTTCAGTCTGATGGCTCTCTCCACGAATGAAGAGGAGGTGGAGGGGTATATATAGCCTCCACACAAAATCCAACCGTTACACACAATTTACCAAACTGGGTGGGACCGAATCGTTAAATTCGGTCGGACCGATTTAGTAAACCTAGTGACTGTTAGTGATTTTCGGTGGGACTGACATGCATCTCGGTGAGACCGATGTGGTTAGGGTTTGGGGCATAGCGTAATCTCGGTCAGACCGATTACACAAACTCGGTGAGACCGATTTTGGTAATTAGCTAACCAGAGAGTTGGTCAAGTAAACTCGGTGGGACCGATTTGCTCATTTTGGTGAGACCGAAATGTTACAAAAAGGAAACAGAGAGTTTACATTGCAATCTCGGTGGGACCGATCGCTCACTTCGGTTAGACCGAAACGTTACGAAGGGAAACAGAGAGATTGCAACCCCATCTCGGTGAGACCGAGATCCCTATCGGTAAGACCGATTTGCTTAGGGTTTGTTGCCGTGGCTATGACTTTTGGAATCGGTGGCTCCGGATAGAAAGAATCGGTGTGACCGATTTTGTCTTTAAGTTTAGGTCATTTGTGGATGTGGGAAAGTAGTTGAGGGTTTTGGAGCATATCACTAAGCACATGAAGCAAAAGGCTCATTAAGCAACACCTCATCCCTTCTTGATAGTATTGGCTTTTCCTATAGACTCAATGTGATCTTGGATCACTAAAATGTAAAATGAAGAGTCTTGAGCTTTTGAGCTTGAGCCAATCCTTTGTCCTTAGTATTTTGAGGGATCCACTTTCATCATCCATGCCATGCCATTCATTGAGCTTTCTTGAAATAATAGTCTTGGAATAGCATTAGCTCAATGAACTATATGTTGTTATGAATTACCAAAACCACCTAGGGATAGTTGCACTTTCAATCTCCCCCTTTTTGGTAATTGATGATAACATATAGATCAAAGCTTCGACAAATGATAATAGAATTTAAATAACATCGCCGCTTTGAGAAGTATGTGCTAAGCAAGAGCTCCCCCTAAATTTGTGCATAGTTTTAGATTTGCTTTGGACTGCAAATGCACAATGGCTCATGGGTTACTCTTCCATGTCACATACATCTTGGTGGAGCGCTCAAAATAATAAACAATGAATACATGCACTCATCACCAAGCAAAGTGAGTGATCACATAAGATAGATAGGATAACATCAAGCATGCATAAGTGTAGCTTATGATCAAACACATGATCATCAATGTCTCACAAGCATAGTATCTCAACCAAAAACAAACAAAGTTTGAAAAAACACCAAATAAAGCAAGAGAGAACAAAAGCAACACTCTCTCTCTCTCAAAGCCTATGATCTATACATTTTTCTCCCCCTTTGGCAACAAGTTACCAAAAAGTTCATAGAAAATGCATAGTGCTAGATCGTCTCTCAGGCTTGATCTTCTGGTGGTGGTGTAGAGATGGCTCCTTGGACTAAGACTTGAGTTGATGTAGATGGAGCTGGAGCTGATGTAGATCTTTGGAGCTGGTGGCACCGAGGCTGTAGCTGGTGCGGTGCAGAAGTTGCTCTTGTGTCGAAATCGCACACCTGATGACCTCTGGGCTCTAGGCACTCTGCAAACACATTGGTTGTAGTCTTGCCCTTCCTCTCCTGCATGTCCTCTTGTAGCTCCTCCACTGCAGATGAATCTCGCCACTTTCACATCTAAGTTATAGAACTTTTGTTCTATGATTCTCTCTGCTCTCCTGGTTTTGAGTTAGGGTGGCCAATCCTTCTCAATCCTCGAGTTGATGCTATTAAGTAACCAAGCTGCTCCTGCTTGTTCTTCAAGAAATACTCAGATGCCTCCTCTTGAGTTGGCATCTTGGCAGCCTTCTCCCTCTTTGCCTTCTCCTTCTTCTCCTGTGCTTGAACTGACGATGGATCATCTTCATTCATGACAACCTCAATGTCCTCAAAGTCTGGATAAAGTGGAAAGTGTTCCTTATCCAACTGATATTTTCCTGTGTCCATCTTTGAGTTTATCAGTTCTTGAATCTGAGGTGCATATCCACAGCTCCTCTTCTGATCTGCTGCAGTCCTCTTGATAGTTTCAATGATCAGGCTCATGACTTTAAACTTCTGTGGCACATCAAACACATGCAACATGTTGATGGCATGCCCTCTGATCATGTTATGGTCACCAGACTTGGGCAACAAAGTGTGCCTCAGAATCCAATTTAGTTGGCAACCCTGACAGCAGATAGTGAACTGATCCAAACTTGTGAGTTGCTAATGCCTTGTTTGGAATTTCCTTGTACATGTGAGCCATTGAATTGTGATCCTTTTTCTTCTTGGCATAAATGTCTAAGTCATCCTCATTCTCTTCTGGGGCATTTATCAGCTTTGCCCACTCCTCAACAGTTAACTGGTACCTTGTACCTTCAGACATCCAAACAATTTTCCCATCTGGGTAAAAATGTGCTGTGGAGTAAAACGGCATGATAAGCTCATCATTCCAATTTGTGAGTTTTTGCCCGACAAAATCTGCAACTCCACAACTCACAAAGTTGTCCTGCACTCCAGGATAGTGCTCTTCATTCTCCTTGATGAAGTTCCAGTCGACCCACCTCATGTCACAAACAATGGGCTTCTTGTCCAACAGAATGGTCTCATAAAAGTCCTGATGTTCCTTTGTGTGGAACCTGTAATCAACAGCAGTTCTTCTCCTTGAAGCATATGGATCTTCCAACCTCCATTTCTTCAGCCCTGAGTATTTCCTGATTCTCATGTTCTCAGCCACAGGATGGGCATCATTGTGGTCTGGTATCTTTGGCTTGAGCTTCCTCAGAACCTGTCCTTCTTCATCTTCCTCATCAACCTCAGGCACTGGGGTTTTGTTCTTCTCAGTAGCTGGAATACTCCTAGTATTCCTCTTTGGTGCAGACTTGGCCTTGGGGGAAGCTTTGGGTGCTTCCAAGGGCTTAGATGTGGCAGCCCCTGATCTGATTGCATCACCCATTAGCTTTGGTGCCTTTGGTGCTGGTGCAGCAGGCTCTTCCTCTTCCATCATGGAAGGCTTCCCAATTACTCTGGCCATGGTCATCTTGACCCTTTCCTTCCTCTTCTTGCTTTCAGCAATTGGCTCTTTGGGATTAAGATTTTCAGGTAGTTGAGTTGATGTTCTGGCCTTAGACATTGGTTGTCTTCCTGCAGGCCTTTTGGTCTTCATGACCCTTTCCTTCTTGAGCACTTCTTTCTTGGAAGTAGCATCATCCTCCTCAGCTCTATAAAATCTTCATCCTCTGAATCTGAAGTTCTTTTCCTCCTTTGCCTAGTAGCACTACTAGGAAAAGGGCTATAGATGGGAATGACACTAATGGCGCACCGGAAAGATGGTGCGCCATTAGTATATACTAATGGTGCACCACCATCTGATGCGCCATTAGAGTCTAAACTACTAATGGCGCACCATGCTTTGGGTGCGCCATTAGTATCAAAAAAAAAAATTTAAACTAGTGCGCCTGTCCAAACATACTAATGGCGCATCCTGCCCAAGTGCGCCATTAGTAGTTGTAACTACTAATGGCGCACCAATAATGGTGCGCCATTAGTATAGAAACTTTTTTTGAACTAGTGCGCCTATCCAAACATACTAATGGCGCATCCTGCCCAAGTCGCCATTAGTAGTTGTAACTACTAATGGCGCACCAGGTGTGGTGCGCCATTAGTATAGAAACTTTTTTTGAACTAGTGCGCCTATCCAAACATACTAATGGCGATCCTGCTTAGTGCGCCATTAGTAGTGGTAACTACTAATGGAGCACCATGCAAGAGGTGCGCCATTAGTAAGTGGGCAGCAACAAGATATTTGGGACAGCCTCTCCTACCCACACACTCACTTTCTCCCCACTTCATTCTCTCCACTTCCTCCTTGTCTCGGGTACCTCCTCTTTTTCACCTCATTTCCACCATAGATTCATTCAAATTAAGTGGTTAAATTACCTTGTTTTAATAGGTAAGTAAGGGGGGAAGCTATATTTAGGTTGTTCTCCTTACAACAATTTGCACATGCACTTTTTACGGCCTAGCTAGATCTATGTATGTTCGTGGTGTTGCATATGTTTGTGGTGTTTGCATATGTGTTTGTGTTTGGAGGTGTACCGGTATTTGAAATGCGATAGTTGCCAATATTTTGCGGAATGTTGATTCATTTCCGTTTGGCGAGAATTTTGGCATGCATTAAGCATTCTTTTGGTCCTATTTTTAGGAAAGTCATGCCAAATTTTGTTTGGTTCTAAAATATCGCTTTTGCTCTACCCATGACGACCATGGTCCGCACGATGACCGAAGGCATCGTGAATAGGTTTTTGAGGTCCGAAGGCGAGATGCTTCAAAAGAACGAGACGGAGATAAGATGTCCGTGTCGAAGATGCAAGTGAAGAGCCTTATTGCGGACCCGATTCGGGCAGGTGCGGGACCACCTGCTGTTGCGTGGTTTCATGGATGGCTATCGGTGGCAAGGTGATGAAGATGACTAGGAAGTCGCCCATGCGGGCGGGCAAGAAATGAGGAAGGGCAGCAAGACAACCACCGCGGCTCGGGCGGGCGAGAAGACGAAGAATCCCGAGGAGATGATCACGATCGTGATGTTGCATACGATCATCATGTAGAAGATGCAGGACATGATGATGAGGAAGATGCGGAGCAGGCGACGGGCATGATCATGAAGATGATGATGCCGCGGGCGCGACGACGCTGGACCATCGATGGGCTGGGTGCAGGACCCTCATATTCAAGAGCTGCTTCTCAAGCGGACGGATAACGCAAGAGCTGCCGCCCGAGAGAAAGCCAAGATGGATCAACTTGAGTTAGACGCGTTACTCCATTGTATGAAGGATGCAGGCCCGAGGATACCCGCCGAAAGTAACGCCATGGCCACGGAGATGAAGGTAAAACACAAAATGACCGACGATGCTTCGACGAGAACATGTCATTCGCACGAACGTCTTCCCAAGGGGAACAAGTGCCCGACCAGTTTGGAGGAGGCGAAGAAAATCGTGTGTCCTCTGGATTTACCGCCGTGAAATACCATGTGTGCATGAACAATTGCATCATTTATCGGGACGAGCACGCTGAGTCTACCATATGTCCGTGTCTTGGCGTCACTCGATACAAGAAGAGGAAGAAAGCTCCTCGAAAAGTGGTGTGGTACTTTCCGATCACTCCTCGTCTGCAGCGCTATTTCATGGACCCTAAGGTAGCAAAGCTCCTGCGTTAGCACGCGGATAGGGAGGAGAAGAAGCGGGAAGATGACGCAAATGATCCGGAGATAGATAAAAAGACAAGATGCTGAGTCACCCTAAGGATGCGAGCGGTGGCAAGCGTTGAACTTCAAGACTCGGAATTTGGGAACGATCCAAGGAACATCGTGTTGGGCGCGAGCACCGATGGAGTCAATCCGCTTGGCAGCCGAGAAGCACACATAGCACCTGGCCTGTGTTTGTGTGGATGTACAACCTTCCCCACAGTTGTGCATGAAGAGGAAGTACATTCACATGAGTATGCTAATTGAAGGGCCAAACAACCAGGAACGACATCAATCAGATCCGGGCTGCTGAAAGAGGAGCTTGACACGCTGTGGAAAACGCCAGCCAATACGTGGGGCGCCGCAGAAAGAATATTTCCCTATGAGAGCCGCCTCCGCTCACGACGGTGCACGACTATCTCGATTACGGATATGTCGCGGGCAGGTAGTCCACGGATTTTCTGGATGCGTAAGGTGCATGGATGACACAACGATCGCCAGCTAGATAGAGATCCCGGTCTTGAAAACCGTGTTCATGGGACATCGAAGGTGGCTTCGCGACGATGACCCGTGGAGGAAACGCAAGGATCTGTTCGATGGTGAAACCGAACTCAAAACGCCCGTGTCGAGGAGCGGCGAGAAATAGACAAGCTGTTGGAAAATTGGAAAGACTGCCCACCGCCGGAAAGAAGCAAAAGGCGCCAGAGCCGGAAAGAAGCGAAAAGCGCCAGAGCAGCTGCTGAAGGTATGGAAAACGAGGTCTGTTTTCGACTTGCCGTCTTCGAAGATCCACCGTGTGCCTCACAGCCTTGATGTCATGCATATCACGAAGAACGTGTGCGAGAGTCTGCTTGGTACCCTGCTCAACATGCCAGAGAGGACCAAAGATGGGCCGAAAGCAAGGGCAGACTTGAAATCAATGGGCATCAGGCAGGAGCTTCACGCTATATATGATGATGATGATGATGATGATGATGATGATGATGATGATGATGATGATGATGATGATGATGATGATGATGAGAAGCGGAGACACGAAAGTCGCCGCAAAGGCAAAAGGCCAAGAAGACCGGAAATGACTACCCTCCCGCGTGCTTCACTCTAAGTCGAGGAGATCGAGCAGTTTTCACCTGCCTCCTAGGAGTAAAACTTCCTTCTGGTTACGCTGGGAAGATAAGCAGATACCTAGACCCAGCCAAGCGAAGTTCAGCGGGATGAAGTCTCACGACCGTCACGCGTCGATGACGCAGATACTTCCAGTTGCAATCCATGGGATCATGGACGCGCACGTCCGTGGAAACGCTATTTGGCCTATGCAACTTCTTCGACGCCATCTCTCGAAGTCGATTGGCGTGAGGCAACTCGAAGGCTACAGAAGAGATCGTGGTGATACTATGCGAGCTTGAGATGTACTTCCGCCCGCATTCTTCGACGTTATGGTGCATCTGCTGGTCCATATAGTGGAGGATATCATCCAACTCGGGCCGACGCTCCTGCACAGCATGATGCCGCTCGAAAGGATGAATGGTGTCATCAAAGGATACGTTCGCAACATGTCACGTCCGAAGGAAGCATAGCCGGGGCTTTCGATCAAGAGTGCATCTCCTATCGCACGAATTATCTAGGCATCGAGAACCCGCTGGTCTGCCCGTCAACAGCACCTCGGCAGGCTCGCTGGATGGGGTCACCGTGAGGGTCGCCAAAATGCATGTCGACTTCGAGGGTCGACTCGCCGACTTTGAAAGAGCAAACCTAGTCGCGCTACAACACATAGACGTGGTCGATCCTTGGGTGGTAGAGCACAAAACCTTTATTAAAAAGACGTACAATGACCGAGGCCAACAGAGGACGGACGGAGATACACTCAAAGAGCACAACTCATGTTTCACGCGTTGGTTCAAGCATAAGCTTCGCCGCACCCTTTACATGAGGATTCTTCCGCGGAAGAACAACTCATATTCGCCTTTGTCACAGGCGCCGAGCACAACCTCGATGACCTATGAGGCGTCACGATATCAACGGCTACACATTCTACACGAGGCCAAGGACATGAAGAGCGATGGTTATCGAACTCCGGGTAACGATGGAATCCTACACCGTAACGACAAGGACAGATACTACGGAAGGATCGAGGAGATCTGGGAGCTGAGCTACTGTTGGAGAGAAGGTCCCATGTTCCGTGTCGATGGGCCAAGAACGCTATAAAAGAAGACCGTATTTCACCACCATGGTTATACCCGGCCAAATCCAAGACCATGCGCATAAGCGTCACCGCTAAAAATGAGCCATGGGTACTGGCTTCCCAAGTGGACCAATGCTTCTTCATTACCGACCCGCCAAAGCCCGGTCGTGTTGTCGGAGGAGAGGCAAAGGAAGATCATCGGAATGGATGGAGTAGCCAATGAGCAAGACTTGACAAATACGGCGACCCGAGGATCGAACATGACGACGATGATGAAGTAGCAGCATACACCACAAGAAGAAGCAGGACCACCCTACCTAAAGGACGTCCGCTCCACGTAAGAACTCCATTTGCGAAAAAGAAGGGCAAGAAGATTGTGAACAGATAGCTAGCTAAGATCGATTGTATTTAAATCGTAGCCTTCATTTCTCGATTGTATTTCATGGGTACTTTTTGAACTATCATGAATATTTTTAAATTTCATGGACACTCGATCTCGATCCCCCTCCATCTCGATCGCTATCCCACCTCGCCAGATCCGCCCCCGCCGAGCACCCCCCCAGTCCACCGGCCGCCGCCGACCCCCCGCACCCTCGATTCCCCTACTCAACCGCCGCCGACCCCCGCACTTTACAAGACCGCCTTATAAAAAATAAGTATCAAACAGCTTTTAAATGCTACTGTCTTATAAAAAAATATTATGTTATTATTTAAACAAGTTTGAACATTTTAAACACAAATAAGTATCAAACAGCTTTTTAAATGCTAAAAAAATTTGTGGAGCCCACCTCGATCCCCCTCCATCTCGATCGCTGTCCCACCTCGCCAGATCCAGTCCCCTCGCCGCACGAGCACCCCCAGTCCACCGCCGCCGCCGAAACCCCCGCACCCAGCGCACCGCCTTATAAAAAATAAGTATCAAACAGCTTTTAAATGCTACTGTCTTATAAAAAATATTACTATTATTATTTAAACAAGTTTGAACATATTTAAACATAAATAAGTATCAAACAGCTTTTAAATGCTAAAAAAATTTTGTGGAGCCCAGGAGTCGAACCCAGGACCTCCAGTGTGAGAACTGGCTGCTGACCAATGAGCTAGTAGAGTGGGCTTGACATGGATAGGTTCCGTACTACATAACCTTTTGGCTCGAGTTGAAATAAAAAAATACTAATGGCGCACCACGGTGAGGTGCGCCATTAGTATGGACATGCTAATGGCGCACCACGGTGAGGTGCGCCATTAGTATTGTGGCCCCCTTCGCCCGATCCCCCTTCGCCCGATCCCCTTCGCCCGATCCCCTCGCCAGATTCTCTCCTCTCGATCCACCGCCGCGCCGCCGCCCTGCCCTCGCCCTCGCCCTCGCCTCGCCCTCTCCTCGCCTTCCCTCTCCCTCGCCCGCCTCCCTCGACGCCACTCCCGCCACCTCGACGCTGCCCGCCGCCTCGGCCGACCCGCCGACCACGCCGCCCACGCCGCCTCGACCCGCCGACCCCGCCGCCGACCTCGCGCCCGGACGCCGCGCCGCCCGCCGCCCGCCGCCTGCCTCGACCCCGCCCAGCGCCGCTGCCCCACCTCGACCCGCCCGTCCACACCACCGTCGACCCGCCTCCCTCGACCGCCCAAGGTACGACCACCTTCATGCCTTCTCGTCTCTAATTTATCCATTCCATTTGCAATTCATGACAGAATGTTTGCAACCTTGTCTCTGCTAGTTTGATGAATAATGCATCTTTGGTTTGTAGAAGTGTCCATTTATCGTTTCAGCTTTCAGGTGATAATTTGGTGTCATGAAACCATGTAGTGGTCTAGCTTACTTGATTTTTCCTTCTCTTGCATATACGCAATAATATTACTTACTGATTTGTGCTGCAGCATCTATACTCATCACATTGGTGTTTAGGCCGCCTATTAGTTACTGTCTGTAATATATATATTTCAGCATCTATACGCATGATAGTTGAGCCTTGGTGGTGCCAAAATGGCCCATTTGGTTTTAGAATTGAATAAATGATAGCTCGCGTTGCCTTGTTTTTTCTGTGAATCAATGAGCAAATGCTTTAAAACTGAACCTTATGCAGCGTTGCCTCTTTTAAAAATAATAATTATGCAGGCATTTGTAAGAATTGAGATGTTCATTTGAGGAATTTTACTTGTATCCACAAGAGAATGGCAGATCTCCACTTGTATCCTCGAAGTCCGGGGTTTGAGTTAGTATCCTTAAAAAGTCAAACAAGGGAAATGCTGCCTAAGAACCTAATAATTCCTTTTCCTGGCCCCCACAACAAGTGGGAGCTTTTGATGCTGGGATAACCTTTGGTTATATTGTTGAGAGTGAAATATATATCTTTCTCCTTTGCACTAAATCTTACGCATCAAATGTTTTGAAGAACTCGCACGCCCTACCTGCAAAGAAATATTTCTTTTATTTTTACACGCAGTCACATTTTGTTGGCTGTGGTTCCCTAAGTTCTATGGTTTATAGTTGTTCACTGGTTTGCTACTCAGAAGTAGTTTTGGCTTGCATCTCTTCTGTTTTGATTTGTAGATGTTACTCATAAAGGTAAATTTGGCAAGCATCTGCTGGGATGTTTCTCCAGAACATATTAACATGCGGGGATGCTCTCCCAAACATATTATTTTTTTATGTTGTTTCTGCTAATTCCACTTTAAAAAGTATTGAAGAATAAATCTGTTTCGAACTTCCATACATCTCTGTACATCATTATGTAAGCTTAAATAGCAACACTTAAGTTAATAATATGCTATTGAGTACTGCATCCAATTCTCTGCTTGTTCTTGCATTTAACTTATACTCAGATCTCATTGTATTCCTTGGAATATGCAGTTCATCAGCTCGAAATATTTTAGGCGAGGACACGTCTAAATTGGCCTGAAGGTGCTGTTACAAGAGAAAGCATCGAGCAGTCGAGAAAACTACACCGCTAAAGGTTTTGATTCCCCGATTATTCCTTTTTAGTTTTATTCAGTTACATAAGTAATCGCACATGTATAGATAAGTCTTCTTCCACTGGTTTGAGACTTTGTATGGTAGTGCATACATAGTGTACATGTGTGAGAGATAGTGAGAGGAGACAAGAAGAAGGGATTTTTTAATTGGCTTCTTGCAGTTTTGAAAATTCAGTTTATTCGTTCTTGAAAATTCAGTTAATTCAGTTAGGCACACAAATTGATGTGCTTTGTAAAACTTGTTCATGTACTTGAACTACTAATGCCTTGTGATGCTCTGAATTACTTGTGATGCCTCTGAATTACTTGTGATCACATTGAGAAAGACTTGTAAAGATGATGATCATCTTTAACGTAAAACAATTTGTGATGATTTTGCTAGTTTGTTGGGTTTTGTCTCCGACCATCGTGTCGTGATGATTTTGCAGGTACCCGAGAGGCCCTTGAGTTTGCCGGAATGTCGATTAACTTCCGCTCCGGCAAATTGGTACTCCATATGTCCTATTTTCAGCAAAGGTCATGCTGAAATTTTCCGTGAATTTTAGCATGACTTTGCTAAAAATAGGACATATGGGGTACTTGTGACTAATGCATGGGCCGGGTATCTTAGTAGTTAATTAAGTAGGATCAAGTGCCCGGCGTATTTGTGACTAATGCATGGCTTTTAGGGTGCCTCGGTGTCGATAAAAACCGAAATGATGAAAAGTTAGGCTTTTAGGGTGCCTTGGCGTCGAAAAACCCTCAATGATAAAAGCTTAGATTTTAGGATGCCTCGTGTCGACAAACCCTAAATGATGAGACCATGATCTTGTTCCTTGACAATAACCAACTTTTGACCAAACTTTGTTTCTATTTAGAGAGAAACATGGCCCACAACGATGAGGCCGGGGTTCAGGCGGCAAGGCATTCTCGAGCTGTCCCAGAGATGGAGGAACAACCTCACTTGTATGAGGTCGCCGCCTTCCCCACCGATCCCGAGACCACGGATGGTGCCGCCGAGGATGACCACACCGATGCCACCACCGATGGTGCCGCCGAGGATGCCACCATCGATGATGGCGGCGCACGCACGAGATGGCAGCCAGCCAAGAGGCAACGGAAGGACTGGCGCCCGATCGTGCTCCGCACCCTCAAGGAGGAAGTTATCAAGTGGACTCCAATGGGAATCCAACGGCGCCCGAACGAATAGTCAAGGGTACTCGCTTCAGCTCGGGTGCATTGTCCGAGCACCGCCTCGATCAACACCGAGAACCCGAGGCATCCCGACCGAGGGAATTTGCGCAACCTCCTCTTCACGAAGCTGCACGAACGATACAAGTTCCCGCTGAATTTGAAAACACAAGCCTCAAAGGGAATAAAGTGAACAATGCTGCCCTCACGAAGATGAGCAAGGCCCTGTCTACTTGGAAAAGCAATGTGAAGAGAATGATCGAGAAAGGTGAGAGTTATGAGAAGATCAAGGAGAAAATCCTTCGATCACCAAGATGACTACAACGACTTCAAGATCAATTGCTCGAGCACCGCAAGCTCCCAATCAAGTGAGTGGGGAAACAAATGCGGAGCTGAACATAGGGGAACACACACTCGGTCCCGCGGTTACAGAGTGGCGGAGCCTATATGGGACAAGGAGGAGGCGGACCGTGCGAGCAAGGCCTACCGCCTCTTCGATACATACGGGCGGTGACAAGCAGACCAGGAACTTTGTCGGGCCCGGTACAAGAAGGACCCAAAACAAAGGAGCTTACCACGGATCCAAGACCAGGCAGCTTGAGCTTGTTCTCGTAAGGAATACACCCCGCGTAATTAGCTCCATATGGTTGCATTCTAATTAATGAAGCCAATTTCTAAATGGTTCACATTCCTTCCGCAGCGATCGAAAGCAGAGCGCTGGGTCGACTCAGAGCAACCCTTGGGACACCACTCTAAATAGGGGTTGAATGTAATGAAGAACAAGGATAAGCTCGATGAAGTCGACGTCACTGGTCGTGTGGCCGCAAAGGCTTGTCGACAAAATGGGGTCATACTATACCGCTGGTGTGCGGAAGGAGAAAAGACCAGCTCGGAAAGCCAGCGCGAGAGGTTCAAGAACTCAAGGCACAGGTGGCGCGGATTCGGAGATTGTCCAAGAGCAAGTGGAACAACGACTCGAGCGACGATCACCGCCTTTGTGCCTACCTTGATCTCGGGTTGAGTGCGTGGATTGCGGGCGGCCAACAGGCGCCCCGATTCCTAGCTTCACGGCCAGCAACTCGCAGAATGCGATGGCGGGCTATTGGTGCCTCCAGCGGAGGCGGCATTGGTGTCTCCGACGCCGCACGGAGCTTAATGCACCGGGTGTACGCCGCCGCACCTCTGCAGCAAGCGGCCCCTCCGTCAATCGCACGCCCGCCGTTGGCGGTGCCTCTACATTAGCCGAGCTCGACGCCATCATCACGGTAACTAATTAAGCCTCTCGCCGAGGACTTCATCTCCTTGCCTTTGATCGGGCATCCCCGACGCCTACATGTTTTCGCAGGCGCCGCCGATGTTCCGCACTCTCCTCCACTTCGTGAACAACGAGTTGGTCGATGTCGCCAAGGGCAAAATCGTTCAACCGGCAACCTTGTTCCACGGTACCCGATGCCACCCAACTTGTTTAGGGTTCAACTGGTTCGGTGCTGCCAGGCTGCGATGACTTGTTACCTCCGAATCGACCCGTCGGGGCCGACGATGATGACGTGATGACCCTCGGCGCCTGCTGAGCTGGCCCTCGCTTTGGCGAAGAGCCAGATTCGTTTGGGGCGGGGACACCACCCCAAAGACAACACCGCCATCGTGCGGCGCCAAGTCGGCCCCATGGCAAGACCGCCAGAACGGTGCGGACATCCCTATGCCATGGATCCAAACATGCATATGGCACAGGATCGTAATGACGACGACGGCGACTATGATACATTTGGCAACGCCGATCAAGACTTTGCCGAGCATGGGTACGATGGCGACTTCATGGGGCCTCCTTCTCAAGAACCAAACCCAACAAAAGACGTGTGCGATCTAGCTCGTATCGCGGAGAAGCCAAGTTACAGCAGCCGCCGTCGGCGTTCAGCTCTCGAGACGCCTCAGCTGCCGACTTCACCGAGCCTCGAGATAGGCGAGGTGCGAAATATTATCAGCCCCAACACACTCAAGAAGGCGGTCTGTGAGCAAAACTCGGTCCCATTACAGGAGAAGAAGAAGGCACGCAAAAGAAAGACTAAGAAGGGTGCGAGCCAGCCGGCACCGAGTACGATCCGTGCTCAGGACGGGCCACCTTCACCGCAGGATATCTCGAGGAGGGTGCATGTGGCGGGTAGGGCGATGCTACCGACAAATATGCTCAATGCTGCAACCGGTGCTATCGGAGTCTGCATGATGTTGTTCTTTCTTTGGAGAAGCGGCGTCTCGGGAGAAGGATGTGGCATACCGGTTTTCGCGGCCAAGGTGCCGAGGGCAAGGGCTTTGTGGATAACTCCATCGGGCGTACGATCGTCCTGCGTTTTGATGACATCCACGCTATGTTGAACCTTCATCCGCTGCACTACACCTTCGCTCGGCTATTTTCGCTGAGTATGGAGATGCGGATCATTCGCGACAAGACCCCGGACATCGTGATAGTCGACCCCTTCTACATGCGTGCCAAGATCTTGGGCAGCGCTGGGGACCGCAAGTCGCGAGTTCTTACCTCAAGGCGCCATTCGCAAACCAAGATAAGGATAACTTCCTCGTGCCTTACTTTCCCGAGTAAGTCCTCCCTCAATCGCCCGTAACATATGAATTCTTACATTTCGATCGCTTTTCTTTTAACATTCCGTGTTTTCTGCAGTGACACACGTTGCACGCCATCCTCCTAAGCCCCAAATATTCCATGGCCACGATTTCGACCGGACCGTCGATTGAACGTAGACTACACAAATGTCAAGAAGGTTCTTGATGATGTTCTCCCGGCCACGCCAAATCTGGAGGCACCTTCACCAGGCCTATTCGTAAAATACGGCAAGCACGTGTTCTCCCACAATACGACGCTCGCTGCGTCAAGCAGCCGCTTTGCGCGGTCGAAGGGTGCCTACTACGCCATCCATCACATGCGGGCGATCGTGCGGGACCATCATCAACTTCGCTACCGAGTAAACTCCAAGATTGGGCGCGGCGTGTCGGCAATCCAGACGCGGACCTCCGACAAGAATTCTTTCGCATCCAAATGGAGTTTGCGGAAATCATCCATCAAGATGTCCTTCGTACCTCGGGCAGTTCTACCTCGAAATCAACCGTCCAACAAAGACATCGACACAATGCTACAAATGCAGGATGACAACGCCTGTTCTTTCATGACTCCCACGATAGACGGTGGCTTCATCCACGCTCCGTCCCTTGAGTCGAGTTGTCTGGTTCTGAAACATCGATTGGCTCATGTTGTAATTAAACTTTAATGAACTTGTAGTATGTCTCTTTGGTTTGAGAGTCGCTCAACTTAGATGTAATCGATGCTATTAATGTCTTGCTTTTCTCTTCCGATCGCTCATTGCATACTTATATATTGCTTATGTATTGTCTCGTGAATTGGTACTAACGTTTACGCTTGGCTAGTGCATAGCGATGCCGACGTATGTCGTGTACAAGGGTAAGGTTCCCGAGTCTCGATGATGGGAGGAGTGTCGGAGACAGGTTCACCGATTCAGCGGTAACAGTTACAAAGGGTACACCACTAGGGCCGAGGCCGAATCTAGATACGCCCGCTATCTAGCGGGAGAGGGGAGGGAGCGTTGGAGGAACCGGATGAAGACGAGTTTCATCGTGATGATGCTCATCGTGATGACCGCAGCTCTCTTCTATGTGATGGTAGTTTAGATGATCGATATCGACTTGTAATGCGAAGATAAACTCGCTACTCGCGGTCTCGAGACTTGTAATATAATGTTCTATCTTTGTTCGGTCTTTTCAATTCGGAGACTAATATGATGAATTGTATTCGGAGACTAATATGATGAATTGTATTCAAAGACTAATCTTCTATTGTATTTGATGAATCTATTGTTGATGTGTGCTGTCTATATTTTGTCAAATTATACATTTTGTAACCTGTGCAAAAACAGAAAATAAAAAATAAAAAACCTAATATTCATACTAATGGCGCATCACATGATAAAGGCGCCATTAGTATGACATCACATACTAATGGCGCATCACGGAAGTGCGCCATTAGTATGCTGCGTTAATAATGGCGATCCAGGGTGGTGCGCCATTAGTATGCCAAAGCACCTGGGTATACATGCCCCCTGGGAGGCATACTAATGGCGCACCCTCACATATACTAATGGCGCACCAGGTGGTGCGCCATTAGTATACCAGATACTAATGGCGCACCAGGTGGTGCGCCATTAGTAAAAATTACTAATGGCGTGCTATCAATGGCGCACCTGTGATGCGCCATTAATGGCCATATTAGGTGCGCCATTAGTAGCCATATTTCTAGTAGTGTAGCAGCCTTAGGCAAATTGCTTGGAGTACTTCTGCTCCCTTCATCTGAAGCTGAGGGACTAGTGCCCTCACTCAAGTTTATCTGCTCTTGACCTGTTCGGCTGTCACTTTGATCGGACATCTGCAAAAGCTGATCACTGACCACAGAAGAGTTTATAGACGAGATAGAAAAGATGAGCATCACAAAATGCAGAGGTTTTGCAAAAGAATGACTCAAAAGTTCAGTTTTAATTTTCCACGAAAGCATTTGGATCCACCGATTTTCAAACTCGGTGATACGAAGCAGTTTTGGAGCCTAAATCGATGATCTCGGTTGGACCGAGTTTCAGTTCGATGGCACCGAGACTGCTAGGGTTTCTAAAATTCTCAAATCGGTTGCACCGATTAGTAATTCTCGGTCGGACCGAGAGTCACTTGTGCAATGGCATATGCCAATCGGTGAGACCGAGTTTTTCAACTCGGTGGGTCCGAGATGGTTTCGGCGGAAACCTAAACCTAAAAATCTGAATCACATCTAATCTATGAACTACTTTGGCTGGATAGATGAGTTGCAATCGTGGCAAGATTCAATATGAAAACAATGTGCTAGGAATCAGACGTGGATAGCACAAAGATCAAGTCCATACCCTAACTTGGCGGTGGACTTGCTACGGCGGCAACGGCGGGATCGAAATCCGTTGACGGCGGCAAAGAACAGCGACAGGAGGCAGCTGGCGGCGAGGAGACGATCCAGAGACCACGATGGCAGAGCAAGCTGATGCGCGGGCGAAGGGTTTCGGAGAAATTTCCAAATTTTCGCCCGTGACTATATATAGCCCGACCCTGTCGGCGTGACCGAGTGGAACAACTCGGCGGCACTGAGATGCATGACTGCAAGCAGTCACAGCAACTCGGTGAGACCGAAAAGTTCAAATCGGTTGCACCGAGATTGAAAACTCAGATCAACTTGATGATCTCGGTAGGACCAAAATGGAAGGATCGGTCAGACCGAGAATCATTAAGAGGTTTTGGAAGTTTAAGTCTATGACCAATCAGGGACTCCGAGTGCTCCTCACACAGAGTGGTTTGAATCTGACTTGATCAAATTTTGTGGTGTAGTATGAATAGAGTTTGAGACGAGAAAAGCATAGATAGCTAAAGAAGGTTCTTAGGCATTCTTGTCCATCCACTTGGCAAAAAGAAAAGAAACCAGACAAGCAAAATAACAAGTGGATGTCCTTGAATGAGTAAAATATGCACCAACATGCTCACACAATAAGATGGCAAATGAACTATGTGGAAAAGCATGCACAACCAATTTTAGCATCTATCAAACAATTGGCGATGACTAGGTCATCTATATATGAGTATATTGACTTAGGAGTCAAATGAGAACATCTGATCATAGGTCATACTCATCGTTTAAGCTCAAGTGGGGTTACCACTTTTACATAATGCATTAATGTGTTCACACCATTAGAGTTGCTTTGACTCAATTCTTAGAGTTAAGCTCCCCCTAGATGTGAGATCCCCCCTTAGAGGGTTGAACTAACCTTGGGTTTTGTCGATTATGACTTCATGTAGGTGTTGAAGATGTAGATGCTCAATGTTGATGTAGATCATTTGGAGCAATCCTTTGGAGTGAGTTGCACTTTCAACTTGCCTACATGGGTTAGTCCCACAAGGAACAAACAAGAATATCCATAGACATAGAGTGACGCACACACAAGATGATGTCCATGAAGACATTTGGTTACCTTGTCCCTTGCCTTACCAACATGAGGGTTTGTGACTCCTTAAACTAGTGCAAGATGTGAAAGTTGATTGCACTTGTTCTTGCCAAAATGATATGAGTGAAGAATGTTGGCGGAGTCACCCTCAAGAACTCTCTAGTTCTTCTTCTTCGGGATCCACATCATCTTGATGGGAATCCTTGGAGTTGTAGTTGTACTTGATGAAGTAGAACTTGACATAGTCTCGGGGACCCACTCGAACGAGGCTTTAGATGATTCTTCAAATGCATCAATCTCTTCTTGAAGCTTGTCCTTGCCTTTTTTCTTGTGGTCTTGTGGTGGAAGATCATCTTGAGCTTGTGTCCCCTTGAAGGAAGTAGGATCATACTTCTCTTGTTGAGGAACAAACTTTGTCTTGGGGTATTGATCTTCTTCCCACTCAACTCCATTGGCGTTGAACTTCCGTTCAAAACCAACACCTTGATTCTTCCGGTGCCTTCCTTGCTTGCGTACAATTTCCTCAAATTGCATACTCCCGGCAAGGCTCTTGTAAACACCTTTCTCTATAATTCCCTTCAATAAACTATTTTCTTGCTCAAGTGTAACTTGGCTAAGAGAATCATTAGTGGAATCAAGAGAACTACTAGAAGCAACAACATTGGATTTGACATTATTATTGTTACTACTAGAGGAAGTATCTTTCGTGTACTTGTTACTAGACTTGACTTGAGGCATGTAAGTATATAAGAGTAAATGCTTGGCAATGTAAGAAGAACTTTTCTTGCGGAGATCATCATTGATTGCCTTTAAAAACTCATTCTCTTGCTCAAGATTGAGCTTTTCAAAGCGTAACTTCTCATGAGCCCTTAAAAGTTCTCGGTGATCTTCGAAGATAGTTTCATGAGCCAACTTAAGAGTGTTTAGTTCTTTAGTTACAAGCTCAATTTTCTCCTTATCATTGTCATTCGTTTGATTAGCATGATTAATTGACGTTTCATCATAGTATTCATCACTAGAGTTGTCAACAAGTAAATCATCATCACCTAGCAAGTCATCTTCATCACTACTGAAATCAACATACTCGGGATGTGTTACCTTAGGACCTTTGGCCATGAAGCATCTTCCAATTCCTTCATTTGGTGAATCAAATATGTCATAGGAGTTGGTTGACACAAGTGCTAGACCGGCAACACCTTCATCTTGAGTATATTCGGAGTCGGAGTGATAGCTTCTCTCGGAGTGATGGTCGGAGTCGGAGCCGGAAACCCATTCACCAACATGAGCTTGATGTCTTCGCTTTGTGTAGCTCTTTGATGACTTGTCCTTCCTTTCCAAATCCTTGCTTCTCCGTGAGGGTCTTCGTTCATAACGATCATCTCTACTCCTCCTCTCTCTCGGTGGTGATTCTTCTCTTTTGGTTCTTCTTTTTGGAGAATCTTCTCTTCTTTTGTAGGGTGACGTACACTCATTGGAGTAGTGTCCGGGTCTCCCACAATTGTAGAAATTTCCCTCTCGACTAGAAGATCTTTTGTCATTGTAAGACCTTGACTTGGAGCTTCTTTCTTTGCTTCTACTTTTGTAGAATTTGTTGAAGTTCTTCACCATTAAGCTCAATTCTTCATTGAAGGTTGGTTTCTCACTTGATGATGTGGGGGCTTCACTTGAGGCTTTGTAAGCACCACTTGACTTGTTGTGAAGTTCCTCCTTGTCCTTGAGTGACATCTCATGAGCAACAATCCTTCCAATGACTTCGTTGGCTTGAGATCTTTGTAGTTTGGCATCATTTGGATCAATGTGCACGGTATCATACTTTCCATCCAATGCTCTTAGGATCTTCTTTATGATGAATTTGTCGGTCATCTCTTCACTCCCTAAGCTGGCAATCTCATTTGTGATAAGAGCAAGCCTAGAGTACATTTCAGCGACACCTTCACCATCCTTCATTTTGAACTTGTCAAGCTGACTTTGGAGCACATCCAACTTGGATTCCTTGACGGATTCGGTACCTTCGTGCATATCAATCAAAGTATCCCAACTTTCCTTTGCATTCTCAAGGCGGCTGATTTTGTTGAATTCTTGGGGCACAATCCGTTGAAGATGATGTCACATGCTTGAGCGTTGTATTGTAGCATCTTCAATTCTTCCGCATTAGCTTCACGGTTCGGTTCTCTCCCATCGAAAAATTCACCTTGCAAGCCAATACAAATAATTGCCCAAACAGCGGGGTTATGTCCAAGAATATGCATTTTCATCTTATGCTTCCAACTAGCAAAATTAGTACCATCAAAGTAAGGACCTCTCGGTGATAATTTCCTCGCTAGGCGCCATACTCTCCTAGGTTGTGAAACCAAGGCTATGACCACCAAAAGCTATGGAAATCAAAGCAAATGGAGACCAAAGCTCTGATACCACCTGTAGGACCTTGAAGTATGTCTAGAGGGGGGGTGATTAGACTACTTGACCAATAAAAACTTGAACTTTTCCCAATTTTATAGTTTGGCAGATTTTAGCTATTTTAGGACAAGTCAAGCAATCATAACACAATTCAAGCAAGCATGCAAAGAGTATATAGGAAACGGAAAATAAAGCATGCAACTTGCAAGAAAGTAAGGGCAAGGGTTTAGATGATTCAAACGCAATTGGAGACACGGATGTTTTTCTTGTGGTTCCGATAGGTGGTGCTATCGTACTTCCACGTTGTTGGAGACTTCAACCCACGAAGGGTAATGGTTGCGCGAGTCGATGGAGGGCTCCACCCATGAAGGGTCCACAAAGTAGCAACCTTGTCTATCCCACCATGGCCGTCGCCCACGAAGGACTTGCCTCACTAGCGGTAGATCTTCACGAAGTAGGCGATCTCCTTGCCCTTACAAACTCCTTGGTTCAACTCCACAATCTTGTCGGAGGCTCCCAAGTGACACCTAGCCAATCTAGGAGACACCACTCTCCAAGAAGTAACAAACGGTGTGTTGATGATGAACTCCTTGCTCTTGAGCTTCAAATGATAGTCTCCCCAACACTCAACTCTCTCTCATAGGTTTTGGATCTGGTGGAAAGATAATTTGAGTGGAAAGCAACTTGGGGAAGGCTAGAGATCAAGATTCATATGGTAGGAATTGAATATCTTGGCCTCAACACATGAGTAGGTGGTTCTCTTTCAGAAATGGTAAGTTGGAAGTGTAGGTTCAGTCTGATGGCTCTCTCCACGAATGAAGAGGAGGTGGAGGGGTATATATAGCCTCCACACAAAATCCAACCGTTACACACAATTTACCAAACTCGGTCGGACCGATTTAGTAAACCTAGTGACCGTTAGTGATTTTCGGTGGGACTGACATGCATCTCGGTGAGACCGATATGGTTAGGGTTTGGGGCATAACGTAATCTCGGTGAGACCAATTACACAAACTCGGTGAGACCGATTTTGGTAATTAGCTAACCAGAGAGTTGGTCAGGTAAACTCGGTGGGACCGATTTGCTCTTTTCGGTGAGACCGAAATGTTACAAAAAGGAAACAGAGAGTTTACATTGCAATCTCGGTGGGACCGATCGCTCACTTCGGTTAGACCAAAACGTTACGAAGGTAAACAGAGAGATTGCAACCCCATCTCGGTGAGACCGAGATCCCTATCGGTAAGACCGATTTTCTTCGGGTTTGTGGCCGTGGCTATGACTTTTGGAATCGGTGGCGCCGGATAGAAAGAATCGGTGTGACCGGTTTTGGCTTTAAGTTTAGGTCATTTGTGGATGTGGGAAAGTAGTTGAGGGTTTTGGAGCATATCACTAAGCACATGAAGCAAAAGGCTCATTAAGCAACACCTCATCCCTTCTTGATAGTATTGGCTTTTCCTATAGACTCAATGTGATCTTGGATCACTAAAATGTAAAATAAAGAGTCTTGAGCTTTTGAGCTTGAGCCAATCCTTTGTCCTTAGTATTTTGAGGGATCCACTTTCATCATCCATGCCATGCCATTCATTGAACTTTCCTGAAATAATAGTCTTGGAATAGCATTAGCTCAATGAGCTATATGTTGTTATGAATTACCAAAACCACCTAGGGGTAGTTGCACTTTCATCCGGCGTCGAGGCCCACTGCACGGGCTCCTTAACACTGGAAGTAGTATTCGGCTCTCCAGAAAACTTCCGGAGCGAAGAATTGATCTTCGACATCGTCCCTTTTCGCAGTGGTTATCATGCACTGCTCAGACGAACTGCTTTCGCCCGCTTTAATGCAGTCCTGCACTATGCTTATCTGAAGCTCAAAATGCATGGACCTCGTGGCATCATTACAGTAAATGGGAATACGGAGCGCTCCCTCCATAATGAGGAGCATGCCGCGGCTCTAGCAGCCGAAGTACAGGGCGGCCTTATCAAGCCGAACAACTCATCGGTCATCAAGACCCATGACATTGCTAAACGTGCTTGACCCGTATTACAATGCGGTAGCTTGGTGGCACCGGAGCTTGCATAGCAGTTTCGCCTCCGATGATCGCTCCATAAGGTTGTGGCATGTGTACCTCGCATACATAACTACGCACCTAAAATACCTTGGGCAGCGCCGGAGGCACACTACGGAAAAGGTCCATAGTATGGCTTGACCCTATTCAGACCTCAAATATTTTTCCCACTATAGGTTCGTTAAGAAACCCACCTGATCTACGGTCGTACGGGGCTCCTTTCCAGGTCCCTCTTTTCTAGCTGACAACCATCGTACTCCTCCTCTACAAGGATGTCTCATCAAGGAGAAATGGCGCAGACGTGCAGCAGGCACCGTTGGGATTTTCAAACCACTACTTTTAGGCCATGTGTAAACCTTTCCCTTGTGTAAACTTTTGGCATGTAAAATGGCCTCGATATTCATGGCATTATCTATAACAACACGGCTCGACGTATTAATTAGGGTATAAAGGAAGCAGTTGATCACCATTTTGTTTGGCAATTATTTTTATTTCATATTATCATCTGTATCTCCTCCCTCCTTCAAACTGCCACACCTGCATTAGACCGGCCTTAACACCAGGGGTTGTATTCGGCCCTGCACATTTCAAGTCCGAACACCCTGCACATTTCAAGTCCGAACACCTATAGGGCACTCTTCGGCGTCCCGGATATTGCATTATATGCATCGGCTCTGAATCATGTCTTGGGTCAATAGTTGGGTTGCCCAGCTCCTGTGCTTACCACCTTACGTTCCGCCCGTTCGGCTAAGGTAGTAAAGAAGAACTACTGCGATTGTATTTCTGGTTCATCTGATCAGTACCTCAGTAGAGAAAGCCGAAAACTGGCTGTCATGATAGGCGAGAGCTTGTCGGCGATTCAGCGACTTAGTATTATACTACAAATCGTTAGCGATTTACCCCATGTTATACGAGGGGTTGGTCTTCGTCCAGTCGCGTGGAAAAGGCACCATAACCCGGATAGCCGCACACAGACAAGGGGCTAGTACTTAGCTCCACAGTCAAACTCCTATGGCTAAGTGAAAGTAATAAAGCCGCATAGTCTAATTGCCTGGTTCACCTCGCGGACACCTCCTTTATGGACCAAGACGATGGATAAAGTGTGGTCACGCGTTATGCCGAACACCCCTATAGCATCTACATGGGGCTTGAAGCCGACGGTAGCAACTTTCAGAATATAACAATAAGCGACCGCATTGAGAAAAAAAGCTCGAATAAAAGGCACAAACATATATATATATATATATATATATATATATATATATATATATATATATATATATATATATATATATGTAACAGCATGGGTTCATAACATAGTTTGCACAACCCAAACACATTCAATCAAATATTACGTACTTAGAACATTGACCCTCTATCACTCGGGCTCCCTCTAGGACGTCATCGAAGTACCTCTCTGGCTTCCGATGATCTTTGCCTTCGGGCGGACCTTCGGTTGCCCCTTCAGTGGCCTTCATCTTCGCCCATTGCATTTTGACGCGGGCGAAGGCCATCTGGGCACCCTCTATGCAGGACAAACGCTTTACAGCATCAATCCATGGCCGCACATCGACAAGCCACTTCACCAAACTGAAGTAGCTGCTAGGAATCGGCTCGATCGGCCAGAGTTGGATTATTAGGTCCTTCATGGCCAAGCCTGCCACCCTATGCAGCTCCGTCAGCTGCTTCAGCTAGTCATTCAGAGGTGTCGGGTGTTCCGGCGCGAGAAATTGCGACCAAGACAGCTTCTCGATTGAGTTCCCCTCCTGGGCTCGGAAGAACTGTGCGGCATCAGTGGCACTCTTCGGAAGATCCACAAACGCACCTGGAGAACTCCACACTCGGGTAAGCAAAGCATACCTATGACCTCCAAAGTTACTTTGCAAAAGAAAGGCCTTACCAGCCGCTATCTGCCTCGCCTGATGGATCTCTTCGCGAGCACTTCAGGACTATCTCCGCGCCTCTTTGGCATCATGGAGAGCCTTGGCAAGCTCGGACGACTAGTCTGAAGTCTTCTGCTCCAAGGTTTCACATTTGCTGATGGCATCCTTCAACTCCTGCTTGACTTCGGCCACCCGAGCTTCATGTTGGCGGCGGGCAACTTGTTCGGCCTCCAGTTCAGCAGCCGCTTTATCAGCGGCTGCCTTGTCCGCCTCTGCTTCTCTCTTGGCCTGGGCGAGGGTGCCATTGAGGGTCTCGACCTCGGCTGCGCCAACTATGCTCATAATCAGCATTCTATGAGTTCACCTGTCACATCCCTAGTCTGGTATGACCTAGACTAGCTAGTCACTTGTGCATCATGTTTAAATTCCATTTAATTTTGAAATGGGGAATTGTGAAACCCTCTGAATCTTTTTGGAAATTGATCAAATAAAAATTGCTCCAAAAAGGTCCAAGAAAATGCTCATGTTGCTCTCTGAAAATATTGGACAGAGATAAAAATCAAACCAATATTTTTAGGAGTCCATAAGTCATTATTTTGGGCCTTTGGAATTAATGCAATAATTATTTGCATTGGATATATATGTTATATATATATATTATATATGTCCAATATTAATTATGCTAGTTGCTGAGGAGCTCTGGAATAATATAGTTAGCTCCTGCAAAAATTGGCATAAGGAAATAAAATGATTTAGTATTTTAATTAAATCAAAACAAATGTCAGAAAAATAGAAAAAGGAAATAAAGGGGAAAAACCCAAGCGGGCGACTTACCTGTGCAGCGGGGCACTGTGCGGCTTGGCCTGGCCCAGCAGGCCGGCCCAGCCCACCACCGCCGTCGTCCTCCTGGCGCCAGTCGGCCAGGCGTGTGGTGTAATACCCTACTCTAGTTTGTGGTGTGGTGGATTGCCTCAGGGGCTGATGATGAACAGTACAAGGAAGAACAGCCTCGCGAGGGTCTGTTCTTGGCGGGTGCCATGAACTGCTAAGTGGTGTCCCGTCACTCTAGCTTGAGGATCGGGTCTCTGTCTTTCTCTCGATCTTCCCGTCTTTCTGAGTGTGGCTACTCCTATTTATAGGCTAAGGCCCTGGGACTCTTCCCAAATATTGAGCGGGAAGGGCGCCAACAATTGGCCATTTTGAAGGGGAACAGTGGGTACACTTATCCCGACTAAAGTTGGTCCTCGCTTTGCCAAAGGCTCGTGATGACGCCTGCTTGGGCTCCATGATGACTCCCTTCTAGCCGTTGGGGCTGGTCTTGGTCTTGTTGCACCGAAACGGATGCCTTTGCTTGATGATCTCGCCTGCGCTTGCTCCCTTTGCACCAAAGAGAAAAGGAGGACGCCGCGCGGGCTGTCGCCCGGCTGGCGCCCTTGGTCGTCATGGCTTGCGTCATGGGCACCTCGCGAGGTGCCCTGCCTTGAACTCTCCGCCTCCTCATGAGCCAGCCTGACGAGGCCGTGCTTGAGGAAGCTCCTTGTCGTCCGCCCATGAGGCTGGCCCCTCGCGAGGTCTTGAGCTTGCGTTGATGAAGATGGGCTGTCCTGGGCCTCCTTTGATCCACGCCGCAGGCCGCAGGCAGGCAAGTCTGGGGACCCCCGTTCCCAGGACGCCGACAAACCTCACGAAACTGTCCATCACTTTTGCGCTAGATTCCCACTTGTTAAAAACAAGATTAAAGATTGCTGCGACGACGACGCGATCTCAGTATTTCATAACAACTATGCGGATGAGGGAATCCTTAATGCCCTCGACCGCCGTCGCATACTGCACTTTGCAAATTTGGCACATATATTGCAGAAGTACTGCGCAATGGAAAGCGCTTGGAAAACTCAGACAGCTTGCTGGGAACCGCAGGCCTTTAAGCCATCTCCCGGACGGGCAAAAAGGATGCACCCTCGTGGGGAACCTGATCATCATCCCGTGGACAATAAAATTAAGCCCTTTACGGGACATAGAACTATCTTCGAGGAATGGCTTGATAGGCCCTGTCAAATACACATGACGTCGAATACCGAACCAACGCACAGCCTACGGGCATGTTGGATACTTCGGCAAGTGGCCAGGAGCGGTGAGGGTATCCTCACCAACACTACCCCAGAGAAGTACTCTTCGGAGGACGACGATCTCAAAGTATTCACGGTCTTCGAGACCTTCTCATCAAATAATCAGCGCAAAGGGGCGCTCCGCGACCTCGCCGAAGTCTGCCAAATAGCAGCAATAAACCCTTGGAACGATACGGCGATTACTTTCAATGCCAATGACGAACCAAGGTCCCGCTCAGTCCGGGCATTAGCCGCTTTGGTCCTAAACCCAATCGTGGACGGATTCCGGCTCACTAAAGTGTTAATGGACGGTGGAAGTGGACTAAACCTCATCAATGAGGACACGCTCAATAAAATGCAAATGGACAGGAGTCGCATTGAGCAGAGTAATACAACCTTTTGAGGCATTACACCCAGTCAGGAAGCAAGATGCTTGGGGAAAATCAAACTCGACGTAGTATTCGATGCGCTGGAGAACTATAGGTCTGAAGAGTTACTCTTCCATGTGGCACCTTTCAACAGCGGGTATCACGCCCTGCTGGGGCGAGACGCATTCACACACTTTCAAGCTATACCCCATTACGGGTATATGAAGCTCAAAATGCCCGGGCCCAACGGAGTTATCACTATCACCAGTGATCCGGACATAGCACTCTGCGCCGAAAACAAAACCGCTTCCTTGGCCCTCGAGGTACTATCGGAGGCCCTCACTACTAGGAAAAAGGCTACTAGTAGCACGGGTAAATTGGCTACTAGTAGCGCGGGTAGCCGCGCTACAACTAAAAGTTAGTAGCAGTGCGGGGTAAACCCACGCTACTACTAACATTTTACTAGTAGCGCGTATGCCACCCACGCTACTACTATTTCGCACACACGCTACTACTAACGAAATAGCGCGTCTATAGTACCACACGCTACTAGTATCCTAAATACTAGTAGTGCTGCATTTTCCCCCACACTACTACTAACTATTTAGGAATTAAAAAAATCCATGAATTCCATTTTATGCATACAATTCTAACAACTAAAACAAGCCCGGTTTGTAATAAACCAACAGCATTACACATAATTACAAATCGAAGATTCATAGTAAACCAGGAGCATTAGAGCAAATACATACATCTACACTTATTTCCTAGTCACTTATTCCCAGCTAGTGCAAACACAGTTGAAAGCAAACAAAAATGCATAAAAACACCAAACAGTGGCATTCTATCCCTCCAAATGATTTCATCCCTCTCCATCCTGCAATCATCTTCTTCTCCCTTATGTGCTTATCCCATTTATGAATCCAAGATTTATGTAAAGACCAAAGAACAAATAAAATTAAATTTCAGCAGACATATATTTCCTTGCATGTTGTGTTGTACAGTAGCTACGGGAATAAATATACGAAAACAAAAAAGTGAGTGATTTCTATTAACTAGTCGCCAACCCGTGCATTCGCATGGCCTAGTTGCCTAATATTACATTAGGTCTATATTCCTAACATATAATTATGAGTTGTGTACAACTATATCAGGATGGTACCATCTAATCATACTAAAGGACTTGAGTGTCGGAGTAAATCACCACGGGTAGCCTAGCCAGCTCCCCTGGCTCTTCAAAAAATGACAGGCCGAATCGAGCCTTCAAGCATCCAAGGCATGGGGCCGCCTTCCCCTGGCAGGTTGTCTCACAGGCCGACTACCGGAAGCCGGCCCGGCCCCAAACTCTCATGAAGAAAGCCATGAGGGGCCGGCTCCAAGAAGCCGGCCACGAGAAGACCGACTCCAAGAAGCCGGCCCCTAGCAGGCAGCCAAGATCGTACCCAAGCCTGCCACCCCTGAATCTCGGAGCACGCATGGCCACAGTACACCGTACGGGGCAGACATCACCCGTCCGGCGTGGCACTGTTACCATGTTGACCATGATGCCACTCATGACAGGCTGTCAGTACGGCCCGCAGGCGGCGGGCCCTTTCAGTCAGAGAGACACCCGAAGGTAGCCAGGCCTCCCCTAGTCGGCCTGGGATGTGGCCGGCTCCCAACAGCCGGCTTGTTCCCCCCTCGAAGAATGCGCGCCATTAAGGAGACAAGACGAGGTAAGGCTGCAGTGAGAGCCCGCCAGGAGGCGGCACTGTAGCCATGCTTACCTCGACAAAGCCCTCGTCATCAAGAGTGAGGCAACAGTAACCGGCCCCTGGCAAGACACCCAAGCAGTGGGACCTGCCTGTCGACCAAGAGGCGGTGGCAGTGAGACCCACCACTCGGCGGGCCCAGTGCCGGCGGAGAAGCCGCGAACATAGACAGCGACGCAGCTAGGGCCCACGCCCTGGGATTACCATTGTACCACAGGGGTAGGCCTATATAAACCCCCCAGGGCACCCATGCAAAGGGTTGACCTTGGATAGTTTTAGACACTACATTGAGGGGAGGAAAGAGCTAGCCTTGCCTTTCTTATTCCTCTCACCGAGCAGCTCAAGGAGCCTCTTGTAGCCACTTGTTGATCTAGTGATCATGCGGAGACCCCGCAGAGCAGGACTAGGGGTGTTATCTCCACGGAGAGCCCCGAACCTGGGTAAGATCCGCCGACATGCATGTCTTCGCCTTATCCCGTTTCCAGGCACCGGCGATGTCTTATTGGCTCCCACAATGATAAGCCACCCATTGGCATATGTCGCACCTACCACCCGACATTTGGCGCCTACCGTGGGGCCAGGTGCACCGTCGTCCGGAGACCTGCTCTAGATGGTAACCCTTTTCCTTCCCAGTGAGCGTAGCCAGCCCAGCCGCGCCTGATGGTGCTGCCCGACGCTACTATAAGGCGTCGCCCGGCCTTCTGCGGTGAGCTGCCTTGCCGATCTTCTTGGTGAGGCCTGCATCTCCGACGAGCCCGCGTCCGACGCGGGCACAGGCTGCCCCGAGAGCCGCCTCGTCAGCCTCCTCGACCACCTCCACGTCTCCAGCGAGCCTGCTGTGGATTTGGAGTCGGTTGGCTCCACCGACCCGATGCTTTTCGACTCCAACACGGCATCGCTTGACGCTTTCCCCACCAACGTAGTGATCTTCGACGACCCTCTTCCTCGAGCCGACAGTGGCGGCATCATAAATCACCAGTGCTGGTCATCGGCCAGTGTCGCCTCTGGCGAAAACGCCCACGACGCCTGCGCAAGCGGCCTTTGCCGCGACTTGTGCGCCCCATCCCGGTCGACGCCGATGCTAAGACACTGGAGGCACGCCGCCTCGCCCTCATTGCGGAGGGCCAGAAGATAGCCTCGATGAGACGCCTCACTGAGGCTCACCAGCGCGAAGTCGACCGCGCTGCCTTTGGTGCGCCGCCTTTGGTACGCCGCCTCCCGACGGGCCTAGCCGGGTCGGCATCGTCAAGAAGCGCGGCGCGGCCATCGCCAACATGTTGGGAGCAGACCGCCCAGTCTATGCCACGCCCCTCGAGAACCTACGCACCGCCCAGTCGATCGTGGACGAGCTGAATGGACTGGGGGCCGACAAGCTCCCCTACATGACCAGACGCATCCAGCAGTTGATTGACACGGCCGCAGAGCGGCATGAAGCCGGCGCCCGCGCTGGAAGTCCTCCCCCACGCCGAGAGAACGGTGCGACGTCATGGACGCCGACTGCGGGCGGCACCCGCGCAAAACGAAAAAGGAGCGGCTACTAGCGCGATCGGACTCGAATCTCCATCGGCGCGGCGAAGGCCGCCCTCAAGCTGCGGAACGACGAGGCAACCCACCTCCTCCTCCGCCTCGTGGGGAGAGATATCCCACCCCGCCGCCTGTCACGCATCCGACTCTCAACGGCCGACTAGGCCACCGCGAAGGAGTCGGCGAGAATGATGCCCGCCATCGGATCGACTGCCTAGCGTGATCCCTGGCGCTAGAAGAAGAAGACGATGTCGGCCCGCCCTACTTTGGCCCCCGCATCCGCGATGAGCCCTTCCCAAAAAGGGTTCTCGCTCCCAAGAGACACGCCCAAGTACAACGGCTCCGTGAAGCCCGAAGACTGGTTGATTGATTACTCCACTGCAGTTTGCATAGCTAACGGCAACAGGCGTGTTGCCGTGAAATATGTCCCCCTCATGCTCCAAGGCACGGCGCGCACCTGGCTCAACAGCCTCAAGCCTTACAGCGTCAACAGCTGGCTAGACTTCACAGAAGCCTTCATTCGCAACTTCACCAGCACCTACAAATGGGCTCCCAAGCCCCGACAGCTCTCCTTGTGTGTTCAAGGGCCCAATGAATCAACTCGCGACTACCTCACACGTTGGGCCGAGCTCTGCAACTCCTGCGAAGGGGTTCACGAGGTTCAAGCCATAGGGCACTTCACCGTCGGATGCCGAGAAGGCACCCTCCTCAAGCACCGACTCCTCTGCGACGAGCCGACTACCCTCGACGAGCTGCTGATCATAGCAGACAAGTATGCCACGGCCGACTCTTTGATGAAGACCGAGCTCCGAGTAGACGCCTTCGGGAAGGTGCTCACTCCGGCTCCTAAGACATCGGCTGGAGACTCCAGCCGACGCCCGTACCAGAACGACAACAAGTGCAAGGTTCTATGCGCCTTCCACCGGTCGGCAGATGGCCCGATCGAAGACGAACAACCCGAAGGCGGCCCGCGCCCAAGAAGCGAAGGCGGCGGGCGGCAGCAGCCGCCTTCTCCTCTGAAACAAGCCCTTGATGCCCCACAAGTTCCATAGCGGCGCGAAGCCGTCCAACCACACGACTTCGGAAATGCCAGCGGCTCACACGAATCTCCAAAGGCGAAGGGCTAGTGCGCCTCCGCTTTCTTGACCGGCCGCCTCCGGCCCCTCGGCAGAGCCCACTCGACCAGCAGTCGGGGCTGTTCAAGAAGAGTTCCCCGACGAGCATGCCGCCTACATCGTCTTTACAAGCCAGACCGAAGACCGGCGCAGCCGGCGCCAACAGCACCAAGAAGTCAACGCGGTCGCCTCCAACAACACTGAGTTCATGCACTGGTTGGAGAAGCCTATCGGTGGGCCGGGCGATCACCCGGAGGTGATGCCGTCTCCGGCTCTTCGCGTAGTTTTGGGCGCCACCCTCGCAGCGAAAGGCGAGCTGCCCGTTTCTCCCGCGTGCTGATAGATGGCGGGAGCAGCATCAACATACTGTACCGTGACACCATGGAGAAGCTGAACATCAAGACGAAGTAGCTCATGCCTAGTCGGACTGTGTTCCATGGCATCATACCCGGCATGTCCTGCTCACCAATCGGCAAGATCAAGATAGATGTTCTCTTTGGGGACAAGGATCATTTCCGCCGAGAAGCAGTATGGTCTGAAGTAGTGGATCTGGACAGCCCTTACCAGCATTGCTTGGCCAACCTGCTCTGGCCAAGTTCATGGATGTACCCCACTACGCCTACCTCAAGATGAAGATATCGAGTTCCAAGGGAATCATCACCATAGCTGGAGACTACAAGGAATCCTCCGAGTGTGCGGCAGCTAGCAGCCGGTTGGCCGAGTCCCTCGTGATCGCTGAAGAGAAGAAGATGCTGGATCGAGTCGTGGCCATGGCCGGCAAGCAGCCGGCCCTGTCCCCCGACCCCAAGGAATATGATGCTCAAGGTTCTTTCCAGCCGGCCAAAGAAACAAAGAAGATACCTCTTGACCCGGAGAACCCAGAAAGGTTTGCTGTCATTGGAGCAAACCTGGACAGCAAATAGGAAGGCGAGCTCGTCGATTTCCTCCATGAGAATCGGGACATCTTAGCATGGTCCCCCAAGGACATGCCGGGTGTTCCGAAGGATTTCGCCGAGCACAAGTTACACGTCCGAGCAGATGCAAAAACCAGTCAAGCAGCCCCTCCGCCGACTGTCGGAGGAAAAGAGAAGGATTGTAGGAGAAGAGATAGCCCGGCTTCTAGCAGCCGGCTTCATTATGGAGGTGTTCTTTCCAGAGTGGCTTGCCAACCCAGTCCTCGTGTTGAAGAAGAATAACAAGTGGCGCATGTGTATAGATTACACCAGCCTCAACAAAGCCTGCCCCAAAGATCCATTTGCCTTACCTCGAATCGACCAAGTGATAGACTCCACGGCCGGATCACGAGCTATTGAGCTTCTTGGATGCTTATTCAGGCTACCACCGGATAAAGTTGGATCCGGCTGACCGCTGAAGACCGCCTTCATCACACCATTAGACTTTACGCTGCGACTATGACATTCCACTTGAAAATGCGGTGCCACTTTTCGGTGTTGCATGCGAAATGCCTCCTCAAGCAGCTCGGCGAAATGCCCGTCTATGTAGACAATATTGTGGTCAAGACGGAGAAACGTGGCACCTTCTCGGAAGACCTCGGAGAGACATTAGAAAACTTGCGTCGGTTTCGGATCAAGCTCAACCCGAAATGCGTGTTGAATGCCAGCGGCCAGCTTCTAGGCTTCGGTCTCGAGCAGCGGCATCGAATCAACCAGTAAAGATCAAAGCCATAGAGGGAATGGAATTACTACCAAGCTACGAGGCGTTCGAAAGTTTGCGGATGCAGGCCTCCACGAACGCTTCATCGGTGGCTCGGAGAAAGCTCTCCCCCTCTACCGACTCATGAAGAAGTCCACTCACTTCGAGTGGAACGACCAAGCAGACCAAGCTTTCCACGAGCTAAGGAAGATGCTGGCCATGCCGCCTGTCTTGGCGGCACCAACTGAGAAAGAGCCCATGCTCCTTTACATTGCCGCCACTAGCGAGATGGTCAGCACCGTTATCGTGGTCCAGCGCCCGAAGAAGTCGAGCTTAGCTAGTCCAGAGGCGGTGTATTATTTGAGCCGGCACTGTCCACCTCGAAGCGAACTACCGCACTACGGAAGATGTGCTATGGTGTGTACTTCCCGCCAAAGCTCAAGCCCTACTTTCAAGAGCACCCCATCACGGTCGTATGTACTGCCCTTTCGCCGAGATCATAGGCAGCGGGATGCATCCGGTCGGGTGGCAAATGGGCCATTCTTGCTGGCTCCTTACACAATCTTCTACCAGCCTCGCACCGCCATCAAGTCCTGAGCATTGGCGACTTCCTTGTCGGTGGGCGAGACCAGTTACTACCCGCCCCCGACTCCACTCACTTGCGGATGCGCCGATGGATCAAGATGTGCACCGGCTTGGGAGCCGGCATTGTCCTCACCTCTCCCAAGGCGACAAGCTCAGATACATTGCAAATCCATTTTGCCGCCTCAACAATGTGGCTGAGTCGCGGCACTCATACACGGCTCCGGCTAGCCAAAGAACTTCGGCATCCGCGGATCACATGCTATGGTGACTCGGATTTGGTAGTCCAGCGATCATCCGTGACGGGGGCGCCAGGGCGCAAACATGGCGAGCTACCGCTTCCTCGTTCAACAAATCAGTGGATATTTTGAAGGATGCGAGTTCCTCCATGTGCGCGGGCCGACAATGAACAGCAGATGCCACAGCACGAATAGGCTCCACCCGACAAGCTATACCAACGGCGTCTCTCTCAATGCCTCCTCAAGCCGTCTGTCAAGCCATCTCGAGAATCTGATTCCATCTTCGTATCGCTGACCCACGCGGTCGAATCGACTTGGGAACCAAGCGGCGGCTCGGGGACTTCGACAGCGGCTCGGGGACTGCCATAGTCGCACCCAGCCGGGGACTACCGCGATCGGCCGAGGACTGCATCGAAGCAACAGGCGGTGACCGACTCAACTCTTCACCACCCAGCCCACCGCGCCAGTCGCGATGGCCGTTTGGCAATAGAAGAAGTCACGGCTCCATCATGGGCCCAGCCATCCTCAACTTCACAGTAAGCAAGAGCTGCCGGTAGACGAGATCTCGGCAAGACAAGTCCAACGCCGAGCCGGAGCATGCACAATAATGAACCAAGAGCTCGTTAGGCGCGGCGTCACTGGAGTCTTCCAGCGCTGCGTCGAACCAGAGAAGGGCATAGCAATCCTCAAGGACATCCACCAAGGCGAATGCGGCCACCACACGGCCTCAAGATCACTTGTCACCAAAGCTTTCCGCCATGGATTCTTCTGGCCGACTGCCTTGGAAGACGCCAAGGAGTTAGTCAAACACTGCAAAGGGTGCCAAGTCTTCAGCTCCAAGCAACACCTGCCGGCTTCTGCACTCAAGACCATACCCCTCACCTGGCCTTTTGCCATCTGGGGACTGGACATGGTGGGCCCATTCAAGACGGCGCGCGGCAGCGTGACGCAACTGCTCATCGCCGTGGACAAATTTACCAAGTGGATTGAAGCGAAGCCGATCAAGAAACTGAATGGGCCGACTGCCGTGACGTTCACCGCAGATATTACAACCCGGTACGGCGTACCACACAGCATCATCACCGACAACGGCACGAATTTTGCCAAGGGAGCATTGGCACGTTTCTGCGTGACACAGGGCATCCTACTAGACTTAGCGTCCGTTGCCCACCGCGATCAAGCGGCCAAGTCGGCGAGCAAGCGGCCTCATCCTCTCGGCATCAAGCCCGATTGGTGCGTGCCATTGGAAGCGGTCGGCGGATGTTGGATCGACGAGCTGCGGCCGTCCTCGGGTTTGCACACTACCCCAAACAAGTCAACGGCTTCACCCTTTCTTCCTTGTATATGGTGCGAGGCTGTCATCCCAACCCGACATTGAGTTCGACTCACCTCGGGTCACCATGTGCCGGCGGAGCCAAGGAAGCACGAGAAGGCGGCGTCGACCTCTTTGGAGGAAGGCGGCTGTTAGCCCTCGGCCGGTCAGGCATCTACCGGCAGGGTTTACGCCGTTACCACAGCGGAAGGTCAAGCCAAGATCCTTCAAGAGGGTGATCTTGTGCTTGGTGACCCAGCGAACAACTGGCCAGCACAAGATCTCGGTCCCTTAGGAAGGCCCTTCGTCATCAGCGGGACCTTAGGCAGCGACTCCTACTACGATCGATCTTGCGAAGCGAAAGGCATAAGAGAGATGATTCCAGCAAGGAGTCGGAGCGACCATGGAGCATAATCTCCTCCGAAGATTTCTGATTAAAATGCGGTATGTACCCGCTACCTTTTTTTTAAAAGTGCGAGACAACGGGCCCCCGAGAACACTGGGGACTACCCTCTTTATCTATGAATGATGAGTATCATGCCTATGATTATGTTACTACATTTGTTTTCTCGTCCGGCACGGGTTCAATCGGTCGGCCGAGGACTAGCAGCCTTGAGTTATATTCAAGTTATGCTGCGATCGGACAAGTAGTGTGCGGCACCCAAGCCCTCTCTTGTCGAAAATCGTAGCTCGAAGAATCATTGTCCGGTGGCAGAGCCAAAGGCGGAAAGGATGCCCACATGAAAAGCGGCTGGGACTAACGAACTTATATAACACAAGCCGACCTCCCACCGCCAACCGGCTGTCGAGTAGCCGGCTGGCGACTTCCCTTTCACCTTGCTGCAATCTAAAGCTCAGTACTTGTCCTCCCAAGCGGCCAAGCCCTTCCCCAGCCACAGGCTGCCCGAGCAGCTGTCGGCTCGGAAGAAGCGGTGGCCAAGGAGAAGCAAAACAAACAGCCAAATGGATGAAAAGCAAGTATGAGCGGAAGCCAGGCACATGCATGATTATATTTACACAAAAGGCCTTCAAAAGACCAACATTCAACATAGTTTGAATACACCCCCAGTGGGTGGAACTGCGCATATTTAATAAAAGTTGTTCAAAAGAGTAACAAGCGAGGGAAAGCAAAGGCGGATCAGGCCAAGAACCTTGTGAGTCGGGCAGGTTGGTGGAGGCAGCGGTCTTGGCTGGAGGAGTGGCGGTGACGAGTCTCGACATGATCGTCACTGTTGCGGGCGGCCTTCGCCGCCGCCTCGTTCTTGGAGGCACGATCGAGTGAGGCTGGCTGGTCGCTCCACCGTCAGCACGATGTCTTCACCGTCCTCCCCTCTTCCTCTTCGCCCTCGTTCTTGGAATCGATCTCCTCGCCCGAGTCTTCATCTTCAGCCGGGTTCAGCCGAACCACTCCTCCGGCTGGCAGCGCCATCATCATTTACCTCGGGGCAAAACCTTTGGTGTCGGTGTGTCGGCGTCGCCCGGCCTTGTTGGATGATAACCGGCCGCCGCCTCCAGCTCCTCGTCGGCCTCCTGCCGCCAGGTGCTCAGCTGGGCCAAGTTTAGCCCAGGATACCAAGCTCGGACGAACTCTAGCGCCCGCCTAGCGCCGGACCGAGCTGCGGAAGCCTTCCAGGCCTCGAAGCGGCCTACCGCTACCTCGACCCGGTCGGCGGTCCGGTAGTGGTGCGAGAACCACCTCGCCGTGCGGAGGCGGCCACACTGCGCTCCGGCATCTTTGAAGGCGAGCATGTGGTGAGCAGTGCGGCGAGCTTGAATCACTAGAAGCTGCTCCTCAAGCGACCGGCCAGCATCCAGTGCGATCTCAACCCCGGCCTGCCGTCGTGCACCGCGGTGAGCCTCGATGGCTTGGTTGGCGGCAACGGAGTAACCAGGAAAGTAATCTGCACAAAGGAGAAAGAAGTAGCACAAATTCAAAAGAAAAACCAGATGACAGGGGGCAAGCAAAGGGACGAAGAAGAAGGCGGCCTACCGTCAATCAAATCTTCAATCCGGCTATAACCATCGCCCAGCGCTTGCCTCGCCTCAGCCCAGCTCGCCGCCTCGGTCTCATATTCGGCTTTGAGAGCGGCCTCGCTGTCCTGCGCCGTCTTCAGGGCCGCCTTATGGCTCTCCTCCTGGTCGGCCAGTTTTTTGGCCAGGCGATCACGTTCCTGGGCCAAGGCATTGCACTCGGTTTCTTTGGCACGAAGGGCGGTCTGGGCCTCACCTAGCTGCTCCCTCAAGTCAGCATTGGCCCCTGCAGATATGAAGAAGAAGAAAAAAGCAATAAGGAAGAAGTCGTCAGGAAAGATCCGACCCATTGCTCGTGATCGGCCGAATCTCGGGGACTACACCCAATGGAGTCTGTTGGCGCCCCATGAGATAAAAAATGAAGCACTTACTCCGGCTCTCTGTCAGATCAGCGGTCTTCTGGTTCAACTCCCGAGCCTGGGAGTTGAAGGTAGCCGCTCGGTGGTTGTGATATTCCTGCAAATAGGACGGAGGTGCGAATAAGAACAAGACAGCAATCGAAGTCTACTAAGAAGTTCCAAGCCGCCTGCTCAGCAGCCGACTCGAAACTCAGGGACTACACCCAGTGGGTGCACTGACACGCCCCCACGGAAGAACTCAAGAGCAATCGACGAAAAGCGGAAGGACTCACCCGAATGGCCGTCCGCGTCGCAAGAAACTCTTGAGTATACTGCTTCAGCGCGACGGCCTGGGACTGAAGCCGGTTCCGGACATCCTGCGCCGCCACGTTCAACACGGCCGTCCCGCTGCCCGGCGTCCACCCAGGCGAGCTGGCGCTGGCCGTCTCTAGATCCTGGGCCGACGAGCTGAAGCTCGCGGCTTTCTGTGGGTCCGGCGCTGAAGTCGCCTTCCCTGCGCGCCGACGAGACAGCGACAGGACCACAAGATCCGCCCTCACAGTCGGCTCGCCTCCAGCCGGCCGCCTTGTCCCGTTCCAGTCGGCGATGGCGGTGCCGCCTCCCCCTCCAGGACGACTACGTCGCCCTCCTCCCTCTCCATCGCCGGCTGGTCGCGGCCGGTTTCCTCCGGCGGGGGCACTGGGATATCGGGGGCCACGGCGCGAAGGGGGATGATGAGCTGTGGAGGCTGGTTACGCATGGCCTCCGCCACCCTCTCCGCGGCCGCTGCATCCTCTTGAGCCTTGGCCGCTGCGTCGGCTTGCGCCTCCACCGACTCCTCCGTCGTCTCCTGAGCCACCCTCTGCTCCTCCGCCTCCCGCTCCTCCTGCGCCTCCCGCGCATTTCGCTCCGTCGCCGCTAGGAGATCGGCACGGGGATCCACACGGCGGGCGCTCGCAGACCCTCCCGCCACTCCAACTATGAAGGCGGCAGTGGCCCGCTCGAGAGAAAGCGGAGCCCTATTTGATAAGTCAAGGAAAAGGCTTAGAAGAATATCAACCGAAGAGAAAAAATAAAGGCGTGAGAGAATTGACACTTACGCCGAAACCGCATGCGGCTGCTTCACCACCTTGCGGAAGCGGGCCGCCTTCACGGCCGCCTCGTCCCGCTTGGTCACCGCCGCAGAACCCTTGGGCTTCTTCGGCCGACTGCCGAAGAGAGCCGGCGCGGCCCGGCATTTCTACGCGCCACCACGAGCAGCCGGCGCGGCAGATGAGCCCGCGCCTTGATGATCGGACGTAGGCTGACGGCACGGAACGACTTCGGCCTCGTCGTCATCCGGCCAGTCCTCGAAGACGGCCCCGAGTCTGGGGCCACCTGCCTCACCGCCTCCCCCTACGGCGTCGTCGTCTAGGGCGGCCGCCCCCAAGTCGGGATCATCCATGTCGTCCGTCGCACAGTCGGGGACGAATTGGCGCTCCACACCCGCGGCTCCGGCCGCCCGGTTGTGGAGGGCTCGATTAAAACAGGCTGGCCCGTCAAGAGTCGACCCGTATGAACTTCGGCAACAAGAAAGAAGAAAGAAGGAAGCTTACGAAGGCGGAGGATTGGCGCGAGATCGGCTCCTTGCGAACCGCCACTCCTCGGTGAGCTTGCAGTTGGCGATATAATTCACCATGTAAGATACCTCGTCATGAGGCATCTCCTTGGTGCTTAGCCGACTTGGGTCGAAACGACCACTCATCTAGCAAATCATGTGAGGGCGGCCTTGGAGTGGCAGCACCCGGCGCTCCACAAAGGCGGCTATCAAGTCAGGCCCGGTCAGGCCTTCCGACTGGACCTGCACCCGGAGCCGTGCGACGGCGGTAGCCCCAGCCGGAGTCAGTGACTTGGCTCGGTAGGACCATGAAGGCCGCCTCCCAGCAGGCGGGCCGGCTACATAAGCCGGCAGATTGACAAAGTCGCCTTGCGGAGCGACATTCTTCACGTAGAAGTAAGATTTTTGCCAGAGCTTCACCGACTGGATCAGCGCGATGGGCGGAAACGGATTGTCGCCAGTCGGTCTTCGCACGGCGATGAAGGCACCGCATGGGGCAGGAACGCCCGTGAAGACGGTGCCAAGCTTGGACTGGAAGAATTCCCCCAGAGTTCGAGGGTGGGGAGGACGCCAAGGAAGCCTTCGCACAGAGTGACGAAGACCGACATCAGCACCACCGTGTTTGGAGTAAGGTGGTGCGGCTGGAGATGGTAGAACTCAAGAAAGGCGTGGAAGAATCCGCTCGCCCGGCGAATGGCGCCAGCGCGGCGGTCTTGAGCAAAAGATTACCCGCTCATCCTCCTCCGGCGCCGGCGAGATCTCCCTCTCCGGCGCGAGACGGACCCGCACATAATCCGTGCCCAGCAAACGCCGCGTCTTGCGGAGGAAATCGACGTGGTCCTCGTGGACATTGGAGCCATCCTAGGAGCTGGACCGCGCCATAAGGGCGTTGGCTGACGGGAAAAGCGGCGGCGGGGGCGTCTGCGATTCAGCTGCGGCAAAGCTACGGCACACCGAAAGATTGGTGGAAGGGCAGCCTTGCGGTGAGGCTGTGGCGGCGGAGAGGAGGAAGAGGAAGAAAATGGCGGAGCGAGGCGGCGTCGCGGCGTCGCCGCTCCCCTCCTCCCCTACTTATAGCCTCGTCTTGTGGCCGAAGCGAGGCGAGCATGGGGGCGTGGTATGCTGCTCCCACTCCCCCGCCCTCCGATTATCACGCCCTAACGACGTGCAGAAACTGCCGTCGGAAGGCGGCGGCCCGTTCGGGCCACGAAGATCCACACTTGGGCGAGGCACGGAAGTGGCGGGCCCGGTCTGCGGCGGCGTCTCGTCGCGCGTGGGCTGGCGAGCCCTTCCAGCGAAAGGTGCCATGTGGCCTTGGCGGCGGCGGCCAGCCGCGGCTGGCTCGTCGCCCGATTGGCTCCAGCTTTCAGGCTTCAAAGCCTCCCGAAGACGGCACACCTAATCAAAGCCGGCTCCTAGCTGCCGGCTCCTCAAGATAGGAAGCCGATTAACCTTCTCGTCCTCCCTTCAGCCTCGAAGCCCAACCAGCTTCGGGGACTACTGACGGAGTAAATGACCACGGGTAGCCTAGCCGGCTCCCCCTGGCTCTTCAAAAAATGATAGGCCGAATCGAGCCTTCAAGCATCCAAGGCATGGGGCCACCTTCCCCTGGCCGGTTGTCTCACAGGCCGACTACCGGAAGGCGGCCCGTCCCCAAACTCTCATGAAGAAAGCCATGAGGGGCCGGCTCCAAGAAGCCGGCCACGAGAAGACCGACTCCAAGAAGTCGGCCCCCAGCAGGCGGCCAAGATCGTAACCTCAAAGTCTGCACCCACATAACGGTGATGAGACGGAGCGTGGCTACAGTGAAGCCTGCCACCCCCGAATCTCGGAGCACGCATGGCCACAGTACACCGTACGGGGCAGCCATCACCCGTCCGGCGCGGCACTGTTACCATGTTGACCATGACACCACTCACGACAGGCTGTCAGTACGGCACGCAGGCGGCGGGCCCCTTCAGTCAAAGAGACACCCGAAGGCAGCCAGGCCTCCCCCAGTAGGCCTGGGATGTGGCCGGCTCCCAACAGTCGGCTTGTTCCCCCCTCGAAGAATGCGCGCCATTAAGGAGACAAGATGTAACACCCCAGATGTATCATGTCCCAATTTGGCAATATATCAACTTGACCTCATCCAATTCTTGTGGGTTTTATCATGTTTGGCCTCATCTTGTTTGGTTGTGTGGTTTTATTCTTTTCATTGTCATATTCCTTTTAGCCATATTGCATTTGTGCTTCTTGTCATCATCATATAGTGCATTTTCATCTCATGTCATGCCATGTTGCATTTTTGTCATTCATGTTGTTGCGGGGAGCATCATGTGCGACCCTTGTACCCCTTTCAAACCATTGCACCATCACTTCTCCTTCCTTCCCTTTTCTTCCATTCTTTGTGAGTGCCATTTGCCTCCACCATAAATGTTCATCTTTTCCCCAATATTCTAACCCTATGTACCTAGCCTCTCGCCAAATTGCAGCTCTTTTGAAGTTGTTTTGGTTGGGTTTTAAAATGGTTCAAGTTTGAACTCAATTGAACTTGAATTATTTTACTTCCCTAAAAATACCCAGATCAATTTTATCAAATACTACACAAATTCAGGACCTTGAGAATATTGTCGATTTCTCAAAATCCTTCCTTTAACCTGTGCTTTTCCTTTTTGTTTACATTTTGAAGAAAAATTGGAAAAGGAGTGCGAGAAGGCTGCTTAGCAGCGGCGGCAACCACCCACAGGCTCCGGCCTCCAAGCCCCAGACTAGTCAGCCCGCAGCCACATGGCGTCTTGCGCCCAGCCGCTCGTTCCCCTCCTCCTGTCTTCTTGCACCTCACAGCATGCACCCCGCTAGTTCCTCTCACGTGGCCATCCGGCCCGCTCGTCGGCGCCTACCCGCTCCCGCACCCACCTTTTCCCTCTCCTCTCGTCGTCGCCATGGGGACCCTGAGCACGAGCCGCATGAGCTCGCACGTCGCCCTAGCCCCTACTTATCCCTCTCCTTGTCCTCCGCCCCTAGGGTTTCCCTCTTCCTCTCGTCACCGCCGCCGGTGGTAGAAACACCAGATCCACCGCAACCGCTCCGTCCGGCGCTTTGAGAGCGCGTCTTGTCGCGGCGTGCTCTCCGGCCACTCCCAACCCTGCGGATCGTGTCCATCTTCTTCCCGTCGTCGTCTCCTTCCACGGCGTCGACTCTGATGCCCCGGACGACAAGTTCTCGGCGTCCCTGCTTCCTCCTTCCTCTCGGTCGAAGCAGCAAGGATTGAGCTCCGCCGTCGCCCTTGACCCGTCTCCGTCGACTACCCGTGTCTTTGGGTGAGCTGGGTAACACACCTCCCTCTCCCATCCATTCCATGGCATGTAGGCGCCCGTAGTTCGCATCTGATCAGTGTCCTTCCCGCGCTCGCCGTGCTCCGGCGTACTCTGAATTTATTTGTTCGGTGTTGTTTCGACCGTGCGTGGTTATCGTGTCCCGCTTCTGGTTCACCCTCGTCGTGCTCCGTGGCGCTTTTCGCGCCGCTCGTTCGCGCCTCGCGCGCCCACTGCAAGCCTCCGCAGCTCGGCGAGTTCCTCTGCCGCTTCGCCAGCAGACGCCATAGCCCGAGTCGAGCAAGCGCTCGAGCTCGGCGCCCTACTTTCCTACGTAGATGCGCGTCCATTCCCCTTTCCGCCACGGCCGCCGGGCCCCGTGCCGCTGGATGCCGTTGTTTCCCTCGCCGTGCCGTCGTCTTCTCTGTTTGTAGCAGAGTTGCTCGACCTCTGCCTACCCAAAAGGGCGAACCCCTTTCCTATCGATCCGCCCGCCTAGCCCGGTGGTTCTTGTCTGAGAGCCACCGGGGAGACCGGGTTCGATCCCATGACTACATATTTCCTCCCCCCTTTTCCCATTACTTGCCTTTGTTAGTATGACGGGTGGCCCCACATCATACTCTCTTAACTGTTTGTTTTTTTTATTATTTATTTTATTTTACTATTTGTTTCATCTTGATTCCCAGCGAATATTCCATTTCTGGCATATGGAATCTGTCCTTTTCGGGCAAGTCCATTTCTGGACGTTTCCAAATATGGAAAATGCCATTTCTGTTATTTACCATTTTAGGCAGGTTTTATCTTTGTGCATTTGTGATGATTTTCTACAACCCTAACATATTATATATGTTTTTGGGGTAGAACAATCCCACCAACTCAGTGGTGGCATTAGTTTCTGCATTTGAGCAAGTTCATGAACATGTCATTTTACATCATGATCTGTTTTGTCTTTTTAAATGCGATTTAATTCAAACATGCCATGAGGTTTCTTTGCACATGGAAGCTTCATTATCATGCCTACTTCATGCTAGATTTTGTTCCATGCCATGACATGCCTTGTAGTGAGTTAAACAAGCTTGTAAAGATGCCATGTTGAATCTGTTTACGCTATGTCTGAAATTTCACCAAGTCTGAATCATTAACGGAACTTGCTATATTGACATGGTTGCTATTACATTTCTGATCCTTTTTGGCTCATGGTCGATAAGGGACTTTTGTTCTATGCTTTGAGTAGATTCATGCCATGCCTTGTTTTTCTATTATAAGTTCCTGTAGCATGTTGTTTGCTTGCTCGAACATTGCTTCACGATGCTGATTTACGGCATGTTAGTATTTTCACCAAGTCTGTGAAGGCGATATATTTTGCACTTTTGCCATGCTTGTTTGGACCTGTTATGGTGTGATTTAGCCGTAGCTCAGTGTTCATCTTTTGTCAAGCATCTTGAGTAGATCACTGCCATATGCTTTGTTGGTACGTTTGGGTGCGTAGCTTAATTTCTTGTTGCTTGCTATGTGGCATCATCTTTGTTTGTGGCGATTTGCGTCATTCTTGTTTTGCTTGTCATTTGCAAACCGTGCATCCGATTCGGTGATCTTTATATCTATTTCAACGAAATCATCTCACCTTTCGGCGGCATACTTGGTTTGCCAAGTTGATGCCTGGTTCATCATTTTCCTTCGAGCACGCATACGCATTGCATATCACATCTCGCACATCATGCCATGTATTGCATCATGTTGCTTGTGCATTGCACCGTGATTTATTATGGTTCCTTTGTTTGTGTTCTTTCTTTGGGTAGAGCCGGGAGATGAGTACGTGAACGAGGAACCTGTTGAGAACGCTTACGAGGATCAAGCTTTCGACAACTTTGAGAACCTTGCAGGCAAGATGACCATACCCTCGAAATCACTTTTGTCTTTGCTTGCTAGATGCTCGCTCTTTTGCTATGCCTATGCTACGATGCCTATCACTTGCTTATCATGCCTCCCATATTGCCATGTCAAACCCCTAACCATCCTTTCCTAGCAAACCGTTGTTTGGCTATGTTACCGCTTTGCTCAGCCCCTCTTATAGCGTTGCTAGTTGCAGGAGAAGATGAAGTTTGTTCCTTGTTGGAACATGGAGATGATTGTTCCTTGTTGGGACATGTTTACTTGTTGGGATATCACAATATCTATTGTTTAATTAATGCATCTATATACTTGGTAAAGGGTGGAAGACTACGGCCTTATGCAGGTGTTTTGTTCCTCTTGCCGCCTAGTTTCCGTCATACGGTGTTATGTTCCTTGATTTCACGTTCCTTACGGTTGGGTGATTTATGGGACCCCCTTGACAGTTCGCTTTGAATAAGACTCTTCCAAGAAGGCCCAACTTTGGTTTTACCATTTGCCTACCACCTACACCTTTTCCCTTGGGTTTCGCGAGCCCAAGGTCATCTTTATTTAGCCCCGGGCGGTGCTCCTCACGGTGCTGGTCAAAGCAACGAACTGGGGGCCACCTTGGGGAGACTTGAGGCTTGGTTTTACTCGTAGGATGTCTCATCCGGATGTGCCACGAGCGAGATATGTGCAGCTCCTATCGGGTTTGTCGGCTGTCAGGCGACTTTCTGGTCTTGTTTTATTGCTGTCGAAATGTCTTCTAGTCCGGGATTCGAGACTGGTGGGTCTTCAGTAGAAGGAATATCCTTCGTTCACCGTGAGAGCTTATAATGGGCTAAGTTGGGACACCCTGCAGGGTATTATTTTTGAAAGCCGTGCCGCGGTTATGAGGCAGATGGGAATTTGTTAATGTCGGTTGTAGAAAACCGAAGTTGACCTTAATTAATACACAGCAACAGGCGTGTGTAACCGTGATGGTCTCTTCTCGGAGGTCAGGAAGTGAACACGATGTTGGAGTTATGTTTGGCGTAAGTAGTTTGAGGATCACTTCTTGATGGCTATTAGTTTCACGAACATGCCTTGCTTCTCTTCTCTCTCTCTTTTGCGAATGTAGCCACCATATATGCTGAGTAAACTTCTGCAACTCCACCTCACAACTCTGTCCTTCCTATAAGCTTAAATAGTCTTGATCTCGCGGGTGTGAGATTGCTGAGTCCCGTGACTCACAGATTCTACCAAAACAGTTGCGAGTGCCGGCGATGCGGTCACGGATGGCGCAACCGAGCTCAAGTGGGAGTTCGACGAGGCGTGGTCGTTACTATGTCTCTTTTCCCGATGATCGATAGTGGAGCCAGTTGGGTTGATCGGGGATCTGTGTAGCATTTGGGGTAGTCTTCTTTTATTTTGGTTCCGTAGTCGGACCTTGAGTGTAATCTGGATGATGGATGTTTATTTATGTCTTTGTGTGAAGTGGCGTGTAAGCCAACTATGTATCTCTTTCCCTTATGTATTACATGGGTTGTGTGAAGATTACCTCACTTGCGACATTGCTTTCAATGCGGTTATGCCTCTAAGTCGTGCTTCGACACGTGGGAGATATAGCCGCATCGAGGGCGTTACACAAGACGAGGTAAGGCTACAGTGAGAGCCCGCCAGGCGGCGGCACTGTAGCCATGCTTACCTCGACAAAGCCCTCGTCATCAAGAGTGAGGCAACAGTAACCGGCCCCTGGCAAGACACCCAAGCGGTGGGACCTGCCTGTCGACCAAGAGGCCGGCAGCCGGCGGGACCCACCACTCGGCGGGCCCCAGCAGCCGGCGGAGAAGCCGGCGAACATAGACACTGATGGCTAGGGCCCACGCCCAGCCGGATTACCATTGTACCCCTGGGGGGTAGGCCTATATAAACCCCCCAGGGCACCCATGTAAAGGGTTGACTTCGGATAGTTTTAGACACTACATTGAGGGGAGGAAAGAGCTAGCCTTTCCTTTCTTCTTCCTCTCACTGAGCAGCTCAAGGAGCCTCTTGTAGCCACTTGTTGATCTAGTGATCATGCGGAGACGCAGAGCAGGACTAGGGGTGTTATCTCCACGGAGAGCCCCGGACCTGGTAAGATCTGCCAGCATGCATGTCTTCGCCTTATCCCGTTTCCAGGCACCGGCGATGTCTTATTGGCTCCCACAATGATAAGCCACCCGTTGGCATATGTCGCACCTACCACCCGACATTGAGCAACAGGGATTGACAGGAGATTGTGTATCCACAAATGTGTTTGTCGGACGGAGTTAATCACATTAAATTATAAGCCAACACACGAAAATAATATGCACTGAGATAACTTGATATCATTTCTTGTTATGGTTATATTATACTGTATATATAGAGGTACGTGATTAAACATAGACGCAAAAAAAAGAGGGAAATGATTAAAATCATTCGAGAAATATGCAAAGTCGACTAACATGTTGCTTACTTTCTTTGGTATACTCATATCCATATATGTTTCAACTATCTCAAGAAGTTATGTGTATATCAATGATAGTCCGCAATGAAAATATTAAACTATATTAACTATGGCATGCTAAAATAATTCTGTTTACCTTAATGATAAAAATTAGTGCGCTCACATACTATATTATTCTATTAAAATCACAAAGTAAAATATTCCCATATACTTGATATTCTTGAAAGTTCGTATATCTTTTAAACTAACTAAGTACCTTTTTAAAAGAAAATAATCATTACTCGCTACTTTGATCATCAAGTAACAGTAAGGAAAAAATGCATTGGAATTTAAAAAACAACAAAACTTAATACATTTGGAATTTGTAGAACGCCATGACTTGAAGAGAGCCTTTGTTTAAAATCATAGCAAATAATCTTAATAACGGATTTGTATTGGACAGTATAGATATACTACATCAATGACGGTCTAGGTGAATTTTTGTACTGCTGTGTTTACACGCGCTGACTGCATGACACACTTCTGTGTTATTACAGAGCTAACAGGCCCGGATGAGGGTTATGTTCTTCTCCTTTTTATAGACTCGGATTCTTGGTTCTTGGTTAAATCGGAAACAATAAGAGAGCTTGGTAGTTCTAATCATGAATTTTGCACAGAAGCCCATAAGATTATTTTAAATTAAAGTCTTTAATAACTGGTGATAATAGCCGTGTACGTACAACTACAGATTGAGGCATGCAGTTCTCAGAGAACAGTTCCAATTAGAGAAATCATCTACTTACATTTTTATTTTGTACGGAGATAAGCATACATAGAAACATGGAATATTTATTTCTCTATTTAACATTAAATACTGGGTGCCATCGCACATATATCCTGGAGGAGTTGAGAAATTAAGTATATACTGGAAATACATTGATTAGTTGCACATATAAGTGTTGTCTTAATTAAGTATTGATTTGGTAATTATGAGTAGAATAAGGGCAAGCATACCTCACCGCTGAAGGCAAATGCATCTCCATATGCTTAGCAGCATCCAATGTAAAACTGCTAATTACATGTCATGGACACATGGGTAGCTTTGACCCTTTGTACACGACGCGGCCACGATGATGATTCATTGCCTCCGTTGGTGGACTGGATTTGGAGGATTTTCGTGTCAACCTGCATAACCGGAGGGAGAAGCTTTGGTTAGACCTGAAACTGAAATCATGAAGACAGCTTGTAAGCTCCAATCAAATCCAGAACACAGCTACACCTTGCTTCTGATGGATGAACCCATCATCTCATACATGCCGCACCTGCACGTGTTCATTGCAGGCTCTTGTATTACAAATCCAAGAAACAAAAGCAATGCTTTGAACTGTAATGCATAGGAACGGAACAGTGAGTCAGTCAGTCAGTCTCACAACCGGTGTGATAATATAAGAAGATAAATTACAGATATGCAGCAGATATACATCATCCCTGCCAACTGCTCTCTCTCTCTCTCTCTCTCTCTCTCTCTCTTGAGAAGGAAAAGCTGGTAACAAATAGTGGTAGGGAAAATTGGCTGACAGTGTTTATAATTTAGTGTAATAAGATACTGGAATAAGAGAAAGAAATTAGAGGCACTCCGTCAAGTGGTACTAGTACTGGAGGCGTGCATTTGCATTTGCATTGCAGACAGGCATTGTGAGACAGGTAGCAGTAGTAGTAGGTGAGTGAGTTACCAGCTCCAAGGGCAAGGAGGAGGTTGGTGGTGTGGACAGCATCTGGCCCGAGGAGCTGCTCCTTCCATCTGCGGGGGCTGTCGTCCTCCTCCTCCCCCTACATTACATATTTACATAGATCCATCCATCCATTTGCAGTTTCAGTATCTATTACTAGTACTCCCTCCGTGCCGAAAAACATGTCGCAGGCGTAGTTTATTGCCAGTTTTATAAAAAAGCCCTCGTAGTTTCAAAACAATCACAAACAAGTCCCTCCACCCCGTCTTCTTCCTCCGCCGTTGCCCGTGCGTCTCCAAGGGCCGGCGCTGCCAAGCTGCGTGATTTGCCACCCACCAGGAAGTGTTCCGCCTCCGTCGACACGTACCTTCAACGCCGCCGCCGTCGCCAAGTATTTACTCCGCCACGACTGCCCAGACCTGCGCCGTCGCGATCCCATCCCGCGGCAATTACCTGCGGGCGTCGCTGGAATTTCAACCATGATCCGGTGGAGCCGGAGCTCCCTCTCATCGTCCTCGAGCTCCCGCGAGTCCTCCTTGTGCTCCTGCGAGTCCACCTTGAGCTGCCTCCCGTGCGCCACCGTGATCCCTCCCACCGTCATCCACCTACGGGCATCGTCGGAGCCGGCCTCGACGATCCGGTGGACAGGAGCTTGCGCGCGTCCTCCGTGGTCTCCCGCGAATCCTTGTCGAGCTCCCACGCGTCGCCGTGGTGCTCCTTCTCTGCCTGCGTGCCCGCCGGTGGTGCTAGCCCGTGCTGCTGCATCTTGTTTCTCCTCTGTTTCTCCCCTGCCGCCGGTGGAGCTAACCCGTGCTGCTACTGCTCCTCTTCCCGTGTTGATGCTACTGCTCCTGTTAGAGTACGTAATGGGCCTAATGGGCCCATTAGTCTTAGGGTTAATTAAAGATAAGGGTCGTTTGCTTAGGGGTCAAGTAAGCATTGCTTGAGAGTCAAGTAAACCTCTCTATATAAAGAGAGGAGGTGTATCAATCTAATCAAGCAAGAATTAAGAAGGAAATCCCTTCCATCTTGCCCGGCCGTGGGCAAAAGGCCCCGACCCGGCTCTCCAGCGCCTCCTTCTAGCAGCGCCATAACAATTTGGTATCAGCTAGCTTCGGTTCGATCATATCTTCACCACCACCAAGCCCGTCTCTTCCGCTGTCGGTCACCTTGTCGCCTCCGGCGACCACCACGACCGTCACCCCGCTCATGCCCGCGCCGTGATCCTCTGTCGCGCCCGCCCCCGTCCTCACCAGGAGGGCGTGTAAAATGCTGCGGACCTAACCCAGCGGTCCGGAGATCCAGCTGTTCTTGGTCGGGTCCTATGGGCCACACTCGGTTGCGCCGCCCATCGCCTCCCCCGCGCCGCTGTGGCTGCCGTGGCAGCCGCTGCACCAGGCGGCCTTCACCGCGCTCGTCGGGCGCTGCAGCTGCCATCCATCGCCACCATCGCCCAGCCACGGCTGCAGTGGCAACCGCCGCTCTGGCGGCCTCCGCCGCGCCCGGCGCAATAAATGCGCAGCAGCCACCGCCCGGTCGGCTCCGCCGCCCGGTATGGGATGCCCTCGGACGGGAGTGCGGCGACCTCGTTCCCGTCGGCGTCGCCGCCATCCTGGGCGTCCACATCTAGCGATCAAGTCCTGCCGTCGCCGTCACCGCTTCCGTCTTGGATCGCTACCCGCCCGTGTCGGCGGCGGTGAGGCTGCAGAGCTCTTGTCTGCGCGCCTCCTAAGCGCGTCGGCGTGTCGCGGGAGATGCGTGGTCTGCAGCGGCCGCTCCTCCAAGTTGCCCGCCGCTGCGCAAAGGACCTCGATCTCGTCCGCTGCGTCGGGGATCTTGGGCATGTGGTTTCCCCCACGGGCGGCCGACATTCTGTTTTCCCCGCGGGCAGCGACCTCAAAGTCTGCGACATCGGCGGTTGGGGGGCGCACCCCTCCTCGTCATTCTCCATCGCAAGCCCTCCACTCTTTCCTGTGCGTTGCAGACCAACAACCATACACATGCACTCCTTTTGTCCAGGTGGTGTCCATGGGATCCAGGTGGCTGTACACGTGCACGTCCAAAATAAAGCGTCCTAGTCTATTTCAGGTTGAGAATAATAAAACAAGCCGAGATGTAAAAGGCTTGTTTTTAGGTGTTAGGTTTGTGTTGTGTCGAGTCATGGTTATAAGTTGGTTAGGCTGCAGCTCGAGGACAAGCTGCATGTCCAGGTGGGGTGTAGTGTTAGAGTACGTAATGGGCCTAATGGGCCCATTAATCTTAGGGTTAATTAGAGATAAGGGTCGTTTGCTTAGGGGTCAAGTAAGCCTTGCTTGAGAGTCAAGTAAACCTCTCTATATAAAGAGAGGAGATGTATCAATCTAATCAAGCAAGAATTAAGAAGGAAATCCCTTCCATCTTGCCCGGCCGTGGGTAAAAGGCCCCCGGCGGCTCTCTCGCGCCCTCCTTCTAGCAGCGCCATAACAGCTCCTCTGCATGTGTTGCTGTTGCTGATCCGTGCCGTGTTGCTGTTGTTGCTGTTGACTCCCGATGTGACTGCTGCTGCTGGTGCTATTTGCACTCTGAAGAAGGTACTCCATCAGAGTACGGCTACCTGACAATTTGTGAAATTGATTTACTGTTAACTAAAAGCTTTCAATTAATAGCTAGCTGATCTTGGATTGCTTTACCTTGTTTGCAAATACTCCAATGATGATCAAATGAAGTGTTTGTTTCATTTGTGCATGGTTCTTTCCAAAATGTGGGGAAAAACTAACTGAAAAAAGCATGATCAAACATTTACCATGGTTCTTTCCAAAATGTGGAAAAAAATAACTGAAAAAAGCATGATCAAACATTTACCATGGTTCTTTCCAAAATGATGATAAATTGAAGTGTTTGTTTCCTTTGGGAGTAATTGTTTCAGAAATATTAAAACGCTAAGACTGCTGACTGTTGCTCCTACGTATATTCATGCTGTAATCAACATTATTTTAGTGACTTCCTAAACAATGTTCATGTTTATTAATTTCTTCAAACCATCTCCAGTTGCAGAGAGTGAACATTTCAATTTTCAGATTTCAAAATGATAAAATTCTGATTTTCCAAGACTGGGAGTGAAACTTCCAGGAACATAGTGTGATTACCACTATCAGGCAATGAACACAATGATTGATATTTCCAAGAGCATGTTTATATTCTTTTAAAAATCATGAATCAAGAAGTCAAGAGTTGGCACAATCATATTGCATGGAAAGATAAGCGGCTACCTTTGGAGCTTGCATTTAAAATCGCCCCATACGATCTTTATATCTTGGTGAATTGCGAGCATTAATTCGATCGGCCTGATCGTCAGCCCTATGCTCCATCCACACGATGATGTTCCTTCTTGCATTAGCACTCCAAGAAACCAAAACAGGGGAACCATCAGCATCAACAGCAACTGCAAGCAACACACGATGTTATTATCAGGTCGGTGAATTCCGAGTCACCTTAAGACACAAAATTCCCCAATCAAAAGTCAACTCAAACAGCTCATATGGAGATCAGGGCAAACCAAGGGAGCAAGTAGCGGCGAATCCAAGGCCAGCGACATCCTCAGCTGCGACATTTGCAAGCGAGCACGCAGATTTTACAGCAGTGCGCACCGCAAGCCAGATATCCGTCGACGATTGCTGGTGTGCACTGCCCAAAATTAGCAAGGTGTTGCTTGATTCATTTATCAATCATGCAATACATTGAACCGACTAGAGGTTACTAACCTCGATGCAATCTTTCTCTTTCCATATCTGTATCGGGCTGCTCGCCGAACTGAGCAATTTACCCTTCTCATCAAAGATTCCTGCATCAACAGACAACTAAGAATTAATAACACCAACCTAATTACTCCTGCTATGCCTACCAAGAATGAACTTCTTAAACAAGGCCTGATATGCCCGGTGTCAAGTATGCTCTGTTAACACCTATCTGAAATTACCCTTCATCACATCCGAGAGAACAGTTGAGGGAGAACTACATGAACAGCACCGCTCCTCCCATGAAAACAACATTCAGTTTGTCACTCTGAATGGACAGCTAGTGATACTCTTGAGTAAAAAAAATCTTCGGAAATGGAATTTCTTGTTTGACTAGTGCAAATGCATTTCTTGTTTGACTTGCGTACTCATTTTGTGTGTGTGTATTCTTTTATGGTATCATGGTGTACTCATATTTTGTCATTGATGGCGGGAAACATAACTATGGATTTGAACTTGATGCCTCAAAAGGAAGAACAAGAAACTATTGATTTGAACTTGATGCCTCAATAGGAAGACGATGAAGGTATTAATTTGAATTTGATCCCTGAACAGGAGGAACCTCAAGTGGCAGAGAATGGAACTATGGATTTGAACTTGATGCCTCAAGAGGAAGACGATGAAGATATGAACTGGATGCCTCAAGAAGATGAAGGGAAAGGGGATGAAGCTCAAGAGGAAGAGGATGAAGTTATGAATTGGATACTTCAAGAGAAGAGAAGAGAATTGTCAGATAAGGAGAGGCATGGTGTTTACTTTGCCTTGCTGGTAATCGAGCTCAGAGATGGGTATGTTCAACCAGACGACAAGCTGCTAGTCTCAAACCTGTTGGACATAAGTGTACGATCTGTTGAAAGAATATGGGAAGAAGCCAAAAAGCAAATTGCCGATGGCAAAGAAGTAGATGTCTCAAGCAAGAAACCAGGAAAATCTGGCCAAAAGAGAAAGGAGCTGGATCTAGAGAGGACCTCAACAATCCCACTGAATAAAAGAAGAACAGTTTGATCTCTGGCACGGTCTCTAGGTGTGGCCCGATCGACCCTACATAAGAGGTTCCAGTTGAATGAGCTCAACCGCATCACAAGCACCGTGAAGCCTCACCTCAAGCTAGAGAAAAAGCTTGCAAGATTGAAATTTTGTATGTCCATGGTCGATGACAATTCGATCTCAACTTCTCAGGCTATGTTAAAACCAATGACGAATATGGTTCACATCGATGAGAAGTGGTTTGACATGACGAGAGTGAAGAATAGTTACTATGTACTTCCAGGAGAACCTGAACCGAAGCGCACCGTGTCAAACACTCACAGCATTGGGAAGGTAATGTTCCTAACAGCTGTTGCGAGGCCTCGATATAACAATGAGGGGGAGCTAACATTCGATGGGAAGATCGGCATTTGGGCATTCGTCGAAGAGACTGAGGCGAAGCGGACAAGTCAGAATAGAACAAAGGGAACAAAAGTGTTGACATCAGTGAAAGTAATCAGGCCTGTGTGCAGAGATTATCTAATCAATAAGGTTATCTCGGCAATTCAGGATAAGTGGCCTGACAATGATGAGGGAGCAACAATATTCATCCAACAGGATAACGCAAAGCCTCGTGTCCTTCCCAATGATGTAGCTTTTTCGAGAAGCTATGGAACAAACTGGTCTTGACATCCGATTGCTACAACAGCCCCCGAATAGCCCTGAGTTAAATTGTTTGGACCTCTGCTTCCATAACTCTCTCCAGTCTCTAACCGACTGCAGGTCACCTACAAACATCCAAGAACTGGTACAGGGTGTGGAAGAGGAATTCGAGAACTACGATCCCGACAAGTTGCACAGAAGCTTTATCACATTAGAAGCAGTTATGTTTGAAGTTATGAAAGACAAAGGAGGAAATCAATATAAGTTGCCCCACTTGCACAAGGATCGCGTTCAGAATGCTGGAATGGAAATAACCGGTGTATATTGCGACAGTCGGGTAGTTGTTGATACTAGGGCCATTATAGAAGAAATGGAAATTGCAATAGGAAAAGAAAATGAAAGGAAAGAATTAGCTAGAGAAGGGAAAAGAAAGAAAAGTAAAGGGAAGGGAAGGGAAGGGAAGAAGTGGCCAGAGAAAGGAAAAGAATGTAGTCAAGAGGGGACAAAGAGGCCCTTATGTCATGTAGTCAGGTGCTCCTTGTGTATGTCTTGTGTAATCGTGTGTCAAGAGGGGACAAAGAGGCCCTTATGTCATGTAGTCAGGTGCTCCTTGTGTATGTCTTGTGTAATCTTGTGTCAAGAGGGGACAAAGAGGCCCTTATGTCATGCCCTTGTGTATGCCTTGTCTAATCCTTGTATATCAACTCCTTGTTGGAATTTATTGGAATTTGGGTTATTTGGCTTAATTATTTTAATTAATTTGGGTTATTTGGATTAATTGAACTATTTGGTTTATTTGAATTAATTTGGATTATTTGAATTAATTTGTGTTATTTGGATTTATTTGAATTAATTAGAATTGATTTTGGTTATTTGCATGGTCTATTTGCTTTCAGTGATGTTCCTTTTACTTCTTGGGTTTCCCTAGCCATCAATCTTTCTGCTCTCTATAATATGGTGAACACCTCCCCTTTTCCTAGCATTAAAAAGAAAATGATCACCTAGTCTAGTCTGTGATGTGACAAATGGAGGGGCATCAACGTGCACCTGTCTGATGATGCATTTTTGGGGTTCACATATCATACAAGTTCGAGATAAAACAACATCTCCTAACAATCTACTCTAGGATAAAAATATCACATATCAAATGGAGTAACTCTGTTTAGAGCTAGCTTTCTTCCTAACAAAGTTATCGCTCCTAAATATGGACACGATTTTTTTTATTAACAGCTACTCCTATTCCTTCTTCTACTCTAGATGCAGTAAGCAATATCACCACCAAACAATATCTCAAGAATAGATGCTTTCAAAGAATCGAGATCTACGACGAATACTCCATCAAATTTAGATTTGAGATTTCAAGCAAGGATTTGAGATTTTGATGTGATGTAACTAATCTATGTGCCATAATCTTCGCCATTTTAGAAATGCACTAATCTTTGCCATGGAGTACTATAGATATAGATTCAGTAACTGGAACTAAAATTGAATTTGTGATACACACAACAAACATAACTTTTCTGCAATCCTCTGTGTAATTTGAAAAGAGGCTGATTTGTTAGAGCAGAGTAAACCTTGGAGAGGCCCTTGAGATTGATCTTGCCATGTGCATCCTCCAGCACCAGGACCTCCTGCTCCTTGGGCTCCAGCAGATCGAAGACGTGGGTGTCCTGCACCACCGATGGACGCCGCGAACTGCAGTATATCCTCCATGGCGATGGTGACCAGGCCCGGGTGGTCCTACGACCCCTGCGAGAGACAAACAGAGCTGAAAGTAAACACAGCTGAAAGTGGTTTGACAAACAGAGCAGAAATTCGAAATTACATATGCATCTGATGCCCTGCATATGGTCTCTCTGAAATTGAAATGGCAAGAATGGTGGGCGCGTCTGATACCTTAAAGAGGTGGTCTTTGGCGGCGGCGGTGCCGGGCCCGGATGCGCAGGGCCGACGGCGAGCACCACTCCGGCGAGTTCGACGGTGAGCTCCTCCACCTTTTTGAACACAGTGAGCTCCTCCACCTTGAGCGCGTAGCCGTCCGTGGAGTGGAGCAGGGGCACCCGTGCTTTCTAGTGCTCGGGTCAATGGCGTCCATGGAGGGGGCGAGCTTCGTGGTCGACGATGGACAGATGCGAACAGTGGTCTCCAAAAGTTGAACCTTGAAGGGTGGTAGCAGAGGGGAATGATGCGGCGGGCGGACGGGAGGGAAACGAGGCGGAGGCTGGGGTGCCGGGGAGGGGGGGAGCGGCGTGGGGCGGTGGAAGGGGGAGCCGTGGGCGGGGGCGGGCCCCCGGGCCGTGGGCGGGGGCGGGCGCGACCAAATCGGCCGGCGTCGGAGAAGAGTGAGGAAGGAGAGAGAGGACCGCGGGTTTGGTCGGGAAAACAACAAGGGGTAAATTGTAAAAACGGTGTTGCGACATGTTTTTCGGGACGGAGGGAGTATTAAAAAGAAAGAAAGAAAGATGCAGATGCAAGTTGCTTTGCTTGCCTTGTGGAGGTGGAGGAGGTCCTGGAGGGGAACTTGAGGGCCCAGCGCCATCTTCACCGCACCCATGCCATCCTCCTCTTCTTTCTCTTCTTATTCCTCCTCCTCCGACGGTAAGGAGGAAGGAACAGTGAAACTGACGCTGACGGAGACGGATGCTTCGTCCTCCTGCTAATCCATCTTCCTTCCTGGATCGCCCCTTCCCTTCCTTCCCCTCCCCTAAGATTTAGAAGCAAAATCAAATCTTGGAGGGGATGCCCTGCCCTGCCCGCGTGATTGATGGAGGGAGGGAGGGATTGATTGATTGATTTGGGGGAAAATAGAAGGGCGTCTTCTTGGCCAGGGCCCTCCGCTTCTCCTTGCGGCAGCGGCACCTCTCGTTGTCCTCCACCGGCCAGCAGCGTCTGGCCACCTTGGCTGTGCCATGAGCTGCCGCCCAGCTACATGTCGCCCGCATCGGCGCCGTGGGGCCGACCCGTCCGCCGGAGGAGACGGCGAGGGGACGGGCGGCTGGGAGAGGCGGGCTGGGTGGAGAGGGGAGAGGGAGGCGGTGGCGGTGGTGGACGGGTGGTGCTTGGTGGGGATTTAGTGGGCGGCCGGGACTTAGGAAAAAGGAGAGGAAGAGCGGGCGGAGTGGTCAGGAGAGGCGGAGGGGAATTTGGGCTTTGGCCTCCGCGAGCTATGTGTGTATACATGCGTTCGTGGTTCTATAGTAGGAGCGCTGGGTTTATACCCCACGCTGCTACTGCGGCCTGTCGCGGGAGGCACGATGAGGACTACATAGTAGTGGCGTGGGGTTTATACACTGCACTGCTACTATCAACTTAGTAGTTGCGTGGGTTTATACCCCGCGCTACTACTACTGCTTGTCCCGGTGGACACGATGGAAGCCACTTAGTAGTAGCGTGGGTTTATACCCCGCGCTACTACTATCAACTTAGTAGTAGTGTGGGTTTATAACCCGCGCTACTACTAATTAGTAGTAGTGCGGTGTTTATACCCCTCGCAACTGCTAAGCATCTGTCTATAAGGTATTTCCTAGTAGTGCCTCGCGGACGAAGAATTAACCACCTTACGTTCAACAGTGGATATGGACGACGTAATACTCGATAAGAGACCTAAGTCAACTTCCTTCAAACCAGCAGACGAAATAGTCAAATTTCAAGTTCACCCGACGGACCCTAAGAAGACAGTTTCCATTGGGGCACATCTGCATCCAACGGTCGATGCCGCATTACGCGCGTTCCTGCGCGAGAATTGGGACATCTTCGCCTAGCACCCTTCTGATATGCCAGGAATCCCACGCGGACTGGCCGAACATAGTCCCAATATACTAAAGGGATACAAGCCAGTCAAGCAAACGCTGCGGCGATTTTCCGAACCCAAACGACAGGCTATGGGGGAGGAGCTAGCCAAGTTACTCGAAGCCGGGTTCAGAGAGATCAAACATCCGGACTGGCTAGCAAACTTGGTCATGGTACCGAAGAAGGATAAATCATGGCGCTTGTGTGTCGATTTTTCAAAGACCTTATTAAGGCCAGCCCAAGGACCCCTTCCCACTACCTCGCATCGAACAGATTACTGATGCAACCGCGGGACACGATTCACTGTGTTTTCTCGATGCATACTTCGGATACCATCAAATTAAGATGAAGGAATCTGACCAGGCCGCAACGGCATTCATCACCCCGTATGGGCCTTTCTGCTTCAACACTATGCCTTTCGGGCTCAAGAACATCGGCGCCACTTACCAATGCATGATTCAAACGTGGCTGGAAAAGCAAATCGGCAAGACTGTGGAGGAATATGTAGATGACATAGTCATCAAAACCAAGCATGTTGAATCATTGGTGGACGACTTACGCCTTACATTCGACAACCTCCGAACATATGATATACGGCTCAATCTGGAAAAGTGCATTTTCAGCGTTGCCGCCAACAAACTGCTCGGGTTCATCGTCTCCAATAGAGGAATTGAAGCAAAACCAGCCAAAATCTGACGGTCCTTACACCATGCAAATCCTGATATCTGCATTATCAGAAGATAGCATATGCGGTCTTTATGGCATCCCGCAAGCTGCAGCACTACTTTCAAGAATGCTCGATCACGGTGGCTTTAGAAGTGCCACTCAATGATATTATAAACAACCGGGAAGCCACCGGCCGGATTGCCAAATGGGCCATTGAGCTCTTACCGTTTGAAATAACGTACAAACCACGCTGAGCCATTATATCTCTGGTGTTGGCTGACTTCGTGGCCGAATGGACAGCGGCCGAACTCCCTAAAGAGTATGACACGTATTCCAACTGGGCGACGCACTTCGATGGATCTAAAATGCTAGCCGGACTTGGGGCTAGTGTCGTCTTGACATCCCCCACAGGAGACACAGTCCGCTATGTGCTCCAAATACTGTACACGGACTCTAACAATGCAGCCGAATACGAGGCCCTATTGCATGGTCTCCGGATGGCTGTCTCCATGGGCATACAATGCCTTGAGGTGCACGGGGATTCAAACCTCGCAATATCCCAAATAAACGGAGAATTCCATGCAAAAGATCCGAAGATGGCGGCTTACCGCAACGCCGTACTCAAAATATCAGCTCGGTTTGAGGGGCTCGAGTTTCATCACGTGGCTTGAGAGAGTAATCAATGTCGGATCTCGGGTTCCGGCAAAACCCTTAAGGTTCGAACTCTGGGGTGTGCACGAAGATCTCCCCCTCGCAGATCACGCCCTCTCGCACTTCGTGATTCCTAGGCTAGCTCGACGAACTCGCAACACAAGGGACACAAGATTTATACTGGTTAGGGCCACCGTTTTGGTGTAATACCCTACTCCAGTGTGTGGTGGTGGATTGCCTCTTGGGCTGAGGATGAACAGTACAAGGGGAAGAATATCCTCCTGAGGAGAGATGTTCTTGTGCTTGGTGAACTCGAGGGTGTGAGGATCGGATCCCCTCCTACTGTGGTGGCTAGTCCTATTTATAGAGGCCCTGGTCCTCTTCCCAAATATTGAGCAGGAAGGGATCCCACAACGGCCAATTTGAAAGGGGACAGCTAGTACAGCTTATCGTGACAAAAGTAGTCTTCGCCTGCAAAAGGCTCTGGTGGTGACGCCGTCTTGGGCTCCATGGTGACCTCCATGCTGTCGTCCTGCTGGTCTTGGTCTCGTTGCACCGATGTGGAAACCTTTGCATGACGCCTCGGTACTCCTCGCCTGCGCTTGCCCTCTTAGCACCAAAGAGGAAGCAAGGACACTGTGCACGTTGGCACCCGCCTGGCACCCACCTGGTGCCCGCCTGGTCTCGTTCATCATGGCTCACGTCACTGGAGCCTCGCGAGGTTTGTCTTGCCTTGATCTCTCCGCCCCTCGCAAGCTAGCCTAGTGAGGCCGCTCCCGAGGAGGTCTTGTGTCGTCCGCCTCGCGAGGCTTGGCCCCTGGCGAGGGTCTTGAAAGCTTGTTGGTGAAAATGGGCCGTACAGGCCCGCTTGCAGAGCCACGCCGTGGGCTGCAGGCAGGCAAGTCTGGGGACCCCCGTTCCCAGAACGCCAACAGTAGCCCCCGGGCCCAAGGCGCGCTCGGGCTTGTCTTCGAGGCGAAGCCAAAGGGCAAGTGCGGAGCGCCGCGGGCCCCCATAGCCTGCGGCCTTGGTCAATGCATGGCGGTTGATTGGACGTGGGCGTCTTCGCTTCCCCATGCTGCCTCGGCAACTGCCCAACTTGACAAGTCCCTACGACATGCAAGGAAAAACCATCATTACCTGTGATCGTGGGGGCGCTAGTTGGCCTTCTCCTGCTATAAATGGGGAGGGGCAGAGCCCCCGTCGCCCATCTCTTCCCATTCTGCTCGCTCCGTCCCCCTTCCTCCATTGCCAGCAGCGACACCAATGGCGCCGTCAAAGAGGTTCTCCGCCACGGAGAAGGGGAACGCCCCTCGCGAAGGGCCCGGCTCTCCTATGCCCAAGCATGGACGTGGCCGTCCCTGCATGCACATCGCGACCCCCGCCGCGGCCCCCTGCGACCGCGGCGGTGCCGCTTCGCGTGGCAAGGGTCGCTCCGGTCGCGACAGCCCTGTTGATGAAGGGAGACGCGCTGTGGTCGCACGGCCTCCCCGGCCGTACTTCCACTCGGCGGAGGTGCTGACGGAGTTCATCGTCTGGTCGGAGGACCCGCCGCAATCGCTTCAGCTCCAGCTTTTCGCCGACGAGCTACGGCCGCAGTCGAGCGGGCTCGCTGCAGCGGACGATCGCTGCAGCAGGCTTCTGGTCGCGTTGAGGTCTCTATCGCGGGCAACATAGCCCTGGCCCGCGGCTGGCAGACGTTTGCCCGCGCGTGCGGCCTGGGTAGGCGGTGCACCCTTCATTTCAAGTACGACGGCAATGCGACCCTCTACGTGAGGGTGTTTTGGGAAGGTGGTCACCGTGTCGGATGCTGCCCCAAGGTCAACGACGGCGACGAGGTGCTCGGCCTTGGTGTTGGTCGTGATGAGGAAGAGGCCAAACCCGCCCTTGGCGTCGACCGCGTCTCGTCCAGCTACGGCGGCTCTTCCCCGGGTGACAGCTCCAGCAGCGGTAGTTACGACCAGCCGCCGCGCCCGCTTCGAAGGTGGCAGCGGGTTGTCTCGTCGTCGCGCCCCTGTGAAGCGCGAGGAGGGGTCTGGCTGAGCTCGGGTCAGCGCCAAGGGCCCGTCTTCGCGGTCCACCACAGGGGCACATGCCGCTTTTATCTTGTTCTTCCTTTCCTTCCTGTATTAAGAAAGAAACCAGTATGGGGTACCGGAGGGGCATGCAACGAACTATGATTTCCCAGTTATTATGCTATGTTCATCGTCCCTGTGTTGTGTCGCAAAATCGTGGTTTTATCTAAGGATAACTTAGCTTGACGTGCTTGGAGCAGTCTCCTCTCCACGAGGTGCTCGCTTCCTGGTGCCTGTCGAGGCCCCCTTGGCCTGGTAGGCGCTTAGAAACTGCAGAAAAAACTCGTTGGGAGGCTTAACGTTTTCCCGAGCCTTGGTCGCAGGCGCCGCTGGCCTTGACCCTGCGCTTTGTATCGCGGTACCTGTGGGGCACGGATTAGAAGAAGTGCGCCAGCTTGTGGGCTCGAACGAAGGTGCCTCAAAAGCGATTTAAAAGGCGTAACAAGAAAAACGCTCACGAGGGAAGGAAAAACATTCACGAGGGCACCTGTCCAGCCCCCTCGCGGGGAATGCGAGAGAGAGTACAGGCCAAGCCGAAAACCGAAACAGAGGCAGAAGGCAATGGAACCAAATCAGCCGAGAACACTAGAAGCAAACTTCAATTAAAGAGGGGCGAGCCAACTATGGAAAGCAAATGAAAAGCCGCGTCCGGCACCTAGTCTAGTCTTCAAGTCTTCTCACCAGCGCGGAGCTAAGTGCTGCAACTAAGACGTGGGAGGGAGCCCCCGAGGCCTGAGGGCGGCACTCCTGAGACTCCGGAGGGTACAGCCTGTCACGCCCAATATGCGACCCTATCCAAAAGGAACTCGACGGTCCCACCAAGGATAGACCCGCATATTGAAACGCTTTTGCAAGGTGGATATCATTACATCAACATTACATAATAGATGGGGATACATACATAAGGCACAACTTCCACAAGGATACATCAACATCATATACAAGATCAACATCCGACTATGGATGGAACATAAACAGAAACTCAAACGACATCCACCCTGCTAGCCCAGGCTGCCGACCTGGAACCTATCCCCTGATCGAAGAAGAAGCAGAAGAAGAACTTCAACTCAAGCAAACATCGCTCTCGCGTCAAGATCATCGCAAACCTGTACCTGCAACTGGTGGTGTAGTAAACTGTGAGCCACGAGGACTCAGCAATCCCATTACCATGGGTATCAAGACTAGCAAAGCTTAATGGGAGAGGAAGGGGTAAAGTGGTGAGGTTGCAGCAGCGACTAAGCATATATGGTGGCTAACATACGCAAATGAGAGCGAGAAGAGAAACAAAGGAACGGTCGTCAACTAGTAATGATCAAGAAGTGATCCTGAACTCCTACTTACGTCAGACATAACCCAGAAACCGTGTTCTCCTCTCGATCAACCCCGAAAAGAGACACTCACGGTTACGCACACGGTTGGTGTATTTTAATTAAGATCAACTTCGGGTTTTCTACAACCGGACATTAACAAATTCCCATCTGCCACATAACCGCTGGCACGGCTCTCGAAAGTTTATACCCGCAGGGTGTCCCAACTTAGCCCATGATAAGCTCTCGCGATCAATGAAGGATATTCCTTCTCCCGGAAGACCCGTCGTCTCGGAATCTCGGCTACAAGACATTTCGACAATAATAAAACAAGACCAGCAAAGCTGCCGGATGTGCCGACAAATCCTGATAGGAGTCGACGTACCTCGGTCTCGTGGCACACCGGATAAGTCAGCCTACGAGTAAAACCAGCCCTCGAGTTGCCCGTGGTGGCCCCAGCTCTGCTCGGTTCGACCAACACTCGAAGGAGCACTGGCCCGGGGGGGCTAAAATAAAGATGACCCTCGGGCTCCGGAAACCCAAGGGAAAAAGGGCATAGGTGAGGCAAATGGTAAACCAATGTTGGGCCTTGCTGGAAAAGTCTTATTCAAAGCGAACTGTCAAGGGGGTCCCATAAATCACCCGACCGCGTTAGGGACGCAAAATCCGGGAACATAACACCGATATGACGGAAACTAGGGCGGCAAGAGTGGAACAAAACACCAGGCATAAGGCCGAGCCTTCCACCCTTTACCAAGTATATAGATGCATTAATTAAATAAGATATATTGTGATATCCCAACAAGTAAACATGTTCCAACAAGGAACAACATCTCCATGTTCCAACAAGGAACAAACTTCATCTTCACCTGCAACTAACAACGCTATAAGAGGGGCTGAGCAAAGCGGTAACATAGCCAATCAACGGTTTGCTAGGAAGGGTGACAAAAGGTTAGAGGCCGACATGGCAATTTGGGATGGCTTGATAAACAGGTAATAGGTAGCGCAGCATAGCGATAGAACGAAGCAACTAGCATAGCAATGATAGTAGTGAGATCCAGGGTAGCGGTCATCTTGCCTGAAATCCCGCAAGGAAGAAGAACGAGTCCATGAAGAAGACGAACGGATGAAGCCGAACCAAGCGTAGACGAACGAATCCTCACGATCGCAACGAAACAGGAACTAACAAAAAGAAGCACACAACATAGTAAACACACCACACATGAACAAGACAAGATGCACAACAAACATGATGCATGACAAATCTCGATGAAGCTACTCATGGCAAGAGAGGATGCAAACAAGAACAACACATCAAGGCAAGTTTAAATGAGGCCGGGAACAACATATAACAATTCCGGTAAGTCCTCATATGCAAATTTCGAAATTGTCCAGATCTGAATATACCTTATATTCAAGTTGTTAAACAGCAATTTATGATGCACCATGATGATCTACACGAAATTCTAGTCAAGTTACATATAAAGTTCATTAGATTCGGAGCTACGGCCTAGAAGATATGAGCAAAACAAGTTAAGCATGGCATTGATGCAAAATGCATAAAAACATCAAGCAAACACCTCAAAACATGGATGCAACATGATAATATGAAACTACATGCAAAATCAAGCAAGTTTCATATAGAGCACACTCAAAACGGAGCAACGGTTCAACACATACACCCTATACAAGTCATAGCAACAATCTGTCCAAAACAGCAACTAGACATATTGCAAGCATCACAACAACATGCTACAGGGCCTCAACAAGAAAACAAAAGGCATGGGCATGATGTACAGGTAAAGCATTACAAAACATGAGCACTGAGCTATCTCCAGAAACAACTAGAATATGCTCAAAAACACATGGCAAGATTGCAACTAATAACAGTTTCAGACTTTGCAGAAAATAACATCAGGTTGCAATGTTTAGAGCTATCAAACAACATGCTACAGGAACTTATCATGGCAAACAAAGGCATGGCATGAATCTACGTAAAGCATATAACAAAAGTCCTTTAGTGACCATGAGCCAAAAAGGATCAGAAAATATAGTAACACCCATGTCAATATCGAAAGTTTCGTTAACAGATTCAGCAACATGGCATGTCAAAAACTGATAACAAGTAGGCATGTTTACAAGCTCAATGCACTCACTACAGAGCTTATATGAAAAACTAAGCATACATAAATCAAGAAGACATGGCCTAGAAGACATACATGGTAAGAACAAGAACATAGCATATACGGATCAATCACAACAAGCTTGGCAAAACTGAATAACATGTAAACAATCTGCCAGGAAACATTTGATAGCAAAAGTAGAGCTCGATTGACTTAAGCTATGGCACTCCATAATTGCAAACAAGGGCATGGATGGATAGAGCAAGACATGCTTTACAAAACATCCTTAGGGAAGTATCTCAAAATATGCATGGATAACTCTGTAGCATCAAGTAAACATGGCATCAAAATATCAGCAGAACAGGGCTGAAATCAGCAACAACAAGACACCTAGTTTGCATGCTTGTGCTAGTCACCACATTGATCACAAAAATACATGGCATACACCCCTGGAAAGAAGACATGGCATATTACAAAACACATGTAGGACTCAAGCCCATAGGATGCACACATCAATCATGGCAAAAATGACAAAAGTGCATGTTCTGATAAAAATCAGAAACTTAACATCACATAGCACTCTTCTAACAGCATTTCGGGCATCAAGATGAGCTCAAATGAAAATTATGCAATGAGATGAAATGATCTACTCTTCGGGACGAACATTTTGACATATTACACGCGCAAAACGGAGCAACAATGACAGAGATATGATGCGATGAAAATGCAACAAAGTTACTGCAGATTTCGGGACTTAGACGATTTTCAGGGAAAAACATGTGGCGCTTGATAGCAAAATGACGACGGGCGCTGGATAGCGGGGCTCACCACTGGGCCTGGCCCAGTTTGCAGGGGCGCTGGCGGGCGGAGGGATGCGGGTGCGGCAGTCGGCGAGGCCGCCCACGAGCGGGCGAGGCAGGCGGGCGGCCTTCGTCGCCGTCCTCCCGATCCCGCCTGGATCGGGCAAGGCGGCGGCGGCGAGCAGGTCGTGCTGGCGAGGGGCGGCGGACGACGGCGGGGCGGCCAGATCCGGGCATGGCGCCGGATCCGTGACGGCGAGGTCGGGCGGCGAAGCTTCGCCGGCGAGGGAGCGGCGGCGACTTCGAAACGAGGGCGCCGAGGGGCGCGGGCGAGGCGCAGCGGCGCGCGCAGGCGCCGGCGGCAGCGAGGCGCGTCAGGGCAGGTCGCCAGGCGCTGGCCGACGAGGCAGGCGGCGGCGGCGGCTCGCGGCCGCGCGGGATCCGGACGGCGCGGCGCTCGGGCCCCGGATGGGCTCGGGCGAGCCTGCTGGCTTGCCCGTGCAGGCGAACCTTGTGGCTGGCGCGGTGGAGGAGGAGAGAGAGGGGCCAAGGTGGCGTGGCGCGACACGAGTGGTGGGGAGCGGCGGCGGGATTCTGTCCGGCCGGACCGGACGTGTCCGGTGGCGCGGGGTGGAAGAAAGCTAGGGTTCATCCGCGAATTTGGAGAGGGTTGCACATATTTATAGATAGAGGGAGTTAGGAGAGTCCAAATGGAGCGCGGTTTTCGGCCACGCGATCGTGATCGAACGGCGAAGAGCATGGAGGGGAGTTTGGTGGGTTTTGGGCCACTTTGGAATGGGTGTTGGGCTGCAAACAAAAGAGGCTTTTGCGGTTACCCGGTTAACCGTTGGAGTACCAAACGACCTCCAAATGGCACGAAACTTGACAAAGCGGTTCACGGTGCTATACCAAGGCCGCTTGACAAACCTCGGTCCATTCCGAGACCGTTTAACACCCGCACACCGAAAAGAGGTAAAAGGGGGCGCCGGGAGACATAGGAGTGCCGGATTGCAAAACGGACAACGGGAAAAATGCTCGGATGCATGAGACGAACACGTATGCCAAATGAAATGCACATGATGACATGATATGAAATGCAAATGATGACATGGCAAAGAGAGACACGCAAGCACATGACATGACAACGACGGCGAATAACTGGCAGACACCTGGCGCATCGAATCCGGGGCGTTACAACACTCCTCCACTAACAAGAGATCTCGTCCCGAGATCTTAGAACCGAGACGGAAGGGAAAAGTGATGAGGTGAAGCAAGAAGTCAAGATAAGAAGCAAAGAATCGAGAGCACTCGAGAAGAAGAGAGGAACGATGAGAATGACTAGAATCGAAAGCTCCCGAAATCAGGATATACTCTGAAAGCACTTGTTCTAACCGGAGTGGTTAGAATGAGAAAAGAAACGAATAAGACTGAAAGGATTTAGGCAGCACACCGGTTGAACAAGGGAAGAATAGAACATGAGCTTCACAAGATGGGATGAAACTTGACGAGATGACCACGCAATGCCTCCGGAAGAATTGAAAGAATTGAATGAAAAGAACTTAGAAGGAAGGATTGAATGAAGTTGTTGAGAAAATCAACAACGAAAGAATAAGATTGTTGTGGAGTTATGGAAAACATCTCAAAATTATGAGCTGATCGCCGACCACAAGTGGAAAAGATTAAATAGCTGAGAATGGCGAAAATGCAAAACTTCACTTCAGAAGAAGATGAAGAATTATTTGCTTTTCAAGACGCGAGAAGAAAAGATACTTGAACTCCGCCAACAAAATCTTGATGAACTCTTGAAGAGTGAATTAAATCATGAAGAACCGCCATGAAGAACTCCGGTAAACAAAAGAATGACGAGATAAAATTGAAGGATGAAAGAATAAGATGAGCCTTGCGATGATTTAGATGTAGGTTCCGACGAGATGGACTAGGGAATTTGAACTCCGGAAAAGAAAAGATGAAAAGACTTGGAACTAGAATTTATTTCTCAAAACAAACTCCGAAGGAAGGAATTAATCAACTTGAGGAAATAAGAATAAGATTTATTGTATGTTTATCCTCCACCAATTAAATTGATGAGAAGCAATGGATTTTACATACTACTTATTCTTCTTGAAAAGGATTAAGAAGATATAGCGCAAACTTGAGAAGGTCTTCATGAACCACCGGTAGGTTGAAAAGAACGAAAGGATTAATATGATAATCAAATAAAAAGAATCTTGAACGAACCGCCGTTAGAAATTAAAATGAACGAAGAGAAGAGAACGAATCGCCGAAACGAATTAGAAACCACGAAGATACTTGAGGGAAAATTAGAGACAAGAGAACGAAGAGATCGCGAACTGATTAACGAATGCTTGAACGCAGCACCGGAAGAATATTGAGACGAACGAAGGGGCACGGATATAGAATAATTGGAGAACTACTTTGAAAAACTTGGAACGAAGAAATCTTCCGAAAAGATGACCTCCGGATGAAAAGAAATAGAAATCAACTCCTGAAATACTCCGGATGGATGAAAAGAATTGCATAACTGGAAACAATTAGATAGAATAACATCGATCTAGCACCAAGAATTTCCGGGAGGACGGACAAGATTTAAAAGAAACTCTACTTCAGTCTTCAAATGATGAGGAGAAACACCACCAAAATTAATGAGATACTCCGGAAGAAAGAAAAAAAAACAGAGAGGTTGAGCCAACAATGAAATGATTCGAAATCGATCTTGGACAAGGCAAGTGACTGATGATATTCATTCTTACGTCACACTTGAAAAGAATTGAGAATAACTCCGGGGAAATTAGAAGAGTCAGGTAAGATCCTGGGAAAAGATCTGTGGGTTAGGGCCCACTAAAGAGAAAACACCGTTGAAAAGGATTATTGAACAGCTAAATGATGCACCGGAACAATTGAAATATTTAAATGAGGTGACAACCTCGAATTAATTAGAACACAGACGAATCTCCTGAGATATCTTACGAACTCCGGGATGATTGAATGGCGAGATACAAACGAGCAAGGAAAACACTTGATCCAAGGAAAGAATATGATCAACACTGAAAAAACTTGAATTGAGTCCACCGGAAAAGAAAAAAGAGATGAAGAATGACGAACCAGACGAGAATTCACCGGTTGAAATAATTAAGGGAAGACTGAAGAGGCTCCACACGAATGAAATTGATGGTCGGAAGAAACTCGAACTCCGGGAAGAAGAGGGAGGGAGGGCGGGAAAACAAAGACAACTTGGAAGGGGAAAACGACGAATATCTTGAAGAGGGAACACCGGTTGAAATCATTGATGAGAGAGAGCAAAAACTTCACACGAGTAGGATGGATACTCGATTACGGACTCCGGTTCCGACAAGAAAAGGGGTGGGTGGGCGGGAAAACAAAACAACTGCGGATTGAACTTGCAAAGATGAAGAGGCTCGAGTCAACTTGACGAGAAATGCACCGGATGAAAAGAGCTGAGGGCCAACTACCGGAAAACCAACTGCGTGATCCTAAAGAAAATTTGAAGGGGAAAGAGGAGTAATTCAAAACACCTACGTCAAGATTCCTCACTAGAGCGACGAAGGGGCTGAGGAGTAAAAAGAATTCCTACTCCGATATAACTAGACTCAAAAATAGTTTTCTTCTAGACTCAACAACGCCAAACTACACGATCAATCAAGGGGGCTCCTAAGGTCGGTCGAGGCTCGATACCAACTTGTCACGCCAATATGCGACCCTATCCAAAGGAACTCGACGGTCCCACCAAGGATAGACCCAAGATATTGAAACGCTTTTGCAAGGTGGATATCATTACATCAACATTACATAATAGATGGGGATACATACATAAGGCACAACTTCCACAAGGATACATCAACATCATATACAAGATCAACATCCCACTACGGATGGAACATAAACAAAAACTCAAACGACATCCACCCTACTAGCCCAGGCTGCCGACCGAACCTATCCCCGATCAAGAAGAAGCGTAAGAAGAACTTCAACTCAAGCAAACATCGCTCTCGCCAAGATCATCGCAAACCTGTACCTGCAACTGTGGTGTAGTAAACTGTGAGCCACGAGGACTCAAGAATCCCATTACCATGGGTATCAAGACTAGCAAAGCTTAATGGGAGAGGAAGGGTAAAGTGGTGAGGTTGCAGCAGCGACTAAGCATATATGGTGGCTAACATACGCAAATGAGAGCGAGAAGAGAAACAAAGGAACGGTCGTCAACTAGTAATGATCAAGAAGTGATCCTGAACTCCTACTTACGCCGACATAACCCGTAAACCGTGTTCTCCTCTCGATCAACCCCAAAAGAGACACTCACGTTACGCATACGGTTGGTGTATTTTAATTAAGATCAACTTCGGTTTTCTACAACCGACATTAACAAATTCCCATCTGCCACATAACCGCGGCACGGCTCTCGAAAGTTTATACCCTGCAGGGGTGTCCCAACTTAGCCCATGATAAGCTCTCGCGATCAACGAAGGATATTCCTTCTCCCCGGGAAGACCCAATCAGTCTCGGAATCCCGGCTACAAGACATTTCGACAATAATAAAACAAGACCAGCAAGCCGCCGGATGTGCCGACAAATCCTGATAGGAGTCGCAAGTACCTCGGTCTCGTGGCACACCGGATAAGTCAGCTTCACGAGTAAAACCAGCCCTCGAGTTGCCCGTGGTGGCCCCAGATCTGCTTCGGTTCGGACCAACACTCGAAGGAGCACCGCCCGGGGCTAAAATAAAGATGACCCTGGCCTCGGAAACCCAAGGGAAAAAGGGCATAGGTGAGGCAAATGATAAAACCAATGTTGGGCCTTGCCGAAAAGTCTTATTCAAAGCGAACTGTCAAGGGGGTCCCATAAATCACCCGACCGCGTTAGGGACGCAAAATCCGGGAACATAACACCGATATGACGGAAACTAGGGCGGCAAGAGTAGAACAAAACACCAGGCATAAGGCCGAGCCTTCCACCCTTTACCAAGTATATAGATGCATTAATTAAATAAGATATATTGTGATATCCCAACAAGTAAACATGTTCCAACAAGGAACAACATCTCCATGTTCCAACCAGGAACAAACTTCATCTTCACCTGCAACTAACAACGCTATAAGAGGGGCTGAGCAAAGCGGTAACATAGACAATCAACGGTTTGCTAGGAAGGGTGACAAAAGGTTAGAGGCTGACATGGCAATTTGGGATGGCTTGATAAACAGGTAATAGGTAGCGCAGCATAGCGATAGAACGAAGCAACTAGCATAGCAATGATAGTAGTGAGATCCAGGGTAGCGGTCATCTTGCCTGAAATCCTGCAAGGAAGAAGAACGAGTCCATGAAGAAGACGAGTGGATGAAGCCGAACCAAGCGTAGACGAACGAATCCTCACGATCGCAACGAAACAGGAACTAACAAAAAGAAGCACACAACATAGTAAATACACCACACATGAACAAGACAAGATGCACAACAAACATGATGCATGACAAATCTCGATGAAGCTACTCATGGCAAGAGAGGATGCAAACAAGAACAACACATCAAGGCAAGTTTAAATGAGGCCGGGAACAACATATAACAATTCCGGTAAGTCCTCATATGCAAATTTCGAAATTGTCCAGATCTGAATATACCTTATCTTCAAGTTGTTAAACAGCAATTTAAGATGCACCATGATGATCTACACGAAATTCTAGTCAAGTTACATATAAAGTTCATTAGATTCGGAGCTACGGCCTAGAAGATATGAGCAAAACAAGTTAAGCATGGCATTGATGCAAAATGCATAAAAACATCAAGCAAACACCTCAAAACATGGATGCAACATGATAATATGAAACTACATGCAAAATCAAGCAAGTTTCATATAGAGCACACTCAAAACGGAGCAACGGTTCAACACATACACCCTATACAAGTCATAGCAACAATCTGTCCAAAACAGCAACTAGACATATTGCAAGCATCACAACAACATGCTACAGGGCCTCAACAAGAAAACAAAACGCATGGGCATGATGTACAGGTAAAGCATTACAAAACATGAGCACTGAGCTATCTCCAGAAACAACTAGAACATGCTCAAAAACACATGGCAAGATTGCAACTAATAACAGTTTCAGACTTTGCAGAAAATAACATCAGGTTGCAATGTTTAGAGCTATCAAACAACATGCTACAGGAACTTATCATGGAAAAAAAAGGCATGGCATGAATCAACGTAAAGCATATAACAAAAGTCCTTTAGTGACCATGAGCCAAAAAGGATCAGAAAATATAGTAACACCCATGTCAATATCGAAAGTTTCGTTAACAGATTCAGCAACATGGCATGTCAAAAACTGATAACAAGTAGGCATGTTTACAAGCTCAATGCACTCACTACAGAGCCTTATATGAACAACTAAGCATACATACATCAAGAAGACATGGCCTAGAAGACATACATGGCAAGAACAAGAACATAGCATATACGGATCAATCACAACAAGCTTGGCAAAATTGAATAACATGTAAACAATCTGCCAGGAAACATTTGATAGCAAAAGTAGAGCTCGATTGACTCAAGCTATGGCACTCCATAATTGCAAACAAGGGCATGGATGGATAGAGCAAGACATGCTTTACAAAACATCCTTAGGGAAGTATCTCAAAATATGCATGGATAACTCTGTAGCATCAAGTAAACATGGCATCAAAATATCAGCAGAACAGGGCTGAAATCAGCAACAACAAGACACCTAGTTTGCATGCTTGTGCTAGTCACCACATTGATCACAAAAGTACATGGCATACACCCCTGGAAAGAATACATGGCATATTACAAAACACATGTAGGACTCAAGCCCATAGGATGCACACATCAATCATGGCAAAATGACAAAAGTGCATGTTCTGATAAAAATCAGAAACTTAACATCACATAGCACTCTTCTAACAGCATTTCGGGCATCAAGATGAGCTCAAATGAAAATGATGCAATGAGACGAAATGATCTACTCTTCGGGACAAACATTTTGACATATTACACGCGCAAAACGGAGCAACAATGACAGAGATATGATGCGATGAAAATGCAACAAAGTTACTGCAGATTTCGGGACTTAGACGATTTTCAGGGAAAAACATGTGAGCGTCGGATAGCAAAATGACGCACGGGCGCGGGATAGCGGGGCTCACCACTGGCCTGGCCCAGTTTGCAGGCGCTGGCGCGCCGGAGGGGATGCGAAGCCGGGCCAGCCGGCGAGGCCGCCCACGAAGCGGGCGAGGCAGGCGGCGCGCTTGTCGTCGTCCTCCCGATCCCGCCGGATCGGGGCAAGGGCGGCGGACAGCGGGGCAGGTCGTGCTGGCGAGGGGGCCGGACGACGGCGGGCGGCCAGATCCGGCATGGCGCCCGATCCGGTGACGGCGAGGTCGGGCGGCGGCTTCGGCAGGGGAGCGGCGGCGCACCGAACGAGGGCGCCGGAGGGCGGCGGGCGAGGCGCAGCGGCGGCGCAGCGCCGCAACGGCAGCGAGGCGGCGGGGCAGGCGCCGCGCTGGCCGACGAGGCTGGCGGCGGCGGCGCGTTTCGGCGGGCGCCAAGGGCGGGATCCGGACGGGCGCCGGCCTGGGCCCCGGATGGGCTCAGGGCGGGTTCCAGCTGGCTTGCCGGGCCGCCGGGCCGCGTGGCTGGGCGCGGTGGAGGAGGAGAGAAGGGCCGCGGCGGTGACGGAGCGACGCGAGTGGTGGGGAGCGGCGGCGGATTCTGTCCGGCGGACCGGACGTGTCCGATGGGGCTGAGTGGAAGAAAGCTAGGTTCATCCGCGAATTTGGAGAGGGTTGCACATATTTATAGATAGAGGGAGTTAGAGAGTCCAAATGGAGCGCTGGTTTGCCACGCGATCGTGATCGAACGGCGAAGAGCATGGAGGGAGTTTGGTGGGTTTTGGGCCACTTTGGAAGGGGTGTTGGGCTGCAAACAAAGAGGCTTTTGCGGTTACCCTGTTAACTGTTGAGTACCAAACGACTCCAAATGGCACGAAACTTGACAAGCGGTTCACCGTGCTATACCAAGGCCGCTTGACAAACCTCGGTCCATTCCGAGACCGTTTAACACCCGCACCAAAAGAGGTAAAAGGCGGCCGGAGACATAGGAGTGCCGATTGCAAAACGGACAACGGAAAAATGCTCGGATGCATGAGACGAACACGTATGCCAAATGAAATGCACATGATGACATGATATGAAATGCAAATGATGACATGGCAAAGAGAGACACGCAAGCACATGACATGACAACGACGGCGAATAACTGGCAGACACCTGGCGCATCGAATCCGGGGCGTTACACAGCCCCACTAATTATTACGTGAGAGTGTCACGAGCGGAGACCTTCACAGGCACTGGGCCTTCTTCACGGGCGTTGGGCCTTTCTTCATGGGTAGAACTTCCGGAGGTGTTGGATGTTCAGCGCTCGATGGGTACCCGTCGTGTGTCTCGGCGCGCGCGCCAGTTCGGAGACATGGATTTACCTTGAACGGGCCCTCCCACATGGGTGAGAGCTTATGCAGCCCTTCCCTGGAGAGGACCCGCCTCAAGACGAGGTCATCCACCTCGAGCGTCCTAGGGAGGATGTTGCGGCAGTGGTACACCAAGAAGCGCTTCGCCGATACCTTGCCGCCTGCAGCAGCAGCTAAGCGGCGTTTTCCAAAGACGAGGTCCATCTCACATGGTGTCCCGCTGCATTTCATCAAATGCCAGACCCGTGGAGCGGCGATTTGACTCGTGAGGGAGGACCGCTTCTACTCCGTGAGACGAGGAAGAACGGGTCTCGCCCGCTGGCTTGGCGGCGGTGGTGCGGATGGACCACAGCTGGATCGGACCTCGCTGCATTTCAGCCCCCGCCGCAGGCCTCGAGCTTCTTCTTGAAGGTCTCGGTCTTGAGGCCCTCAGACCTCTATGTTAGCGCTCACTGCCAATTGCTCGGGTGCGCCATCAAGCGTAGCAGATCTGTGTTCCAAGGTTAGCACAATATGTCCTGAAGAAATTACTAGTGAACTGTGAGCCGTTACCAGTGATGATGCGGTTGGGGACCCCGAAACGGCTCACGAGACCCTTGATGAACTTGACCGCGGAGCCAACTGGGATGGTGCGGACGGCTTCTACCTCCGCTCACTTGGTGAACTTGTCGATGGCGATGTAGAGGTAGTGGTAGCCCCCGGGCGGTCGAGGGAACGGGCCCAAGATATCCAACCCCCAGACCACGAACGGCCATGTGAGTAGGATGGTCTGGAGGCCCAGAGCCGGCTGATGAATCTGCTTGGCGTGGAACTGGCAGGCCTCGCAGGACTTCACCAGTTCAGTCGCGTCGTTGAGTGCCGTGGGCCAGTAGAATCCACTGCGAAACGCCTTGCCGACGAGGGTTTGTGACGACGAGTGGTGCCCGCAGTCCCCGCCGTGTATGTCGGCCAGCAGCTCTCTTCCTTGATCCCTGGAGATGCAACGTAGGGAAACGTCATTTGGCCGCTTCTAGTATAACTCACCGTCCTGGATGCAATATGCCGTGGCTTGTCGGTCCACACGCTCCATGTCTTCCTCCTCTTCCGGCAGTGCGTCGGGTATTCCTTGAATTCCTTGATCCAGCATCCCTCCTGAGGTTCGAGCGCCAAGAGCAAGCATGCTCCCGAGGTCGGGCCGCAGGCCGGGGCTCCTGAGGCAGGTGGCTGAGGGAGCTCCTCGCGAGGCAGCGCTGTTCTTGAGAGCGGTGGTGTTGCTGATGGCTTGAAGAGCCGCTCCTCAAAGACGCCAGGCTCTTGGGGTAGCCGCTTGTATGCTCTTCTGGCGATGTCGTCCGCTTCCTTATTGGTGCCACGGGGCACATGTTGTAACTCCAGACCCGAGAACTGCTTCTCCATCTTGCGCACCTCCGCGAGGTATGCCTCCATGTGCTTGTCCTTTGGCTCATAAACCTTGTTGGAGAAGTTGACGAGGAACTGCGAGTCGCCTCACCCCCAGGGCCACCGCAGCCCTGAGGCCAGCTATGAGGCCTTCGTACTCTGCTATGTTGTTGGAGACCTTCTAGCCCTACTGGAAGTAGAGCTGTACGGCGTAGTAGAGCTTGTCCTAGGTGGGCGAGATGAGCACCGCTCCAGCCCCCGCGCCCTAGCGTGAGAATGCGCCATCGAAGTACATGACCCAGCCGTCCGGTGCTTCGCTTCCTGGAGATAGGGATTGGTCCTCACCTTCTTCGAGTTCTGGGGCGTCGGTCCATTCAGCCACAAAGTCTGCGAGCGCGGCCCCCTTGATGACCCTGGTTGTGCTGAACTCCAAGTCGAACGCTTGCATCTCGATGTTCCGTTCAGCGACTCGCCCGGTAGCATTGGGGCTCCTGAGCACTCTTTCCAGTGGGTAAGCCGTGACGACCTTGATGGGGTGACCCTGGAAGTAGTGGCGCACCTTGTGCGAGGCCACCAGGAGCACGAGAAGGATGTTCTGAGGCATGGTGTATCGTGCCCTCGCATCCCGCAGCACTGTGCTGACGAAGTACACTGGGTGCTCGACGAGGGCAGGAGAGCTGACGAAGTCTTCGGCTTCCGGGAGCTGAGGCTTCTCTGCGAGGGCTTTGGCTTCAGGGGCTTGGTGGTCCGCTGAAGCAGCTGCTGCTTCAGGAGCTTCGCCTTGGTGTCGCGTCGCTTCGTCCGGCCTGGTGGTTCCCCCTGGCAGGTCCTTGATCTGGCGCTCTTCTTTGAGGGCCACCAGCACTGCACTGGCGGAGTGGGGTGTGGCAGACAGGTAGAGCACCAAGGGCTCGAGGGGTCGAGGCGCCACCATCACTGGCGGGTTGGTCAGGCATCTCTTTAGGTCTTGAAACGCTTGGTCGGCTTCCGGAGTCCACTCGAATGGGCCCTTTTTCTTCATCAGCTTGAAGAACGGTAGGGCACGCTCTCCCAGCTTGGAGATAAAGTGACCCAACGCAGTCACATGACCAGTAAGCTTCTGCATCTCCTTGAGGGTCTGCGGCGGGCTCATGTCTTCGATTTCCTTGACCTTCTCTGGATTCGCCTCGATCCCTCCGTGGGATACGAGGAAACCCAGCAGCTTGCCGGAAGGGACACCGAACACGCACTTCTCCGGGTTGAGCCGTAAGTTCACCTGACGTAGGCTTGCGAAAGTCTCCTCCAGATCTTGGATCAAGGTTCTCGTCTCCCGAGACTTCACCATGATGTCGTCGACGTAGGCCTCCGTGTTTCTCCCGAGCTGCCGCCCAAGGCGATGTGCATCAGCCGCTGAAAGGTCGCGCCCACATTGCATAGTCCGAAAGGCATGCAAGTATAGCAGTACACCCCACACGGGGTCAGGAAGGCGGTCTTCTCCACATCTTCTACCGCAATCTTGATCTGGTGGTAGCCCGAGAACGCATCTAGGAAGCACAGCAAATCTCACTCTGCGGTAGAGTCGACGATCTGGTCGATGCGTGGAAGTGGGAACGGATCTTGGGTGCAGGCTTTGTTGAGGTTGGTGAAGTCGACACACATGCGCTCCTTCCCGCCTTTCTTCGGCACAACAACGGGGTTTGCCAGCCACTCGGGGTAACGAACTTCGCGAATGGCACCCGCCGCCTCCAGCTTGCGGGTTTCTTGGACGATGAAGGCCTGCTTCTCCATGGACTATCGTCTCTCCCGCTACTTCACAGGGCGTACGTTGGGGCACACCCTTAAGTGATGTTGAATCACCTCTCTCGGGACCTTGAGTGTAATCTGAATGATGGATGTTTATTTATGTACTGTGTGAAGTGGCGACTGTAAGCCAACTATGTATCTCTTTCCCTTATGTATTACATGGGTTGTGAAGATTACCTCACTTGCGACATTGCTTTCAATGCGGTTATGCCTCTAAGTCGTGCTTCGACACGTGGGAGATATAGCCGCATCGAGGGCGTTACAAGTTGGTATCAGAGCGGCCAACGAAGGCAAGGGGGGACGCGGCAACTACGAATGGTAACGAGTTTTATGAAAACATGCGGATGCAATGCGGATGATGCGATGAGATGAGATGCACGCCAAGAACAAAATAAAACACACGGCGAACACGAAAATATATGGAAGGCATCTGAAGCGTCGGTCTTGGGGCGTCACACCATAGCACAGGATCCGGCGAATGCCAAGCTCTTTGGCAAGCCGGAGCCCGTGAATGAGCGCCTCGTATTCAGCGACGTTGTTGGAGGCAGCGAAATGGATCTGCAGCGCATTTGAGCTTGTCGCCTTCGGGAAGTGAGGACCACGGTTCCCAAGCCGGTCGCGCATCTTGAGCCATCGAATGCATTCGCCATGGGTGCAATCAAGGCAAGCGGTGTATCGGTCTCGCCCAACGACGAGGAAGTCGGCCAAGTCTTGTGACTTGATGGCGGTCGCGGGGCTGGTAATAGATGGTGTAGGGGCCAACTCTATGGCCCATTTGGCCACTCGCCGAGAAGCGCCTCGGCCCGATGATCTCTGCTAGTGGGGCCATGCAAACCACGGTGATTGGATGCTCTTGAAAGTAGGGCTTCAACTTCTTGGCGGCAAAGTGCACGCGAACACATCTTCACGGTAGTGGGGTAGTTACGCTGGAGGTCGACAAGATTTCGCTCGTAATATACCGGTCTGGACAGTAGCGCCTTGCCTTCCTCTTTGCGCTCAACCACGATGATCGTGGCTGACTACCTCTGCTGGTGGCGGCAATATACAGAGCATGGGCTCTTTTGGAGTCGGAGCCAAAGATCGGGGAGAAGTCAGCATTTTCTTCAACCGGAGAAAGCCGTCCGCCTTTGAGTTCCATTCAAGAAGGTGGTCTTCTTCATGAGCTGGTATGAGGAAGAGCTTTCACGCCAGCCGATCGATGAATCGGCCGATGGACGCCAAGCAGCCGTGAATTTTGCACATCTAGCGCCGGCGGGTACTTCCATCCTTTCGACGCTTTGATCTTCACAGGTTGCACTCGATGCTATGTTCGAGACCAGGAAACCAAGGAGCTGGCCGGGCTGGGTACCGAGACGCACTTCTTTGAGCTTGATATGGAATCGGCGCAGATTTTCAAAGGTCTCCTTGAGGTCTTCCAACAGCTGCCTCGCTTCCGCTTTCACCACCACGTCAGCCCACGTAAACATGGGCGCTTCGCTAAGCTGCTTGAGGAGGCACTTCGCATGCAACGCTGAAGGTGGCGCCGCATTCTCGCCTAACGCCATGGTCGTAGCGTAGGCTCCAAACGGCGTGATGAAGGCGGTCTTCAACTGTCCGGGCGGGTTCAGCTTGATCCGGTGATATCCTCAATATGCATCTAAGAAGCTCAACAGTGTGACAATGGCTGTAGAGTCTATCACCCGATCAATCCTTGGCAAAGCAAACGGGTCCTTGGGGCGTGCTTTGTTGAGGCTCTCGTAGAAGTCAATACACATCCGCCAATCGCTTGTTCTTCTTGAGTACCAAGACCGGATTTGCCAACCACTCGAAAGAACACTTTGTCGGCGTTTCTCGAACGGGGTCCCCAGACTTGCTCGCCCGCAAGCGTGGCTCAAAGGAGGCCCAGACGCCCATCTTCATCAACGCAAGCTCAAGAACCTCGCGAGGGGCTGGACACTGCTGGGCGGACCACCAAGAGCTTCTCGTGCATGGCCTCGCCAGCCTGGCTCATGAGGAGGCAGAGTTCAAGGCAGGGTACTCGCGAGGTGCCCATGACGCAAGCCATGATGCCCAAGGGCGCCACGGCGCCAGCCCATGCAGCGCCCCCTCCTTTCCTCTTTGGTGCAAAGGGAGCAAGCGCTGCGTAGAGCATCAAGCAAAGGCATCCGCTTGGTGCAACAAGACCAAGACCAGCCCCAACGGCTGGAAGGGAGTCATCGGGAGCCCAAGAAGGCCATCACCAGAGCCTTTGGTGTGCGAGGACCAACTTTAGTCAGACCCACTGCTCCCTTCAAATGGCTAATTGTTGGCGCCTTCCCGCCTCAATATTTGGGAAGAGGCCCAGTGGCCTTCGCCTATAAATAAGGGTAGCCACACCAGAGTAGGGGATCTCGATTTTGGAATCCAGAGAGAGAGAGACCCGATCCTCAAGCTAGAGTGACCGGACACCACCCAAAGCAGTTCACCACACCCACCAACAATGCACTCGCGAGGTCTGTTTCTTCCATGTAATCGCTCTCATCAGCCCAAGAGGCAATCCACCACACCACAAACTAGAGTAGGGTATTACACCACAATGGTGGCCCTAACTAGTATAAATCTTATGTCTTGTGTTGTTTTGTTTAGTAGTTTAGGTCCCCGATTCGGGCGAGGTACGAGATGGTGGAGGGTTGGATCTCCGCAGTACCCCAAAGGTTCGAACCCTCAAGGGTTCGCCGAACCTGAACCCCACATTTGGCGCGCTGTAGGTGCACCAAAATCTGCCTTTCATCACTCTCGCTTCTTCCCCGACCACTGCGAATTCATGTTCGACGCCTGCCTGCCCGCGCCGAGCCGCCGAGCCGCCCCTATGTCGCCTGACGGCTCCTGCCGGCGGGCGCTTCGTTGTTCTCGTCACTGTCGTTAACGCCACCACAGTTCGGGCGGGAACGAGCAGAAGTATCGCCCCATCACCCGCCCATGGGGCAGACGGCCGCACCGCCACGCCGCCACCCCCGCTGGTTTTCGCCACGCTGGCCACGCATGCCATGGAGGCCCGAGCTGCACTCATCGCGCTAACGAAGCCTCCTGCGCTTATCGCTTGCCGACGACGTTTACGAAGAATGGCTCACCGAAGTCGCCGAAGCTCGTCACTGCCGCAGAGGCGCACTTTCGCTGCCGCCGTCTCGCCAGACTGCACCCCACTTACACGCTGCGGGCTATGAAGCTCCTGTAGCGCCACCGCCTCTTCTCAAGACGGCGCTTGCCTCAGCGCTGCTGGCCCTCGGCGGAACCTGCCCGCCAGCGCCGGCAGCAAGAGCAGAGCCGCTAAGAAGTTCTCGCCAAGAAGAAGCCGCCCGAGCGGCTTCCCCGCCCAAAGACGCTTAAGACCTCTGCTGTTTCAGCAAGGGCGCAGGGAGGCCTGCAAGACCAAGCTCTTCGTCCGGAGGCCCCCATGCCACGGTGGCTGCCGCGCTTTCACCGGAAGGCGCAAGAAGGTCGCGCGGGGTTCCGCCAAGTTCGCCGACGACCGCCTCGCCACGACGGCAGACAAATGACCCTTACGGAGTTCCTCCAGTCTTCATTTAGCCGGGCATCGAGGCTGCCAATAGGGATGAAAAGGTCATGGCGAATTGTTTCCATGGCGCCAAGGACGGGGCCCGCACTCGCTCCGGATCTGGCCCTGTGCATGATCTCTTCCTAGGCCGAGATGCGCACTCGCTCATCGCCAACTTCCAAGGTATCGCGACCGCCACCCGCCGTAAGTTTACATGCGCCGAATCAAGCAGCAGCCGGGAAACCCCAAAGTACATCTAGCGCTCAACAACGCGCGCCTCAAGATCCCTGTGGTAACGGAGGAGGCCATCATCTCGCTTTCTCCGACGGGCGCGCTGGCGATGTCAAGATGAAGGAGGAGCCGGCGATGCATGAAGATCTGCACCTCCCTCGAGTTGTTCAACTTATTGGCTACCAAGGCGCCAGGCTGAAGAGGGCGCCCTCCTCGAAGCTGCCCGCCGCGGATCCCAAGAGAAGAAGTCCAAGGCCAAGGACGGAAGCTAAGGCTGCCGTGCTCGCAGCCGAACTGCACACCAAGCGAGCGGTGCAGATCAGCCCGAGTCCTCCAAGGGCAGCCGCAATCATGCGTGTACCACGTACCTCCACACCACAACACCAATGAATGTCAAGAGCTTCGGGCTGTACGCTGAAGGAAGTCGCGCATCGCCTGAAGGCAAGCTGATCGGGCTACGGCCGAGGAGGAGGAAGGAATGCGTGGCGCTGAAGACGCGCCCGCTTAAGGGTGGCGCGACCAACCTCGCGAGACCGGCTGGCAAGACCCACTCGCGAGGGAGGCCGAGGGATCAGCTCGCGAGGATCGCCTGCAGGGAACACAGGCTCTCTCCTGCCGCCGCCAAGGAGAATCAAGACCGCCATCGACGAGGGGCTGGGGGCTTCAGAAGCGCTGTGATCGTCAGATCCGGGCGGAGCTCAAGCCCCAGCTTCTCTCATCAAGATTTCAAGCAGTCGCGCACGCCGCTGAATCAATGCAGTCCTCCAAGCTCGAGTCCACGCGCCCTCGTGGTCAGCGGCGCCATCACGCTCAGCTCAGCCTGGATCAGCCTGGCGCAAGAGCCACAGCCTGAGTTCTCCCGATGCTTTGTTCCCAATCATCAACAATGCTAGTCACCAAGACCTCATCGACGGCGGAGCAGGCTCAATGTCCCGTCCGTGGAAACATTCAACAATCTTCAAGTACCTTACATACCAACTTCAGCCAACCAAGCCTTTCTCCGGAGTCACCGACGGCTCAACGGGTCCCGACGGCAGGTCCGCCTTTCCCGCCACCTTCGGGCGATAACTACCACACCGCTCATCGACTTCGACGTCGCCCACATCTTCGCCGCATAACACCATCCCCAGTACCCAGCGCTATTAAATTCATGGTCAGAACTCCACCATGGCTACAACGCCCTCAAGATGCCAGGAGCGGCGGAGTCATCACGGTGCCTCTGAAGAGAGAGACGCAGCAGGTGTTCCCGAGCGAGCCTTTTCAGCCGATCACCGGAAGACCTGCACCACAAAGCAGGAGAGGCTCCCGAGGCCGCACCCAAGAAGAAGAAGACGCCGACCGCCCACTTTCAAGAGACAGCCCCTCAGGCCCACATCAGGCCGTGGGGAGCCTCCTTCCATCGCACAGGAGCGCGCCTAGCCGCCCCCCTCCTCAGCAGGCTCTGGGCCTCTCGAGGGCTCCTCCCGCCACCCTCGCCAAGGTCTCGAGGGAGGCACTTGGGCACCACGGGAGGCGCAGCCAAGCACGCCATTAAGCAGTGAGAAAGACCAGAGGGCGTAACCTCAAGAGTCTGCCAAGAAGGCCATTCAGAGCCATGTGACTCAAGGGTCATGAGGGGCAGCCACGCCACCGTGGGCCCCCATCCAAAGCGAGGATGGGGTCACGGCCTCAAGACGACATACCGTGGCTCAACCAAGTCAAGATCTCAAGAGCGCCTGCCCCAAGGAGAGGGACGCTAGGGTCCGCCTACGCCACGCACGCATGCCTTATCGCTTCGCCAAACGCCGGGCTGCCACGCACTGGGCCGCCTCATGAGGACCATCCCGAGGCTCAAGAGGTCGTGCACGCCAGAGCCTGTGGAGATGGAGATGGCCCGCGAGAGCCACCAGCCTCCCGAGCCTCCCGAGGCCCCCGGGCCTGGGGCTCGTGAGGATCGGCCCCCAGCCCAGTCTCCACACCAACACTCTTCATCCCCAACATCACCACGTGACATCTTAAGTTTTATTTCTACCGAGCGCTTCAGGGTAAAATGATTATTCCTGCAAGTCATGGGTCCATCCTCATGCATGTATCCCTTTATTTCATGTCATTAGCTTATCCTCGCTAGCGCCTGGCTGCATCATCCCTAAGCCGCCAGTCCACCCCGCAGCATGTATCCTTCTATGCTTTCCTTAGGATTATGCCCTCGCCCACCTTGTTTGTTATTTGGTGCCTTCCGGTGGCGGAATCTTGCACGCTAAAGGGGAAGTGCTCATGAGCATCGCGAACTGTGGCTCCTACCGCTCTCCGCCTGCACCCCTCACTGGTCATGTCCATCGCGACCTGGCTTGCCAAATATGGCTGAGACCAACCCGAGAGCCGGACCCGAGGACGAGTTTCGCCATCCAACCCATCTTATGCAAGTAAAGGGGTGCCGGAGCATCGCGACTGTGGCTCCTACCGCCTCCGCCCTCACCTCTTCGGTATTGTCCATGCGATCTTGGTCTCGGCCCGATCGGCGAAATCGGCGGTGCTTGTGACTTGATGGCGGTCGCGAGGGCTGGTAATAGATGGTGTAGGGGGCCAACTCTATGGCCCATTTGGCCCTCACCGAAGGCGTCTCGGCTTCCGATGATCTCTGCTAGTGGGGCCATGCAAACCCTGATGATTGGATGCTCTTGAAAGTAGGGCTTCAACTTCTTGGCGGCAAAGTGCGCGCGTAACACATCTTCACGGTAGTGGGGGTAGTTACAGCGGAGTCGACAGTGCTTATTTCGGGTAATATACCGGTCTCACGGACAGAGTGGCGCCTTGCCTTCCTCCTTGCGTTCAACACGATGTATTTGTCTTGACTACCTTTGGTGGCGGCAATATCTGAGAACATGGGCTCCTTTGGGTCAGAACGCCAGGCAGGGGGAGTAGTCGGCATTTTCTTCAAGCGGAGAAAAGCTTGTCCATGAGTTCCATTCGAAGAAGGTGGTCTTCTTCATGGTGGTACTGGAGGAAGAGCTTTCCGCAACCGGTGATGGAATCGGTGATGGGCGTAAGCAGCCGGTGAATTTTTGCACATCTAGCGGTCGGTGAGTACTTCCATCCTTCGATCGCCTTGATCTTCCTGGGGTTGCACTTCGATGCTATGTTCGAGAGACCGAAACCAAGGAGCTGGCGAGGTGGTACTCCGGAGGCGCACTTCTTTGAGCTTGATATGGAATCGGCGCCCAGATTTTCAAGGTCTCCTTGAGGTCTTCCAACAAGCGTTCCTCGCTTCTCCGTCTTCACCACCCATGCGTCCCGCGTAAACATAGGCGTTTACTGCCAAAGCTGCTTGAGGAAGCGCACGCATGCCTGCGGCTGAAAGGTGGCGCCAGGCATTCCTCAAGCGAGCGTCATGGTCGGTGTGCGAAGGCTCCAAGCAGGCGTGATGAAAGGCGGTCTTCAATCTGTCGGCGGGTTCAGCTTGATCTGGTGATATCCACGAATATGCATCTAAGGCTCAACGACTCGCTCACAATTTGTAAGAAGTCTATCACGATCAATCCTTGGCAAAACAAAAGCGGGTCCTTAGAGGCGAGGCTTTGTTGAGGCTCGTGTAGTCAATACACATCGCCCACTTCTTGTTCTTCTTGAGTACCAAGACCGGTTTGCCAACCACTCACGGAAGAACACTTTGTCGGCGTTCTCGGGCAGGGGTCCCCGGACTTGCACTGCTGGCGTGGCTCAAAGGAGGCCAGGGGCGGCCCATCTTCATCCGTATAAGCTCAAGAACCTCGCGAGGGCCAAGCCTCATGGAGGCGTGACAAACTTCCTCGGGCATGGCCTCGTCGGGCTAGCTCATGAGGAAGCGAAGAGTTCAAGCAGGGTACCTGCATGAGGTGCCCATGGCCTAAGCTCATGATGCCCAAAGGCGCCCGGTGAGCGCCGGCCCATCGCAGCGTCCTCCTTTCCTCTTTGGTGCAAAGGGGAGCAAGCGCGAGCGAGAGCATCAAGCAAAGGCATCCGTTTTGGTGCAACAAGACCAAGACCAGCCCCAGCGGTACGGAAGAGTCATCGTGGAGCCCAAGAAGGCGTCATCACGAGCCTTTGGCGGGAGGACCAACTTTAGTCGAGGACCCAGTGTTCCCCTTCAAAATGGCCAGATTGTTGGCGCCCTTCCGCGCTCAATATTTGGGAAGAGGCCGGGGCCTTAAGCCTATAAATAAGGTAGCCACACTTTCGAGTAGGGGATCTCGCATTTTGGAATCCAGAGAGGGACCCGATCCTCAAGCTAGAGTGACCGGACACCACCCGGATTCACCACACCCACCAACAGAGACCCTCGCGAGGCTGTTCTTCCATGTCTTGTTCCTCATTGACCCAAGAAGGCAATCCACCACACCACAAACTAGAGTAGGGTATTACACCACAATGGTGGCCCGAACTAGTATAAATCTTATGTCTCTTGTGTTGTTTTGTTTAGTAGTTTAGGTCCCTGCGATTCGGCGAGTGCAGAGATGGTGGAGGGTTGGATCTCCTTGGCACCCAGTGTTCGAACCTCAAAGTGCTGCCGGAACACTGAAATCCGACATTTAGGCGCGCCCGGTAAGGGTGCACCAAAATCTGCCCTTTCATCACCTCGTTCTTCCCAGACCACATAACCATGTCGGCGCCCGTCAGTCCGCGCCCAGCGTCGAGGCCGCCCTGCGCCTCCCATGTCGCCAGGGCGGCTCCCGTCGGCCAGGCGCCCGTTGTTCCCCGTCTGTCGTCAACGCCACCACGCCCGGCCGAAAGCGAGCTGCTTTGTCGTCCCATCACCCGTCCATGGGGGCGGGGCAGCCCGCCCACGCCTTGCTCACCCCGCTGGTTCGCCGTCACGCAGCGGGCCACAGCTGACCATGGAGCCCGGCTGCACTCATCGCAGCGGCCTGAGCTCCTGCGCTACCGCCCGTCGGCAGCGTCTCTGAAATGGCTCGGCCGAGTCGCCCGAGCTTCGTCCATGCTGCGGAAGCGACCTTGCGCCCGTCTCTCTGCACACCACCAGCGTGAGCGATGAAGCTCAGGCGCCTCGGCCGCCTCCTCCTCAAGGCAGGCGCCCTGGCCCCCCAAGCGCTTGACCTGAGGCGAGAACCCGTTCCCCGAGGCGCCAGTGCAACAAGAGCTGCTGCCAGAAAGTTCCTCGCCCATAAGAAGCTGCCAGCGGCTCCCAGCTCCGGCACGTCAAGACCTCGCAGCTACCTGACCCTAGCGAGGAGAACTGCAAAGACCAAGCTCTCTGCTGTCAAGGCCCCAGCGGCCAGGTGGGCTGCAGCGTTCACCTCCGAGCTCGCGCGGCGTCGCGTGGCCCGCCAAGTTCAAGCCAGACACTGCCTCCTCGCTCTGACCAGCACGGTGACCCTCACGGAGTTCCTCGGCTCTGAGCTGGGCATCGAACTGCCAATAGGGATGAAAGGTCATGGCGAATTGGTTTCCCCATGGCTGCTTCAAGGCGGGGCCCGCACCTGGCTCCTGAATCGGCCCAGGCATGATCTCTTCCTAGGCGAGATCGTGCCCGCTTCGCCGTAACTTCAAGGTACTTTCCAGGCCACCCGCCGTGGCGACATCGCGAATCAAGGCGACATCGAAGCCACAAAAAAGTACATCTAAGCGCTTCAACAGCGTGCCTCAAGATCCCGGGGAGTCGCGGAGGCCATCATCTACCCCTTCTCCGTGGCGTCTTGATGTCAAGATGAAGGCTGCGATGCATGAAGATGTGCACCTCCTGGGCTGTTCAACAGCGAGCCAAGTCTTGAGGCTGAAGAGCGCCTCTCCTCGAGCTTGCCGCGATCGAAGAGAAGAAGTCAAGGCCAGGGCGTGGCGCAAAGGGGCTCTGGCTCTCGGCCAACCCGAGACACCTGTGGCGAGATCAGGGAGTCCTCCAAGAACAACCAGTCACTGCGTGTACCACGACCTCCACACTCCACAACACCAATGAGTCTCCAGAGCAGGGCTGTCTGCGAAGGAAGGGTCAGCCAGGCATGGCCTTGGCCCGGCCACGAGACTTCTGACCGAGGAGGAGGAAGGAATCTGGTATTTGGGAAGACCCTTGACCCAGCGCCAAGGTGTGGCCGACCTCTCTGCGGACGGCTGGCAAGACCCACCTCATGAGGAGGCTGGAAGGATCGACCTCGCGAGAGATGGCATGTGAGGGAACACAGGCCTCCCTCACTTTGCCCGCCGCCAGGAAGAATCGAGGCCAAATCATCGGGGCGAGGCAGGGGGGCTTCCGAGGGGAAGCGGCGTGTGATCGCTTTGCATCCTGGGCGGAGCTCAAGCCCGACCTCTCCTTTGCATCTTCAAGCAGTTCGCCGCATGGCCCAGATGCAGATCCTCATGGCTCGAGTCCGCGCCCTCTCGGGTGGTCGGCGTGCGCCATCACGTTCGGCTCGGCGGATCAGCTCAAGTCGCAGCCTGGCTGGAGTTCTCCCGATGCTTTGTTCCCAATCATCGACAATGTGCTAGTCACCAAGACCCTCATCGGCCGTGGGCAGGGCTCAATGTCACGTCAGGTCGAAACATTCAACAATCTTCAAGTACCTTACTGATCAACTTCAGCCAACCAAGCCTTTCTCAGGAGTCACCCAAGCTCAGCAGTCCCGATCGGGCAGGTCCGCCTTCCTGTCACCTTCGGGGCTCGCGACCTTCTACACCCGAGCTCGCCGACCCGGCGTCGCCCACATTAGCGTGCCGTACAACACCATCCTCGGGTACCCAGCGTTGGCCAAATTCATGGCGTAACCCACCATGGCTACAAGCGTCCTCAAGATGCCGAGGAGGCGGCGGAGTCATCACGGTGCCACTGAAGAGAGAGAGGCGGTGTGCTCCACAGGCGAGCCTTCGAGGCGCATCGTTGGAAGACCAGAGACCACAGCAGCAGGAGGCCTCCAGGCCGCGCAAGAAAAAGAAGGCGTCGGCCGACTGTCTTCAAGAGACAGGCCCCTCGAGGGGGCCCCTGTCGAGCCAGGGAGCCTCCTTCCATCGCGCTGCAGGAAGCGGCCAGCGCCTCCTCGGCGAGGGCTCGGGGCTCTCCCGGAGGGGCCGCCGACCTCGCCAGAGTCTCGAGGAGGCACTTGGGCACCACGTGGGCGTGTTTGAAGCTGCATTTTCGTCAAGCGGGAGAGAAAGACCAGGAGGCAGAACCCTCAAGGTTCGTCGGCAAAGGCCATTCGAGACTCTGAGGACTCAAGGGTCATGAGGGCAGCCGCCGCCTGCCCGTGTGCCCCCCATCCAGGCGAGGATGGTGGGCTCTTGTCTGCATGTCGACATACCAGGGCTCAACCAAGCCGCATCTCAAGGCGCCTCTGGCCCTCATGAGTGGGGCGTTGTGGGGAGTCCATTCTGTCTGCATGCCTTATGCGCATAAGCCACGGCTGCCTCACGCACCGGCGTCTCATGAGACCATCACTGGGCTCAAGAGGTCAGGCACGCCGCAGCCAGTGGAGATGGAGATGGCCCATGAGCCACAGCGCCTCCGGGAGCCTCCGAGGCCCCTGGGCACTGGGGGCTCGTGAGGATCGCTCCGCAGCCCACCGTCTGCTACCAACACCCCTTCATCCCCAACATCACCACGTGACATCTTTAAGTTTTATTTCCGGCTGGGGAGGCGCCTTGGGGCCGCATATTCCCGGGCGTGGGTCCATCCTGCGGCATGTATCCTTTATTTCATGTCATTAGCTTATCTGTTGGGGCCCCTCGGGCTGCATCATCCCCAAGCCGCTCGGGCGATCCGGTGACATGTATCCTCTTGCGTTTTCCTTAGGATTATGCCTCGCTCCACCTTGTTTGTTATTTGGTGCCTTTTCACGGGTGGCGGAATCTTGCGTTAAAGGGGTGCACGAGCATCGCGACTCGGGGCTCCTACCGGCTCTCGGCCCTCACCCTCTGGTCTTGTCCATGGCATGCGACTGGCTTGCGTGCCGATGTTAGGAACAACTTGAGCCGGGACCGAGGGCGTGAGAGTTTAGTCATCAACCCATCTTCGCGCGTTAAAGGGGGTGCACGAGCATCGCGACTCGGGGCTCCTACCGGCTCTCGGCCCCTCACCCTCTGGTATTGTCCATGGCATTGCGACACGGCTTGCGGCGTAATTTGAACCAGCCGAGAGCGGGACCGAGGGCGTGGGGATGCTGCATCCAACCCGGCTTATAGCGTTAAAGAGGCGCTGAGCATCGCGACTCGGGGCTCTGGCTCTCCGGCCCTCACCCTCTGGTCTTGTCCATGGCATCGTGGCCTGGCTTGCCGGCGGCGAGGTGAATACAGCCCGAGCCGGGACAGGGAGCGTGGGATTCTGCATCGGACCCGACTTACGCGTTAAAGGGGTGCTGACGCCAGCGACTCGGGGCTCCTACCGGCTCTCGGCCCCTCACCCTCTGGTCTTGTCCATGGCATCGCGACACTGGCTTGCCCGGCAATTTGAGACCAGCCGAGAGCCGGGACAGGGGCGTGGGGAGTTGCGTCATCTAATCTAGCTTGTGCGTTAAAGGGGTGCCTAAACGCCAGCGACTCGGGCTCCTGGCTCTCCGGCCCTCACCCTCTGGTCTTGTCCATGGCATGTGACACAGCTTACGTGAGTGACATTTGAGACCAGCCGAGCAGGACCGAGCGTGAAACACCGGCATCGGCCAAATTTGCGAACACACTTTCGAAGATAAGGCCAGGCAGAGCAACCCGCCTTGGTAGGGCCCGTGAGTCCAGCTGGCTCACGGGTGCCCAGATACCTGCTGTCGAGCCCTACCGTGCCAGCCGTGTCGGGGGTGGGGCTATATCACGCCAGGGGCTCCTCGGGAGACCCCCTCCGTTCAGGGAAGCACCATGCTCCGGCTGGTGACATTCTTGCGAGGCCAGCTATGCCCGTCTGTATGCAGAAGCGCTATGCTCCTTGGTGATAAACAAGCGAGGGTGTGCCACGGTGCATCAACCTCGGGGGCCAGGCTCGATGTGCAGCCTCGTCATAGCGCCTCCCCTCGGGAGCGCCCGTCACGAGGCTGGGCACGAGGCTGCTGCGCTGGAGTCACGCTCAGCGCCGCCACACCCAGCCCGGCCCTCGGGCCTGGTTCGTCTGCGTCACTCCCGGCGAAGCCAAAGTGCGAATGCCGTTCGGCGTCGAGGGACTCCCCGAGCCATCGCAACTGAGAGCCCTAACTGATCCGTAGCCCATCACCCCTTAGTTCGAAAGGCTAACGGCGGCTGAGGTGTCTCAGAGGGCAGGCTCTGCAAGCGTAGAGGCAGGCGGATCCGCCGCATCTCACCTCCTACTTGCTGTTAGATGCGCCAAGGGGACTCCTGAGCATCCGACTGGGGGCCTAACATCACGTAGCCCCTCGCTCCTTGGTCGATCCTGGTTTCGGTCGGGGCTAGCAATGACTTTGAGGTATCTGTGAGGCGGGCTGCCGGCGTAGAACATAAAGTAAGTAGGAAGCACAAATTTCAAGGAATTCAAAAACAAATATTACAGTCCACCTTATTATCGCAATACCAAATGCAAGTTTAGCGCCTCCTCGAGGCATGATACATGTCAGGGAATTAAAAGCAAAGCGGGGAGCCTGGAGGTCACTTGTCGGCCAGTGGAGCAGCTGTGTGGGCTCGCCTCGTGAAGCAGCAGGGCCAGCAGCGCCTCGCCCGGCTTGAAATGCTGAAGGCGGAACTTCCCAGCAGATCCTGCTTGCGACCCTTCACGCGGCCTCGGCAGCGGCAGGCTACCTGCCGCTCTTGGCTCCAGCCAGAGCTGTCCATGTCAGCTATTTGGGATCGCGGAGATAGATGTGGTGAGATCCGTGTCGATCTGCATGGAGAAGACAAGACATGCGCCTTGGCCTCGCGAGTGGGGCCAAGACCAAGGAGACATCTTCAAGAAGCGCGAACAGGGAAGGAAGCAGACTTAGGCGGGAGCCGTCCTATCGCGTCGGCGATGGGCTCTCGAGGCCGCTATCGTAAAGCTCCCTCGGCAAAGCGCGAGCCTTCACCTCCATATCCATGAAGGCCCACGCGATCTTGACAAGAACACGCCTTGTCATCCAGCTCGACCTTCCCTGCCTCCGGTTCTGCTCCAGCCACGCCTAAGCGGTCACGGCCTTCTTCAACAGCTTGTCCCCTGCGTCGCCAGCGCGAGCCTCGCTGCGCCTTTCCTCCTGCTCCTCACGGAGCCGGGCCTCCTCGGCAAGCTGGTTCTACTGAGCCCTTTAGCTCGCCCTCCCGGCGTCTCACAGCGACCTTGGATGTCGGCTGCCTCCCGAGGAAACATCGCGGGCTACCTTCGCCTCGCATGAACAGCACCTTCTCCTCGTCATAAGCCGTCGAGGCACAGACCAGCGCCGCCCGAATCAAAGGCGTCAGGCTGAATCCAGCGAGCCAGGCTCAAGCGCCCCGGCCACCAAGCGTCGGTGCAGAAGATCTGCCGCAGCGGTCCAATTCGGGGGCAGCGATCCGGGACAGCGGGAGAGTCGGGAGGCAGCAGTTGGTGGAGTAGGAGGAGATGGCAGCGGCGTAACCACTGCATGCAGGCGGAACCAGCGGCGCCACGGCAATAGTGAAGCGGCGCCAAGCAAGGAGCACCTCGGGGAGTCGCTGGGCCAAGGCTGAAGCTCACCCAGTGAGCTCAGCCCGGAGCCTCGCGGCCTTGGGCGGGGAGGCTGGCGTCAGGATCATCTTCCTTTTCAGGCGTGCACCGTCACGGATGGAGCCTCGGTGCCCCCTTGAGCTCTTCGCCCGCGGCGCCGGCCTGGCGAAGAACATGGACATCAGATCTGAAATCGTCCAGACAATAATCAAAGGCAGGAACCAGGCACTTACAGGTCGTCATTGGTGAACTCAAGCAGCCTCGGCCATACTTGGCTTAGAGAGGCCGGTGCGGGATCAGCCTCAAGGGACCAAGAGCGGGAGGCGCGTCGGCCAGATCGCCCGGGGCAGGCGGACCAGCGTGAGGACCAGCCAGTCCGGTCCTTCGCCGTGATCCAGGCGGGGCCCGCCTCCCGCTCATCCTCATCCTCGTCGTCGTCACTCTCGGGGAGGCGGAGGCAGGAGGCCTGCATCACGAGGCCCTTGACTACGCCCCGAATCAACCCCCTCTCTCGGCTCTTTTCCTCCACCTCTTCACGGAGTCGGAGGGACCACGTCCACCGGAGTCCTCCGGGCCTCCACGGGCATGGGCCCCACTACACTCCCAATCCTCACGAAGGAACAAGGCGCAGGCGCCCTCTAGTCTCGCCATCGCCCCCCAACAAGAATTTGGAGGACCGTCGCGAGTCCTCGGCCAAAACCCTGCCAGGCTCGGGTGAGAACCTCCACATCGGAGGCAATCTGGCGAGCGGGCCGAGTTGGTGCTCGGGAACTCCCTCGGCAGCGGCACGGTCAGCACCGCGCCGCCCGCGTCGGCCCGGCGGATCTGCATCCATCTTCTCAGCCACCAACCCAGCGAGGATCGAAGCTTCGCTCAGGACGATCGTCAGCTCGGCCCGACTCCGTGGGCAAGATCAGCCGTGGGTGGATCGCCCGACATCCACAAAGACCCACTTGCTCTGAAGCCCTCAATCTGCTTCAGGGGTTTGAAATGGCGATGGCTCCGCCCGTGTGGCTGTGGCTTCGCGCCTGTGGAGAACCACAGGAGGTTCGGAGGAATAAGTAGTGGCGCAGCAAGGCCACGATGGTTTCACCCAACATGGGCCTCACAATAGTAAGCGAAGATGCGGAAAGAAGGGCGGAGTTGGGATGGAGGTGCGAGCTTGGATGTTGTAGTAGCCGGAGGGCGGAGAAAGAAGAACTTCGGAGAAGGGGCGCGGACCAGGCAATGATGGCGCTCACGAAGAGCAGGTGAAGAGTACTCCCCGACCCTCGAGGCGGAGGCGACCTTGAACACCGCCGTTCCATTGGCGCCTGCGCCTCCGCCACCCGGCGCATCGAGAACAAGGCTACTTGACACATTTAGGCGGGTCAAGGCGAGGAGAGTACAGGGCTCCGCCCGGATTTGGCGAGAGCCATGGTGGCTAAGAACACGTGAGGCGAAGTGGATCCCGAAGATCTTGGAAGCGAGAGGAGAGGCGCAGCAAAGGGATCTGAGCGAGCGGCGAAAGTAAAGGAGGCAAGGAATATGTCGCTCTGTTATCAACCCACCGATTCTTGAGGCGCCGCGTCAATCAACATCCACCTTGGCGCCCAAAACCTTGAGCTGTTAGGACCTGATGCTTCGCACTTGCCCTTTGCCTCTCTGTGTCAGCCAAGTTGCGAGGCGCCCGTGGGCCAGGGGCTCTGTCGGCGATGCAGGAACAGGGGTCCCAGACTTGCACTGCGGCCTGTGGCGTGGCTCAAAGGAGGCCAGGGGCGGCCCATCTTCACCATAAGCTCAAGACCCTCGCGAGGCCAAGCCTCATGGGCGGACGACAAAGCTTCCTCGGGCATGGCCTCGTCAGGCTGGCTCATGAGGAGGCTGAGAGTTCAAGGCAGGGTACCTTGCAAGGTGCCCATGGCATAGCCATGGCCTTAAGAAGCGCCCGTCAGGCGCCCGACCCATTGGCGTCCTCCTTTCCTCTTTAGTGCAAAGGGAGCAAGCCTTGCGAGAGCATCAACAAAGGCATCCATTTAGGTGCAACAAGACCAAGACCAGCCCCAGCAGTGGAAGGAGTCATCGTGGAGCCCAAGCAGGCGTCATCACGAGCCTTTGGCGGGCGAGGACCAACTTTAGTTAGGATAAGTGTACCATTGTTCCCCTTCAAAATGGCCAATTGTTGGCGCCCTTCCAGCTCAATATTTGGGAAGAGGCCGGAGCCTTCCTATAAATAAGGTAGCCACACTCAGAGTAGGGATCGGCATTTTGGAATCGAGAGAGAGACCGGTCCTCAAGCTAGGCGGCGGGACACCACCCAACAGTTCATCACACGCACCAGAATAGACCCTCGTGAGGCTGTTCTTCCTGTCTTATTCCTCATCAGCCAGAGGCAATCCACCACACCACAAACTAGAAGGGTATTACACCACAGCAGGTGGCCCGAACTAGTATAAATCTTAATGTCTCTTGTGCTGTTACATTTTTAGTAGTTTAGGTCCTGCCGATTGGCGAGAATCGAGGCGGTGGAGGTTGGATCTCCGTCACCGCAGGTGTTCGAACCTCAAGTGCTTGGAACCCGAAATCGGACACACTTCCATGATGAAACGGTTGCGAGGCAGGCTATCTCTTCTCAACAACTCTTCTTTTCTCTTGGCGGTGGCGCAAGGAGCTGCTGCCAGGCTTCACATCGGCGGACATGTAACTTGTGCTCGGCGAATTCCGGTACACCTGGCATGTCTTTAGGGACCATCTGAAAATTTCCGATTCTCACGGAGGAAATCGACGGCTCGCCTTCCTATTTCTTTGTCGAGGTTCGCACCTCTGACAGCGTATCTCTCCGGGTGCTCTGGGTCCAAGGGTATCTTCTTGGTCTCCTTGGCCAGCAAGGCGAGCCTCGACTTCCGACTCCTTGGGGTGAGGCGACATCTCGGCTGCTTGCGGCCATTGCCTAACCCGATCAGGGCAGCTTCTCAGCTGCGATCACCAAGGACTCGGCCAGCCATTGCTTTCAATATGCCTGGTGGACCACTTTATGTAATGCGCCAGCTATGGTCAGAATCCTTGGTACTCGGCATCTTCATCTTGAGTAGGCATAGTGGGGGACTGCCATGAACTTGGCGAGCAGGTCGGTGGCAGAGCATGGTAAGGAGCTTTGAGGTCCACCACCCGAACGAGGCGGCTCTCGTGAAAGTGATCTTTGTCCCCAAGAGGGCGTCTGTCGAGGATCTTCCGATCGGTGGCGAGGAAGGCCAAGTACAATTCCGTGGAATCTGATCAAGGTGTGCTGAAGTTGTCTCTGCTTGATTCCTAATTTCTCCATGGTATCCTTATGCAGGATGTTGATGTTGCTGCCTCCGTCTATCGGCACTTTCATGAGGCGGCCTGCCTATCCCGGCAAAGGGTGGCTCCCAAGACCAAGCGTGAGGCCGGATTAACATCACCTCAGGGTGATCAGCTCGCTCAAGCGATAGGTTTCTCGGACGATGCATGAATTCACGGAGTGTCGATGCTACTGCATTCACTTCTTGCTATTGCTGCCGCTTTCTTTGGCGATCCTCGGCCACTTTAGTAAACACTATATAGGCACCATGCTCTTACAGGTACTGCGTCTTGTCTGCGCATGGCCTGACGGCCAGCTCTTTGAAGCGATGGTGGGCGGCGGCCAGCGGCGGAGAAAGGACAAACCGTCTCCTTAGTGATCTGGTGAGCGGTGGCACTTCCGGGTGGTGTGATTCGGCGGCTTGGCGCCACTATGGAACTTCGGGGTCCATCGAGTGCCTTTCGTAAGAAGGCGGCAACCAGTTGGACTTATGCGCCTTTACGCGCTTGGCGAGGCTGCCCCTCTAATTGCTGGTCTTGGTATGCGCCACTGCCGGCTGTTGGAAGCGGCTGCGGGGACTGCTGCGCTTGTGATCATACTGCGCTGCCGCCCGTTTGGTGTCGCCCGGCGGAGTTCTTGGAGCTGAGGCCACCTTGCGATTCGCGACTTGATCTCCGACTTCATGGAGGTCGGCTATGGCGTGCTTATGCCTATGATCAGCAGCTCGTCGAGGTCTCGGCTCATGTAAAGGCTTGTGCTTGAGGAGGTGCCTTCTACGCACCCGCGGTGAAGTACTCAATTGCCTGCACCTCGTGGACTCCCTCGCGGGAGTTCGGAGCTCGGCCATCGCGTGAGGTAGTCGCGAAGTAGACTTCGTTGGGGCCTTGCGCACAAGGAAAGTGGCGAGGCTTGGGAGGTAAGCTTGTATGTGATCGTGAAGTTGCGGACGAAGGCCTCGGTGAAGTCGACCCAGCTGTTGATGCTTTGCGGGGCTTCAAACTGTTCAACCATGTCGGGCCGTGCCACAGGCATGAGGGAACATACTTCTGACAACGCTTGTTGCCGTTAGCTATCTTGACGGCCGTGGAGTAGTCCACTAGCTAGTCCTCGGCTTCCACAGATCCGGTGTATTTGGGTGTGTCTGAAGTGTGAATCCTCAGGGGAAGGGCTCATCTCGGATCACGAGTCAAAAGCAAGGCGGGCCCAGCTCGTCTTCTTCTTCGGCGCCGATGATCGGTGGAGTCGCTCTATCCGGTGGCGGGCGTCGTTTTCTCCGACTCCCTCTCGGCCAAAGGCGGTCGCCGAAAGTGGATCTCGGCGGGTGGCGGGGAGACTCGCCTTTCTCTGCGGGGAGGAGGCAGGATAGTCGTCCGCCGCTCCACACCCCTCGGGCGGCCCGTCTTCGTCGCTTTCGATGGAGATGTGAGCCGGCTATAGGCTAATGCGGATCCTTATTTTCTTCCATGGGCGCCGCCCGATCGGCGTCAAGGCATCAGCGCCTTGATCTCGGCGGAGGCAGGTCGCCGTGTTGTCGTCGCGGCGCCTCCGTCGCGGCAGCCGGCCGTCTTCTTGGCAACCGCGTCGAGCTGCTGGGCTTCGCTCCGTCATCGGTGGCGCTCCCTCGCCCTCGAAGTTATCCAGCTCGTCGCCGCCGCCTGGCGGCGTGGATGTTCTCCGGCGTGGCGTGGCGCGAAGCGGTGTCCCCAAACAGTTTGGCGATAGCTATGCCGCACTGCTGGACGCGCCTGGCGGCTAGGCCCGGTCGGGCGGCGGAAATCGCCTGGCGCGATCCATCTCGGCTGGTAGGCTTCGACAAGCGTCTCATGCTTGCCGGCTTACATCGCCCACGAGGCTGGGCGGCGCGCTTCAGCGTCAGCGTCGGCGTCTTCCGGAATAGAAGCGGTCAGGTCTTGCAAAACGCGTCGAGAAGGTTGCGAGCTCCCTCGCCAGGAAGGCTCGCTATGACCGATGATGAGCACCTCCGTGGCGGTGCTTTCGCCGCTCTCCATGCGAGGCGGCTCGTCGTCAGAACACCTGCGTTGGTGGGGAGCAGCGTCGGCGGCGGTGTCGGAGTCGACCAGCGCCGGTCGGTGGAGCCCTACGGACTCAGTCGGCGGCGAGCTCGCCCGGCGGCGTGGGCTGCTTTCGAGGAGGCCAGCGAGGCTCTCGGGGCCATCCGTTACTGCGTCGGATGCAGGCTCGTCGGAGGCGAACCTCGGCTGACAAGTTCGGCGAGCAGCTCTCCAGCGAGCGACCTCGGCGCCATGCAGCAGCGTCGGCCGAACTCCGTCTGGCGTGCGGGCTGGCTCGCTTCGCCAGGGAGGAAGAGGTTCCCGTCAGGCGGGTCTCGGGACGGCGGTGCACTGGCCCCACGGTGGGCACCAAATGTCGGGGGTTGGGTGCGACATATGCCAAGGATGGCTTATCATGGAGGGGCGTAGAGCGTCGCGGTGCACAGAAGCAGGGATGAGGTGAAGACATGCATGCGTGAATCTTACCCAACCTTGGGCTCTCAGGAGATAACACCATTCTTGCTGCTCTGCGGGGTCTCCGCATGATCACTATGGCAAGGTGAGTACAAGATTGCTCCTTGAGCTGCTCGGGGTGAGGAAGGAGAAGTGCAGCTGGCTCTTCTCTTCCCTCTATGTGTGTGTGTCAAACTACTAGCTTCCAACCCTTTGCATGGGTGCCACAGGGGTTTATATAGGCCTACCCACAGAGTACAATGGTAATCCATTGGCGCGGGTCCCGGCCGTCGATCTCTGAAGTTCCGTCTTCTCCATGAATTCAGGGCCCGCCGACTAGTGGGCCCAGCCAAGTGATCCAGCATGGGGCCGACAGCCCTCGTCACTTGTGGTAAGTCTTGCCCGGCTCTGAGTCCTTGCTGGCACCGCTCTTCTAATGGCCTTGAGCTTGGTCGGCGAGGTCATAACAGTGCCGCCGCTGGCCAGCGATCACTTATTGACATTCCTGTCTTATGCAGTTAATGGCGCAAGGAGCCCGTGGGAGGGCGGCCCGACTCTCGGAGGCCGACTCCAGCAGTCCGTCTTTAGAAAGCGCTCTCGCCGTCTTACGCACTCCCGCCGACATGTGGGTCCAGCTGTCTTGGTCGTCTGAACAGCCATCGTGGATACGAGAATCGCCCACGAAGCTGGCGTCGAGGCTGGTGTGGCCTTGATGCCGCGGCGGACGGAGTCTCCGTTGATGCAGTGCTACTGTGGCCATGCACTGCTCTTTATGGCGGGCGAGGGGCGGGCCAGGCGGCTTTATCCCATCCCGCTCGTAGTCACTCAGGCAGGAGGTGGAGGGATTTGCGGGCCGACTCCCCGTGGTCGGCTTCATCGGAAGTCGCGGGCTTGGAGTTGGCTTGTCTTGAGGCCGTCTCTGGGACTCGGCTGGAAGGGGCAGTCGGCGACTCCGTCGCCGACTCTCAGAAGGCGGCTCTTCGTCTTGGGGTCTTGAGGGGCGCAGTCTGCCCCGATGTTTTGAAACGTCCAGGGGCTCGGGTTTGCCTACCCGTGGCCCATTACTCCGACAGCCTTTCTCTTCGAAGACCCACCTCGCACAGGCTCCACCCTTTTAAGGGATGCCTCTGGTGCGGAGTGGCGAGACGAGCGCCGCCCCTTTAAAGCACGATACAGTGTAGTGGGTGAAGCGCAGTGAGAAAACTCTTTTGGAGGAGACGTCTTCGGGGTACTTACATGAGAGAAAGGGAGAAGGCCGGGGTAATCGGCTGTAATGGCCACTTCTGTGCCGTCGTAGCTTGCGTGATAGAAGACCCCCTCCTTGAGTTCTACAAATATATCCGGATCCTCCTCAAATCCAGGATCCAGGTCCCGAATATGATCCTCTGGCTGCGGAGCAAGGCTATAAATCCCCACGACAGCCTTCCTCCATTCCTGTTAAAGATAGTCGGATTAAAGTTAAAATAAGTACGACTCAGGAAGGAGATCGAATAAAGTTACGAAGCAAAGGCTCACCCAGCTGGTAGGATTGTACATGGAAAAGCCTTCTCGACATTTAAGGCGAATGAACTCTTATTTCTCCCCTTTATAAAGATCAGCCAACATGGCGGCCAGGGCGGCGAAGTTGTCCGGACCCTTGCGCCCGTAGCGAGATGTGTCATCCTCCCCATTGTAGTTCCACATGGGGAGTCCTCTGGATTGGAGTGGCTGAACACCTCGCGTTATGGAAATCGCCATGACCTCAATTATGGACAGTCCGGATTGGGTGAGTATCTTTATCTTGTCCATTAACTTCTTAACCTCCGCACGATCTTCCTCCTGAGGCTCCGGGGGCGCCAGCTGTGGTGCTTTTTTAACGGAGCGTTGGAAAATTCAGGTCGTCGGATTGGGTCCGAGAGAACGACGTCTTCAATATAAAACCACTCCGAGGGCCATTCTTCGGATGCCTTCTTCGGAGTGCCGGATAGGTATCCTGTCCCGGCTATGCGCCATACTTCGGCACCGCCCACCTCGAATATGGATCACTTTTGGGAGCGAGGGACGAGGCAGAAAAGCTTCCTCCATAACTCAAAATGGGCCTCGCAGCTTAGGAACAGCTCGCAAAGAGCGACGAAGCCCGCGATGTGCAGAATGGAGCCCGGCATGAGATTGTGCAGTTGGATGCCGTAGTACTCCAGGAGACCTCGGAGGAAAGGATGGATTGGAAATCCAACGCCTCTTAATAGAAAGGAAATGAAGCACACTCGCTCCCCTTTTGAAGGATTAGGGAAATTTTCTGCCAGGGCTTCGCCAGTAAAAGAAGTTAATCCCGCCCGAAAGGGGACTAGATCCGCAGGGGGGAGATATCCCTGCACCTGGAGCTTGGTCAGCTGGGCATGGGATACATAGCAGCTCTCCCAATCGCCTTCTTAAGGACCGTGGGGGCGGGAGGAAGAACTGGGAGCGCTGGCCATACTTGCGTGGTTTCTTGTGGCAAGTTCGAAGGATTTTCGCCTGGTGTGGAATGGCATCTGAGGTCTAATCTCCTTAAATAAACGCCTTATGTACGTCGTCGTGGTGTTATCTGTGAAAAAGCTTGGACCCTTCGTATTCTTTTGACACATGGAGGCTGAGGCGACGGAGGCACGTAAGCCGAACGGAATGATGTTTAATGCGAAGCCGAAGCCATCCGGAATCATGGAGGGTCACCCAGCAAAACCGAGGATATATAAGCCGAATAATGCGTCATCATCATTGGAAGGTCGAATACGGTTCTTCTGGTTGCTTTGGAATTCGAAGGAGGAACCCGCCTTGCAATGCCGAAGTCGATCTGCGTGTCGGACACATCGTCATTGAAGCCTGGTTCAGGGGCTACTGAGGGAGTCCTATATTAGGGGGTCCCCGGACGTCCGGACTATGTAACGTGGGCCGTACTGATGGGCCATGAAGATATGAGATGGAGGGCTTTCACCCGTGTCCAGATGGGACTCTCCTTTGCGTGGAAGGCAAGCTTGGCGTTCGGATATGAAGATTCCTCTGTCTGTAAACTGACTCTGTACAACCCTAGCCCCCTCCGGTGTCTATATAAACCGAAGGGTTTAGTTCGTAGAGGCAATCATAGTCATACAGACTAGACATCTAGGGTTTAGCCATTACGATCTCGAGGTAGATCAACTCGTGTAACCCCTATACTCATCAAAGTCAATCAAGCAAGAAGTAGGGTATTACCTCCATCAAGAGGGCCCGAACCTGGGTAAACATCGTGTCCCCTGCCTCCTGTTAACCTCGATCCTTAGACGCACAGTTCAGGACCCCCTACCCGAGACCTGCCGGTTTTGACACCGACAGCCCCCAAGTTCGAGTGGGCAGCACACCTTCTGCCAGTTCACCAGGCAGTTGCCCGAACGGGCCTCCTTGCGCCCATGCCATAGAGAATCACGAATTAGCCAGTTGACGAGTGATATGTCTCCAACGTATCTATAATTTTTGATTGCTCCATGCTATATTTTCTACTGTTTTGGACAATATTGGGCTTTATTTTCCACTTTTATATTATTTTTGGGACTAACCTATTAACCTGAGGCCCGTCCCAGAATTGCTGTTTTTGCCTATTTTAGAGTTTTGCTGAAACGGAATATCAAACGGAGTCCAAACGGAATGAAACCTTCGGGAACGTGATTTTCTCACCGAACGTGATCCAGGAGACTTGGACCCTAAGTCAAGGAAGCTTCGAGGAGGGAACGAGGTAGGGGGGCGCGCCCACCCCCGCCCCCCCCCCCCCAGGGCGCGCCCTCCACCCTTGTGGGGCCCATGTTGCTCCACCGACGTACTTCTTCCACCTATATATACCTACGTACCCCCAAACAATCGAATCTGGAGCCAAAACCTAATTCCACCGCCGCAACCTTACATGCCCATGAGAACCCATCTTGGGGCCTGTTAGGAGCTCCGCGGAGGGGGCATCCATCACGGAGGGCTTCTACATCATCACCATAGCCCCTCCGATGAAGTGTGAGTAGTTTACCTCAGACCTTGGGTCCATAGTTAGTAGCTAGATGGCTTCTTCTCTCTTTTTGGATCTCAATACAATGTTCTCCCCCTCTCTCGTGGAGATCTATTCGATGTAATCTTCTTTTTGTGGTGTGTTTGTTGAGACTGATGAATTGTGGGTTTATGATCAAGATTATCTATGAACAATATTTGAATCTTCTCTGAGTTATTTTATGTATGATTGGTTATCTTTGCAAGTCTCTTCGAATTATCAGTTTGGTTTGGCCTACTAGATTGGCTTTTCTTGTAATGGGAGAAGTGCTTAGCTTTGGGTTCAATCTTGCGGTGTCCTTTCCCGGTGTGATGGGGCAGCAAGGCACGTATTGTATTGTTGCCATCGAGGATAACAAGATGGGGTTTTTATCATATTGCATGAATTTATCCCTCTACATCATGTCATCTTGCTTAAGGCGTTACTCTGTTTTCTTGAACTTAATACACTAGATGCATGCTGGATAGCGGTCGATGAGTGGAGTAATAGTAGTAGATGCAGGCAGGAGTCGGTCTACTTGTCTCGGACGTGATGCCTATATACATGATCATACCTAGATATTCTCATAACTATGCTCAATTATGTCAATTGCTCAACAGTAATTTGTTCACCCACCGTAAAATACTTATGCTCTTGAGAGAAGCCGCTAGTGAAACCTATGGCCCACGGGTCTATTTTCATCACATTAATCTTCCATCACTTTATTGCCTTTGCTTTTTTACTTTGATTTTTATTTTACTTTGCATCTTTATCACAAAAATACCAAAAATATTATCCATCATCTCTATCAGATCTCACTCTCGTAAGTGACCGTGAAGGGATTCACAACCCCTTATCGTGTTGGTTGCGAGGAGTTGTTTGTTTTGTGTAGGTACGAGGGGCTCGCGCGTAGCCTCCTACTGGATTGATAACTTGGTTCTCAAAAACTGAGGGAAATACTTACGCTACTTTGCTGCATCATCCTTTCCTCTTCAAGGAAATCCAACGCAGTGCTCAAGAGGTAGCAAGAAGAATTTCTGGCGCCGTTGCCGGGGAGTCTACGCAAAAGTCAACATACCAAGTACCCATCATAATCCCTTATCTCCCGCATTACATTATTTGCCATTTGCCTCTCGTTTTCCTCTCCCCCACTACACCCTTGCCGTTTTATTCGCCCTCTCTTTTCCGTTTGCTTTTTTTCGCTTGCTTGTCGTTATGGCTAGTCCCTTATCCACTCCGTTGTCCCCCGAGTTTGAAGTCTTTCACTTCAAACAAAGACAAGGAGAAAACTTAAAATATGTCTGGCTGAGAATAATGGAGTCTTATCGTAATTGTACCTTTGAAGTAAACCTAAGAAATTTGCTTCGCAATTTTTATGTTGGATTAAATATGTCTCATAGACAACTCTTAGATTGCGTTGCTAAAGGCAATTTTATTGAAATTGATCCCCATATTGCGCTTGAAGTTATAGAAGGTATAGTGGGAACACTACCTCAATAAAAGGCGCCTCATCCTACTCAGGAAGAGACACAAGTTTTTGAAAAAATTTGCGAAGTAACTAAGATTTTACAGAAGTCTCCTGAACCTCTTAAGAACGTTAGCGGAAATATTCACCGTATGAATATGTTGATTACTCTTTGCAATAAGCGGTTGGATTCTTTAGATCTAAAAAATTCAGAACATGAAGGGAAACGTAAAGAACCTCCCGGATTCGAGCTTGATTCCGCTAAAAAGTTAAAAACCAAAGATGGCAATACCTAGATATATCCTTGCTTTTATGCCTAGCTAGGGGCGTTAAACGATAGCGCTTGTTGGGAGGCAACCCAATTTTATTTTTAGTTTTTTTTTTGCTTTTGATTCTGTTTAGGAATAAATCTTTGATCTAGCCTCAGGTTAGATGTGTTTTTATGTTTTATTTAGTGTTTGTGCCAAGTTAAACCTATAGGATCTTCTTGGATATAGTTATTTGATCTTGCTGTAATTTCCAGAAACTTTCTGTTCACGAAAACAATTGTTAAAAATCACCAGAACGTGATAAAATAGTGATTCCAGTTGATGCTGATCAATAAACAAATTGCCTAGGTCTTCCTATTCTGGCTGAATTTTTGGAGTTCCAGAAGTTTGTGTTAGTTACAGATTACTACAGACTGTTCTGTTTTTGACAGATTCTGTTTTTCGTGTGTTGTTTGCTTATTTTGATGAATTTATGGCTAGTAAAATAGTTTATAAACCATAGAGAAGTTGGAATACAGTAGGTTTAACACCAATATAAATAAAGAATGAGTTCATTACAGTACCTTGAAGTGGTCTTTTGTTTTCTTTAGCTAAGCAGACTCACGAGATTTCTGTTGAGTTTTGTGTTGTGAAGTTTTCAAGTTTTGGGTGAAATCTTTTGATGGATTATGGAACAAGGAGTGGCAAGAGCCTAAGCTTGGGTATGCCCATGGCACCCCAAGATAATCTAAGGACACCAAAATTCAAAGCTTGGGAATGCCCGGAAGGCATCCCTCTTTAAATCTACTTCCATCGGTAACTTTACTTGGAGCTATATTTTATTCACCACATGATATGTGTTTTGCTTGGAGCGTCTTGTATGATTTGAGTCTTTGATTTTTAGTTTACCACAATCATCCTTGCTGTACACACCTTTTGAGAGAGCCATACATGATTTGGAAATTATTAGAATACTCTATGTTCTTCACTTATATCTTTTGAGTTATATAGTTTTGCTCTAGTATTTCACTTATATCTTTTAGAGCACGGTGGTGGATTTGTTTTAAAGAAACTATTGATCTCTCATGCTTCAATTAGATTATTTTGAGAGTCTTAAATAGCATGGTAATTTGCTTAAATAATCTCAATATGCTAGGTATACAAAAATAGTAAAAGCTTTCTTATGAGTGTGTTGGATACTAAGAAAAGTTTGATGCTTGATGATTGTTTTGAGATATGGAGGTAATAATATCAAAGTCGTGCTAGTTGAGTAGTTGTTAATTTGAGAAATTCTTGTGTTGAAGTTTGCAAGTCCCGTAGCATGCACGTATGGTAAACGTTATGTAACAAATTTGAAACATGAGGTGTTCTTTGATTGTCCTCCTTATGAGTGGCGGTCGGGGACGACGATGGTCTTTTCCTACCAATCTATCCCCTAGGAGCATGCGCGTAGTGCTTTGGTTTTGATGGCTTGTAGATTTTTGCAATAAGTATGTGAGTTCTTTATGACTAATGTTGAGTCCATGGATTATCGCACTCTCACCCCTCCATCATTGCTAGCCTCTTGATGCCGTGCATTGCCCTTCTCACATTGAGAGTTGGTGCAAACTTAGCGGTGCATCAAACCCGTGATATGATATGCTCTTTCACATATAAACCTCCTTATATCTTCCTCAAAACAGCCACCATACCTACCTATTATGGCATTTCCATAGCCATTCGAGATATATTGCCATGCAACTTTCCACCATTCCGTTTATCATGACACATTCATCATTGTCATATTGCTTAGCATGATCATGTAGTTGACATAGTATTTGTGGCAAAGCCACCATTCATAATTCTTTCATACATGTCACTCTTGGTTCATTGCATATCCCGGTACACCGCCGGAGGCATTCATATAGAGTCATACTTTGTTCTAGTATCGAGTTGTAATCATTGAGTTGTAAATAAATAGAAGTGTGATGATCATCATTTTCTAGAGCATTGTCCCAAGTGAGGAATATAAAAAAAGAAAGGCCATAAAAAAGGAGAAAGGCCATAAAAAAGAGAAGTCCCAAAAAAATGAGAAAAAGAGAAAAGGGACAATGCTACTATCCTTTGCCACACTTGTGCTTCAAAGTAGCACCATAACCATCATGATAGAGAGTCTCTTGTTTTATCACTTTCGTATTCTAGTGGGAATTTTTCATTATAGAACTTGGCTTGTATATTCCAACAATGGGCCTCCTCAAGTGCCCTAGGTCTTCGTGAGCAAGCAAGTTGGATGCACGCCCACTTAGTTTCTTTTGTTGAGCTTTCATACATTTATAGCTCTAGTGCATCCGTTGCATGGCAATCCCTACTCCTTGCATGAACATCAATCGATGGGCATCTCCATAGCCCATTGATTAACCTCGTTGATGTGAGATCTTCTCCTTTTTGTCTTCTCCACATAACCCCCATCATCATATTCTATTCCACCCATAGTGCTATGTCCATGGCTCGCGCTCATATATTACGTGAAGGTTATAAGTTTGAGATTACTAAAGTATGAAACAATTGCTTGGCTTGCATCAGGGTTGTGCATGATGAGAGCATTCTTGTGTGACGAAAATGGAGCATGACTAAACTATATGATTTTGTAGGGATGAACTTTCTTTGGCCATGTTATTTTGAGAGGACATAATTGCTTAGTTAGTATGCTTGAAGTATTATTATTTTTATGTCAATATGAACTTTTGTCTTGAATCTTTCAGATCTGAATATTCATACCATAGTTAAGAAGAATTACATTGAAATTATGCCAAGTAGCACTCCGCATCAAAATTCTGTTTTATCATTTACCTACTCGAGGATGAGCAGGAATTAAGCTTGGGGATGCCTAATCGTCTCCAACGTATCTATAATTTTGATTGCTCCATGCTATATTATCTACTGTTTTGGACAATATTGGGCTTTATTTTCCACTTTTATATTATTTTGGGACTAACCTATTAACCGGAGGCCCAGCCCAGAATTGTTGTTTTGCCTATTTGAGTTTTGCGAAGCGGAATATCAAGCGGAGTCCAAGCGGAATGAAACCTTCGGGAGCGTGATTTTCTCACGAAGGTGATCCAGAGACTTGGACCCTAAGTCAAGGAAGCTTCAAGGAGGAGCGAGGTAGGCGCGCCCCACCCCCCAGGCGCGCCCTCCACCTCGTGGGCCCCGCTGCTCCACCGACGTACTTCTTCCTCCTATATATACCTATGTACCCCCAAGCGATCGAGATCTGGGCCAAAACCTAATTCCACCACGGCAACCTTCATGTACCCATGAGATCCCATCTTGGGGCCTGTTAGGAGCTCTGCGGAGAGGGCATCCACCACGGAGGGCTTCTACATCATCACCATAGCCCCTTCGATGAAGTGTGAGTAGTTTACCTCAGACCTTCGGGTCCATAGTTAGTAGCTAGAGGGCTTCTTCTCTCTTTTTGGATCTCAATACAATGTTCTCCCCCTCTCTCGTGGAGATCTATTCGATGTAATCTTCTTTTTGCGGTGTGTTTGTTGAGATCGATGAATTGTGGGTTTATGATCAAGATTATCTATGAACAATATTTGAATCTTCTCTGAATTCTTTTATGATGATTGGTTATCTTTGCAAGTCTCTTCGAATTATCATTTTGGTTTGGCCTACTAGATTGGTTTTTCTTGCAATGGGAGAAGTGCTTAGCTTTGGGTTCAATCTTGCGGTGTCCTTTCCCAGTGACAGTAGGGGCAGCAAGGCACGTATTGTATTGTTGCCATCAAGGATAACAAGATGGGGTTTTTATCATATTGCATGAATTTATCCCTCTACATCATGTCATCTTGCTTAAGGTGTTACTCTGTTTTCTTGAACTTAATACTCTAGATGCATGCTGGATAGCGGTCGATGAGTGGAGTAATAGTAGTAGATGCATGCAGGAGTCGGTCTACTTGTCTCGGACGTGATGCCTATATACATGATCATACCTAGATATTCTCATAACTATGCTCAATTCTGTCAATTGTTCAACAGTAATTTGGTCACCCACCGTAAAATACTTATGCTCTTGAGAGAAGCCACTAGTGAAACCTATGGCCCCCGGGTCTATTTTCATCATATTAATCTTCCATCATTTTATTATTGCCTTTGCTTTTTTACTTTGCTTTTTATTTTACTTTGCATCTTTATCACAAAAATACCAAAATATTATCTATCATCTCTATCGGATCTCACTCTAGTAAGTGACCGTGAAGGATTGACAACCCCTTATCGCGTTGGTTGCGAGGAGTTATTTGTTTTGTGTAGGTACGAGGGACTCGCGCGTAGCCTCCTACTGGATTGATACCTTGGTTCTCAAAAACTGAGGGAAATACTTACGCTACTTTGCTGCATCATTCTTTCCTCTTCAAGGAAATCCAACGCAGTGCTCAAGAGGTAGCAACGAGCTTCAGGATGGAGGGTGAGAGGGCCATGGCCAGTAAAAGGTGGATTGGCATGGCGCTCAGGACGTGGCGTACTAGGGCAAGCCGCTCGCCACGGGTAGTAGGCAGGCCTGCCAAGTACCGAGGCGCTTGGCCATTTTCTCCACAAGGGTTAGCAACGCTGATGTGGAACCTTCCTGATCGAGAGTGGAAGTCCAAGGTACTGGATGGAGAAATGCGTGGTCTGGCAAGAGAGCGTCTCACCGGCCCTGGTGGCTGAATCATCCATGCAGCAGATGGGTGTCGCAGAGCACTTTGCGGAGTTGGTCTTGAGGCTCGAGGCTTGGCCAAATAGCTTTAGGATGCCTTGTACCGCCCGGAGGTCGTGGTCGTCAGGGTGACAGAAGAGGGCAACGTCGTCCGCGAACAGCGAAATACTGGGTATGGCACGCCTGCTCGTGAGGCGGTGAAGAATGCCACGACTGGTGGCGTGCTGGACCAGAGTGTTGAGCACGTCAATGACCAGGACGAATAGCATATGCAAAATGCGGTCACCTTGCCTCAGTCCGCTGGCAT